>OZ014522.1:284471290-285110790 GCA_963966055.1 Lathyrus aphaca | reverse complement strand
AGTGGAAATATTGGCAAGAAATTTACCAGTAATTTCCACAAGAAGAAAGAGGGCGAGACAAATGCCATAATGACAAGTCAAAGAAGAAATCCGCTTTGGCAAAGACCTTCACCTCATCAACAGCAGTATGCTCATCAACAGCAGTATGCCCAACATCCTTATGTAGCGGCAGTTCAACCGTCATTTAATCCACAAGTCCCGATGTATCGGCCAACTCAAGCAGTACCGATGTATCAACAAGCGGCTCCAGTGGTTCCACCTTATCAGTCAATGCTCAACAATCCAGGCTATCAACAAGCGCCCAATGCTTCAGCCTACCAGCAGAGGACTCCAGCTCCTCATCCAAATCCCAATTTTCAGAATAGAAGACCAGGAGGAAGGCCTCCTAATCCTCGAATCCCTATAACTTATACTGAATTATATCCTTCACTGCTGAAGAAGGGTTTGGTTACTCCAAGGCCTTTGGGTCCTCCACCAAATCCGCTCCCACCAAATTACAACCCAAATGCTCACTGTTTATTCCATGAAGGTGCCCCAGGGCACGATTTGGAGGGTTGTTATGCTTTGAAGTACATTGTGAAAGATTTGATGGAGAAGAACATTCTGTCATTTGGGAATACTGGTCCGAATGTCAAAGATAATCCTTTACCCAAGCATGGGTCTATAAATGCCATTGCTGACGAGTCTGACGAAGGTTTGATTTTCAACGCCACAGAGATTAAGACCCCGCTTCGAGACTTCCATGCAAAATTAGTGGGGGCGGGTATACTAAAGAGCTGTCATAAGAATTGTGAAGCTTGTGCAAATAACCCAAAGGGATGTGAATTGGTCTTGAAAGATGTTCAAGATTTGATTGATGAAGGTGTCTTACAAGTGAGCGGTCATATGAAGAAGAATGAAGTGGCAATGATTGAACCCATTTTCAACTTGCCTGAATCTGATTCTACCTGGGTGCCAGTGTTCAACCTGCCTGAATCTTCAGGAGTTCAACCTATCTTCAATACTCCAGAATCTGTGGTGCCAATTTTCAATATACCTGAGCCAAGATTTGAACAAAGGAGTAACCCTTTCCTTTATGAGGACACTAAAGCAGTTCCATGGAAGTATGATACAGGGAAAGTTCATCAGAAGATTGGTAAAGCTGGTCAGAAGGAAGGTTCAAAAGTGGCAAGTGCCGACATAGCGGGTGCAGGTCGTTTGACTCGCAGTGGTCGTGTTTATACCCAGCAAGCCAATACGGCTCCGCCTAAAGAAGTCATTCCAGCTGTTGTCAACCAAGATAAAGGGGTGGTCTTGGGAGAAGAGGATGCAGAATTTCTCAGAATCATAAAGAAGAGTGATTATAAGGTTATTGATCAGTTACATCAAACGCCTTCCAAAATATCTATCCTATCACTGCTTATGCATTCTCCGGCTCATCGAAGTGCGCTTCAGAAGTTGCTAGCCCAAGCTCATGTTACACATGATATAACAGTGAATCAGTTTGATGGAGTCATTGCCAATATCACTGCATGTAACAACCTCAGCTTCAGTACGGAGGATCTTCCAAAGGAGGGCTTGGACCATAACCGTGCTCTCCACATATCCGTGAAATGTCAAGAGGATACTTTAGCAAGAGTTCTTGTGGATATAGGATCTTCATTGAATGTTTTGCCGAAAAGAACGCTTGCCAAGTTATCTTATCAAGGGGCAGAGATGATGCCCAGTGCACTGATTGTAAAAGCTTTTGATGGGTCAAGGAGAACCGTTATTGGAGAAGTAGACCTACCAATCTTGATCGGGCCACAGGTCTTCAAAATCACTTTCCAGGTTATGGACATCAATCCTAATTACAGCTGCTTGCTGGGAAGACCTTGGATCCATGCCGTTGGGGCAGTCACTTCTACCCTACATCAAAAGATGAAGTTTGTGGTCGATAATAAGCTGGTAACCGTATCTGGGGAAGAAGATCTCATGGTTAGCAACCTTTCATCCTTTAGCTATATTGAGGCTGATGAAGATGCTTTGGAAACTTCTTTCCAAGCTCTTGAGATAGCCAATGCTGTCCTTTTGGAAGTAGAGGAACCAAAAGGGAAGGGTATCCCATCTTTTGCATCACTGAAGAGTACCATTTCCACCATTGAAGAAAGAAGCTATGAAGGTTGGGGTGATGTCATCGAAGTCAAACAGAAGCTAGATCGTTGCGGGTTGGGTTACAAACCAACTCATGCGAAGGAAGGAGCGTCAACCTCCGTTAAAGGACGTCTGAAGACCATTCAAGAGGTGTTTTCCAGTGCTGGTTATCAGGTCAATGCAATTGATGGAGGTTCTGAAGATGAAGATGTGAATCATCTGGTGTATCAGTGTGAAGAAGCCTTGGACAATTGGGAGGCAGTCGAGATCCCAGAGTTTTTTCCATTGTCGAAGTAATTTATTGTTTTTTTTTAAGTGTTTTCAAAGTTCCCTAGCTCTGCCCAAGGCTATGGGAGTATTTTGTAGGGCCCCTTCTCATTTTTAAAGTTATTATCAATGAAGGCATTTTGTTAAACTCTTATTTTGATCATTTACTGTTTTTCTCTCTTTTCACTTTTAAAAGAAAATGGCAATCTTTCAAAACCAATAAAAAAAAAAGCTTTTTTCTCTTGCATTTCTCTATTTTCCACTTTTAATAAAAGCAAATCATCCTCATATGCAGAATAAACGAAAACCCTGTTGAATCCAATGACTCTACATTCTCTCCTAACTTTGATTCGCCCATCTACCAAGCGGAAGATGAAAGTGAGGAAGATTGTGACATTCCCGAAGAACTGGCAAGATTAGTTGAGTATGAGCACACAGATCTTTAGCCACATAAGGAGCAGGTTGAGACCATCAACCTTGGCACTGATGAAGATGAGAAGGAAGTCAAGATTGGTACAACACTTGGGGCAGATGTCAGAGAAAGATTGGTCAAGCTTCTCAAAGAATATGCGGATGTGTTTGCATGGTCGTATCAAGATATGCCCGGTTTAGACACAGACATAGTGGTCCACAAGTTACCTCTTCGACCAGATTGTCCTCCTGTAAAGCAAAAGCTTCGAAGAACAAGACCAGACATGGCTCTGAAGATTCGAGAAGAGGTCAAAAGACAGTTTGATGCTGGATTCCTCGCAGTTGCAAAGTACCCTGAGTGGGTAGCTAATATTGTGCCAGTCCCTAAAAAGGATGGCAAAGTCAGAATGTGTGTGGACTATAGGGATTTAAACAAAGCCAGTCCGAAGGACGATTTCCCTCTCCCGCATATTGATACTTTGGTTGACAACACTGCTAAATTTGCTGTTTTCTCCTTCATGGATGGGTTTTCAGGATACAACCAGATCAAGATGGATCCTGACGATATGGAAAAGACTACATTCATCACACCATGGGGCACTTATTGTTACAAGGTTATGCCATTTGGTCTCAGAAATGCAGGAGCCACTTATCAGAGGGCAATGGTCACCCTTTTCCATGATATGATGCATAAAGAGATAGAAGTTTATGTGGATGATATGATTGCCAAATCACAGAGTGAGGAGGATCATTTGAATCATCTTTTGAAGTTATTTGAGCGTCTCAGAAAGTTCCAACTGTGCCTGAATCCAGCTAAGTGTACCTTTGGTGTCCGATCAGGGAAGTTACTTGGTTTTATTGTTAGTCAGCAAGGAATTGAAGTAGATCCAGATAAGGTCAGAGCAATTCAAGAGATGCCAGCTCCAAAAACAGAGAAGCAAGTCAGGGGTTTCCTCGGAAGATTGAACTACATCTCCAGATTCATCTCCAACATGACTGCTACATGTGAGCCTTTATTCAAGTTACTCCGGAAGAATCAAGCAATTGAGCGGAGTCCTGATTGTCAACTAGCTTTTGAGAAGATTAAGGTTTATCTACAGGAACCTCCTATCTTGATCCCACCTACCCCAGGGAAGCCTCTTTTCATGTATCTGACTGTGCTCGAGGGATCTATGGGTTGCGTATTAGGCCAACAAGACGAAACTGGTCGTAAGGAGCACGCCATTTATTACTTAAGCAAGAAGTTCACAGACTGCGAAAGCAGATATTCGCTTTTAGAGAAAACTTGCTGTGCCTTGGCATGGGCGGCCAGACGCCTCAGGCAGTACATGATTTGTCACACTACTTTGTTGATCTCGAAAATGGATCCAATAAAGTACATTTTTGAGAAGCCCGCTTTGACTGGAAGACTCGCCCGTTGGCACATGTTGTTATCCGAATACGACATCCAATATGTAACCCAGAAGTCTATCAAGGGCAGTGTTTTGTCTGAATACCTTGCTGATCATCCTGTCGAAGATTATGAACCTTTGAAATTCGATTTCCCGGACGAGGACATTATGTTGATAAAGGACTATGAAGTTCCAGGTCCAGATGAAGGTCCCGAGCCAGGTTCTCGTTGGAAGATGATGTTTGATGGTTCCTCTAACTACATGGGGCATGGTGTGGGGGTTGTCTTGATGAATCCTGATGGTGGTTATACTCCCTTCACGGCTAGATTGTGCTTTGAATGTACAAACAACATTGCTGAGTATGAAGCGTGTGTTTTAGGTATCGAAGCTGCAATCGATACTAGAATCAAGATTCTGGATGTATATGGAGACTCAGCTCTGGTAATATACCAAGTCAAAGGTGAATGGGAGACACGTGACGAGAAGTTGATCCCATACCGTGCCCACATTGTGGAATTGATCAAATACTTTGATGAAGTCACTTTTCATCATGTTCCAAGGGCAGAAAATCAGATAGCGGACGCCTTGGCTATGTTGGCATCTATGTTTCAAGTCAGATTTCTTAATGAAGCTCCACTCATTACAATCGAGCGAAGAACTGCACCAGCCTACTGTCTGCTGGTCGAAGAGGAAACTGATGAGAAACCGTGGTTCTATGACATCAAGAACTATTTTCAGAATCAAGAGTACCCAGCTGACGCAACAAATCTAGACAAGAAGACTTTAAGAAGATTGGCGTCCAAGTTTTTCCTCAGCAACAATGTGCTTTACAAGAGAAATCATGATATGGTTCTGCTCAGGTGTGTGGACAAGCGCGAAGCAGACTTATTGATCAGGGAAATCCATGAAGGATCATTTGGAACACATGCCAATGGACATGCCATGTCCAGGAAGATTTTGAGAGCTGGATACTTCTGGTTGACCATGGAATCAGATTGTTTCAAGTATGTCAGGAAGTGTCATAAATGCCAGATTTATGCCGACAAGGTGCACGTACCTCCAACACTTTTGAATGTTCTGTCATCGCCTTGGCCTTTCTCAATGTGGGGCATTGACATGATAGGGGCAATTGAGCCTAAAGCTTCCAATGGTCATCGGTTTATCTTGGTCGCAATTGATTATTTCACCAAATGGGTAGAAGCAGCTTCCTACGCCAATGTGACAAGGCAAGTGGTTGCCCGTTTCATCAAGAACCAAATTATCTGCCGTTATGGAATCCCAAGCCGAATCATAACAGATAATGGGACCAATTTGAACAACAAAACAATGAAAGAGCTGTGTGAGACATTCAAGATTGAACATCATAACTCTTCTCCGTATCGTCCGAAGATGAATGGAGTTGTTGAAGCTGCAAACAAGAACATCAAAAAGATTCTGCAGAAGATGGTAAAAACTTACAAAGATTGGCACGAGATGTTACCATATGCCTTACAGGGGCAACCCCTTTCTCTCTGGTGTATGGGATGGATGCAGTTCTCCCTATTGAAGTAGAGATACCATCTTTAAGAATCTTGATGGAAACCAAACTGGAGAAAGCTGAGTGGGTCCAGAACAGGTTTGACCAACTGAATCTTATTGACGAGAAGAGAATGACCGCCATGTGCCATGGCCAGTTGTACCAAAAGCGCATCAAGAGAGCATTTGACAAGAAAGTCCGTATCCGAGAATTCAAAGAAGGAGATCTTGTACTCAAGAAAATCTTGCCAGTCCACAAAGACATGCGTGGAAAATGGAGCCCTAACTATGAAGGCCCATATGTTGTGAAGGTGGCATTCTCCGGAGGTTCCTTAATCCTTACAACTATGGATGGTGAACAGCTGAAGCACCCGGTGAATTCTGATGCAGTCAAAAAATATTATGCCTAAATAAAACCCGATAGGTCGAAAACCAGAAATGGCGACCTATGCAAAAAATGGGTATCCCGGTGGATCAAAACCTATGAAGGAGATCCAGGCAAAAGTTAGGGATAAAAAATGAAAAATAAGAGATCGCTAAGTTGAAAACCCGAAAGGGCGGCTTAGGCAAAAAAGAGCGTCCCGGTGGATTGAAAACCCGAAAGGGCGATCCAGGCAAAAGTTAGGGACAAAGGCATTTGGCTGTGTCAGATGGTGTTTACCATTACTGAAGAATCATACTGGAAGATCAATCCAATTGCTCTCGTCGGAAGCAAGGTGTCGGGCCGTCTTAGTTATTAGGGATTATAGTGGTCGTTGGATTCAATGTAGAGCTTTCCCCATTGCCATTTTCAAACTGTAATTTCCCATGGAGTTTTTGCCATTGGCAAGCTACCATTCTTGAATAAAATACAAACTTTGCCTATGAATTTTGTTCAGCTTCTTATTTTCTTTTGTTATGCAAAATGCCATCACTTGATTACAATTTAACTCTGAAAATGACAAGTTTTTTAAGGAAATCTTTTTTGAAAACATATTGAAAAACTTTTAAGTTTCTTTGACTTTGGGAAAATTGAAAAACCGTCTGTTTCCCCAAGAAGTCCTGGTTTGCAACAACACTTTTATACTATTATTACAGAAATCCCCATAGAAGTTCAAAACTGATAACACTCTTGGATGGATCCTTGGACCAAGCATGATTTCCAAGTTCGAAGACATCTCCTCAGTGTTTTTTATATTGCTCATCTAAGTATTGGTGTCGAGAGCCTACTCCTCTTTGAGTCTTGTCAACTCTTTGTCTCTTTAGAGTCAGCATTTGCATATCATGATCATTCGCATCATGCTCAATCATGTGCATTTGACATTAGCATTTGTCTTTCCCCAGTTGTCGTCTGTCTATCTCCAAGTCCAGATATCGTTAGTTTTCAATTTGAGACTCCATTGTTGTTGGTACCCGAAGTTTGGTTTACCAATGTTTTGTCCCCAGTAATTGCTGGTGTTCCCCGTGGAATTCTAATTGTGGTTGGTATTTGTCTTTATGACCACCATATCTCCTTGAAATCCAATTGTCATTGGCACAAATCTTTTAAGCAGGTCCTGAAACCTTTTGCTTAAATCCAAGTCAATTTGATTTTGTACATACTTGTACCCTTCTCCTGATGGTTCCTCAAGGAATTTCCAGAGGTTGGATGTCTTATCTTATTTGAAAACTCCAACATATTTTGTTGTTACTTTTTCGTGTTAGCCGGTCGCTTAGAGCCGTTGATCTATCTTTGGGTGATTTGCATTCTATCCCCAATGCTAGCTGGTCGCATAGAGCCGCTGCTAAATCAATGTGATTTCCTTCCTTATCCTCGGTGTCGGCAGTTACATTTGAACCTGCTAATTTACCGTTTTGAATACTTTGACTACTTTGTCTTTATCATTCTTAGTGTCAACCGGTTTTTTTAACTTGTTGCGCATTCACTCTGAGTGTATCTTGGCTTTCTTTTGTAGTGTCAATAGGTTTCGAACCTATTGTGCTTCCACTTCGAGTATTTTTGTTGTTATTCATGGTGTCAGTTGGTCGCATCGAGCCGCTGTGCATTCCTTTTGAATGTTTATTTTGTTGATTATTCTTAGTGTCAGTTGGTCGCATCGAGCCGCTGCGCATTCACTTCGAATATTATGTTTATCATTTTCAGTGTCAGCTGGTCGCATCGAGCCGCTGCGCATTCACTTTGAATTTTGTGTCATTCCTATTTGCCGTGACAGTTGGTCGCATCGAGCCACTGCACTTTCCCTTTGAATGTTTTTTTTTGGTTATTCTTAGTGACAGTTGGTCGCATAGAGCCACTGCACTTTCCCTTTGAATGTTTATTTTTGATTATTCTTAGTGTCAGTTGGTCGCATAGAGCCGCTGCGCATTCACTTTGAATATTATGTTTATCATTCCCAATGACAGTTGGTCGCATCGAGCCACTGCGTATTCGTTTTGAATATTTTTGTTGATTATTCTTAGTGTCAGTTGGTCGCATCGAGCCGCTGCGCATTCACTTTGAATATTGTGTCGTTTCTATTTTCCAATGACAGTTGGTCGCATCGAGCCACTGCACATTCTCTTTGGATGTTTAGTTTGTTGTATTCTTAGTGTCAGTTGGTCGCATCGAGCCGCTGCGCATTCACTTCGAATATTATGATTATCATTTTCAGTGACAGTTGGTCGCATAGAGCCGCTGCACTTTCCCTTTGAATGTTTATTTTGTTGTATTCTTAGTGTCAGTTGGTCGCATCGAGCCGCTGCGCATTCACTTTGAATATGTTGCCTTTTACTTCTCAAAGTCATTTGGTCGCATAGAGCCATTGATCTACCACTTCGATTTATTTCCTTGTCTTGTTTGTATTCTCAGTGACAGTTGGTCGCATAGAGCCGCTGCACTTTCCCTTTGAATGTTTATTTTGTTGTATTCTTAGTGTCAGTTGGTCGCATCGAGCCGCTGCGCATTCACTTTGAATATGTTGCCTTTTTCTTCTCACAGTCATTTGGTCGCATAGAGCCATTGGTCTACCACTTCGATTTTATTTCTTGTCTTATTTGTATTCTTGGTGTCAGTTGGTCGCATCGAGCCACTGTGCAGTCACTTTGAATTTTATTTTGTTTTGTCTGTGTTCGTTGATCCAACGATTTGGATTTCCCTTTTGTTCCCGTCTTTTGCTATTCTTAGTGTCGACAGTTACACTTGAACCTGTTGATTTATCACTTTGAATATTTCCCGTTTTCATTTCTTTATCCCCAGTGTTTGTCATCCCCAGTGAGTCTTGGTTTGTGGTCGTCGGTTTATCTCATTCTAATCATTCATACCATAATCATCATTTCATTGCATAAGAGTTGCAGAGTTAGATAGATTTGTAGTCCAGCATAACATTGCATTTAGGGGCAAAATTTCCGGTTATTTCTGTATTTAAATACCTTTCACCATGATCTCATGAGTGCCTACCGTCATTCACGCCATCTGGTAAAGTTATTTAAATAGGGGCAACTGTCACACCCCAAATTTTACCCCTAATTGTTCGCATCATACAGTCATCGCATTTAGCAGAGAATTCCAGATTTATTTTCCGTTGCTTTCTTCTCATTTTCTAGCTATTTATAATTTTGATTCTTAATTTCTTTTCACCTATAAGCTTCCATTTTAATTTAATTTCTTTTTCTTATTTATAACTTTTTAATTTATTTTTGTGTTTTAATTTTAATTTCTATTTTCGTTTCTATTTTCAAGTTCCTATTTTAAAATTTTATTTCAATTTCTATTTCTAATCTTTAGTTCAATTTTCAAATTTTTTCTAAATTTATTTGTTATTTCTTTTCATCTTCAAGTTCTCATTTCTAAATTAATTTTATTTCATTTTCAAGTTTTTATTTTTTGAATTTATTTTTCTATTCTTCAATTTTTTTAATTTTATTTCATTTTCAAGTTGTTACTTCTAAATTTAATGTCAATTTCTAATTCATGTATTTATTTTCTAAATTCCAAATTTATTTCTTTAGTTCTAAGTCATTTTAATTCCAAATTTAATTATTTAAGTTTCTAAGTTATTTTCAATTTTAAGTTTAAATTCTTTTTTTTATTCACTTCTAATTCAAGTTTTAGTTTTTAACCATTTTTTCCATTTCAATTCATATCCACATGTTTATTTTCTAAATTCCAAATTTATTTCTCAAATTCTAAGTTAATTTTAATTCCAAGTTTAATTATTTAAGTTTCTAAGTTATTTTCAATTTTCAATTTTTTTTTTTTTTAATTCACTTCTAATTTAAGTTTATATTTAGATTCTAATTTAAAGTTCTCATTTCCAATATTAAGTGTCAAGTTTAAATTATAACCATAGTGTAAATAATCAACTTTTATTCCAAATATTTTGTTATGTTGCAACTACAAAAAAATGTACAATACACACAAAAACTCAGTATCAAATACACTCAAATTCAGCCCCATAAATCACAAAACAGCCACTGTTATATAAAGAAAAAGAGACAAAATTCAGCCGCATGCAGCCACCAACAGACCCTGCTCTACTTCTCCACCCACAGCAGCAATTCAGACTTTGTCCCATAATCCTCCAACCCTTCACCTACAAGTTATACAGTACACATTTTCAAATCCACAAAAAAAAACCCTAAGGAAGTCATACATATACACTGTTACATTAGAAACAACACACAAAAAAAATTCAGCCTACAACACCAAAACAGCATCAAAAACATACTGTTACATCACAAAAACTCAGCATCAAAGCATACTACAAAACAACCCCAAGAAACAACAAAATCAGCCACTAATCACACCCCTGTTACATTCAAAACACCCTGTTACATTAAAACAAACCAGCCCCATATAAGCACAACAAATCAGCCACCTCAAACCAAGATTCAGCCATACAAAATACACAAGCCAGCCATCAAAACACTTACAAACAACAACTGTTACATCCATTAAAATCTCATAAAATTCAGACCTCAAAAATCTCACAGAACAGCAAAAAAGCTTCAGAAGAACATTGGAAGAAGAATAGAAGAAGGAGGGAGTGTACAAGTATAGCTTACCGTTTGCGGATCCTTCACCCCGATAACGTTCGGGTCGGTATTATCTTTTTTTCTCCTTCACCTCTTTTCTGCACTTGTTCATAGATAGTTTTCATTTTCAGTTTCATTCAAAATCTGCATAACATAAAAAAAAGAAATATGAAATGAATACTCAAAACCAGAAAATTATTAAGGAATGAGAAGAAAATCTGAATCTATTTCAAAAAAATCTTCATAACCATTTTTCAGTAAATCCTCCATCAAACTCTTCAAGTCTTCACAACCCCACTTGAATCACAAAACAGACAAAAAAAAAGATGACGAATAGTGAGTACAAACACTAAACCTGAAGCCAAACTCCAGCCAACCCTGTCAAAACCAGCAGCCACACAACTGCAGTCAAACTGTAAACAAACCATTGTAAAACCTTCGTAAACTGTTTTAGCCGAAACCAAACAAACCTCAAAACCACTTACCACTGCAACTCTTCTTTCGACTTCACAAGAACCACCATAGCCTTTTTTTAATTCTCTTCGAACAAGCCGCTCTATGCACACAGCTCCTATACTTTCCATTTGTTATAATTTGGTGTCAAGTAAACCTACCATCATCCGAAACTACCCTAGACAACCACCTTCAATCTTCAGCCGCTGAAACACCTCCACTTATCACAACAACACAAACTGCCACATCCAAAATCAAAAGCTGAACCACATCAACTGTCTTCACCAAACAACAGAACCCACCACCGAAACAACCTTCGGCCAGCACCCTTGAACCACCATTTGCGGAACCCTTCACCTCAGAGCAAGCCACCATCGCCCTGCTCACCCTCACTGTGACCACCTCCTCCACCCTCCGAGCTTCATCACCACCACCAAACCACCTTCACCTTTCCATCAAAACCAAATCCTCCTTCATCACCACTGCTAAAACCTCCCTGAAACCAAAAAGAAAAAAACAGAACATTACAAAACAACATCAAGAAAACTCAAGAATCGAAAACTCCCAAACTTGTGAAACCAACGAACCAAAAATACACGAAACCAAAACACGCACAAAAAAAAACAGTCAAAATCATTACACTAACCAAAAAATCCTAAATCAAGCCACCACCCTTCAACCTGTTAAAACCTGTTCACGCATCCCACCCTCTACCGCCATCTGAACCACTTGAACCAACACCCAAACCGTATCATACTCACCGTGAAACACAAACGAAATCCAGAAATCGAGAGAGAGTAGAAACCGAAACCAAAATCGCAGCAAGAGAGATCCAAGTGAAGCCTTTACTACTTCCTCTTTCAACCGAATATGATCCATCACGAATCAACTCTCGCCGTCACACAAACCTTTGAAACCTTGAACACCAGCCACCGGCACTCATCCGACCCAACTCATAGACCCGAAATCCGAGAAACCAACCACTGATAACAAACCCATCTCATAAACCTTCGAACCCTTTTCGTAAACAGCAATCCAAATCGCAACCACTCACCGTAAAACCACCGTACCTTCGCCATTGCATTTTCGAAACTGAGATTGATACGGAGCGATTTGAGAGAGAGCGAGATCGGACCGAGATGTGCGAGTGACAGAGAGAGAACTGAGAGCTTGAGAGAGAACCTTGGTGCCGTTTGCTTCGGAAGTGAATGAGAACCGTGGTTGAGTTCCATTCGGTGATGGTCATTATCGTGAAGAAGAGGATCACGCGTCTTTTTTTCACCCCTGTTTCTTTTCTCGCCCTCTCTGCGGCTGCTAGTTTAACCCTAACGGATCCTTTGCCCTTTCATTAAACCAGATCCGGGTCAAGTTTGACCCGACCCGTCCCCTGATCCAGCGCCCCTGGTGGGCTATTTCCCATTGGCCCCTTTAGTTCAGCACCCCCCTGTTTTCTCTCCAGCCATTAGCTCTTTCCTTTTCTTATTTTATTTTATGGAAAAATATCTAAAAAATATATTCATAATTCAATTAGGTTTTTATATTAACTAATCTATTTTATTAGGTTAATTTTTTTAAATACTTAGTTAAATTATTATATACATTTTAATTTTATTCTTTTCTATTATTATTATATTTAGTTAGAAATATGTATACAAATAAGTAAAAAACATTTTAATTTTAGATTTTCCTTTTCTATCATTATCATTATAATTAGTTAAAAATGTATATACAATTTCTTGATTTTATTTCTAAGGGCCGATGATATGACAAAAAGTCACGATAAATCGTTTCCGATTAATCGTGACCAATATGAGGCCATGCATTTATTTATTTTTATTCTATTTAATTCATTTGTTTATTTAATTTATTTTATTCTATTTCATAATTATTTATTATTTATTTCTCGCGCTTCTACACCATATTAAGTTTAATTTTCAAGATAATAATTCTTGGTCCAACGCCAAGTGAACCTCACATACACTTCACTCACACACGTAAGTCGGTCGTTTCACGATCGCCATCTGCACAGTTCCTTACACTTCACAGTTTTTTTAACTTAAGAAAATTGTCACACTGCGTTTGTTTTCCACCCCCGCATTCTCGATCCACATATCGACCAATAGCCCAGTTACTAAGCCTTTGTCTTATATTTCTATTTATTTTATCCAATTTATTTTTGCAAGTTGCAACCTATGCCTTAGACTTAGGAGCTTGCACCCTCATTTATTTACTTTATTTTTCGCATTTAAATCCAAAAGGGAAAGAACTCCTGCAGTTGACTCAATGTCATAGGAAGTTTAGCAATCCCTAGTTACCTTTTCGACCTTAGCCATTAGGACTTTTCATTTTACAACTTTTTGTGACTTTGCTAAAGTCACGTGAGTGTTTGCCATAACACTTATCTTCCCCGCGAACCTTGAGCGTAACCAAGTGTTCGTTAATCCTTAGGAGAACTACGAGTGCTCTGATTCTATACCCGATACGTAGGCATCGATGCGATGTTGTGCGAGCACCATTAGAAATAAAACCTTAGGTTCCCATAATTTTAAGCAAGCAATAAATAACAATATACACAAATATTAACAAGAGGTTCCCGTAGTATACTGCGGATGCTTAGGATGCTAACACCTTCCCTAGGTATAATCAACCCCCGAACCTAGTTTCTCCTCACTTAGGGTTTTTACGATCTTTTTCCCTTTTCCCTTTGGATTAAATTAAAGTCGGTGGTGAACATAAATGTTTTGTGATTCAAGTTAACTTAATAGCTTGGTATCCGATTCTCACCGCGACACATAAGTTAATGAGCTTAAGCCCAAACCAAGGGTTAGTAAACTCATCACATCTTCCCTCTGATTAGGGGTAATGAGAAAACCTTAAGCATGAAGTAAGCACCTCACACTTAATCACCATGATGTAGGATTAAGATCATTAACCTACTTGTGATTATTTAGATGTTTTTTGGAGTTTTTTTTTAGTGTTAAGTAATGAGTTTAAGCCATAATCAAGGATTTAATGGACCCATTACTGAAGGAAAATTGCGATCAAAACGCAGCGGAAAACAAAATTTTCCTTTAGTGATCCTTACGAATGAGCATGGTCAGTGATAGAATCGTTACCTCTTTGTGGCGATTCAGATCTTTGATGCAGCGATCACAAGCGTTGATGAAGTGCAACGCCTCTACTCAGTCCACACGAACAGCTTCCGGTCACAGTGCTAGCTGCTTACGAACGGAATTATTTGAGTGAGAAAAGAGAATCAAAAACGAAATTGCATCAAGTGAAAGCTTCATCACAAGGGTTCCTTTTATAGACTCTCTTGTGGGCTGCGGGCTAAAAGCCCAATTCACATGATCCATAATAATATTATATATATTATTATAATAACTATTATTATAATAAATATATTTCTTTTATTATTATTTTATAACCATTATAAAATAACAATAATTATTATTATATTATCCGAATTTCTATTTTCACTTAAGTGCACCGTACCTTACGGTGTTCCTTTGATTTCTCTATCTCTCATCAAACTGTCCTTATGTGTGTGACCCTGTAGGATTTCGTAACGTTGGTAATTATATTAAATTATATATATTTAACATAATAAACAGTGAGCGGTATCTAGCAACACATCACTGCTACCCAAGTCACGAAAATGTCATGTGATCTGACAAAACCTTTTTCGTGATAATATATGTTTGTACAATTACCCTTTTGCCCCTATGTCTATGTTGAACACAAGGCATACACTGTGTCATCCTTGTCCAGTTCAATATTGGGCCCTTAGACATTTCTCCTGTTATGCAGGATTGGCAAATTCCATCTAGGACACTCATGTCCCTCAGCATGCTTCGTGGAGTGCCCATCAACTGTCTTTATGATCATCCAGTTACGGATAATGTTTGATCAGCAATAAAGCACCCGACTCTACATCTAGGGTCCATAGTGGTTTCAGGTCGAAGGGTGGTAATACACCATTATCACCATGAGAATAACTTATGACACTTTGCATAACATACTATGTAGTATTCTCATAGCGGGTCAATCCGGTATAAATATTACTCCTAATATTTATACCTATGTCAAGACTTGATAACTCTTTACCCATGATCCATGAGATGTGATCATCAGTCTATCTTCATAATAGTCTCAATGCTTTAATGTTATCCCACTTTGCAATAAAGCTTGACTACGGATATTTTAAGAATAATGTCTTTATGTTTAATGGGATCTCATGATTAAGTCACACTTAACATTTCATTAAACAGACTAACTATTCTAGGGACTTTATTATTCTGAAGACAAACATAATAAAGAAATGCCTTTTATTATTAAACGAATAATCCGATACAAGTACCAAAAAGTATTGGCCTCTAGGGCTTACACCAACAATTACACCATCCTAATAGAAGGATAATAAATGAGAACATTTAAGCTGAGGAAGATACCTCAACTTAATCCATGATTAGGGATTAAACTCATGACAAAACAAAGCCTTTATTAACGTGGATTTTAGTTAATGGTAAGATTAAGAAGTGAATTTTAGGATTTGTAAGACAACTTGAGGGGGACTTGTCCATTAACACTAGGGTTAGTCCTTCTTAACCAATTAAGGAAGAATTAGAACCCTAATGCAAGGCCCAAGTTACAAGCTTATTGTCTTAGTGATTATTAGGATGGATTGATTAAGAGGCTTAAACAAATTAAGGGTTTAACACTTAGGATTAAAGTTATACACTCCATCCTAAGATAAGGATGCATGCATAACCCTAATCACAAAGTCTTAAAACCTTAAAGGTTTAGTCTCTAATGATGAGATGAGAGGAGAACACAAAAGATGACACAAAGGTAAAACTAATGGGGGACAAATCAAACCCTAATTGTTATCATGCTTGGGTGTTCCTAGGGTTTATGAGGCTTGCAAGAGATCTTCAGGAAAAGCCACCAAGGAGAAAGCAAGATGGAAGGAGGAGAAGCAGAAGAAGCAAGTTAACTTACTTCACTTAAGAAGATAAGTTACTTGAAGAAAGAAAGTGAATGGAGAACATGAATGAGAAATCTCACTCTAAGACATATACAAAATGCAGCAAGGATGCATAAAACAAGAGATGAGAAGAGAAGTGAGAAGTGAAGGCAAATTCACTTCTCAAAGTACTTACCACCTGAAAAGTTAGCAAAAGAAGAAATGAAATGTATGCAAGGATGCAAACCAAAACCAGAAGCATGAACATGAGGTAAAAGATGATAATAGATGATTCAAATGTATGTCAAGAGCAATGGATGATCATACAAGTGATGAGAATGCAAATGAAGCATGAAAGAAGCATGAAAGTTCATGAATGTTCATGGAATGTAATGAATGCATAACATGGCAAATGGATGAGGAAATTATCAAACATGAGTCTAATGTGTCCTATGATGTCTTTGAACTCATGTGATTGCAAGAAATGTCATGGAAAGTTCTTGAATGAATGCATATGCAAGATGTATGCAAATGAATATGAGAAATTAGGGTTTTCATGCAACATGAGATGCAAAACTCAAAAACAGAAGCAAATGACAAGATAAAAATTTGAAAATGCAATCAAAGGATCCCTAACCCTATATGATATCACACCCCAAAGGAGGAGACCTAACTCTTAACCCTAAGGAAGTTATGATTTTTCTAAGTTGTCTAGGGATTTAAGGCACCTAAAGGGAAAAATTGCAAATCAAATCAAAAATGCAGAAGAAATTTGTGACAAAATTATGCTAGAAACTACATGTCAAATGAAGATTAATGCAAAAAGAACCATTGTCATACCATTCTTGGTTAGGTAGAAAAGAATTCTTAAAGTTAGGGTTCTAAAATAGGAATTTTATGAACCCTAAATTCAAGAAAATTATCAAAGATGGTTCAAAACCAAAAAGAAATTTGTGTCGATGGTATGATAATGTTTCTAAATGTTTAAAGATGCAATGTGATTTTTTTTGGGATTTTTAGAAACCTAAATGATATTTTAATTAATTAATTTCCATTAATTAATTAAAATAAACATTTAAATGTATTAAAATTGATTTTTTAATGCAAAAAATAAAAATAAAAATATTTTTTGGTTGAGAAAATTATTTGAAGTAAAAATGCAGAATAAAATACTTTTTGGAATTTTTTAGCTATTTTAAATAAATGGTACATAATAAATGAGAAAAATTGAAATAAAAAATAAAATAAACAGAAGTATGATGATCCAGTGGCTGAGATTGGTTCAGGGGATTTCTAGGGTTGACTGCGCGCCAGATCTGATGGCCAATATTCAAATTTCATTAATCTTAATTAACTAATTATTTAATCCATAATTAAAACTAATGAAGTGATCCTAGCCACACAACACGTGCAGGAAAGGGAAATCTAAGGGTCCAGATTTAAACAAAGCCCTAACCCTAATTAACACACTAATGACTTTCAGGTCACCGGAGAAGAGCTCCGGTCGTCTTCTCCGGTGACACTCTCCCCTGAAAACTTCCAACTCTCTCCCTAGGTCATTTATGGAGCTCTAAAGCTCCAAATCAACTCCCCTCACTCTCCTAAGCTCAAATCCATCCCTAAAACACATTTATTCTTGCTCAAACTCAAGATTCGAAGGGAAGAACAAAAATGGCAGAAATTTCAGAACAATCATACAAACTCATTTCTCAACCATTTTCGAAAATACAAAGCTCAGAGTGATCAGTGAAGCATGCTTTTTCATATTGTAACATAAAAAAGGAGTTCTGGAAAAATGATTTCAGATGACTACCTGAGATGGAGCTTTCCAAACTTGAGCTTTCTGGCCACTTCCTTTGTGCAAAATAACTCCCTTTGACCTCTTGAGGCTAATGGAATGCTTCAAAGGCTTTGAGAATGACTGGTTTGTGTTGTAGCAACTGAACTGACCAAGAATCGTGTTTTGTGTATGGGGTGTTCTTGGCTGTTTTTGTGGTTGCTTTGTGATCAGTGGATGATTTTGAGATGAATGGTGGAATTGGTTTTGAGTTTGAGTGAGTGAGCTGAAAGATTCGAAGGAAAATGCAAGAGGGATGATTTTTGGCAATGCTGAGTTCTTGGAGAGTTAAGCTTGTGTGTGTTATGAAAATGAGTCCTTAGGGCATGCTTGTAGTGTCTAGATTGGGCAGAGAGTGGGTGGTGGACTGTTGTGATTGGTATGGGTGATTTTGCACAAAGTCAACATTTCTTGTACTTGAGGTATGGGCAAGGGTGTAGTTGGCTTTTTGGCATGTCTTGGTGCAGCTGAGTTCAAGGATGTCCACAAAATCAGCCTTGAGGCAATGCAGCAAGTGGGAGCAAAGTTATGGGACCTTTTGCAAATATGTGATGTTTTGGCCCCTTTGAGAATTCTTGATGTTCAAGGCATGAAATCTTGAAATTCTTTGGGCAATTATGATCTTAAGGCAATGCACTATGATGTTATGATACATAGAAGTGTGTTTGAAGTCACAAAAAGCCTTGGCAAGTGGTTTTGCAAGGAATCCCTTTTGGTGCATTCTTGAAAATTATGGGATTTTTACCAACTTTGACAAGCCATATCTTGAGTTCCAAAATGAATTAGATCTTGTTCTTGTACTTTTTGTAAAGGGAATGATCCAATATACAACTTTCATGACCAACAATTTTTCATTTGAAGCATTTTTGGTTGAGAAAGAGGAGGTTGAAAAACTTTCCCAAAATGGAAAGTTTACATTACAAGTCATTTCCATTTTTGGAAACTTTTGGTTTAGCTCAATTTTCTTCAATTTTGTGAACTTCCAAGAAATTGAATGATCAAATAAAGATCATATAACTTCAATTTGATGAAAAATCCACTTTGGTTCCATGGATGGGGGCCTCAGATGCCCTGATTTTGCTCTAACTTGCTCAAGAAGTTACCCAATGATCAGATGACTTCCATAATGAATTTCTTCATCAAACTTGGTATACATGATCACTATAACATATTGAGACCAATAGAAACAAAAATGACCAAAAAAATTGGAGTTATGGCCTCTGAAACCAAAACCCTAATTTCAGGTCATCTGTGCAGTTAAACCCCGGCTCTGCTTCCATGCTTTGCAAGTTCTTGTGATTCTTTGACTTCCTTGATATTTGGAGGATATAATATGATGATTGAACATTCATGGACCCTCTTGAGATGATTGAAGACCTTTGGAGTGGCTCAGATGGATCCTGGATTGCTCAGATCACAAACCCTAGATGCAGATGAACTTGAACTAATGTAGTGAAACAAAAATGCAATATGAGATGATATGCTTATGCTAATGAAAAAATGAAAGATCATAAGCCTTGATGTGAACTGAGTGAGGGCAAATTTGGGGTGTTTACAGCTACCCCTATTCAAGCATGAGTTAGCTGTACAGGATGTAAGCGACGGGCTTAACAGACGAACAAGATAACTTGTGGTTGAATACCAAAGACAGTCCAAAATTTGCACTCACTGGGGTGAAGAAGAAAAGGGATATAAGTTGTGAAAGGAAAGTATAGTGTGATCATCAAATGCGGGTGATGGAGGATGACCATCAAGCAGAGGACGACTGCTGGGGATAAAGCAATGGCGGGGAGGGCCGACATGCTGGGGAAATGGTGGTAAATAAGGCAATGGCGGGGACCGCCGACAAGCTGGGGAGATAAAGGGATCATGATGGGGACGACCATTAAGTAACAAGGTTCTCTGGGGATTAAAGGAAGGGCAATGATGGGGACGACCATCAGGTTTGCAAAGTAAAGTAAACAACGATGGGAACGACCATCGGTTCAAAGAATAAATCAAATAATGATGAGGGACGATCATCAAAGGTGAAGGACGATCACCTAGCAGGGGACAGCTGCTCTTTTATCACGACATAGGACGAACTTCGGATAGAAAAGGATCAACGATGGGGACGGCCATCGGATAAAATGATGAAGGACGATCATCAAAAGGTGAAGGATGATCACCTAGCAGGGGACGACTGCTCTGTTTGGGGAATAAGGATGAGAGACGGTCATCCAAGGTGAATGACGATCACCTGGCAGGGTACGGCTGCCGAAAGTATCGCGACATAGGACGAATGCCGGATAGAAAAGGGTTCCAATAATGGAGACTCCGCTGAGGGAAGGATGAGGGACAATCATCTAAAGGTGAAGGACAATCACCTGGCAGGGTACGTCTGTCGAAAGTATCGCGACATAGGACGAATGTCGGATAGAAAAAAGGGATGTTTTGCTGGTGATTTGCTGGGGGGTGGTAAACACGGACGAGTGCTTACGCTTTCCGAAATAAAAAGTATAAGTGTTTGACGTTGTGTATAGATTAAAGATGCGGACAAGCATCCTTAAGACCATGATACAGATGAGTATCGGTAGAAACAAACGCTGACGCATGTTCAGAGATGATGGTACGGACGAGTACCAACTGGTTAACAAAGAACACTGATAAGTGTCAAATATGTTAAGGAGTGATATATATAAGATACTGACGAGTATCTGTATAAGTAAAAAACAAGTATTGTGAAGTATGAGCAAGACACAGAAGAGTGTTCAACTTGCTGGAGAGAGGTGACACGGACGAGTGTCAGAAGAGAAAGTGTATAAGTTATGAACTTATATTTGAGAGTGTAAAAGGTGTTTCGGCGACCTGTGGGGATAAGATGACACATACGGGTGTCAATGAGAGTGTATTATGAGAAGTGTTTGGGAAACTATGCTGGGGATATGTGACACGGACAGGTGTCAAGAGAGTGTATAAGCATTGGTTTGGTTTATATCTGCAGGGGATGATATGACACGGATGAGTGTCGCAAGTATATATGAACATGTGTTTGTAAGTGCAAAGGGGACGCTTTGGCTTTCTGTGGGGAAATATGAGGTGACACGAACGAGTGTCGAAAAGAACATGTTATCTTTTGGTAGAAGGTGTTCTGGAGACTTTACTGGGAAATGATGACACAGACGAGTGTCAAAAGGAGCATGTATTTGTATTTGAGAGTGCAAAGGGGACGCTTTGGCTTTTATGTGCAAGGGATGTATTTTGTACATTGCTGAAGGTATTGTTGATATTTACAGGTGACTGGTTCGAACCTGACTTGTGATCATGAAATATGTTTGATTTTTGCCATAATGCTCCGTATTAGACGGAATGCTACGCTCTGGGTGAAAAAATGATGTGAATGCTATGATTATGCAAAAGAAACCGGTTCGGGATTCGAATCCTGCTGCTGTGAAGATCTCTGGCTGATCTGCTTAAAGGATATCCTAGCTAGGGACGAGATCATTGGTAGATCTGATAGGATATATGACTCTGCTTGGGGAAATAGGTCACTGATAGACCTATCTTTGTAATGAGGAGCCCAGCTGGGGATGTGGAAGCTTTCGTCACTTTGCTGTGTGAGAATTTCAGACATTGCTCTTCTTGGGAGAGGCCGGAGCTCTGTGGGGAGATGGTTCCCTAAATTTGCTGAAGACGAGAGATCTGGCACTCTGG
Organism: Lathyrus aphaca; assembly: GCA_963966055.1. NCBI lineage: Eukaryota > Viridiplantae > Streptophyta > Magnoliopsida > Fabales > Fabaceae > Lathyrus > Lathyrus aphaca. The sequence goes on along the minus strand of OZ014522.1, from coordinate 285,089,153 downwards.
GGGAGGAAAGATCACTGAACAATCTTCCTAGAGATTTCTGTGAGGATCCTGCTGAGGATGAGGAGGCTTGACAACTCAGCTGGGGATGTGAGCATTTACTGATGCTGCTTGAAGAAAATGTGTTGGGGAAGTGATGCCTTGGCAACTTCGCTGGGGAAAAACATTCCAGATACTGTTAGGGGAGGAAGTGTGTGGCATGCCCTGTGTCACGTATTGAATACCTGCAATCCTGTTAAGACAAAGAAACACACAAGTGTCTTGAGGCATCCCTTACCGGATTCCGTCATAGGAGTTAGATATTCCTGGAAGTAAATACATTTCCTGCTATCGTACCCCGAATAATACGACCCCACGCGATCCGAAAGGACGGGAGCCGCGCGCTAGACAGACTGAAAAGTCGCAACCTAACTCTATTTATTCCCGAAGAGGGAAGGGGAAGATATAGATAAAACCCGGGAAGAAAGGTATGAGGACAAAGGTCAACGGAACCATTGCCTAGGTTCAGGAGTCGGTTATGAAGGGGGAAGGTATTAGCAGCCCCTACATCCATCGTACTCGATGGGAACCATCTAAGTTATCGCGCGCGAAAGGATATTTATGCTTAATGAGTTACTTGTTAGAGGGAAAAGAGTTGAATTATAAGTTAGATTGATCCTAGGTGCTCGACAAGGATTGAGATCCTTGTGCCTACGTACTCCCGCGTGCAATGGGAAAGTCAGAGCCTCGTAGTTCGGCCTACTAAGGGTTGATGGTTGCTTGATTTTATTACCTTTCATCGATGAAAGGGTTTAGGAGTCGATTTGTACTAAAGACTATGGATAGTTTATTTCGTCCAACAAGACGAGCGTCTTGCGTCGGAATAATCGGAGCGAATAACGAGAGCTCGTTATCCTCCTTTCTACCGCTTAAGGCTCGTGGCGTACAATTCTTCTCGCATTATTAATGTGTTTTATTTCCTAAAGACCGCTTGACGTTGGATCAAGGGTTTGGATCTAATCGAAACATTTTGGTTTTTTGAGGTTAGAGGGTGAATGCAAATGGAGGTTTATTTTTGTGGTTTGTTAGCGAGGCACAAAAGCGCTCGGCTCGCAAGGTAAGGTGGATCCTAATAAACGATAACTGAAAAATAAAGTGCGAGTGTGCGAGTGCAATCGCTTGGCGTTGGACCAAGGATTTGCGAACTAAACTAAATCGATAAAAACGGGAAATAAAAATGCGTACAAAGTAATGGGAGAGGGATACAAAATAAATTACAAGGGATTGCGAGAAATAAAGGGGTCTCGTTGTAATTCGCCCAAGAGAAAGCATGTGTGCAGTGTTTTTGAACTGTTCGAAGGCGTTCGGCCTTTTTATTCGAAGGCAACTATTCGAAGGCGTTGGACCTTTTCGGACGCGTCGAGATGTGGTTCGTTAACTGCCTTAGAACCGATTTAATGTTAAAATCGTTCTATGAGGAGTTGAACATTATTTTTTTGAAATATGGAAAAAAATAAACAAATTGAATTGAATTGCGAAAATTAAATTAGAATAGAATAATAAATACAAATAATTAAATAAATTGATAATATTGAGAATATTTATAATGATATAATGAATAAAATAAATTAAATTAAAAGTTATTTGTCAAAATAAGATAATAAAATAAAAACTAACTAAATGGAGGGCCTCATATTGACTAAACGTTTCGACTTAATAAAATCGGAACAAATTTAATCTTTTAGCATATCATCGGCCCTAATAATAAAGTTTATTTTTCACCTCAGCGGGTGTACATTCTTTTGATTTTTTCCCTTATTTTTTCCTGAGTCTTTTATTCTGTTTTTGACTCGTCGAGATGCCCTATTTTTGCCTGGACTTACATTCTATTTTTATGTCTAGCGGGTCCTTTTATGCAAAGTATTTTTTAACTGCATCTGAATTCACAGGGGACAAGAAATCTTCACCATCCATGGTAGTGAGCATTAGTGCTCCACCAGAGAAGACCGTCTTTACTATGAATGGACCATCATAATTCGGAGTCCACTTGCCCATGTGGTCTGTATGAGGAGGAAGGAGTCTTTTCAGCACAACATATCCTACTTGGTATTCCCGAAGCCTGACTTTCTGATCGAAGGCTTTCTTCATTCTTTTCTGATATAACTGCCCATGACAGACTGCGGCTAATCTCTTTTCTTCGATCAAATTCAGTTGATTGTACCGAGAACGGACCCATTCTGCTTCATTCAACTTGACATCCATCAGTACCCGTAAGGAGGGTAATTCAACTTCAACAGGCAGGACAACTTCCATACCATATACAAGCTGATAAGGTGTTGCCCCAGTAGACGTTCTGATTGAGGTTCGGTACCCATGCAAGGAAAATGGTAGCATTTCATGCCAGTCTTTGTAAGTAACCACCATCTTCTGCACATTCTTCTTGATGTTTTTGTTAGCTGCCTCAACAGCGCCGTTCATCTTTGGCCTGTAAGGAGAAGAGTTGTGGTGTTGGATTTTGAAGTCCCGGCACAGTTCTGCCATCATTTTGTTGTTCAAATTGGAACCATTATCAGTAATGATTCGCTCGGGTACTCCATATCGACAGATGATGTCTCTTTTCAGGAATTTGGCTACCACTTGTCTGGTGATGTTGGCATACGAAGCTGCTTCAACACACTTGGTGAAATAAGCAATGGCTACCAGGATAAATCTGTGGCCATTTGAAGCATTCGGTTCGATCTTTCCAATCATGTCAATGCCCCACGTGGCAAAGGGCCAAGGTGAAGACATGACGTTCAAAGGATTTGAAGGCACATGCACCTTGTCTGCATTGATATGGAATTTGTGGCATTTTCTGGCATAGGCACAACAGTCTGCATCCATTGTGATCCAGTAGTAACCTAATCTTAACAACTTCTTAGCCATTGCATGTCCTCCCGCATGGGTACCGAAAGATCCTTCATGCACCTCGTGCATCAGCAAGCCTGCTTCTTTCTTATCAACACATCTGAGAAGAACCATATCGAAGTTTCTCTTGTACAAGGAACCATCAGCATTCAGGAAGAAACTACCTTGATGTCATGGAACCAAGGTTTGTCATCTTCAGCAATGTCTATAGAGAAAACGTATGCTGGTTGGTCAAGTCTGGATACCGAAATCCGAGGCACAAAGTTGGCAGCTTGAACCTTGATCATGGAGGAAATGGTAGCCAAAGCATCTGCGAACTGATTTTCGTCTCGAGGGATGTACTCAAGCTTGACTGTTGTGAAAAAAGTGAGTAATCTCATCGTTTAGTCTCGGTATGGAATCAAATGCTCTTGGTGGGTGTACCATTTGTCGTTGGTCTGATTGATTACCAAAGCTGAATCTCCGAATATAGTTAAAGTCTTGATCCTGAGGTCAATGGCTTCCTCAAAACCTATGATACAAGCTTCATATTCAGCTTCGTTGTTAGTGAATGCAAACGTGAGTTTTGCCGAGAAAGGCATGTGAACTCCTTTAGGTGTAATGAGCATTGCACCAACTCCACGACCATTCATGTTAACAGCCCCATCAAACATCATAGTCCATTCTTCTTCTGGGTCCGGCCCTTCAGTGTGAACAGGCTCTTCATGATCTTTTGCTTTCAGGAACATGATGTCTTCATCTGGGAAGTCAAATCTCATTGGTTGGTGATCATCAATGGGTTGTTAAACAAGATAGTCAGACAATACACTGCCCTTGATGGCCTTTTGAGATGTGTACCGAATGTCATATTCTGTCAGAATCATTTGCCATCTTGCAACCCTTCCGGTAAGTGCTGGCTTCTCAAATATGTACTTGACTGGATCCATTTTTGAGATCAACAAGGTAGTGTGAGTCAACATATATTGTCTTAGTCGGCGAGCAGCCCACGCTAAAGCACAACAAGTTTTCTCGAGCAGTGAATAACGTAGTTCACAGTCGGTAAACTTTTTGCTTAGGTAGTATATTGCATACTCTTTTCGACCAGAATCGTCATACTGGCCCAACACACACCCCATTGATCCTTCTAATATTTCCAGGTACATTATTAGAGGTCTCCCTTCAACTGGAGGCATAAGAATTGGAGGTTCTTGTAAGTACTCCTTGATTTTGTCAAAAGCCTTCTGGCAGTCTTCATTCCACCTGACAGTTTATTCCTTTCTTAATAGTTTGAACAGGGGTTCACAGGTTGCCGTAAGATGAGATATGAACCTTGATATGTAGTTCAATCTACCTAGAAACCCCCGAACTTCTTTTTCAGTCCTCGGTGCAGGAATCTCTTGAATGGCTTTGACTTTGTCAGGGTCAACTTCAATTCCCTTTTCACTTACAATAAATCCCAGCAGCTTACTGGACCGTACCCCGAATGTGCATTTGTTGGGGTTTAGCTTCAACTAATACTTCCTCAGACGCTTGAACAATTTCAGCAGATTTACTATATGGTCTTCTTCTGTGAGGGACTTGGCAATCATGTCATCCACATAACATTCAATTTCTTTGTGGATCATGTCGTGGAATAATGTTACCATAGCCCGTTGGTAAGTTGCCCCAGCATTCTTCAGTCCAAATGGCATTACCTTATAACAGAATGTGCCCCAGGGTGTGATGAAAGTTGTCTTCTCCATGTCTTCAGGTGACATCTTGATCTGATTATATCCTGAAAATTCATCCATGAAGGAAAACACCGAGAACAGAGTTGTGTTGTCGACCAATACATCAATGTGAGGTAAAGGGAAATCATCCTTCGGGCTAGCTCTGTTCAGATCCCGGTAATCCACACACATCCGTACTTTGCCATCCTTCTTAGGCACTGGTACAATGTTAGCGACCCACGGCGGGTAACTAGTCACAGCAAGGAAACCGGCGTCCCACTGTTTTTGTACCTCTTCTGTTATCTTCATGGCCATATCCGGACGAGTACGACACAACTTCTGTTTTACTGGAGGACAGTCTTCTTTTAGTGGCAGCTTGTGCATAACAATGTCGGTATCCAGACCTGACATATCTTAATAGGACCAAGCAAAGACATCAACGTACTCTCGAAGCATGTCAATAAGTTGTTCCTTCACCGAATCTTGCAGACGGGCCCCGATCTTCACTTCTTTCAAGTCTTCTTTGGTACCAAGATTAAATGTCTCAACTTCCTCCTGATGAGGAGTGATAACCTTCTCCTCTTATCTTAACAATTTGGCTAGTTCTTCAGGTAGCTCATAATCTTCTTCAACCCCTTCATCGGCTTGATTAATCGTATTGTCGAAGTCATAGTAGTGTTGTTGTCGGTGCAATCTGGAGGGCACTCTCTGCAAGGGTTTAGATTGGTTTATTTTAGTGATAAGTTTTATCTTGTTTAGAAAAAGTGAAAATGAAGTTATTATTTTGAAAACATTGCCATTTTATTGTTTTGTACAAAAAAATGAAAAATGATAAATAGTGAGCGAAAAAGAGATACTCGTTTGCAAAAGATGTCCTGATATTCATTAATTAATCATTTACACAAAATACAAGATGGCCCTATTACAAAATGAGTCCTGACACCTTGGGCAAGATGCAGGACTTGATGCATGCTAAAAAACAGGAAATAATAATTACTCTGCAAGAGTAACTCTTATAATTTCCTATGAAGACCAGTTAGAGAATTGGTTCCCCAGGTTCCTTGGACGTATCCAGTTTTCCAGGTTGCGGTCATCTTCTTCCTCGTCTTCCAAATTGTTCACAGCATCCGGGGTAAGCATTCCCCCACTGAAAAATTTGGGCTCCGTTGCAGCCTCCGGTTGATCTTGTCGAGTTGGTCTGTAACCCAACCTGAATCTGTCTTCTTTCTTTTCTACTGGCAGCAGCTTGCCCCAGCCCTTAGCGGTACCCTCTTCAACAACCTTTTGGGCTTGTTGATATGAAGTGATGGAAGTTCCAGACACAATAGTTGCTTCATTGATGTTAAGGGCCTCAAACCCCTGACTCATAGTCTCATGGATCTCCCCATCCATCTCTATATACTTGTAAGTAGCCAGCTGGCTAACAAAAATGTCTTCCTCTCCGAAGATTGTGATGATCTGGCCTTCCCACTCAAATTTTAATTTCTGGTGAAGGGTAGATGTAACAGCGCCAGCGGTGTGAATCCAGGGTCTACCCAACAAACAGCTGTAGGCCGGTTGTATGTCCATCACGAAAAAAGTAGTTTTAAAGATTTGTAGGCCAATCATCACAGGTAAATTAATGTATCCAAGCACTGATCTCTTAGAGCCGTCAAACGCTCTCACTACCAAGTTACTTGGACGCAATGCCAAACCATCATATTCCAGCTTCACCAAGGCTTTCTTTGGGAGGACATTGAGTGAGGACCCAATGTCTACCAGCACATGAGAAAGAACAACACCTTTGCATTCTAAGGTGATATGTAAAGCCTTGTTATGATTGCGTCCCTCCGTCGTTAAATCAGCATCTGTGAAGCCCAGTCCATGACTGGTGTTAACGTTTGCAACCACCGTTTCCAACTGATTAACTGTAATCTCTTCCGGCACGTAGGCTGCGTGCAGGACCCTCAACAGTGCATTCCTATGGGCTTCGGAACATATTAAAAATGATAATATAGAGATTTTGGAGGGTGTCTGATGAAGCTGGTCCACCACTTTGTAATCACTCTTTTTGATTATTCTCATGAACTCGTCCAACTCTTGCTCAAAAGACGTCTTCAGAGTTTCTTTAACAGTTGGCTCTTCAAGTACCACATTCTTCCCTTTTGCCTTAGCAGCAGCTTCTGCTTCAGCATTGGGTCTTGGTGTTTGTGAGGCAAAAAGGCGTCCGCTTCTGGTGAAGCCTCCGCCTCCCCCAACATTGTCAACTTGTGGTGAGGAGGTTGATGAATCTAGAGTGATCTTCTTTCCGTCACAGTAGAGGTCAGAGCCGTAGTGCCAAGGTATGGCATTACTGCTTTCATAAGGAACGAGTCCAGGTACCGTAATGGTGACCGGACTGATTGTTGCAGCGGAAGGAACTGTGATGGTATGCGGGTCGTAGTAGATTGTGACTGGAGATCTGACAGTAGGTATTATAGTTTGTTGTTGAAACATCTTCATTAGTATTTTTTGATGTTGTAGGAAATTCCGTTTATGAGATGGGCGTTGATGTTGTAGAAGTGAGCATAACTGAACTTTGGTTTGCTGAAATAATGGATGGAGTGATTGCTGGAGTTGTGGATGAATCCGTGGGAATGATAGTTGTTGCAGTTGTAGGAGGATCTATTGTTGCTGAAGAAAGAATTGTTGATGTTGTAGGAGCTGTTGTGGTAATTTGCAAAATTCCATCTCTGATAAGGCCATCTATGCCAAACCTTAGCCTCTTACAGCCATTAATAGCAGTTCTGCTCGATTCGCAGCAGGCCTCGCAGCCTGGGAACACCTGGTATTTTAAGAGTTGAGCCTTGACTTCTGCCAACGGTGTCCTAATCTGTGCAACATTGTCAATCAGTTCAAATGGTTGGTCCTCTTCTATGGCATTAATCCTGGGCCCACCATGATTAGGCATAAGATTTCTGTTAACATTTGGAGGAGGTGCGAAATTGAGAGCTTTGGAATCGACCAGATCTTGAACCTTCGTTTGCAAGGCTCTACATTTATCGGTATTGTGACCAGGCGCATTGGAGTGAAAGGCACACCTAGCATTGGAATCATAATTCTTCGGGAGGTTGAGAGGATCTGGTGGAACCAACGTCCCTAACTCAACCAGGTTGAGCTTCAGGAGTTGTGGCAGTAGAGCGACATAAGGCATAGGAATGGGGTCAATCACCCTATTTGCTTGAGATGGCCTTTGTTGAAAGCGGCGCTGCTGTTGGTTGTTGTTGTTGTTGTTATTGTTGTACGTTCTTTGTTGCAGAAAATGAGATTGTTGCTGATAGTGATGTTGTTATTGTTGTTGTTGAGGAAAAAGTGGTTGTTGTGGAACTGGAGCCGGGATAGTAACGGCTGCTACTGACCTGTGGGAATACTGGGGTCTGCCCCTGCTTGCATGAATAACATTTGTTTCACCCGCCCTTCGGGGTCCTGAAAAAGGTTTTCTGGTATTGTTGGAGGAACTTGCACCGTTGTCAGAGATTTTGCCCATCTTCAAAAGACTCTCAATTCTCTCACCAGCTATAACTACATCAGCAAAACTGGTGGAAGAGAAAGCAGCAAGTCTGTCAATATATGTTCCTTGAAGAGTGTTCATAAACATGTCAGCCATCTCCCGTTCAGACATGGGTGGCTGGACAGCAGCAGCAAGCTGTCTCCACCTCTGAGCATAATCTCGAAAGCTCTCTCTTGAAGACTGAGACATGCCCATTAGAAGAGTTCTATTGGGAGCCATGTCTAGGTTGTACTGGTACTGACGGATGAAGGCCTCGGCCAAGTCTTTCCAACATCTTATAGTGGCACTGGTCAGATGCGAATACCATTTTCTTGATGCCCAAGTCAAGCTTTCCTAAAACTAGAACATCCATAACTTCTCGTCTATGGTATAAGCTTTGAGTCTCCCCAAGAAAGACTGCAGATAAGTACGCGGGCAAGAGGTACCATTATATTTCTCAAAGCACGGTGGTTTGAATTTGTGAGGAATCCTCACCCCATCTACCAGCCCCATATCCATTACGTCAAAGCCTAGAGAATTATGGGATTCCAAAGACCTCAGCTTTTCAGCAATCTCATCCAGCCTTCGGTCACACACCTCATCCCCAACCCCAATAACTGTGAACTGCTCTTCCTGAGGATCTTCTTGCAAGATCTTGCCTCCAGCAGTGTTTCCTTGAATATTCCTTGGGACATTAAAATCTGGGTTCAAATGGGGCCCGAACTCTGGTGGATCGATGCGAGGCTGACCGCGTTCATTATTGTTGGTTCCTCCTGTTCCAGGGTGGGGTTCCTCAGGAGTTTGCCTTTCAACCAATTCCCTCAGCCTTTCCTGGCTCTGAGCTAAGCCAGTCATTACAGCCATGAACTAGGTCATTTGATTTCTCATCTTAACCCTTTCGTTTGCCATTTGGTTTCTTACTTCATTCAGGTCCTGCTGTACCTGATCCATCTGAATGCCCGAAAGGTTGTTTCGCGTTGGGTACCGGTGTGTTCGGTTGACAGGGAACACTCTGCGACGAGCAATGTTTCCTGAAACCACAACAAAGTAAGAAACAAATAACAAACAAAACCCTACAAAACAAAGAAAATGTTAGTATGCAATGCAATATGCTTATTTGTCCTCCAAGAGTATCCGGTTTGGTTCTTGGTTTTGACCTTTCCAGACCTCGAGGAAATGCTTGATGATGTTGAGAGATGAAGCCCACCAATAAAACAAATGGATATATTACAAATGATGAAAATACATAGTCTGTTTACAATACATGCCCATGGTGGGTCAAAAATACAACAATCAAAAGAAAAGTACATCAAAAGAAAAGAAATACAAGCAAAAGGAATCAGACATCCAATCCAAAATCATCCTCCCTGACTTCCTTCAGGAGGGCCTCAGTCACCGGACCAGCTGGGTGCTCTGTAATAGTCCTAATGAGGAGGTTCCTGGTAGCAATGGCATTAGTCAGCTTCTTATGCCTGTCCTGATCCTTTGATCTCTTTAACCCCGCCCGGAGTTTCAATTCTGATATCTCCTTCTGAGCTACCAACAAAGCTTCCTGCTGCTTCTTCTCATTGGCCTCCAGCTGCTCAATCTTGGCCTGAGTCCTCTGGTCTTCTTGTGCACGGGCTTCGGTGATCCTGATCCACCTAGCCTGGCTTTCCTCCAGATAATGCTCAGCCCTAGCCTTCTGAATTTTGGCCTCCTTGCAGGCATTCTTCAAAACCAACTCTCCCGCTCTTGCTTTTCTTATGTAGTCATCTGTCTTTTCAATCTTGGTCAGATGCTCAGTCTTGAGTCTTTCCAATCTCTCAATGTCCAGACGACTGTCATTTCTCTCCCAGAGAGTCTTCTTCAGGGCTTCAGATAGCTGATTATTCCTCTCTTTCAGCTTTTCAAATTCTTCCAGGCTAACAGTTGCTGCAGGCTATACTGTAGAAGGTCCAGGTGTGTCTTCCAAGGTGAAAGGCATCCTGGTGATCTGAGCTCTAGTACGGGACCAGTCAGAGTATTGGGCTGAAGCAATATTGTTGCACCTTCCAAGGATGGCCGTCCCTTTGGTCTGGATGTTGTCCCAAGCCCAGGCAGCTTGTCTGACAACAACAGAGTTAGGTTGAACTTCACAGTATAGGGTCTCAGCCAAATCCTGTCCTCTGGGAGGATGAACCAAATCATATACCAATTGTCTCTTAAACAGTAAAGGGTTGTAATTGATGCAACCTTTTACTCCTATTAGAGGCACATTAGGGTATTTCCCATAGCTGGTAATAATATCCTTGCCTTTGGTGCTCTGAGTGCACCATCTGATATCATCTGATGTTAAGGCAATGAACCTCTTGTCCCAATTCTTCTGTTGATGGGGGTTCAAGAAGGCATCTGATTTAGGCAAGTGTTTGAGCAGCCAAGAGTAGAACAGAGGAGCACAAACTCTGACCAACTTCCCTCTTTGCTTTTCATTTCTCTGATGGATGAAGTAGTAGAAGTCTCCCAACAATGTAGGCACTGGGTTTCTCAGCAAGAACAAGTGGATGGCATTCTTACTCACAAATTTGGGCTCATCTGCAAACAATATAACCCCATATATGCTGAGGGCTAAAAGTGCACAGACTGCCTTCCATTCTCCCACTGCAGCCTTCAGAGTGGCTTGAGAAATCAAGAAGTCCAGATGTAAACCAGGAATCCCAGCTTTGGTTGTCATGTTTTGCTCAATGAGGGCAGGCTCCAAATGCAGTGCCCTTGCTATCTCTTCATTTCTGGGAGCAGTCATCTCTGGGTTGAAGGGGATCCCTCTTCTAATAGGCACTCCAATCAACAAGGAAAACTCTTCCAACAGAGGCCCCATTTGGAAATCAGGAAAGGTGAAACATCTGAGTGGAGGGTCGTAAAACTGCAAGTATGTGTGGATCATGCTCCTCTGAGATGAATCAAGATCCATAACCATGTCCAAAATACCCCCATAGTGCTCTCTAAACAGTGGGATATGGTCAGGTGTGATAAGGGACTGGACCTGCCTGATACCGGTCAAGATGGGCTCAAAGAAGTGGTAAGATATGTTGCTCTTTCTTGGAGTATCCATGAATGATGATGAAGAAACTGAAGACAAATGTTGATGAAGATCACAGACTGAGAAGCTAGAGGTAAGTCTCTGACAGACTGATGCAGGTGCTGAGGGAGATAACTGAAGTAGAGGTCCAAGCAACAGAAGGGGTCAAAACCAAACCAAATATGATATAATGGATACCCTGAAAAACAAATAAACAAATGTTAAATGATGCAATGATGATATATGAAAATGATATGCAAGGGTTTGTGATCAAGAGCTGGATCTGATTATCTGTCTTGGTATAAGGTCCATGTATGTTCAGAGGTCCGGATGGAGGCTCAGAAATCCAGTAACCAGGGTGGGGGACACAAATAAAGAGTCACAAATCCGAGATAATCACAAGAACTGTCCAAAGTAATGCATTCTTAAAACAATACAGTAACATGGTATGATGTGGCCAAGGGTTCCTGCAAACCTGCAAATATCCCAACCCCCTCACAGGTAATGTTCTAGAACAAAGATCCTCAGACTTGGATCAGTTATGAGAAGTGTAAACACTTCTAACCCGGAGGTACAGTGTTTACATTAACCATAAAAGATCCTTCTCTAATTTTCCCCATATTCTGAAGGTCAAAATAAAGGTCATCCAGACTTAGCAGGCTTCCCAGATAGCCCTAGCACTACAGGAAATCTGTAGCACAGAGTTCTCAAGAAGAAACCCACATCTGAACCGTGTTTCACATTCCCGCACCAGACCGAAATGGAATGGGAAAGAATATGAAGCCACTCTAGCCTAGGTGTCACTCAGGTCCCAGGTATAGGACCTTATTCTCTCAATGAAACCCCACCCACCAAAGAAAACCAGATCCAGCACAGTGATAATGACAGTATGAAATATGCATAAGACTATAAAAGAAAGCAATAAAGTTGTACATAAAGAAATAAATAAAGCAAATAAATAAGCACAAGTAGCACGTAACACCCCCGTAAACACAAATCAAACAAGCGCTAAGAGGAACCCACAAAAAGAACCAGAAGCCCTGGTTGCAGTATAAGGTTCCCCAGCAGAGTCGCCAAGCTGTCGCTCCCACCAAATGACACAGGGCCATAAGGGGTACAGAAGCGAACGGTCGGTGAAAGAGAGAACATGAAGATGAACTGAAAAGAGTCGCCAGCTAGGCATTTTTATCCTGAAGGAAAGGTAATGCTGCATAAACCTAGAAAGAGATGAATAAGACGGTCACGAACCAGAGAAACTGAGAAAGGGGGTTGGTTACAACCTGGGAAGGTATTAGCACCCAGATTTTCCATCGTACTCGACGGGATCCACGCTTGAAAGTTTGTGTTAAAAGGGGTAGTGTTAGTGCTATCTGTGTGCAAAAGCTGGAAAAGAATGTACAAGTGTCAGTGCAAAAGAGATGTGAAGGTGAAATGCTCAGGAATGAGGCTTAAAGAATAATGCTGGAAGAGGGGGAAAGAGACAGGTTTTTTTTGTTCGATAATAGTTAAGTTATGCCTACGTATCCTCTCGTGCAATGAGGAAGTCAGAACACCGTAGTTCGACTCAAAGAGACTGAAAGATAAATTGATTGATGAACTGCTTGCTTGTCTATGCTCAAGTGTATCACCTGTCTGGCTCAGGTGCTAACTGTCTTGCATTAGACGGAAGAAGCGAGTTGTCGTTTGTGAGTGAATGAGGTGAGAAAAGAATCCCGAAGGAGACGATTATTGTTTGTTTTTGTGCTTTCAATCTTTTATTGCTTTTTGGTGTTTTTCATAAATTAATGAGCTTAATCCCATACCAAGGGTTAGTAAACTCATCACATCTTCCCTCTGATTAGGGGTAATGAGAAAACCTTAAGCATGAAGTAAGCACCTCACACTTAATCTCCATGATGTAGGATTAAGATCATTAACCTACTTGTGATTATTTAGATGTTTTTTGGAGTTTTTTGTTTAGTGTTAAGTAATGAGTTTAAGCTATAATCAAGGATTTAATGGACCCATTACACCATCCTAATAGAAGGAAAATAGATGAGAACATTTAAGCTGAGGAAGATACCTCAACTTAATCCATGATTAGGGATTAAACTCATGACAAAACAGAGCCTTTATTAAAGTGGATTTTAGTTAATGGTAAGATTAAGAAGTGAATTTTAGGATTTGTAAGACAACTTGAGGGGGACTTGTCCATTAACACTAGGGTTAGTCCTTCTTAACCAATTAAGGAAGAATTAGAACCTTAATGCGAGGCCCAAGTTACAAGCTTATTGTCTTAGTGATTATTAAGATGGATTGATTAAGAGGCTTAAAAAAATTAAGGGTTTAACACTTAGGATTAAAGTTATACACTCCATCCTAAGAGAAGGATGCAGGCATAACCCTAATCACAAAGTCTTAAAACCTTAAAGGTTTAGTCTCTAATGATGAGATGAGAGGAGAGACACAAAAGATGACACAAAGGTAAAACTAATGGGGGAATAATCAAACCCTAATTGTTATCATGCTTGGGTGTTCCTAGGGTTTATGAGGCTTGCAAGAGATCTTCAGGAAAAGCCACCAAGGAGATAGCAAGATGGAAGGAGGAGAAACAGAAGAAGAAAGTTAACTTACTTCACTTAGCAAGGATGCATAAAAGAAGAGATGAGAAGAGAAGTGAGAAGTGAAGGCAAATTCACTTCTCAAAGTACTTACCACCTGAAAAGTTAGCAAAAGAAGAAATGAAATGAAAATGAAATGTATGAAAGGATGCAAACCAAAACCAGAAGGATGAAGATGAGGTAAAAGATGATAAGAGATTATGCAAATGTATGTCAAGAGCAATGGATGATCATACAAGTGATGAGAATGCAAATGAAGCATGAAAGAAGCATGAAAGTTCATGAATGTTCATGGAATGTAATGAATGCATAACATGGCAAATGGATGAGGAAATGATCAAACATGAGTCTAATGTGTCCTATGATGTCTTTGAAGTCATGTGATTGCAAGAAATGTCATGGCAAGTTCTTGAATGAATGCATATGCAAGATGTATGCAAATGAAGATGAGAAATTAGGGTTTTTATGCAACATGAGATGCAAAACTCAAAAACAGAAGCAAATGACAAGATAAAAAATTAAAAATGCAATCAAAGGATCCCTAACCCTATATGATATCACACCCCAAAGGAGGAGACCTAACTCTTAACCCTAAGGACGTTATGATTTTTCTAAGTTGTCTAGGGATTTAAGGCACCTAAAGGGAAAAATTGAAAATCAAATAAAAAACGCAGAAGAAATTTGTGACAAAATTATGCTAGAAACTACATGTCAAATGAAGATTAATGCAAAAAGAACCATTGTCATACCATTCTTGGTTAGGCAGAAAAGAATTCTTGAAGTTAGGGTTCTAAAATAGGAATTTTATGAACCCTAAATTCAAGAAAATTATCAAAGATGGTTCAAAACCAAAAAGAAATTTGTTTGGATGGTATGATAATGTTTCTAAATGTTTAAAGATGCAATGTGAATTGTTTTGGGATTTTTAGAAACCTAAATGATATTTTAATTAATTAATTTCCATTAATTAATTAAAATAAACATTTAAATGTTTTAAAAATGTTTTTTTAATGAAAAAAATAAAATAAAACTAATTTTGGGTTGAGAAAATTATTTGAAGTAAAAATGAAGAATAAAATACTTTTTGGAATTTTTTAGCTATTTTAAATAAATGGTACAAAATAAATGAGAAAAATTGAAATAAAAAATTAAATAAATAGAAGTATGATGATCCAATGGCTGAGATTGGTTCTGGGGATTTCTAGGGTTGACTGCGCACCAGATCTGATGGCCAATATTCAAATTTCATTAATCTTAATTAACTAATTATTGAATCCATAATTAAAACTAATGAAGTGATCCTAGAAACACAACACGCGCGGGAAAGGGAAATCTAAGGGTCCAGATTTAAACAAAGCCCAAACCCTAATTAACACACTAATGACTTTCACGTCACCGGAGAAGAGCCCCGGTCGTCTTCTCCGGTAACACTCTCCCCAGAAAACTTCCAACTCTCTCCCTAGGTCATTTCTGGAGCTCTAATGCTCCAGATCTACTCCCCTCACTCTCCTAAGCTCAAATCCATCCCTAAAACACATTTATTTTTGCTCAAACTCAAGATTCGAAGGGAAGAACAAAAATGGCAGAAATTTCAGAACAATCATACAAAATCATTTCTCAACCATTTTCGAAAATACAAAGCTCAGAGTGATCAGTGAAGCATGCTTTTTCATATTGTAACATAAAAAGGGAGTTCTGGAAAAATGATTTCAGATGACTACCTGAGATGGAGCTTTCCAAACTTGAGCTTTCTGGCCACATCCTTTGTGCAAAATGACTCCCTTTGACCTCCTGAGGCTAATGGAATGCTTCAAAGGCTTTGAGAATGGCTGGTTTGTGTTGTAGCAACTGAACTGGCCAAGAATCGTGTTTTGTGTATGGGGTTTTCTTGGCTGTTTTTGTGGTTGCTTTGTGATCAGTGGATGATTTTGAGATGAATGGTGGAATTGGTTTTGAGTTTGAGTGAGTGAGCTGAAAGATTCGAATGAAAATGCAAGAGGGATGATTTTTGGCAATGCTGAGTTCTTGGAGAGTTAAGCTTGTGTGTGTTATGAAAATGAGTCCTTAGGGCATGCTTGTAGTGTCTGGATTGGGCAGAGAGTGGGTGGTGGACTGTTGTGATTGGTATGGGTGATTTTGCACAAAGTCAACATTTCTTGTACTTGAGGTATGGGCAAGGGTGTAGCTGGCTTTTTGGCATGTCTTGGTGCTGCTGAGTTTAAGGATGTCCACAAAATCAGTCTTGAGGCAATGCAGCAAGTGGGAGCAAAGTTATGGGACCTTCTGCAAATATGTGAAGTTTTGGCCCCTTTGAGAATTCTTGATGTTCAAGGCATGAAATCTTGAAATTATTTGGGCAATTCTGATCTTAAGGCAATGCACTATGATGTTATGATACATAGAAGTGTGTTTGAAGTCACAAAAAGCCTTGGCAAGTGGTTTTGCAAGGAATCCCTTTTGGTGCATTCTTGAAAATTATGGGATTTTTGCAAGGAATCCCTTTTGGTGCATATCTTGAGTTCCAAAATAAATTAGATCTTGTTCTCATACTTTTTGAAAAGGGAATGATCCAATCTACAACTTTCATGACCAACAATTTTTCATTTGAAGCATTTTTGGTTGAGAAAGAGGAGGTTGAAAAACTTTCCAAAAATGGAAAGTTTACATTACAAGTCATTTCCATTTTTGGCAACTTTTGGTTTAGCTCAATTTTCTTCAATTTTGTGAACTTCCAAACACTTGAATGATCAAATAAAGATCATATAACTTCAATTTGATGAAAAATCCACTTTGGTTCCATGGATGGGGGCCTCAGATGCCCTGATTTTGCTCTGACTTGCTCAAGAAGTTACCCAATGATCAGATGACTTCCATAATGAATTTCTTCACCAAACTTGGTATACATGATCCTTATAACATATTGAGACCAATTGTAACACCCCATTTTTTACCCACGAATTATAACAACAAAATCTAAGTCTTAAAATTTTCTACAAATGGAATATTACATATTCAACTTTAAACAATTTCCACTTTAAGGAAATAATAACAAATACGTAACACTTAATTCGACAAAATAATGTCATTCACTCCAATAATTCAACTTCATAAAATCTTACGCAGCGGAATTCATAAAGTACTTCATAACATCTTTAAGCAACATAATAACAACTTAACATAAGGAATAAACAACTATAATCCTTCAAAACAATTTAAAAATTCAGTAATAATTAAAAGATCAACAAAGCAGACACGCGACAATCCCCCCGAGTGCTATGTATCAGAGAGACTGACCACCGACTCGACCAACGGTAACCGGCTACTTCTCAGGATTACCTGCACGTTGTCACATAAGGACAACATTCAACAAAAGGGGTGAGTTACAATTATTATAATTAGTTTATGAAAAACAATACAGCGAATAAGGATATTAACAACACCACTTCACAATTAATTCAAATATCAACACAATAAACCAACAAGTATGCAACTTTAATGAGACTCGACTAGTAATGCATGTGGTACCATTCGGAGTAAAACTCCCAACTTAAATTTTTCCAATTTAATGAGGCATCAAGGCATAAGCCTTCAACTTTCAACTTTTGCCAATTCAGGCCAACGTGGTGTGAGCAACGGCTCCGACATAATGCATATGAATTTACATGACATACACGACTTTAAAACTCCGACAACATAATAATAATAACAACACAACAATGTTTTCAACATAATCAACTTATATTCAACTTTGGCTCATCAAGTTTACAACTTAGTAACTTTAACAATTTTTCCATACACGGAATAACTTAACACCGCAATCATACCTGTAACAACATTTCATAGTATAATTCCACCAAAATAACTCATCAAAATCAACTATAATATAACCAGACTTACCCCAACCAATTTCATTAAAATCCGAGCAACTTCGTTTTCCGCCTAATTCGGCCGATCCGACTAATTCGACACTGATTTTTTTTCTACTTTCTGCGATTAATGCAATTTTTCTACTAAACTTAAATTCCATATGTTCTATTAAAATCGTCCGTCTTGGAATCG
Organism: Lathyrus aphaca; assembly: GCA_963966055.1. Taxonomy (NCBI): domain Eukaryota; kingdom Viridiplantae; phylum Streptophyta; class Magnoliopsida; order Fabales; family Fabaceae; genus Lathyrus; species Lathyrus aphaca. Next base: position 285,071,378 of record OZ014522.1, on the reverse strand, counting down.
TATTGCCCATTATTTCTGTTAACGTATTACACCTGCATTTTCTACTAAGCTATGCACTACATTATTATTCTAAAACTTGGATTCTACTGTTCGAATTATATATATATATATATATATATATATATATATATATATATATATATATATATCAGAATACTAATCCTCACTACTAAGTATAATTTATTTTAAGTCTGTTAATATTTAACTTGAAATAATATTCCATATTAATTACTTTAATATTTGATAATTTAGATCATTATATTTTCATTGAGGAATATTAATTAAAAATGAAATGAAAAGTCTTCCATAAAAGACAGTGTGGCCTGCGCCACCCTTGTCTCTCCCCAGGCTCACGCACGCCATGTATCAAGTGGGAGGCCTATGGCCTGCGCCACACATGGCTATGGGATCAAGAAAAAGGCCTTATGGCCTGCGCCTCATGCCTCATATCATGAATAGTTGTATCTCCTTTAATTAATTAATACCTGCCACACTTTTCATACCCCTAGGTGGAGGATTATACATAATATGATGAATGAAAAATTAAGAAGGACAACCCACATAGCTAATGGCCTGCGCCATAACTTATGCCTTTCCCCCTTTTCTTTATTTTTTTTAATTCATTTTTTAATCACAACACAACAAATCTATTTCTATTTATATAATTTACTAATCAATCAGCAATCTCAGCAACCACACCACACAACACTTACATCACGGTAAATTAGTAATTGGATTTCCATGACAGTCACAAAATCAACAAAGACATATCCGCTTATTAAAGTATTGAAATTCATACCCGATTATAAAAATCGAACCCACCCTTACCTTAGATTGGATTGAACGTTGCTATTACAGTCGGATTCCGGAAATTGTTTCTCGTTCCCTCACTTTGCAGCAGTTCCACTTCCTCTTATTCTTCCTTAATTTTCTAACTTCCCCCTTTCCGTCTCTTTTTGTTTCTTATAACTTATATTATTATTATTATTTTTTAATAAACTAATAACTATTATAATTACTAATGGGCCTAACATAGTACCCCTTTATTTTACTAATTCAAACACGGCTTCAAGCCCACTACTTAAAATAACACAACCACTATTATAATTAATTTTAATAATGTTTTCTACAACTTTCGACTAAATTTCCGACTTATCGATTAATTAACTACAACATGAAATATTCCTACAAACCACAATAATTACTTAAATATTAAAATAAGAAATAATTATTTGGGCGTTACAACTCTCCCCCACTTAAAAATTTTTCGTCCTCGAAAATTTACCTGCTTCAAACAGCTCAGGATAGGAGTCTCGCATCTTGCTCTCCAATTCCCATGTCATGCTTTCGCCCGTAGTTCCCAACCAAACGACTTTGACCAACACAATCTCTTTTCCTCGAAGAGTCTTTGTTTCACGATCTTCAACTCGTACAGGTTTTGTCTCCACTGTGAGATTATCCCGCACTTGCACCTCGTCCATACTAACCACATGAGACGGATTTGAGATATACTTCCGAAGTTGTGACACATGGAATACATCATGCAAATTCGAAAGATTTGGTGGTAATGCCATCCGATAAGCAACGTTTCCAACTCGTTCCAAGATTTGATACGGACCAATGAAGCGAGGGGTGAGCTTTTTAGACTTCAAAGCCCTCCCAACACCGGTCACAGGCGTGACTCTCAAAAACACATGGTCACCAGCTTGAAATTCTAAATCCTTCTTCCGTTTGTCATGGTAACTCTTTTGCCTACTCTGAGAAGCTTTCATCTTCTCTCGGATAAACTTCACTTTCTCGGTAGTTTCTCGAACTAACTCTGGTCCAAGTACCACACCCTCACCAGATTCATGCCAACACAACGGAGTTCTCCACCTACGACCATACAATGCTTCAAAAGGCGCCATTCCGATACTAGAATGGTAACTATTATTGTATGTGAACTCAATCAATGGAAGATAAGTGTCCCACGAACCTCATTTCTCAAGAACACAAGCTCTCAGCAAATCCTCCAATGACTGAATAGTTCTCTCAGTTTGGCCATCAGTTTGAGGATGATATGCTGAACTCAACCTCAACTTAGAACCCAACAAAACTTGCAGACTTTTCCAAAATTCCGATGTAAACCTCAGATCTCTATCCGACACAATACACAGAGGAACACCATGCAACTTTACAATTACTCGAATGTAAATCTCTGCCAACTTCGCAATTGGGTAAGTGATGTTAATAGGTATAAAGTGAGCCGACTTCGTGAGCCTATCAACGATCACCCAAATCGAATCATGCCCTCTTAAAGTAACAGGCATCCCCGTTACAAAGTCCATAGAAATGCTATCCCATTTCCATTCTGGAACTTCCAACGGTTGCATCAACCCAGCAGGCTTCTGATGCTCAATCTTCGACTTCTGACAAGTTAAGCACGCATACACAAAACAAGCCACATCTTCTTTCATTCCGGGCCACCAAAATATTTTCTTTAAATCTTGATACATTTTAGTAGCTCCTGGGTGAATACTCAAACTGCTTCTATGAACCTCTTCTAGAATACTTCTCTTCATAACTGCGTCATCAGGAATACAAATTCTTTCACCTAATTTCAACACACCTCTCGCATCAATCTTAAAGTCACTCTTCTCTGATTGATTACAACGATTAAGGATATCTACTAATTTCACATCCAAAATCTATGCCTCTCGGATACTATCCATAAAATCATTATTAATCTTTAGCATTCCTAACATTACACTCTGCGGGGTTACTTCGCAAACCAAACTCATATCACAAAATTGCTCAATTAATTCCAACCCCTTAATCATCATTGCTGACACATGCAAGGTCTTTCTACTTAAAGCACCGGCCACGACATTTTCTTTACCTGGATGATAATTCAAACCGAAATCATAATCCTTAAGAAATTCTAACCATCTACGTTGTCTCATATTCAGCTCTTTCTGATCAAATAAATACTTTAAACATTTATGATCACTGTAAACCTCGAATCTGGAACCATAAAGGTAATGCCTCCAGATTTTTAGCACAAACACCACAACAGCAAGTTCAAGATCATGCGTAGGGTAGTTCTTTTCATGAATTCTTAACTGTCGTGACGCATAAGCAATTACTTTATTATTTTGCATAAGCACTCCTCCTAAACCCATCAATGAAGCATCACAGTAAATCACAAACGGTTCCCCCGGATTTGGCAAAGTCAAAACCGGCGCCGACGTCAATCTCCTTTTTAATTCATTAAAACTCTCTTCGCAATGAACATCCCACACGAAAGCTTTACCTTTACAAGTTAATTTAGTTAACGGAAGTGCTAACTTCGAAAATCCTTCAATAAACCTTCTATAATATCCAGCTAATCCCAAAAGCTTCTAATCTCGGTAGCCGACTTAGGAGTCTCCCATTGCAATACAGCTTCTACCTTGGAAGGATCCACAGCAATACCTTTTCCTGAAATTACATGGCCGAGAAAACTGACTTCTCTTAACCAAAACTCACACTTGGACAGCTTTGCATACAATTTCTTATCTTTCAAAACATCCAACACTAATCTCAAATGTTCCTTATGCTCTCCTTCTGACTTATAGTAAATTAAAATATCATCAATAAATACTACCACAAAATGGTCCAGATAAGTATGAAAAATACGATTCATGTATTCCATAAATACTCCCGGCGCATTAGACACACCGAAAGGCATCACCGAATACTCATAATGTCCATACCGAGTTCTGAACGCTGTCTTCTGGATATCTTCGTCTTTCACTTTGATCTGATGATAGCCTGATCTCAAATCAATTTTACTGAACACACAAGCACCCACTAACTGATCCATCAAATCATCTATTCTTGGTAGTGGATACTTATTCTTGATCGTTACTTTATTCAGCTGTCTATAATCAATACAAAGTCCCATACTACCATCCTTCTTCTTTACTAACAACACTGGAGCTCCCCACGACGATACGCTTGGTCTTATAAACTTTTTCTCAAGTAAGTCTTCGAGTTGCTCTTTAATTCATACAATTCAGATGCCGACATTCTATACGGCGCCATCGAAACAGGCCTAGTACCAGGTACCAGATCAATAGTAAATTCAACTTCCCTCTCTGGCAGCACACTAGGAATCTCATCAGGAAAAACATCAGGGAATTCTTTCACTACTAACAATTCATCAATCTTAGCTTTACTCTCAACTGACAACGTCGCCATCAAAGAAAACATCTGAGCTTCCTCTTTCATCAATTTTCGCAATTCTCTGAAAGATAATAAGCCAACTCCTTCCACTTCAGGAGTGGAAAACCTCACAGACTTATGATAACAATTTATATGAACATAATTATACTCTAACCAGTTCATACCAAGAATTACATCCATCCCAGCCAACGGAAAACATACTAAATCAACATAGAAATCTTTATCGAAGATCGACAAAGGACACTTTAAACATACCAAAGAAGTAGTTATTGATCCCTTAGCTGGGGTCTCAACAATCAATTCACCATCCAAAGCGGACAATTTTAAACTCAGTCTTCGAGCACAGTTAGCAGAAATAAAACAGTGCGTAGCACCGGTATCAATAATAGTAATTAAAGGAGTACCATTTATGAAACATGTACCTCTGATAAGTCTATCCTCATTAGAGGTTTGAGTTCCGGTCAATGCGAACACCTTTCCAGTTTAAGATTTCTTTGGCTTCTGACACTGACTTCCAATATGCCCTTCTTCGCCACAGTTAAAACAGATCATTTTCTTGTGCCTACGATCAGCTATTGCATGCCCAGTCTTACCACAGCGAAAACACCTTTTTACTTCAGCAGTGCATACATTACTCTTATGACCAGCCTGACCACATTTGAAGCAAACTATACCAGCAGGAGCACCTCCCCCACTAGCTCTCTAAGCCGGAGCAGCTCTTTGTTTCCCTTTTCCAACTGGAGCATCATACGGCTTGCCACGGTTTTGATGTTGCTTGCCTCTGTGATCACTGACAACCTTGTAATGAGCATTATTGTCCTCTTCAAATATCCTGCAGCTATCAACTAATTCAGTAAAAATGCGTATCTTCTGATACCCAACAGCCTTCTTAATTTCAGAGCGCAACCCGTTTTCAAACTTGATGCACTTTGAAAATTCCGCACCAGCACCAGTGTAATGAGGATAAAATTTGGACAACTCCACAAATTTTGCAGCATAATCTGTGACAGACATGTTTCCTTGCTTCAGCTCAAGGAACTCAATTTCTTTCTTACCACGGACATCTTCCGGATAATACTTTCTCATGAATTCTCTACGGAATACATCCCAAGTAATGACTTCACCTTCCGTAGTCAACCTTTCATGAGTCTCTAGCCACCAGTCATCAGCTTCGACTGCTAGCATGTGAGTACCATACCGAACCTTCTGAGCTGGAGTGCAATCCATAACACGGAAAATTCTCTCGATCTCTTTCAACCATCCCAAAGCTGCATCTGGATCATGCTTCCCTTTAAACACCGGCGGATTCTCTCTTTGAAAAGTCGCCAAGCTACGTGATCCAGCATCTCCACCAGCATTTGGCAAGTTCTGCACAGCTTGTGCCATCGCTTGCATTGCGGCAGCCATCGCAGCGTCATTTCAACTTATCATTACAACACAACTAAAAGTTAGATTAGTAACAATACACAATTGTTAGACAGTAAAGACATGACAACTGGCCGGACAGACCGACCTGCTCTGATACCACTAATGTAACACCCCATTTTCTACCCACAAATTATAACAACAAAATCTAAGTCTTAAAATTTTCTACAAATGGAATATTACATATTCAACTTTAAACAATTTCCACTTTAAGGAAATAATAACAAATACGTAACACTTAATTCGACAAAATAATGTCATTCACTCCAATAATTCAACTTCATAAAATCTTACGCAGCGGAATTCATAAAGTACTTCATAGCATCTTTAAGCAACATAATAACAACTTAACATAAGGAATAAACAACTATAATCCTTCAAAACAATTTAAAAATTCAGTAATAATTAAAAGATCAACAAAGCAGACACGCGACAATCCCCCCGAGTGCTACGTATCAGAGCGACTGACCACCGACTCGACCAACGGTAACCGGCTACTTCTCAGGATTACCTGCACGTTGTCACATAATAACAACATTCAACATAAGGGGTGAGTTACAATTATTATAATTAGTATATGAAAAACAATACAGCGAATAAGGATATTAACAACACCACTTCACAATTAATTCAAATATCAACACAATAAACCAACAAGTATGCAACTTTAATGAGACTCGACTAGTAATGCATGTGGTACCATTCGGAGTAAAACTCCCAACTTAAATTTTGCCAATTTAATGAGGCATCAAGGCATAAGCCTTCAACTTTCAACTTTTGCCAATTCAGGCCAACGTGGTGTGAGCAACGGCTCCGACGTAATGCCTATGAATTTACATGACATACACGACTTTAAAACTCCGAAAACATAATAATAATAACAACACAACAATGTTTTCAACATAATCAACTTATATTCAACTTTGGCTCATAAAGTTTACAACTTAGTAACTTTAACAATTTTTCCGTACACAGAATAACTTAACACCGCAATCATACCTGTATCAACATTTCATAGTATAATTCCACCAAAATAACTCATCAAAATCAACTATAATATAACCCGACTTACCCCAACCAATTTCATTAAAATCCGAGCAACTTCGTTTTCCACCTAATTCGACCGATCCGACTAATTCGACACTGTTTTTTTTTCTACTTTCTGTGATTAATGCGATTTTTCTACTAAACTTAAATTCCATATGTTCTATTAAAATCGTCCGTCTTGGAATCGTATTGCCCATTATTTCTGTTAACGTATTACACCTGCATTTTCTACTAAGCTATGCACTACATTATTATTCTAAAACTTGGATTCTACTGTTCGAATTATATATATATATATATATATATATATATATATATATATCAGAATACTAATCCTCACTACTAAGTATAATTTATTTTACGTTTGTTAATATTTAACTTAATTGAAATAATATTCCATATTAATTACTTTAATATTTGATAATTTAGATCATTATATTTTCATTGAGGAATATTAATTAAAAATGAAATGAAAAGTCTTCCATAAAAGACAGGGTGGCCTGCGCCACCCTTGTCTCTCCCCAGGCTCACGCACGCCATGTATCAAGTGGGAGGCCTATGGCCTGCGCCATACATGGCTATGGGATCAAGAAAAAGGCCTTATGGTCTGCGCCTCATGCCTCATATCATGAATAATTGTTTCTCCTTTAATTAATTAATACCTGCCACACGTTTCATCTCCCTAGGTGGAGGATTATACATAATATGATGAATGAAAAATTAAGAAGGACAACCCACATAGCTAATGGCCTGCGCCATAGCTTATGCCTTTCCCCCTTTTCTTTATTTTTTTTTAATTATTTTTTTAATCACAACACAACAAATCTATTTCTATTTATATAATTTACTAATCAATCAGCAACCTCAGCAACCACACCATACAACACTTACATCACGGTAAATTAGTAATTGGATTTCCATGACAGTCACAAAATCAACAAAGACATATCCGCTTATTAAAGTATTGAAATTCATACCCGATTATAAAAATCGAACCCACCCTTACCTTAGATTGGATTGAACGTTGCTATTACAGTCGGATTCCGGAAATTGTTTCTCGTTCCCTCACTTTGCAGCAGTTCCACTTCCTCTTATTCTTCCTTAATTTTCTAACTTCCCCCTTTCTGTCTCTTTCTGTTTCTTATAACTTATATTATTATAATTTTTTTTTAATAAACTAATAACTATTAAAATTACTAATGGGCCTAACATAGTACCCCCTTATTTTACTAATTCAAACACGGCTTCAAGCCCACTACTTAAAATAACACAACCACTATTATAATTAATTTTAATAATATTTTCTACAACTTTCGACTAAATTTCCGACTTATCGATTAATTAACTACAACATGAAATATTCCTACAAACCACAATAATTACTTAAATATTAAAATAAGAAATAATTATTTGGGCGTTACACCAATAGAAACAAAAATGACCAAAAAATTTGGAGTTATGGCCTCTGAAACCAAAACCCTAATTTCAGGTCATCTGTGCAGTTAAACCATGGCTCTACTTCCATGCTTTGCAAGTTCTTGTGATTCTTTGAATTCCTTGATCTTTGGAGGATATAATATGATGATTGAACATTCATGGACCCTCTTGATATGATTGAAGACCCTTGGAGTGGCTCAGATGGATCCTGGATTGCTCAGATCACAAACCCTAGATGCAGATGAACTTGAACTAATGTAGTGAAACAAAAATGCAATATGAGATGATATGCTTATGCTAATGCAAAAATGAAATATCACAAGCTATGGTGTGAATTAAGTGAGGGAAAATTTGGGGTGTTTACAACTATCACGATACCTGGACCCATTCCGTATGAAAAAGATAATGTTGTGCCATGGCACTATGGTTCAGACCTCTACTGTAACGGGAAGAGAGTCGCTCTTGATTCTTCAACTTATACACCGCAAATCGATAATGTCGGGGGAGGCGGAGGCTTCACTCGAAGCGGACGTCTCTTCGCGTCATAAGTTCCGAGAGTTAATGCTGAGGCAGAGGTTGTTGCCAAGGCTAAAGGCAAGAATGTGGTGCCTGAAGAACCAGTTGCAAAAGAAGCTCAGAAGACGTCCTTTGATCAGGATGTGGACGAGTTTATGAGGATAATCAAGAGATGCGATTATAAGGTTGTGGATCAGCTCCACCAGACTCCTTCCAAGATATCCATTCTATCATTACTATTGTGTTTCGAAGCTCGTCGGGATGCATTACTTAAAGTCCTGCACGCAGCCTACGTGCCTGAGGAGATCACGATTAATCAGCTAGAGACGGTGGTTTCTAATGTTAATACTAGTCATGGGTTAGGCTTCACCAATGCAGATTTGACTACGGAGGGTCATCATCATAATAAAGCTTTGCACATCACTCTAGAGTGTAAAGGGGATGTGCTTTCACATGTTCTAGTTGACACTGGGTCCTCACTCAATGTCTTGCCAAAGAAAGCCATTGTTAAGCTTGATTATAATGGTATAGCTCTCCGACCAAGCAATCTGGTGGTCAGAGCTTTTGATGGTTCCAAGAGGTCTGTTCTTGGAGAAGTGGAGTTGCCTGTGATAATTGGCCCACATGTCTTTCAAACTACTTTCTACGTGATGGACATTCAGCCGACCTACAGCTGTTTGTTGGGTCGACATTGGATTCACACCGCTGACGCAGTTACGTCGACCCTTCACCAGAAATAAAAATACGAGTGGGAAGGGAAAATTATCACAATCTGTGGAGAGGAGGACATTTTTGTTAGCCACCTGTCTACCTACAAATATATTGAGATGGATGGTGAGATTCACGAAACCATGAGCCAAGGTTTCGAAGCACTAAATGTCAACGAGGCGACAACTGAAGTATTTGCTGCATCCCAAGAGGATAGGATGGGTACTTCAATTGTCTCCTACCAACAAGCTCGGAAGGTTGTTGAAGATGGGAATGCCCAAGGTTGGGGCAAGCTGTTACCTGTGGAGAAGAAAGAAGACAATTCGGTTTGGGTTATAAACCATCCCGACAAGATCAAGCAGAGGCTGCTAAAGAGCCCAAGTTCGTAAGTGGGGGAATGCTGACCCCAGATGCTGTTAATAATGTGGAAGATGAGGCTAAAAGCGACCTCAACCTGGAAAGCTGGATTCGTCCAAGAGTCCCAGGCCAACAAGTTCTTAACTGGTCTTCCCAGGAAATTATAAGAGTTACTCCTGCAGAGTAATTATTATTTCCTGCTTAAGCATGCATTAAGTCCTGCATCTTGCCCAAGGTGTCAGGACTCATTTTGTAATAGGGCCATATTTGTATTTTGTGCAAATGGAATATCAATGAACAATGGACATCTTTTTGCAAACGATTTTCTTTTTTGCTCAATGTAAACACACCAAATTTGCCCTCATTAAGTTCACACCATGGCTTGTGATCTTTCATATTTGCATAAGTTTAAGCATATCATCACATTGCATTTTTTGTTTCATCTGCATAGTCCAAGTTCATCTGCATCTAGGGTTTGTGATCTGAGCAATCCAAGGATTCATATGAGCCACTCCAAAGGTTTCCAATAATTCCAAGAGGGTTCATGTATGTTCTATATTCATATCATATCCCTCAAAGATCAAGGAAGTCAAAAATCACAAGAACTGGCAAGGCATGGAAGCTGAGTTAGGGTTTCATTGCACAAATGACCTGAAATTAGGGTTTTGGTTTCAGAGGCCATAACTCCAATTTTTTTGGTCATTCTTGTTTCTAATAGTCTCAATATATTATAAGGATCATGTGTACCAAGTTTGATGAAGAAATTCATTGTGGAAGTCATCTGTTCATTGGGTAACTTCTTGAGCAAGTCAGAGCAAAATCAGGGCATCTGAGGCCCCCAACAATGGAACCAAAGTGGATTTTTCATCAAATTGAAGTTATATGATCTTTATTTGATCATTGAAGTGCTTGGAAGTTCACAAAATTGAAGAAAATTGAGCTAAACCAAAAGTTTCCAAAAATGGAAATGACTTGTAATGGAAACTTTCCATTTTGGGAAAGTATTTCAACCTCCTCTTTCTCAACCAAAAATGCTTCAAAAGAAAAATTGTTGGTCATGAAAGTTGTAGATTGGATCATTCCTTTTTCAAAAAGTACAAGAACAAGTTCTAATTTATTATAGAACTCAAGTTATGATCTTTCAAAGTTGGCAAAAATCCTATAATTTTCAAGAATACACCAAAGAGGGATTTTTGCAAAACCACTTGCCAAGCTATTTTGTGACTTCTAATATACTTCTATGCATCATACAAACATAGTACATTGCCTAAAAATCAGAATTTCCCAAAGAACCATCTCATTTCATGCTTTGCACATCAAGAAATTCAAAAGGGACCAAAACTCTTCAAATTTGCAAAAGGGCACAAAACCTCTCATGAACTTGCTGAATCACCACAAAACCAATTCCATGGCTCTCCTTGATCTTTGCTGAGCCAGGACAAGCCAAAAGCCAGATGCAACATGAGCCCATACCTCAAGTACAAGTTATGTTGACATTTTGGCAACTTGACCATACCAATCACCACAGTCCACAACAACTCCTCTGACCTATCAAACATTGTTATGTGGAAAAAATGCAGCTCATAACACAACACAAGGAAGCCTAACACTACAGAATCACGAAGTTCCTAAAAATCACCCCAAGAGCAAAAGCATTCGAAACTCACAACACACTTTCGCTCCCACCAAATGACACAGGGCCAAATAGGGTACAGACGCGAACGGTCGGCGAAAGAGAACATGAAGATGAACTGAAAAGAGTCGTCAGCTAGGCATTTTTATCCCTGAGGAAAGGTAATGCTGCATAAACCTAAGAAATGATGGATAAGACGGTCGCGAACCAGAGAAACTGAGAAAGAGGGTTGGTTACAACCTGGGAAGGTATTAGCACCCAGATTGTCCGTCGTACTCGACGGGATCCACGCTTGAAAGATTTATGCTTAAAGGGGTGGTGTTAGTGCTATTTTGTGTGCTAAAGCTGAAAAAGAATATACAAGTGTCAGTGTAAAAGAAATGTGAAGTGAACAAGAGAAGTGTCAGTGCAAGGAAAGAATGTGAAGCTCAAGACTATGAGGCTTAAAGAATAATGCTGGAAGGGGGGGAATATACAGAGACTTTTGTTCGATAACTGTTAAGTTATGCCTACGTATCCTCTCGTGTAATGAGGAAGTAAGAACATCGTAGTTCGACTAAAAGAGACTGAAAGATGAATTAACTTTTGAACGGCTTACTTGTCTATGCTCAAGTGTATGACCTGTCTGGCTCAGGTGCAAACTGTCTTGCATTAGACGGAAGAAGTGAGTTCTTGTTTGTGAATGAGTGTGATGAGAAAAGAATCCTAAGGAGACAATCATTGTTTGTTTTTTTGTTTTCAGTCTTTTATTGCTTTTTGTGGTTTGTCATAAGAAAATAAGCTTAAGCCTAAACCAAGGGTTAGTAAACTCATCACATCTTCCCTTTGATTAGGGGTAATGAGAATACCTTAAGTATGAAGTAAACACCTCACACTTAACCACCATAATATAGGCTTAAGATCATTAACCTACTTGCATTTATTTAGATGTTTTTGATATTTTGTTTAGTGTCAAGTAATGAGTTTAAGCCATAATCAAGGATTTAATGGACCCATTACACCATCCTAATTAAAGGATAATAGATGAGAATATTTAAGCTGAGGAAGGCTCCTCAACTTAATCCATGATTAGGGATTAACCTCATGACAAAACAAAGCCTTTATTAAAGTGGATTTTAGTTAATGGTAAGATTAAGAAGTGAAATTTATGATTTGTAAGACAACTTTAGGGGGACTTGTCCATTAACACTAGGGTTAGTCCTTCTTAACCAATTAAGGAAGAATTAGAACCCTAATGCAAGGCCCAAGTTACAAGCTTGATGTCTTAGTGATTATTAGGTGGATTGATTAAAGGATTTAAACACATTAAGGGTTTAACACTTAAGATCAAAGTTATACACTCCATCCTAATAGAAGGATACAGGCATAACCCTAATCACAAAGCCTTAAAACCTTTAAGGTTTAGTCCTTGATTAAGAGATGAGAAGAGAAGACTCAAAGATGACACAAAGGTAAAACTAATGGGAGACTAATCAAACCCTAATTGTTAACATGCTTGGGTATTCCTAGGGTTTATGAGGCTTGCAAAAAGATATTCAAGAGAAAAGCCACCAAGGAAGAAGCAGGATGGAAGGAAAAGAAGCAGCAAGAAGCAAGACAACTTACTTCACTTAAGAAGATAAGTTGCTTGAAGCAAGAAAGTGAGGAGGGAACATGAATGAGCAAGCTCACTCTAATTCACAAGTAAAATGCAACAATGGATGCATAAAAGAGATGAGAAGAGATTATGAGAAGTGAAGGCAAATTCACTTCTCAAAGACTTACCACCTGAAAAGTTAGCAAAAAGAAAGGAAATGAAATGAAAATGGGATGAAATGCAAAGATGGAAGCCAAAGTCAGAAGCATATTCATGGTGCAAATGACATTATGAGATGGTATGAAAGCATGTCAAGGGATATGAGTGTTCATTCAAGAGATGAGAATGCAAATGAGACATGTAAGAAGCATGAAAGTTCATGAATGCATATGACATGACATGAAAGCAAAACATGACAAATTAATGATGCAATGATCAAACATGATTTCAATATGTCCTAAGATGTCTTATATGTCATGTGGATGCACAAAATGTCATAGCAAGTTCATGTATGCAAGCTTATGTAAGATGGATGCAAATGAAGATGCAAATTAGGGTTTATGTACAACATGAGATACAAAACTCAAAATCAGAAGCAAAACATGAGATAAAAAATTGAAAATGGAATCAAAGGGACCCTAAACCTATACAAGTTCACTGCCCAAAGGGGAAGGTCAGAAGCTTAACCTAGAAGGACTTGTGATTTTTCTAAGTTTCATGGGTTTTAAGGATGATCCTAAAGGTAAAATACCAAACAAATTGAAAATGCATTATAAAAATGAAACAAAAATGTCTTTAGATGCTTGAAAGAATGCATAACACAATGCAAAAAGAACCATTCACAAACTCAACTTGGATCAAAAGTTATGAATTTTTGAAGTTAGGGGTAAAAATATTCAAATTAAAGAACCCTAATTCAAATGAAAATTGCCAAAGTATGATCAAAACCAAAAAGAAATTTGTGTTGTGAGTTTGTAAATGTTTGTAAATGTTTGGAAATGCTCTCTGAAATTTTTTGTGATTTTTGGAAACCTAAATGCCATTTTAATTAATTAATCTTCATTAATCAATTAAAATAAACATTTACATATTTTTAAAATTGTTTAAAAATGTAAAAAATAAAATAAAAATTGTTTTTATGTTAAGAAAAATATTTAGAATAAAAATGCAGAAAGAAAATATTTTTTTGGATTTTTTATGTATTTTAAAATAATTATGCAAAACAAATGACAAAAATATGAAAATAAATGAATTTAATGAAAAAGTTAAACAACCCAAAGGCCAACGTTTAAACAAAAAGGTAGGGAGTTGACGCGCGCGTGAATGGAGGGCTCAGATCATTTCTGGGATTTTAAATTTTCCTAATTATGTTTAACCTAATTAATCAAGGATTAGGGTTTAATCAAGGAATCTAGACCATTTGATGCGCGCGGGAAAAGGGAATCAACGGCTCACATTCAAACTCACCTAAACCCTAACCTTTATTTAATCACCTTCAGATGACCGGAACAGTGGTTCCGTTCATCTTCTCCGGCGAGCACAAAACCTAACTTCTTCTCTAGGCAAAATCAAGAGCTTTAAAGCTCCAGATCACATCTCCTAATCACCCTGAACACAAATCAAGCATCAAAACAAATTTCTATAACCTACAACTCAAGATATGGATCAAAACATAAAATCTGGAAAAGTTTCAGAGCTTCGATACAGGCTTATTTCTCAACCATTTCAAAAAGTAAAAGCATCAGAGTGATCAGCAAAACATAAGGAACAATCTAGGAACTTAAAAACTCATTTCTGAAAAAAAAAAAGTTCTTGAGGTACCTGAGCTTGAGCTTCCTCAGTTTGCAGCTTTCTGGACAGTTCTTTGCTTCAAATCACCCCTAATGGTCCCCCTGAAGAGTTTGCAAAGCTTGGTTGGAGTTTAAATGACCTCTATTTGAAAGTCAGTGAAGCTCAGGTCAAGGGAGGTGAAAATCGTGTTTTCTGTATAGTGGCTTTCAAGGCAAAATGAAGGGTGGGAAATGATCAGTGATGAATGTGGAGATGAATGGTGGAAAAAGTTTCAAGTTTGGGTGGCTGAGTAGTGAGATTCGATAGAAAATGCAAGAGGGAGAGTTTCTTTGAACTATGGAAATGCTGAGGTTTCAGGCCTGGTTCTTGTGTGTGTTGAGTTGCTTTTGGTCCACTTATCAAGTTGTGATAGGCCTGTGTAGTTGGTGTGACCTATGCTGATTGGTATGGTCCCTTTTGCATAAAGTCAAAAAAGTTATCCTTTGAGGTATGGGCTCATGGCAGGCTGGCTTAGAGGCATGGCTCGAGTCAGCTGGCTTTAGGGAGGTCCATGGAAACTGATTTGAGGAGCTGGCACAAGTGGATATCAAGATTTGTGCCATTTTGCAAATTCATGAAGTTTTGACCCCTTTTGAATTACTTGATGACCAAGGCATGAAAATGAGTGATTCTTTGGGTAATTCTGAGTTTTAGGTCATGTATCATGTTTGTGTAATTCTTAGAAGTCAATTAGAGCTCACATTTTTCCTTAGCATGAGTTTTTGCAAGTTTCCCTCTTTGGTGCATAAGTGAAAATTTAGTGATTTTTCCCAACTTTGCAAGGCCATAACTTGAGTTCTAGGATGAATTAGATCAAGTTTTTGTACTTTTTGAAAAGGGAATGATCCAATCTACAACTTTCATGACCAAGAAATTTTCATTTGAAGCATTTTTGAATCAAAAAGAGGAGGTTGAAAAACTTTCCCAAAATGGCAATTTTGCATTACAAGTCACTTTCCCAAAATGGCAACTTTGCAAATGGCTTGAAATCCTTCAATTTTGTGAACTTCTAACCTCTTCTAAGATTAAATAAAGATCATGTACACCTACATTGATGGAGAAGACCCTTTGGTTGGATGATTGGGGGCCTCAGATGCCCAAATTTTGCACTGACTTGCTCAAGAAGTCATCTATTGATCAAATGCCTTCCCCATTGAATTTCTTCATGAAAATTGGTGTGTAAGATCCTTATAACATATAGAGACCAATAGAAACAAGAATGACCAAAATATTTGGAGTTATGGCCTCTGAAACCAAAACCCTAATTTTAGGTCATCTGCAGTTAAGCTTGGCCCTTCTTCCATGCCTTTCTCAATTCTTGTGATTTCCTGATTTCCCTGATCTTGGGAGGATATAATATGATACTTGAACATAAATGGACCCTCTTGAGATGATTGAAGACCTTTGGAGTGGCTCAGATGACCCTTGGTTTGCTCAGATCCCAAACCTAGATGCAGATGAATTTGAGCCAATGCAGTGAAGCAAAAAATGCAAAATGAGATGATATGATTGAACTAATGCAAATGTGAAAGATCACAAGCCATGGTGTGAACTTAGTGAGGGAAAATTTGGGGTGTTTACAGTTGCCCCTATTCAAACATGAGTTAGCTGTGTAGGATGTAAGCGACGACTTATCATACAAACAAGATAACTTGTGGTTGACTACCAAAGACAATACGAGATTTGCACTCACGGGGTGAAGAAGAAAAGGGATATAGATTGTGAAAGGAAGTAAAGTATGATTATAAAGTGCAGGCGACGGAGGGCGACCACCGAGCAGAGGACGACTGTTGGGGATAAAGCAATGACGGGGATGGCCGACATGCTGGGGAGATGGAGGTATCATGGTGGGGACGGCCATCAGGTTCATAAAGTAAAGGGTAAACACCGATGGGGGACGGCCACCGGGTTAAATAGATGAAATTAAAAGTGAAGGACGATCACCTAGCAGGGGACGGCTGCTCTGTTGGGGATAAGATGAAGGACAGTCATCTAAGGTGAAGGACGATCACCTGGCAGGGTACGGCTGCCGAAAGCATCACGACATAGGACGAATGCCGGATGGAAAGAATCGACGATGGGGACAACCATCGGACAAGGATGATGAAGGAAGATCATCAAGAGGTGAAGGAAGATCACCTAGCAGGGTACGGCTGCTCTCGGGGTTTATCATGACATAGGATAAATGTCAGATAACAAGATCAACGATGGGGACGGCCATCAGATAAAAGGATGAAGGACAATCATCAAAAAGGTGAAGGACGATCACCCAATAGGGGACGACTGCTAATATATCACGACATAGGACAAATGTCGGATATGAAAGGGTTTCAATAATGGAGCCTCCACTGGGGGAATGATGAAGGACGATCATCTAAAAGGTGAAGGACAATCACCTGGCAGGGTACGGCTGCCAAAAGTATCATGACATAGGACGAATGTGAGATAAAAAGAAAATAATTTACTAGGGATTTGCTGGGGATTCTTCTGGGGAACGGTAGACACAGACGAGTATCTACATTCAAGAAAGGAACCGTATAAGTGTCTTGACGCTGTGTATAGATTAAAGATGCGGACGAGCATCCTTAAGACTATGATACGAACGAGTATCGGTAGAAACAAACGCTGACGCATGTTCAGAGATGATGATACGGACGAGTACCAACTGGTTAACAAAGAACACGAACGAGTGTTGAGTCTGGGAAAAGATAAGTGGTGTATACAAGATACGGACGAGTATCTGTATGAGTGAAAAATAAACATGAGTGAGACACAGATGAGTGTCCAATATGTTGGGGAGAGTGATACACACGAGTGTCAAAGAGAGAATGTATAAGTCATGAACTCATAAGTATAAAAGATATTTTGTCGATCTGTGGGGATAAGATGACATGGACGGGTGTCAGAAGGAGTGTATTATAAGTGTTTGGGTAACTGTACTGGGGAAATATGACACGGACGGGTGTCAAGAGAGTGTATAGACATTTGTTTGTAGAGAATGTTCGGGCGACTTTACTGGGGAATAATGAAACAGACGAGTGCCAAAAGGAGCCTGTATCTGTATTTGAGAGTGCAAAGGGATGCTTTTGCATTTTATGGGGGACTGTAAGATTATGTACATTGCTGATGGAATGTTGGTCTGCACAGGTGACTGATTCAAAACATGGCTTGTGATTATTCAATATGTTTGATTTTTGCCGTAATGCTCCATATTAGACGGAATGCTACGCTCTGAGGGTAAATATGATGCGAATGCTATGATTATGCAAAAGATGCCGATCCGGGATTCGGATCCCGTTGCTGTGGAGATCTCCGGTTGATCTTGCTGAAGGAATATCCCAGCTGGGGATGAGATCATTGGTAGATCTAACATATATGATTCTGCTCGGGGAAATAGGTCACTGATAGACTTATCTTGGTAATGAGGAGCCCAGCTGTGGTCTATGGAAGCTTTCGTCACTTTGCTGTGCGATCTTCAGACATTTCTCTTCTGGATAGAGGCTGGAGCTCTGTGGGGAGATGGTCCCCTGTCTACCACTTGGCTGGGGAGGAATGATCACTGAACGATCTTCCGAGAGATTTCTGTGGGGATCATGCTGAGGATGATGAACTCAGTTGGGGAAATGAGTCCCTTCTGATGCTGCTCTGAAGGAAGTACTGGAGAAGTGGTGTCTCGTAGCTCTGATGGGGAAAGAGCATTTCCAGGCGCAGTTTAGAAGATGTGCTGAGGCAATAATGATTTGGCAGCTTGCTGGGGAGAAGCTTTCAAGCCCCATGTTGCGCTTTGAATACTTGCAATCCTGTTATGACAAAGAAACGTACAAGTACCCTGAGGTATCCCTTACTGGATTCCATCATAGGAGTTTAGACACTCCCGGGAGCAAATATATTTCCTGTAAGCATGTAATTTAGAAAAGACGCATCTGTATTTATGCAATCAATATTTTAAGGACATCAGACATTTTTGCAAATGAAAATAAAATGTACGAGACGAAATATGACTGAAAATCTGATTTTATTAGTTTGTGTGCCCTGAATTGGCAAGTACAGTCAAAGAAACAGATCCCCTGAAATGAGGAGATTGTTACAATATTGAGAAACAAAAGGTGCTGGCAATGTTGACGATGCTTCAGTGAGCCTCCCTGTGCTATGACTCGTATGACTTTTGACGTTCTTCTCATCTTGCTTTTTGAAGAAGGCTAATTCTGACTGATGCTTTAACCTTTCGAAGTTTGCCATGTTGTAAGTGATACAGACGAATTCAGAATGCAGTTGTTCGCTTATTCCCTTATTTTGCGTGGATCGCCCTTTCGGGTTTTCAATCCACCGGGATACCCATTCTTTCCTGAGCTGTCCAATGCGGCTTTTCAACTCAGCGGGTGTACACATTTTTTTATATTTATTTTCCCTTATTTTTAACCCGAGTCTTTAATTCTGTTTTTGACTCGCCGGGATGCCCTATTTTTTCCTGGACTTACATTCTGTTTTTATGTCCAGCGGGTCATTTTATGCGAAGTATTTTTAATTGCATCTGAATTCACAGGGGACATGAAATCTTCACCATCCATAGTGCTGAGCATCAGTACTCCACCAGAGAAAACTTTCTTTACTATGAATGGGCCATCATAATTCGGAGTCCACTTTCCCCTGTGGTCTGTATGAGGAGGAAGGAGTCTTTTCAGCACAAGATCTCCTACTTGGTATTCCTGAAGCCTAACTTTCTGATCAAAGGCTTTCTTCATTCTTTTCTGATATAACTGCCCATGACAGATTGCAGCTAATCTCTTTTCTTCGATCAGATTCAGTTGTTCGTACCGGGATCAGACCCATTCTGCTTCATTCAGCTTAACATCCATCAGTACTCGCAAGGAGGGTAATTCAACTTCAACAGGTAGGACTGCCTCCATACCATACACAAGCTGATACGGTGTTGCCCCAGTGGATATTCTGATTGAGGTACGGTACCCATGCAAGGAAAATGGTAGCATCTCATGCCAGTCTTTGTAGGTGACCACCATCTTTTGCACAATCTTCTTGATATTCTTGTTAGCTGCCTCTACGGAGCCATTCATCTTTGGCCTGTATGGAGAAGAGTTGTGATGTTGGATCTTGAAGTCCCGACACAGTTCTGCCATCATTTTGTTGTTTAAGTTAGAACCATTATCAGTAATGATTCGTTCGGCCACTCCATACCGACAGATGATGTCTCTCTTCAGAAATCTGGCTACCACTTGCCTGGTGACGTTTGCATGTGAAGCTGCTTCAACCCACTTGGTAAAATAGTCAATGGCTACCAGGATGAATCTGTGGCCATTTGAAGCAGTCGGTTCAATCTTGCCAATCATATCAATTCCCCACATGGCAAAGGGCCAAGGTGAAGACATCACATTTAAAGGATTCAGAGGCACATGCACTTTATCTACATAAATTTGGCATTTATGGCATTTCCAGGCATAAGCACAACAGTCCGCATCCCTTGTGATCCAGTAGTAGCCTGATCTTAACAACTTCTTAGCCATTGCATGTCCTCCAGCATGGGTACCAAAAGATCCTTCGTGCACCTCGTGCATCAACAAGTCTGCCTCCGTCTTATCAACACATCTGAGAAGTACCATATCAAAGTTTCTCTTGTACAAGGAACCATCAGCATTCAGGAAGAAACTACCAGCTAGTCTTCTTAATGTCTTCTTGTCATTGGATGATGCCCCAGGTGGGTATGTTTGATCCTCCAAGAAGTATTTGATGTCATAGAACCAAGGCTTATCATCCTTAGCAAGGTCTGCTGAGAATACATATGCTGGTCTGTCGAGCCTGGATACTGAAATCCGAGGCACAAAGATGGCAGCTTGAACTTTGATCATGGATGAAATGGTAGCCAGAGCATCTGCAAACTGATTTTCATCTCGAGGGATATACTCAAGCTTAATTGTTGTGAAGAATGTGAGTAACCTCCTTGTGTAATCCCAGTAAAGTATCAGATGCTCCTGGTGAGTATACCATTTGCCGTTGGTTTGATTAATTACCAGAGCTGAATCTCCGAATACAGTCAACGTCTTGATCCTGAGGTCAATGGCTTCCTTAAGACCCATAATGTAAGCTTCGTATTCAGCTTCGTTGTTAGTGCAGTTAAAGGTGAGTTTTTCCGAGAAAGGCATGTGAACTCCCTTAGGTGTAATGAGTACTGCACCAACACCACGACCATTCATATTAACAGCCCCATCAAACATTATTGTCCATTCTTCTTCTGGGTCAGGCCCTTCAGTGTGAATATGCCCTTCATGATCTTTTGCTTTTATGAACATGATATCTTCATCAGGGAAGTCAAATCTCATAGGCTGGTAATCATCAATGGGTTGCTCAGCAAGATAATCAGACAATACACTGCCTTTGATGGCTTTTTGAGATGTGTATTGAATGTCATATTCTGTGAGAATCATTTGCCATCTTGCAACCCGTCTGGTAAGTGTTGGCTTCTCAAATATATACTTGACTGGGTCCATCTTCGAGATCAATAAGGTAGTGTGGGTCAACATATACTGCCTTAGTCGGCGAGCAGCCCACGCTAAAGCACAACAAGTTTTCTCGAGCAGTGAATAACGTTGTTCACAGTCGGTAAACTTTTTGCTTAGGTAGTATATTGCATACTCTTTTCGACCAGACTCGTCATGTTGGCCCAGCACACACCCCATTGACTCTTCTAATATGGTAAAGTACATTATTAAAGGTCTTCCTTCAACTGGAGGCATAAGGATTGGTGGCTCTTGTAAGTATTCCTTGATTTTGTCAAAAGCCCTTTGGCAGTCTTCATTCCACCTGACCGTTTGTTCTTTTCTCAATAACTTGAACAAGGGCTCACAGGTTGCAGTAAGGTGAGATATGAACCTTGAAATTTAGTTCAATCTACCTAGGAACCCACAAACTTCTTTTTCAGCTTTTGGTGCAGGCATTTCTTGAATGGATTTGACTTTGTCAGGGTCAACTTCAATCCCTTTCTCACTTACGATAAAACCCAGCAGCTTACCGGATCGTACCACGAATGTACACTTGTTGGGGTTTAGCTTTAGTTGGTACTTCCTCAGACGCTTGAATAGCTTCAACAGATTCACCAGGTGGTCTTCTTTTGTGAGGGACTTGGCAATCATGTCATCCACATAACATTAAATTTCTTTGTGGATCATGTCACGGAATAATGTTACCATAGCCCGTTGATAAGTGGCACCAACATTCTTCAGTCCGAATGGTATTACCTTATAACAGAATGTGCCCCAGGGTGTGATGAAAGTTGTCTTCTCCATGTCTTCAGGTGACATCTTGATCTGATTATATCCTGAAAATCCATCCATGAAGGAGAACACCGAGAACTGAGCCGTATTGTCTACCAATACATCAATGTGAGGTAATGGGAAGTCATCTTTCGGGCTGGCTCTGTTCAGATCTCGGTAATCCACACACATCCTCACTTTTCCATCCTTCTTAGGCATAGGTACAATATTAGCAACCCACGGCGGGTAACTAGTCACAGCAAGGAAACCGGCGTCCCACTGTTTTTGTACCACTTCTTTTATCTTCATTGCCATATCCTGGCGAGTACGGCGCAACTTCTGTTTTACTGGAGGACAGTCTTCTTTTAAAGGCAGCTTGTGCATAACAATGTCGGTATCCAGGCCTGGCATATCTTGATAAGACCAAGCAAAAACATCCACATACTCTCGAAATATGTCAATAAGTTGCTCTTTCACTAAATCTTGCAGACGGGCCCCAATTTTCACTTCTTTCAAGTCTTCTTCCGTACCAAGATTAACTGTCTCAACTTCCTCCTGATGAGGAGTGATAACCTTCTCCTCTTGTCTCAACAACCTGGCTAATTCTTCAGGTAGCTCATAGTCTTCTTCAACCCCTTCATCGGCTTGATTGATCGGATTGTCAAAGTCATACGAAGTCATAGCGGTGTTGTTGTCGGTGCAGTCTGGAGGGCACTCTCTGCATGGGTTTAGATTTGTTCATATTAGTGATCAATTTTATCTTGCTTAGAAAAAGTGAAAATGAAGTTATTGTTTTGAAAAACATTGCCATTTTATTTTTGTACAAAAAATGAAAAATGAAAAACAGTGAGCGGAAAAGAAAAGACTCATTTGCAAAAGATGTCCTGATATTCATTAATTGATCGTTTGCACAAAATACAAGATGGCCCGATTACAAAATGAGCCCTGGCACCTTGGGCAAGATGCAGGACCTGATGCATGCTTAAAGATAGGAAATAATAATTACTCTGCCGGAGTAACTCTTATAATTTCCTGGGAAGACCAGTTTGAAACTTGGTTCCCCGGGATCCTTGGACGTATCCAGTTTTCCAGGTTGTGTTCGTCTTCTGACTCATCTTCCAAACTGTTCACAGCATCCGGGGTTAGCATTCCCCCGCTGACAAACTTAGGGTCCGTTGCATCCTCTGATTGATCTTGTCGAGTTGGTTTGTAACCCAACCCGAATTGATCTTCTTTCTTTTCAACTGGCAGCAGCTTGCCCCAGCCTTGAGCGGTACCCTCTTCAACAACCTTCCGGGCTTGTTGATATGATGTGATGGAAGTTCCAGACACAACAGATGCTTTATTAATATTAAGGGCCTCAAACCCTTGACTCATGGTCTCATGGATCTCCCCATCCATTTCTATGTACTTATACGAAGCCAGCTGGCTAACAAAGATGTCCTCCTCCCCACAGATGGTGATGATTTGGCCTTCCCACTCGAATTTTAACTTCTGGTGAAGGGTAGACGTAACAGCGCCAGCATCGTGGATCCAGGGTCTACCCAACAGACAGCTGTAGACCGGTTGTATGTCCATCACAAAGAAGGTAGTTTTGAAGGTCTGCGGGCCAATCAACACAGGCAGATAAATCTCACCAAGCACTGATCTTTTAGAGCCATCAAATGCTCTTACCACCAAATTACTTGGGCGTAATGTCAATCCATCATACTCCAGCTTCACTAAGGCTTTCTTTGGTAGGACATTGAGGGAATACCATGTGTCCACCAACACATGAGACAGAACATCACCTTGTATTCCAAGGTGATATGTAAAGCCTTGTTATGGTTGCGCCCCTCCGTTGTTAAATCAGCATTTGTAAAGCCCAGTCCATGATTGGTATTGACATTTGCAACCACGGTTTCTAGCTGATTAACAGTAATCTCCTCCGGCACGTATGCTGCGTGTAGGACTTTCAAC
This sequence comes from Lathyrus aphaca, assembly GCA_963966055.1. NCBI lineage: Eukaryota > Viridiplantae > Streptophyta > Magnoliopsida > Fabales > Fabaceae > Lathyrus > Lathyrus aphaca. The sequence goes on along the minus strand of OZ014522.1, from coordinate 285,047,422 downwards.
AATGCGTTCCTGTGAGCTTCGAAACACATCAGCAGTGATAATATGGAGATTTTGGAGGGTGTTTGGTGAAGCTGGTCCACCACCTTGTAATCACTCCTTTTTATGATTCTCATGAACTCGTCTACATCTTGTTCAAAAGATGTCTTCTGAGTCTCTTTGGCAGATGGCTCTTCAGATACCACATTCTTTCCTTTTGCCTTGGCAGCAACTTCTGCTTCAGCATTAGGTCTTGGTGTTTGTGAGGCAAAAAGGCGTCCGCTTCTGGTGAAGCCTCCGCCTCCCCCAACATTATCAATTTGTGGAGAAGAGGTTGATGAATATAGAGTGATTTTTCCCCATTGCAGTAAAGATCAGAGCCGTAGTGCCAAGGTATGGCATTACTGCTTTCATAAGGAACAAGCCCCGGTACCGTAATGGTAACTGGGCTGATTGCTGCAGAAGAAGGAACTGTAATGGTGTACGGATCATAGTATATTGTGACTGGAGGTCTGGCAGGAGGTGCCACAATTTGTTGGAAATTGTTGTTGGGAGGAACATTTGACGGGTCATAGTAGATTGTAATTGTTGAGACATCTTCATTACTTTTTGCTGGCGTTGTAGAAGATTCCTTTGGTAAAATGGATGCTGATGTTGTAGAAGAAACAGTTGTTGAAATTTGACTTGTTGAAATGATGGACGGAGTAATTGCTGGTGATGTTGATGAATCAGTAGGAATGATTGTTGTTTTTGTTGTTGTAGGAGAATCTGTTGAAAGGAGAACTGTTGGTGTTGTAGGAGATCCATTATTGTGGAGACAAGAGTTGCTGCAGGAGCTGTTGAAGTAATTTGCAAAATCCTATCTTGGATAAGGCCATCTATGCCAATCCTTAGCTTCTCACAACCATTACTAGTTGTCTTACAAAATTCACAGCAGGCTCCACAGCCTGGGAACACTTGGCATCTTAAAAGTTGAATTTTGACTTCAGCCAGTGGTGTTTGAATTTGTGCAACATTATCAATCAATGTAGATGGTTGGTCCTCTTCAATGGCATTAATCCTAGGCCCACCATGATTAGGCATAGGATTTTTGTTGACGTTCGGAGGAGGTGCAAAGTTGAGAGCTTTAGAATCAACCAAATCCCAAACCTTCATCTGTAATGCTCTGTATTTCTCAGTATTGTGACCAGGTGCGTTGGAGTGGAAGGCACACCTGGCGTTGACATCATAATTCTTTGGGAGATTAAGAGGATCCGGTGGTGCCAACTTCCTTAACTCAACCAGGTTGAGCTTCAGGAGTTGTGGCAATAAGGCATCATAAGGCATAGGAATAGGGTCAATCACCCTATTGCCTGAGATGGTCTCTGTTGAAAGGGACGCTGTTGTTGGTTGCTATTGTTGTTGTTGTAGGTTCTCTGTTGCAGAAAATGAGATGGTTGCTGATAGTGGTGCTGTTGTTGTTATTGAGGATATAATGGTTGTTGTGGAACTAGAGCTGGGATGGTAACAGCTGCTACTGACCTGTGAGAATATTGGGGCCTTCCCCTGCCTGCATGGATGGCATTAGTTTCACCCGTCCTTCGGGGTCCTGCAAAGGGTTTTCTGGGGTTACTGGAAGAACTTGCACCGTTGTCAGAGATCTTGCCCATCTTCAAGAGACTTTCAATCCTTTCACCAACTATAACCACATCAGCAAAATTGGTAGAGGAGAAAGCAGCAAGCCTATCAATATAAGTCCCTTGCAAGGTGTTCATGGACATGTCGGCCATTTCTCTTTCTGACATGGGTGGCTGGACAGCAGCAGCAAGCTGTCACCACCTCTGAGCATAATCCCGGAAGCTCTCTCTAGAAGACTGAGACATGCCCATTAGAAGAGTTCTATTGGGAGCCATGTCCAGGTTGTATTGATATTGCCGGATGAAAGCTTCGTCCAAGTCCTTCCAACATCTTATGGTAGCTCTAGTCAAATGTGAATACCACTCTCTCGAAGCTCCAGTCAGACTGTCCTCAAAGTAGAACATCCATAACTTCTCATCCATGGTATAAGCTTTGAGCCTTCCCAAGAAAGATTGCAGATGAGTACGCGGGCAGGAGGTACCATTATACTTTTCAAAGCATAGGGGTTTGAATTTGTGGGGAATCCTCACCCCGTCTACTAGTCCCATATCCATCACGTCGAAGCCCAAAGAATTCTGAGATTCCAAAGATCTTAACTTTTCAGCAATCTCATCCAACCTTCTATCATATACCTCATCTCCAGCCCCTATAACAGTAAACTGTTCTACCTGGGGATCCTCCTGCAGGATCCTACCCCCAGCAATATTACCTTGAACATTACTTGGGATGTTAACTTCTGGATTCAGATGGGGTCCATATTCTGGTGGGTCAATACGAGGTTGCCCCCGTTCATTTTTGCTGGTTCCCCCTGTTCCAAGATGAGGTTCCTCAGGTGTTTGTCTTTCTACCAGTTCTCTCAGTCTTTCTTGGATCTGGGCTAAACCAGTCATGACAGCCATGAATTGAGACATTTGGTTTCTCATTTATACTCTCTCATTTGCCATTTGATTTTTGACCTCATTTAGGTCCTGCTGTACTTGCTCCATTTGAATGCCGGGAAGGTTGTTACGAGTCGGGTACCGGTGCGTGCGGTTGATAGGGAACACTCGGCAACGAGCAATGTTTCCTGAGATCACAACAAAGTTAGAAACAAAAATAACAAAAACCTACAAAAAAAACAAAGTTAGTATGCAATGCAATATGCTTATTTGTTTTCCAAGGTATCCGGTTTGGTTCTTGGTTTTGACCTTTCCAAACCTCGAGGAAGATGCTTGATGTTGTTGAGAGAAAATCCAAATGAAAACAAACTAAAATATATTACAAATGATGAACAATACATAGTTTGTTTTACAATACATGCCCATGGAGGGTCAAAAATACAACAACAAAAAGAAAAATTACATCAAAAGGAAATAACAACAAGCAAAGAAGAATCAGACATTCAATCCAAACTCATCTTCTCTAACCTCCTTCAGGAGTGCCTCAGTCACTGGACCAGCTGGGTGCTCTGTAATGGTCCTAATGAGGAGGTTCCTGGTAGCAATGGAAGTGGTCAGCTTCTTATGCTTGTCCTGGTCTCTTGATCTTTTTAACCCTGCTCTAAGCTTCAACTCTGAGATCTCCTTCTGAGATGCCAACAAAGCTTTTTGCTGCTTCTTCTTATTGGCCTCCAGCCATTCAATCTTAGCTTGAGTCTTATGGTCTTCTTGTGCACGGGCTTCAGTGATTCTGACCCACCTAGCCTGGCTCTCTTTCAGATAGTGCTCAGCCCTAGCTTTCTGAATCTTGGCCTCTTTACAGGCATTCTTCAATATCTGTTCCCCAGCCCTTGCTTTCCTTATGTAGTCTTCTGTCTTTTCAATTTTGGCAAGGTGCTCAACCCTAAGCTTTTCCAATCTCTCAATGTCCAGGCAACCATCACTCATTTCCCAAAGAGTCTTCTTCAAGGCTTGAGATAGCTGCTCATTCCTTTCCTTCATCTTTTCAAATTCCTCCAGGCTAACTGTTGCTGCAGGCTGTACTGTAGATGATTCAGGTATGTCTTCCAAGGTGAAAGGCATTCTGGTAATCTGAGCTCTAATACGGGACCAGTCTGTGTACTGAGCTGAAGCAACATTGTTACATCTTCCAAGAATAGCTACCCCTTTTGTCTGGATGTTGTCGCAAGCCCAAGCAGCTTGCCTGACAACAGCTGAATCAGGTTGAACTTCATAGTCTCAGCTAAATCATGTCCTCTGGGAGGGTGAACTAAGGCATAGCCCAATTGTCTCTTAAACAGTAAAGGATTGTAGTTGATGCAACCCTTCACTCCTATCAGAGGCACATTAGGGTACTGTCCACAACTGGTGATAATGTTTTTGCCTTTGGTGCTCTGGGTGCACCATCTGATATCATCTGAAGTCAAGGCGATGAACCTCTTGGCCCAATTCTTCTGCTGATGTGGGTTTAAGAAGGCATCTGACTTAGGCAGGTGTCTGAGTAGCCAGGAGTAAAACAAAGGAGCACAGAATTTTACCAACTTCCCCCTTTGTTTCTCATTTCTCTGATGAATGGAGTAGTAGAAATCCCCTAGCAATGTAGGTATTGGATTCTTCAGAAGAAACAAATGGATGGCATTCTTACTGACAAATTTAGGCTCATCTACAAACAGTAAGCCCCATATATGTTGAGGGCTAACAGTGCACATACTGCCCTCCATTCTCCCAATGAAGCCTTCAGGATGGCCTGAGAAATCAAGAAGTCCAAATGCAAACCAGGAACCCCAGCTTTTGTTGTCATACTTTGCTCAATAAGGGCAGGCTCCAAGTACAATGCCCATGCTATCTCTTCACTTCTGGGTGCAGTCATCTCTGGGTTGAAGGGGATTCCCCCTTTGATAGGTACTTCAATCAATAAAGAAAACTCTTCCAGCAGAGGCCCTAACTGAAAGTCTGGAAAGGTGAAACATCTCAATGGAGGGTCATAAAACTGCAAGTATGTGTGGATCATGCTCCTCTGAGAAGGATCAAGGTCCATAACCATATCCAAAATACCCCCATAGTGCTCTCTAAACAGTGGGATGTGGTCAGGTGTGATAAGTGACTGGACCTTCCTGATACCAGTCAACACAGGCTCAAAAAAGTGGTAGGATATGTTTCTCTTCCTGGGAGTAGCCATGAGTGCTGCTGAAGAGGTTGAAGATAAGTGCTGATGAAGATCACAGACTGAGATGTTGAATGTGGACCACTGACAGACTGGTGCAGGTGGTGATGGAGATAACTAAAGCATATAACTGATGAAGACAGTTGAAGCAGAGGTCTATGCAGAAGAAGGGGGAAAAACCAAAACCAAGATATAATGAAGTGGATACCCTGAAAAGAAAATAAACAAATGTCAAATGATGCAATGATGATATATGCAAATGACATGCAAGGGTTTGTGATCAAGCTGGATCTGATTATCTGTCCTGATATAAGGCCCATGTATGTTCAAAAGTCCAGATGAAGGTTTAGAAATCCAGTAACCAGGGTGGGGGACTCAAATAAAGAGTCACATGTCCAGAGTTAATCACAAGAACTGTCTAAAGTGGAGTATTCTTAAACAAAACAGTAACAGGGTATGATGTGGCCAATGGTTCCTGCAAACCTGTAAATAGCCCAACCCCCTCACAGGTAATGTTCTAAAACAAAGAGCCTCAGACTTGGATCAGTTATGAGAAGTGTAAACACTTCTAACCCGGAGGTACAATGTTTATAATAACCATGAAAGATCCTCCTCTAATTCAACTCAGTTTCTGAAGGTCATAATAAAAGGTCATCCAGACTTAGCAGGCTTCCCAGATAGCCCTAGCACTACAGGAAATCTGTAGCACAGAGTTCTCAAGAAGAAACCCACATCTGAACCGTGTTTCATATTCCCGCACCAGACCGAAATGGAATGGGAAAGAACATGAACCACTCTAGCCTAAGTGTCACTCAGGTCCCAGGTATAGGACCTTAATCTCTCAATGGAACCCCACCCACCAAAACAGAAAACCAGATCCAACAATAACAGTATGAAATATGCAAAAGACTGTAAAGAAATAAATAAATAAAGCTGTACATAAAGCGATAAATAAAGCAAAATAAATGAACACACATAGAAACTAACACCCCAGTAAACATAAATCAAACAAGCGCTAGGAGGAACCCACAAAAAGAACCAGAAGCCCTGGTTGCAGTATAAGGTTCCCCAGCAGAGTCGCCAAGCTGTCGCTCCCACCAAATGACACAGGGCCAAATAGGGTACAGACGCGAACGGTCGGCGAAAGAGAACATGAAGATGAACTGAAAAGAGTCGCCAGCTAGGCATTTTTATCCCTGAGGAAAGGTAATGCTGCATAAACCTAAGAAATGATGGATACGACGGTCGCGAACCAGAGAAACTGAGAAAGGGGGTTGGTTACAACCTGGGAAGGTATTAGCACCCAAATTGTCCGTCGTACTCGACAGGATCCACGCTTGAAAGATTTGTGCTTAAAGGGGTGGTGTCAGTGCTATATTGTGTGCTAAAGCTGAAAAAGAATATACAAGTGTCAGTGTAAAAGAAATGTGAAGTGAACAAGAGAAGTGTTAGTGCAAGGAAAGAATGTGAAGCTCAAGACTATGAGGCTTAAAGAATAATGCTGGAAGGGGGGAATATACAGAGACTTTTGTTCGATAACTGTTAAGTTATGCTTACGTATCCTCTCGTGCAATGAGGAAGTCAGAACACCGTAGTTCGACTAAAAGAGACTGAAAGATGAATTGACTTGTGAACTGCTTACTTGTCTATGCTCAAGTGTATGACCTGTCTGGCTCAGGTGCAAACTGTCTTGCATCAGACGGAAGAAGCGAGTTCTCGTTTGTGAATGAGTGTGATGAGAAAAGAATCCCTAAGGAGACGATCATTGTTTGTTTTTTTGTTTTTAGTCTTTTATTGCTTTTTGTGGTTTGTCATAAGAAAATGAGCTTAAGCCTAAACCAAGGGTTAGTAAACTCATCACATCTTCCCTTTGATTAGGGGTAATGACAATACCTTAAGTATGAAGTAAACACCTCACACTTAACCACCATGATATAGGATTAAGATCATTAACCTACTTGCATTTATTTAGATGTTTTTGATATTTTGTTTAGTGTCAAGTAATGAGTTTAAGCCATAATCAAGGATTTAATGGACCCATTACACCATCCTAATAGAAGGATAATAGATGAGAACATTTAAGTTGAGGAAGGCTCCTCAACTTAATCCATGATTAGGGATTAACCTCATGACAAAACAAAGCCTTTATTAAAGTGGATTTTAGTTAATGGTAATATTAAGAAGTGAATTTTATGATTTGTAAGACAAATTGAGGGGGACTTGTCCATTAACACTAGGATTAGTCCTTCTTAACCAATTAAGGAAGAATTAGAACCCTAATGCAAGGCCCAAGTTACAAGCTTGATGTCTTAGTGATTATTAGGTGGATTGATTAAAGGATTTAAACACATTAATGGTTTAACACTTAGGATCAAAGTTATACACTCCATCCTAATAGAAGGATACAGGCATAACCCTAATCACAAAGCCTTAAAACCTTTAAGGTTTAGTCCTTGATTAAGAGATGAGAAGAGAAGACTCAAAGATGACACAAAGGTAAAACAAATGGGAGACTAATCAAACCCTAATTGTTAACATGCTTGGGTATTCCTAGGGTTTATGAGGCTTGCAAAAATATCTTCAAGAGAAAAGCCACCAAGGAAGAAGCAGGATGGAAGGAAAAGAAGCAGCAATAAGCAAGACAACTTACTTCACTTAAGAAGATAAGTTGCTTGAAGAAAGAAAGTGAGGAGGGAACATGAATGAGCAAGCTCACTCTAATTCACAATTAAAATGCAACAATGGATGCATAAAAGAGATGAGAAGAGATTATGAGAAGTGAAGGCAAATTCACTTCTCAAAGACTTACCACCTGATAAGTTAGCAAAAAGAAAGGAAATGAAATGAAAATGGGATGAAATGCAAAGATGGAAGCCAAAGTCAGAAGCATATTCATGGTTCAAATGACATTATGAGATGGTATGAAAGAATGTCAAGGGATATGAGTGTTCATTCAAGAGATGAGAATGCAAATGAGACATGTAAGAAGCATGAAAGTTCATGAATGCACATGACATGACATGAAAGCAAAAACATGACAAATTAATGATGAAATGATCAAACATGATTTCAATATGTCCTAATATGTCTTATATGTCATGTGGATGCACAAAATGTCATAGCAAGTTCATGTATGCAAGCTTATGTAAGATGGATGCAAATGAAGATGCAAATTAGGGTTTATGTACAACATGAGATGCAAAATTCAAAATCAGAAGCAAAACATGAGATAAAAAATTGAAAATGGAATCAAAGGGACCCTAAACCTATACAAGTTTACTGCCTAAAGGGGAAGGTCAGAAGCTTAACCTAGAAGGACTTGTTATTTTTCTAAGTTTCATGGGTTTTAAGGATGATCCTAAAGGGAATATACCAAACAAATTGAAAATGCATTATAAAAATGAAACAAAAATGTCTTTAGATGCTTGAAAGAATGCATAGCACAATGCAAAAAGAACCATTCACAAACTCAACTTGGATCAAAAGTTATGAGTTTTTGAAATTAGGGGTAAAAAATATTCAAATTAAAGAACCCTAATTCAAATGAAAATTGCCAAAGTATGATCAAAACCAAAAAGAAATTTGTGTTGTGAGTTTGTAAATGTTTCTAAATGTTTGGAAATGCTCTCTGAATTTTTTTTGTGATTTTTGGAAACTTAAATGTCATTTTAATTAATTAATCTTCATTAATCAATTAAAATAAACATTTAAATATTTTTAAAATGTAAAAAATAAAATAAAAATTGTTTTTATGTTAAGAAAATTATTTAGAATAAAAATGCAGAAAGAAAATATTTTTTTTGGATTTTTTATGTATTTTAAAATAATTATGCAAAACAAATGACAAAAATATGAAAATAAATGAATTTAATGAAAAAGTCAAACAATACAAAGGCTAGCGTTTAAACAAAAGAGGAGGGAGTTGACGCGCACGTGAATGGAGGGCTCAGATCATTTCTGGGATTTTAAATTTTCCTAATTATGTTTAACCTAATTAATCAAGGATTAGGGTTTAATCAAGGAATCTGGACCATTGGATGCGCGCGGGAAAAGGGAATTAACGGCTCACGTTCAAACTCACCTAAACCCTAACTCTAATTTAATCACCTTCAGATGACCGGAACAGTGGTTCCGGTCAACTTCTCCGGCGAGCACAAAACCTAACTTCTTCTCTAGGCAAAATCAAGAGCTCTAAAGTTCCAGATCACATCTCCTAATCACCCTGAACACGAATCAAACATCAAAACAAATTTCTATAACCTACAACTCAAGATATGGATCAAAACATAAAATCTGGAAAAGTTTCAGAGCTTCAATACAGGCTTATTCCTCAACCATTTCAAAAAGTAAAAGCATCAGAGTGATCAGCAAAACATAAGGAACAATCTAGGAACTTAAAAACTCATTTCTGGAAAAAAAAGTTCTTGAGGTACCTGAGCTTGATCTTCCTTAGTTTGCAGCTTTCTGGACAGTTCTTTGCTTCAAATCACCCCAAATGCCCCCCTGAAGAGTTTGTAAAGATTGGTTGGAGTTTATATGGCCTCTATTTGAAAGTCAGTGAAGCTCAGGTCAAGGGAGGTGAAAATCGTGTTTTGTGTATAGTGGCTTTCAAGGCAAAATGAAGGGTGGGAAATGATCAATGATGAATGTGGAGATGAATGGTGGAAAAAGTTTCAAGTTTGGGTGGCTGAGTAGTGAGATTCGATAGAAAATGCAAGAGGGAGAGTTTCTTTGAACTATGGCAATGCTGAGGTTTCAGGCCTGGTTCTTGTGTGTGTTGAGTTGCTTTTGGTCCACTTATCAAGTTGTGATAGGCCTGTGTAGTTGGTATGGCCTATGCTGATTGGTATGGTCCCTTTTGCATAAAGTCAAAAAAGTTGTCCTTTGAGGTATGGGCTCGTGGAAGGCTGGCTTAGAGGCATGGCTCGAGTCAGCTGGCTTTAGGGAGGTCCATGGAAACTGATTTGAGGAGCTGGCACAAGTGGATATCAAGATTTGTGCCATTTTGCAAATTCATGAAGTTTTGGCCCCTTTTGAATTACTTGATGACCAAGGCATGAAAATGAGTGATTATTTGGGAAATTCTGAGTTTTAGGTCATGTATCATGTTTGTGTAATGCTTAGAAGTCAATTAGAGGTCACATTTTTCCTTGGCATGAGTTTTTGCAAGTTTCCCTCTTTGGTGCATAAGTCAAAATTTAGTGATTTTCCCAACTTTGCAAGGCTATAACTTGAGTTCTAGGATGAATTAGATCAAGTTTTTGTACTTTTTGAAAAGGGAATGATCCAATCTACAACTTTCATGACCAAGAATTTTTCATTTGAAGCATTTTTTAATCAAAAAGAGGAGGTTGAAAAACTTTCCCAAAATGGCAATTTTGCATTACAAGTCAGTTTCCCAAAATGGCAACTTTGCACATGGCTTGAAATCCTTCAATTTTGTGAACTTCTAACCTCTTCTAAGATTAAATAAAGATCATGTACACCTAAAATGATGGAGAAGACCCTTTGGTTGGATGATTGGGGGCCTCAGATGCCCTGATTTTGCACTGACTTGCTCAAGAAGTCATCTATTGATCATATGCCTTCCCCTTTGATTTTCTTCATGAAAATTGGTGTGTAGGATCCTTATAACATATAGAGACCAATAGAAACAAGAATGACCAAAAAATTTGTTTTAGGTCATCTGCAGTTAAGCTTGGCCCTGCTTTCATGCCTTTCTCAATTCTTTTGATTTCCTGATTTCCCTGATCTTGGGAGGATATAATATGATACTTGAACATACAGGACCCTCTTGAGATGATTGAATACCTTTGGAGTGGCTCAGATGACCCTTGGTTTGCTCAGATCACAAACCCTAGATGTAGATGAATTTGAGCCAATGCAGTGAAGCAAAAAATGCAAAATGAGATGATATGATTGAACTAATGCAAATGTGAAAGATCAAAAGCCATGGTGTGAACTTAGTGAGGGAAAATTTGGGGTGTTTACACACACACATTCAAACTCAAAACTTCCTTCATCAATCAACTCAGCATCACAAGAGGATCATTTCCCACCCTTCATTGCAACCAAAAAGCCCCCAAAACTGAAACACGATTTCTGGCCAGTTGAAGTGCAACCACACAATCCAGTCATTATAAACTCCTTCCAAGCATCAAAGCTTCATCAGGAGGTCAATAGGAGTGGTTTTGCACAAGAGAGGAGGTCCAAAAGCTCCAAACTGAGAAAGCTCAAGCTCAGGTAACCTTTTTAAACGTTTTTCCAGAAATGCAATTTTAAGTTCTTAGATTGTTCTTTATGCTTTGCTGATCACCATGATGTATTTATTTTTCAAAATGGTTGCGAAATGAGCATGTACTGACTGTCTGAAAGTTTCACCATTTTTGTGTTCTTCTTCGAATCTTGAGTTTGAGCCATGAGAAATTTGTTTTGAGGGTAGATTTAGGTTTAGGAAGGTGAAAGGAGTTGATCTGGAGCTTTAGAGCTCCAGAAATGGCCTAGGGAAGAAGTTGGTGTTGGGGTGTTGCCGGAGAAGATGACCGAAACACTGTTCCGGTCACCTGAAACGGATTAGGGTTAATTTTAGGGTTTAGTGAGCCAGGCGTGTTCTGGGCCCTTGGATCAGGATTAATTTGAAATGGGTGGCCAGGATTAGTTAAGATTAGGTTTAATTGTGTTTAATTAATTAATTAAATAGGATTAAGTAAGTTTGAATTCTGACCATTAAGATGCGCGCGTGGTCTTCCCTCTATCACCCCAGTTTAAATCCTGTCCATCAGATCAACATACTATCTTTTATTTCAATTTTTATTTCATTTTATTCCATTTATTTTGTCTAATTTATTTAAAATACTTAGAAAATTCTAAAAATATTTTTCTTCTGCATTTTGATTTTAAATATTTTTCTTCACCCAAAAACATTTTTATTTTTATTTTTTTGCATTAAAAAATCATTTTAAAAATATTTAAATGTTTATTTTAATTAATTAATGGAAATTAATTAATTAAAATATCATTTAGGTTTCTAAAAATTCCAAAAAAATTCACATTGCATCTTAGGACATTTAGAAACATTGTCAAACCATTCATACAAATTTATTTTTGGTTTTGATCCAACTTTGACATTTTTCTTGAATTTAGGGTTCATAAAAATCCCATTTTTGAACCCTAACTTCAAGAATTCTTTTCTTCCTAACCATGAAGGGTTTGATATTGGTTCTTTTTGCATTGATCTTCATATAGCATGTAGTGTCTACCATATTATTGTCACAAGTTTATCTTTCATTTTCCATTTGATTTGCATTTTTCCTCTTAAGGTACCCTAAAACCCTAGCAAACTTAAGAAAACCACAACTTTCTTTAGGTTAAGAGTTGGACCTCCTCATTTGGGATGTGATATCATATGGGGTTAGGGTTCCTTTGAGTTCATTTGCAATTTTTTATCTTATGATTTTCTTTTGTTTTTGACTTTTGCATCTCATGTTGTCATAAAACCCTAATTTCTCATGTTCATTTGCATTCATTTTGCATATGCATCCATACATGAACTTGCCATGATATTTTTTGCATTCATATGGCATCTAAGACATCTTAGGACATGATAGAATCATGATTGATCATTTCTTCATTCATTTTCCATGATTTTCATTCATTTCATTTCATTAAACTTTCATGAACTTTCAAACTTCAAAACATGCATTCTTTGCATTCCATCTCTTGTATGATCATTCATAACACTTGACATGATTTTGCATTATCTCATAGCATCATTTACATCATGTATTTGCTTATGGTTTTGGCATTTTCCCATTCATATGTTTCATTTTCATTTCATTTCATTCCTTTATGCTAATCTTTTCAGGTGGTAAGTAATTTGAGAAGTGAATTTGCCTTCAATTCTCATTTGTCTTCTCATTCTTCTTATGCATCCTTACTGAATTTTCATTTGCTTTAGAGTTAGCTTGCTCATTCATGTTCATCATTCACTTTCTTTCTCCAAGTTACTTATCTTCTTCAGTGAAGTAAGTAACTTGTTTTCTTCTGCTTCTCCTCCTTTCATCTGCTTCTTCCATTGGTGGCTTCTCTGAAAATCTCTTTTAAGCCTCACAAACCATAGGAACATCCAAGCATGACAATAATTAGGGTTGTGATTATTCCCCCTTTAGCTTTGACCTTTGTGTCTTCTTTGTGTCTCTCTTCTCACCTCATCATTAGAGACTAAACCTTTAAGGCTTTAAGACTTTGTGATTAGGGTTATGCCTGCATCCTTCTCTTAGGATGGAGTGTATAACTTTAATCCTAAGTGTTAAACCATTAATTTGTTTAAACCTCTTAATCAATCCATCTAATAATCACTAAGACAATAGCTTTTAACTTGGGCCTTGCATTAGGGTTCTAATTCTTCCTTTATTGGTTAAGAAGGACTAACCCTAGTGTTAATGGACAAGTCCTCCTCAAGTTGTCTTACAAACCAAAAAACCCACTTCTTAATTGTAAACACCCCAAATTTGCCCTCACCCATTCACACCATGGCTTGTGATCATTTCATATGCATGAGCTCAATCATACCATCTCATATCACATTTTTGTTCCACTGCATAGATTCAAGGTCATCTGCACCTAGGGTTTGTGATCTGAGCAATCCAAGAACTTCTTGAGCCACTCCAAAGGCCACCAATCACTTCAAAGGGGTCCATGTGTGTTCTTATATCATATTACATCCTCTCAAAGTCAAAAATGCCAAAGAATCACAAGAACTGGGAATGGTATGGAAGCAGAGCTAGGCTTGACTGCACAGTTGACCTAAAATTAGGGTTTTGGTTTCAGAGGCCATAACTCCAAATTTTTTGGTCATTCTTGTTTCTATTGGTCTCTATATGGTATAGGGAGTATGCATATCAATTTTTATGAAGAAATTCCATGGGGAAGTCATCTGATCAAGAGTTGACTTTCTAGACAAGTCAGTGCAAAATCAGGGCATCTGAGGCCCCCAGTGACCCAACCAAGGGGTGATCTTCATCATTTTGAGTGTATTTGATCTTTATTTGATCATAGAAGAAGTTTGAAATTCACAAAACTCAAGAATTTGAAGTTTTTGCAAAGTTGACTTTTTTGGGCATGGTTGACTTTTAAGGAATTTGTCATTTTAAGCAATTTTTCAACCCTTACTTTTTGATCCAAAATTACTTCAAATGAAAAAACTTTGGTCATGAAAGTTGTAGATTAGATCTTTCCCTTTTCAAAAAGTACAAGAACATGACCTAATTCATTTTGGATCAAAAGTTATGGTGTGTCAAAGTTGACAAAAATCACTAATTTTCAAAATATGCACCAAATGAGAAACTTGCAAAAACTTTGTACCAAGGCATTTGTGACTTCTAATTCATGTCTAACCAATATGCAAGCATCATACAAGTTCTAAAAATCATATTTGAACCAAAAGATCACATGTTTCATGGTTTGTGAAGCAAGATATTTCCATGTGAACCAAAAGTGAGCAAGTTGCAAAACCATCATCACACTTCCATCCACTTGCTGCCTACAATGCTGAACCACCCTAGCCTCTCCCTCACACCATGCTGCGCAGCCCACAACCCTTGTACTAGCCTAGAACTTGACCCATGCTTCTCTTACACAAAAGTTGACAATTTGCAAAAGTGGCCATGCCAATCAATAAAGGGCAAGTCACATCCTCTGACCAATGGGATTAATTTATACAAACAAATGGCAAGCCAAGCAACATAACACAAGAGCCTGAAGCACACTAGAACTCACTTCCTCATTTTCACTCTCACTTGCAAGAACATTCGAAACTCATTCCACAGGCCACAAACACTTGAACAAACTTCACAAACCTTCTCCACTCATCATCCTGATCACAAAGAACCTTTCACCATTGCCAGAAACAGCCTGAATCACAAACGCGATTCCTTCACTTCATTGAACAGAACTTGTTAAAACTCTCCAACCAGCCAACATAAACTCCTCCTAAGCATTCAGGCATCATCAGGGGATCAAGTGGAGTGGATTGCATCAAGAGGAGAGGTCAGAAAGTTGCAAAATTGAAAGCTTCGAAACTCAGGTAGCTCAAGAACATTTTTTCCAGAAATGAATTTTTAAGTTCTTAAGTTGTTCTTCATGATTCACTGATTGCTCTGATGTCTTTAGTTTTGAAAATGGTGAAGAAATAAGAGTTTAATCATGTTCTGAAACTCCCTGACCTAAAAAATGTTTTGTTTCGATTCATGTGATTAAAGAAAGATAAATGAGTTTTAGCTTGGGGTTTTGATTCAGTGGGTTGTGGGAATCATTTCTGTGTTCTTAGATTTCATTTTAGTTACGTTTTGAGAGTTTTAGAAATTTTCAGGTGGGGTTCCCACCGGAGAAGACGACCGGAGGTCTTCTCCGGCCACCTGAAAATGATTAAGGTTTTAATCCTGTAATTAAGGCAGTTTGAATTTCGTGCGTTGGATCAGTGGACTTGTTTGACTTGGCGCGCGTGTGTGTGGCTGAGATTCACCATTAGAAACCCTAATCACAATTAATTAATTAATAATTCAGATTAACCAAGTTTGAATGTGATCCATCAGATCTGGCGCGCAGTCAACCCTTTCCCTGCCAGATTCAATCTCAGCCTTCCATCCTGCATACTTCCATTTATTTTGATTTTAATTTCATTTTTTCTCATTTAATTTGTACAATTTATTTTAAATAGTAAAAACCATTTAAAAATTATGAAATTTTTTACCAAGAGTTTCATTAATTTTTAAAACACAAAAATATTTTTATTTTTATTTTTAGCATTAAAAAAGTATTTTTAAATATTTAAAAGTTTATTTTTAATTGATTAATGAAAATTAATTTATTAAAAATACTTTTAGGTATTTAAAAATCACCAAAAAATTCATGAAATGTTTTAAGACATTTAGAATCATTGTCCAACCTTCAAACCAAATTTATTTTTTGATCTTGATGCATTTTGAGAATTTTTCATTGAATTAAAATCATTTTGATGCATTATTTTGATCCAAACTTCAAAAAATCATTTCTGCCTATCCATGAAGAGTTGGACCTTGATTCTTTTTGCATTGCATTGTGTTTAGCATTTAGTTTGTGAGATTAAATGGCCATGATTTGATCTTTCATTTTCCATTTGTTTGGTATTTTTCTTGTTAAGGAACCCTAAAACCCTAGAAAACTTAGGAAAACCATAACTTGAAATTGGTGAAGAGTTGAAACCTCTCCTTTGGGCATTGGGTTAGTATAGGATTAGGGGTCCTTTGAGTGCATTTTCAATTTTTTATAATGTTGTTTGCTTCTTATTTTGGTTTGTGTTTGATGCTTTGATCATAAACCCTAATTTGGGCTTTCATATGCATCCATCTTGCATTTGCTAGCATACCTTGACTTGCCATAGCATTTCATGCCTCCATGTGATTCATTTAACATCATAAGACATATTGGAAGCATGTTTGGTCATTGCATCTTGCATTTTCCATGATGTGTGCCATATGCATCTCATTACTTTTCATGTTTGTTCATGGTCCTTAACTTGCTCCATTTGCATTCATAGGCTTGTATGATCATCCCCATGTGCTGCCTCATGTTTGTAACATCTCATAGCATCATTAACATCATGTATGTGCTTCTGGTTTTGTTTCTCATCATGTCATCTCATCTCATTTTGCATTGCATTGCATCTCCTTCACTAACTTTTCAGGTGGTAAGTTATCTTGAGAAGTGAATTTGCCTTCACTTCTCATAACCTCTCTTCATCTCTTTTTATGCATCCTTGCCGCATTTATGTTTGTGTTTGAGATTGAGCTTGCTCATTCTTCTTTTTCTCACTTTCTTTCTTCAAGTGACTTGTCTTCTTAAATGAAGCAAGTTACTTTGCTTCTCCTGATCCTTTCATCTGCTTCCTGGTGATTCCTTTGAAGACTTGCTCTTGTAAACCTCACAAACCTTAGGAACAACCAAGTATGACAATGATTAGGGTTTTGATTAGTCTCCCCACTTAGTTTTTACCTTTGTGTCTCATTGAGTCTTCTCTTCTCATCTCATAATCAAGGACTAAACCCTAAAGGCTTTAAGGCTTTGTGATTAAGCTTATGCCTGCATCCTTCTATTAGGATGGAGTGTATAACTTTAATCCTAAGTGTTAAACCCTTAGTGTGTTTAAATCTCTTAATCAATTCACTTAATAATCATCAAGACATCAAGCTTGTAACTTGGGCCTTGCATTAGGGTTCTAATTCTTCCTTAATTGGTTAAGAAGGACTAACCCTAGTGTTAATGGACAAGTCCCCCTCAAGTTGCCTTACAAACCCTAAAAATCACTTCATCATCATACCATTAATTAAAATCCACTTAATCAAAGGCTTGTTATGTCATGAGTTTAATTCCTAATCATGGATTAAGTTGAGGAGCTTTCTTCAGCTTAAACTTTCTCATCTATTATCCTTCTATTAGGATGGTGTAATGAGTCTGTTTAATCTTTGATTATGGCTTAAACTCATTACTCAACACTAGACAAAAACACCAAAAACATCTAAATAATCACAAGTAGGTTAATGATCTTAATCCTACACCAAAGGTGATTAAGTGTGAGAATCTGACTTCACACTTAAGGTATTCTCATTACCCCTAATCAGAGGGAAGATCTGATGAGTCTACTAACCTATTGGTTTAGGCTTAAGCTCATTAACTTATGACGAACTCCAAAAGCAATAAAAGACTGAAAACTCAAAAACAAACAATAATCGTCTCCTCCGGGATTCTTTTCTCATCTCATTCACTCACAAACGAGAACTCGCTTCTTCCGTCTAATGCAAGACAGTTTGCACCTGAGCCAGACAGGTCATACACTTGAGCATAGACAAGTAAGCAGTTCACAAGTCAATTCATCTTTCAGTCTCTTTGGGTCGAACTACGGTGTTCTGACTTCCTCATTGCACGAGAGGATACGTAGGCATAACTCAACAGTTATCGAACAAAAGTCTCTGTATATTCCCCCTCTTTCCAGCATCTTTCTCTTAGCCTCATTATCATGAGCAATTCATTCTCATTCTTACACTGACACTGTATATTCACACTTCACACTTCTCATACACTGACACCTGTACACCTTTTCCAGCTCTCTTTACACACAAATTGCACTGACACTACCCCTTTAAAACACAAATCTTTTAAGCGTGGATCCCGTCGAGTACGGCGGACAATCTGGGTGCTAATACCTTCCCAGGTTGTAACCAACCCCCTTTCTCAGTCTCTCTGGTTCGCAACCGTCTTATCCATCTTTTCCTAGGTTTATGCAGCATTACCTTTCCTCCGGGATAAAAATGCCTAGCTGGCGACTCTTTTCATCTCCAGTGAGTTCACTGCTGTGTGTTCTCATTGTCCCTTTCGCCGACCGTTCGCGTCTGTACCTTTATCTGGGCCATTCCCCATTTATCGGGAGCGACATTAATCTCACCCTTAATTAAAATCCACTTAATAAAGGTTTGTTTTGTCATGAGGTTAATCCCTAATCATGGATTAAGTTGAGGTATCTTCCTCAGCTTAAGTGTGCTCATCTATTATCCTTCTATTAGGATGGTGTAATGGGTTCACTAATCCTTGATTATGGCTTAAATTCATTACTTAACACCAAAAAAAACTCAAAAAACATTTAAATAATCACAAGTAGGTTAATGATCTTAATCCTACATCATCATGGTAATTAAGTGTGAGGTGTTTATCTCATACTTAAGGTATTCTCATTATCCCTAATAAAAGGGAGGATATGATGAGTTTACTAACCCTTGGTTTAGGCTTAAGCTCATTAACTTATGACAAACACAAAAAGCAATAAAAGATTGAAAACACAAAAACAAACAATAATTGTCTCCCCCGAGATTCTTTTTTCTCATCATCTTCACTCACAAACGAGAACTCGCTTCTTCCGTCTAATGCAAGACAGTTAGCACTCGAGCCAGACGAGTCATACACTTAAGCATAGACAAGTAAGCAGTTCACAAATCAATTTATCTTTCCGTCTCTTTGAGTTGAACTACGGTGTTCTAACTTCCTCATTGCACGAGAGAATACGTAGGCATAACTTAACTGTTATCGAACAAAAGTCTCTTTGTCTTCCCCCTCTTTCAGCATTCTTTTATAGCCTCATTACTGAGTACCTCACTTCACTTTCTTGCACTGACACTTGTATATTCTCTTCCAGTTTTTGAACAGATAGCACAGACACTACCCCTTTAAACAAAAATCTTTTAAGCGTGGATCCCGTCGAGTACGACGGACAATCTGGGTGCTAATACCTTCCCAGGTTGTAACTAACCCCCTTTCTCAGTTTCTCTGGTTCGTTACCGTCTTATCCATATCTTTCTAGGTTTATGCAGCATTACCTTTCCTTCGGGATAAAAATACCTAGCTGGCGACTCTATTCATTTCATCTTCATTTTTCCTCTCGCCGATCGTTCGCGCTTGTACCGGGATGCAAATCTTTGGGAGCGACAGCTTGGCGACTCTGCTGGGGACCCTTATATTGCAACCAGGGCTTTTGGTTCTTTTTGTGGGTTCCTCCTAGCGCTTGTTTGATTTGTGTTTACGGGGGTGTTATGTACTACTTGTGCTTGTTTATTTTCTTTATTTATTGCTTTATGTACAACTTTATTTATTGCTTTCATTTACAGTTTTATGCATTTCATACTGTCATTATCATTGTGCTGGATCTCTTGACTGTTTTGGTGGGTGGGGTTCATTGAGTGAGTAAGGTCCTATACCTGGGACCTGAGTGACACATAGGCTAGAGTGGCTTCATATTCTTTCCCATTCCATTTCGGTCTGGTGCGGGAATATGAAACACAGTTCAGATATGGGTTTCTTCTTGAGAACTCTGTGCTACAGATTTCCTGTAGTACTAGGGCTATCTGGGAAGCCTGCTAAGTCTGAATGACCTTTTTTTATGACCTTCAACATCTGAGGTGAATTAGAGGAGGATCTTTTATGGTTATTGTAAACACTGTACCTCCGGGTTAGAAGTGTTTACACTTCTCATAACTGATCTGAGTCGGAGGATCCTTGTTCTAGAACATTACATCTGAGGGGGTTGGGATGTTTGCAGGTTTGCAGGAACCCTTGACCACATCATACCCTTTGTTACTAGATTTGTTAAGGTTGTATCATTTGGACAGTTCTTGTGATTACCCTGGACTTGTGACTCTTTATTTGAGTCCCCCACCTGGTTACTGGATTTCTAAGCCTCCATCCGGACTTATGAACATACATGGACTTTCACCAAGGAAGATAACAAATCCAACACTTGATCACAAATCCTTTGCATATCATTTGCATACATCATTTTTGCATCATTTAACATTTGCTTATTTGTTTTATAGGGTATCCATCATATCATCTTTGGTTTGGTTTTGACCCCTTCTGCTGCTCAGACTACTTCAGTTATCCTCTCCAGCATCTTCATCAGGTTGTCAGTGATTTTTCCTCCAGCTATCTTCATCAGAGACCCATCTCCAGCATCTCATTCAGTGGCCTTCATCAGCAGTTGCTCTCAGCTTCTTCACCAGCACCCATTATCAGTATGGACACTTCAAGAAAGAGCAACATCACATACCACTTCTTTGAGCCCACCCTGACTGGCATCAGGCAGATCCAGTCCCTCATTACCCCTGATCATGTCCCACTATTCAGAGAGCATTATGGAGGCATATTGGACATGGTCATGGATCTAGATGTATCTCAGAGGAGCATGATCCATACTTGCTTGCAGTTTTATGATCCTCCACTAAGATGTTTCACATTTCCTGATTTCCAGTTGGGACCTCTGTTAGAAGAATTTTCCATGTTGTTAGGAGTTCCTATCAGGAGAGGTTTCCTTTCAACCCTGAGATGGTTGCTCCCAGAAATGAAGACATAGCCAGGGCATTGCATTTGGAGCCTACCCTTATTGATCAGAACATGACAACCAAGGCTGGGGTTCCAGGCCTTCACCTAGACTTCTTGATCTCCTAGGCTACCCTGCATGCTGCAATAGGGGAGTGGAAGGCTGTCTGTGCACTTTTAGCCCTCAGTATATATGGGGTTATCTTGTTTGCAGATGAGCCAAAGTTTGTAAGCAAGAATATGTCATACCCCAAATTTGTCCTACCCGCACCTTTTATTTTACTGTTTCATCAATGTTTCCAAGTTCCTAAAACTCGCACTATTTCATTTTTACTGTCTAACACATATAAAAAAAATCAAAAATATATGTCATTTCTTTTTGTCATCCAAAATTAAGTTAGTTTTGTGAGCGATGTTGATCCAGAAAGTCGGCATGTCGTGTGGAGACTTGTTGCTCGATGATCACTTCTTTCTCTTTAAGATGTTTCTATCGTATTCTTTTATCATAAAAATTCCAAAAATTCAATTTCTCTCCTATCTTTTATTCCATTTTTATTCTGTTTTAAAAATCTATTTTTTTTTTGCTATTTTATTTCATTCTTATCCTATTTACATAAAAATACAAAAATATTGGTACTATCATTCTTACTATTATTGTTTTAGTATTTTGTTATTCTCTTACTCTTATTATTTTCTATTTTATTATTTTATTATTACTATTGTTATTATTATTATTTCAAAAATATTCTTGCATTTTTATAAATCATCAACTCATAAGTTCACCTCTTCTCTACAAAATTTTTTATTACTTTTATGGCTTTGTTATTATAACTAATATCATTATTTTTTTTATTATTTTTTTATTATTATTATTATTATTATTATTATTATTATTATTATTACTATCACTATTTTCATTTTCTATTTTATTATTTAGTATTATTTCATTTATTTCTATTATTATTATTATTATTATTATACCTATTATTATTACTATTATTATCATACTTATTATTATTATTATTATCATTATTATTATTAGTATTATTAGTATTATTAGTATCACTTTTTGTTTTCCTTGACAGCAATTTCCAGTACACTCACTTACAACAAATTCACACAAGCCATTATCATTTTGGCCTGGCCCCACACAGCATCATACTAAACAATCCACGCAGCAAAAAAAGGCATTTCCACTAACCATAGAGTTTCAGGATGCAAAACAAATTGTACTACCACAATACCCGCACAAACACACCGTATCACACAAAAGGATGATTTCACATAGCCTGTACAAATAACGGAAATGCAGCAACACTCATTTTCATAACCTGCTATAAATTTTTACAAACCACCACACAAAAAAGAAGAAAACAAAAAAGCAGAGATGAGATAACAGATCCAACAGCCACCGCTGTGAACCTCAACCGAACCTTCCTTTTCTTCTTCATCAACACCACCACACCGCAAAAAATCACAGAACAAATATCACCTGCATAAAAGCCAGAAACAAATAACAGAACCGGCCACCACCTCGTAGACGTCATCCGCCATCACCTCATCCCCACTGAAACCTTTCACCGCAAAGCAGAACTCCACCGTTTCCGAAACTCAAAACTCAAAACTAACTCACCAAATCCAAAAACACATTACACACAACCGTGCCGGCCAACTCTTCACCTTCAAATCCGCAAGCATCCACCGCTCTGAAACCACCTTAACCCTCCATCAAAACCTTCACAAAACTCACCTTTTCGCAACCACCCAAACTCGCCGGACAAAACCATTTTCAAACCTTCCATCCCGAAAACGAAACGCCATCCACAACCGTGAAACAGACGCAAACAACCATCGCAAACGAGCGACATCCTTGAGCGAGAGAAAATGAAACGAATCCGGCGAAGCCGAAACTGCCGAACAACACAGACATGCTCGCGAGAGAGGCCGCGACTCCACCGCCCAAACACCAACACGACCGCAAAACAAACGGCACTTTCCGTCGGACCCGCAGCCAACCCGCGAACTAACTCTGAAGCTACCGGCGAGAAACGCAGAAAAATCACCACGAAATCTGAGCACCACGGAGAGCAGATCCAGCTGAATCGCAAGAGAGGTACGAGGAGAGCAAGGTAGATCCGACACTTTTTCCTCTTTTCGTTTTAACCACAGACTTAAGAGAAGTGTTGTTGTTTTTTTCTTTTCTATTATTTATCATTGAATTTCCCTTTCTTTTTTATTATTATTTGTCTATTATTTTCTGGCAGATTAGATTAGGTATATTGGACTTGGCTAATTTGAAAAACAATACTGTTTCTTCTATTTGCATACCCTATTTCAATGCCCAACTTCCTTTTTTTTAAAATTAATTTCTTTAGTATAGTTGAATACCTTTTCTAATGTTCTAATTTAATTTTATAATTTATGTTCTATTCATTCCATTTCTATTCTAAGGTCAGTGACATAAAATTTTATTTCTAATATGTTAAATTAAAGAATGCAATTAAAGTGAGATTTTCTATTTTTACGTAATTCATTTTTAATAAAACAAATTCAGTTTAACTTATATTTTATTATATTAATTCAATTATTTAGTATTCTATTCAATTCGATTTAATCTGACTATTCTTATATATTTATTTTAATTATTGCAATTTAAATTTAAATTTTTTCCATTTTATCGTTTAAATCAAATCGCGACACATTGTAAATAAGTGCTACCCCATTTTCTTTTCAACTTTTTATTATTACTTCATTAAATCTTACTATTGATTTTATTCTTAAGTTTTATTATCTCTTGTTTTATTTTGTTATTACTATCATTAAAAACGTCCTAAATTTTTTTTTTCATCATTTGGTATTTATTCAATTTGTAGTTCTTTTATCTTTAATGGGCCAATGACTTGACAAAAGGCCGTTTTTCGCCCGATTCCATTAAATCGGTGATATTCGGTCAATATGAGGCCCTCCTTGTAATTAGCTTTTTTATCATTATTCATTTTTATTATTTAGCAAACAAACATTTAATTTAATTTAATTTATTATTCTTAATATCATTTAATTTATTTAATTATTCAATTTATTATTTATAATCATTATTTTATTTCTAGCAATTCAATTCAATTTATTTATTCATTTCCGCATTTCAAAAATTACGTTTCGACTCCTTATAGAATGATTCCAATTTTGAATCGATTCTAAGGTAGTTCACGAACTAAATCTCGACGTGTCCCGAAAAGGTCCAACGCCTTAGAATAGTTGTTCTCGATTAAAAGGTCCAACGCCTTCGAGTAGTTGTTTCCGATTAAACAGGCCGAATGCCTTCGAATAGTTCAAAAACACTGCACACATGCTTCCTCTGGGGCAAACTACAATGATACCATTTATTTCGCGCAATCCCCTGTATTTATTTTGTATCCCTCTCCCTTTATGTTGTACGCATTTTATTTTCCGTATTCTATTTAATTCTGAATCCTTGGTCCAACGCCAAGCGATTGCACTCGCACGCTTACACTTTATTTTCCAGTTATCTTTATCGTTTATTAGGATCCACTCCACCTTGCGAGCCGAGCGCTTTGTGCCTCGGTATATAAACCACAAAAATAAACTCCATTTGCATTTACCCTCTAAACCTAAAAAAACCAAAACGTTTCGATTAGATCCAAACCCTTGATCCAACATCAAGCGGTCTTAGGAAATAAAACATTCTAATAAAACGAGAAGATCTGTACGCCACGAGCCTTAAGCGGTAGAAAGGAGGATAACGAGCTCTCGTTACTCGCTCCGATTATTCTCGACGCAAGACGCTCGTCTTGTTGGACAAGATAAATTATCCATAGTCTTTAGTGCATTTCAACTCCTAAACCCTTTCATTGAAGAAAGGTAATAAAATCAACATCAATTACCCTTAGTAGGCCGAACTACGAGGCTCTGACTTTCCCATTGCACACGGGAGTACGTAGGCACGAGGATCTCAATCCTTGCCAAGCACCTAGGTTCAATCTAACTTATAATTCAACTCATTTCCCTCTAGCAAGTAATTCGGTTAAGCATAGACATCCTTTCGCGCGTGATAACTTAGATGGTTCCCATCGAGTATGATGGATGTAGGGGGTGCTAATACCTTCCCCCTACATAACCGACTCCCGAACCCAGGCAATGGTTCCGTTGACCTTTGTCCTCATCCTTTTCCTCCTAGGTTGTATCTATATCTCCCCTTTCCCTCTTCGGGAATAAATAGAATTAGGTGGCGACTCTTCAGTCCGTCCGGCGCGCGGCTCCCGTCTTTTCGGATCGCGTAAGGTCATATTTTTCGGGGTACGACAGAATGCCATTCACCTGTTCTTATTAAGGAACCCAGTTCCTACCTTACTGGGAGACTTCTACTACTCTGCACATCAGAGGAATGAAAAGCAAAGAGGAAGACTGGTCAGATGTTGTGCTCCTCTTTATTACTCTTGGCTGCTAAGACATTTGCCAAAGTCAGATACCTTCCTAAACCCTCATCAGCAAAAGAACTGGGCTAAGAGATTTATTGCCTTGACATCGGAAGACATCAGATGGTGCACTCAGAGCACCAAAGGCAAATACATCATTACTAGTTATGGGCAATATCCTAATGTGCCTTTGATTGGAGTAAAAGGTTGCATCAACTACAACCCTTTACTGTTTAAGAGAAAATTAGGGTATGCTTTGGTACATCCTCCCAGGGGGCAAGATTTGACTGAGACCCTCTACTGTGAAATCTAACCCAACTCTGCTGTTGTCAGGAAAGCTGCTTGGGCCTGGGACAACATCCAGACTAAAGGAACAGCCATCCTTGGCAAGTGCAACAACATTGCTTCAGCACAATATTCTTATTGGTCCCGTACCAGAGCTCAGATCACCCAGATTCTTTTCACCTTGGAAGATACACATGGACCTTCTACAACACAACCTGCAGATACTGTCAGTTTGGAAGAGTTTGAAAAGCTGAAAGAGAGGAATATTCAGCTATCTGAAGCCTTGAAGAAGACTCTCTGGGAGAGAAATTACAGTCGTCTAGATAATGAGAGATTGGAAAGGCTCAGGGTTGAGCATTTGACCAAGATTGAGAAGACGGATGACTACATCAGGAAGGCAAGAGCAGGGGAGTTAGTACTAAAAAATGCTTGCAAGGAAGCAAAGACTCAGAAGGCTAGGGCAGAGCATTATCTGGAGGAGAGCCAGGCTAGGTGGATCAGGATCACTGAAGTCCGTGCACAGGAAGATCAGAGGAACCAGGCTAAGATAGAACAGTTGGAGGCTAGTGAGAAGAAGCATCATGAGGCTTTGTTGGTAGCTCAGAAGGAGATATCTGAATTGAAACTCCGAGCGGGGTTGAAGAGGTCAAAGGATTAGGACAAGCATAAGAAGCTAACCAATGCCATTACTACCAGGAACCTCCTCATCAGGACTATTACAGAGCACCCAGTGGGGCCAGTGACTGAGGCCCTCCTGAAGGAAGTCAGGGAGGATGACTTTGGATTGGATGTCTGATCCTTTTGCTTGTACTTCTTTCTTTTGTTGTACTTTTCTTTTGTTGTTGCATTTTGACCTGCCATGGGAATGTATTGTAATCAAACTATGTATTTTGACCGCTTTGTAATATATCAGTTTGTATTATTTATGGTGGGCTTTATCTATCAACATCATCAGCATTTCCTCGAGGTCTGGAAAGGTCAAAACCAAAGAACCAAACCGGATACCCTTGGAAGACAAATAAGCATCTTGCATTGCATACTAACATTATATTTGTTTTGTAGGTCTTTGTTTTATTGTTGTTTCTCACTTTGTTGTGGTTTCAGGAAACATTGCTCGCAGAAGAGTGTTCCCTGTCAACAGAATACACCGGTACCCTACAAGAAACAACCATCCGGGACTCCAGAGGGATCAAGTTCAACAAGATTTGAATGAAGTAAGGACCCAAATGGCCAATGAGAGGGTTGAGATGAGGAATCAGATGACCCAATTCATGACTGTAATGACTGGCCTAGCTCAGAGCCAGGAAAGAGTAAGGGAGTTGGTTGAGCGACAAACTCCTGAGGAACACCATCAAGGTATAGGAGGTACCAGTAACAACGATCACGTGCAGCCTCGCACCGATCCACCAGAGTTTGGGCCTCATCTAAACCCAGATATCAATGCCATAAGGAATACTCAGGGTAACACTGCTGGAGGAAGGATCTTGCAAGAGGATCCTCAAGAAGAGCAGTTTACAGTTGTTAGGGCTGGGGACGAAGTTTACGACCGTAGGCTGGATAAAATTGCAGAGAAGCTGAGGTCTCTTGAATCCCAAAATTCCCTAGGCTTTGATGTAATGGACATAGGACTGGTGGAAGGGGTGAGAATTCCTCACAAGTTCAAACCCCCGTGATTTGAAAGGTATAATGGCACATCCTGCCCACGCACCCACCTTCAATCATTCTTGGGAAGGTTAAAAGCATACACCATGGACGAAAAACTGTGGATGTTTTACTTCGAGGATAGTATGACAGGGGCATCCCGAGAATGGTATTCCCATTTGACTAGAGCCACAGTAAGAAACTAGAAAGACTTGGCTGAAGCTTTTATCCGTCAGTATCAGTACAACCTGGACATGGCTCCAAACAGGATCCTTCTAATGGGAATGTCTCAATCTTCCCGTGAAAGCTTTAGAGAATATGCCCAAAGGTGGAGGCAACTTGCTGCTGCAGTTCAACCACCCATGTCTGAAAGGGAAATGGCAGACATGTTCATGAATACCCTCCAAGGAACATACATTGATAGATTGGATGCATTTTCTTCTACCAGCTTTGCATATGTGGTGATAGCTGGGGAAAGAATAGAGAGCCTATTGAAGATGGGAAAGATCTCCGATAACGGTGCCAGTTCAAGCAGTACAAGAAAACCATTTGCTGGGCCCCGTAGATCTGGTGAGAAAAACTCTGTGCACATGGGAAGAGGAAGACCCCAATACTTGCCCAGAACAGTTGTTGTCGTTACTATCCCTGCTCCACCTCCTCAGTATGCTCAACAACCAAAACACTTTCCGCAACAACAACAACAGTTTCCGCAACAGAGATCATACAACAATAACAACAACAATCAACAACAACGCTTGTTTCAACAATGGCCATCTCAGGTCAACCGAGTGATTGACCCCATTCCAATGTCGTATGCTACACTACTGCCACAACTCCTAAAGCTCAATCTTGTTGAGTTGAGGACATTGGCTCCACCTGATCCTCAAAACCTTCCAAGGAACTATGATGTCAATGTTAGGTGTGCTTTTCACTCTAACGCACCTGGTCACTCTATAGAAAAATGCAGAGCTCTGCATATGAAGGTTCAGGATCTGGTAGATTCAAAAGCCCTGAACTTTGCACCTCCTCCCAATGTAATGAAAAATCCTATGCCAAGTGACAATAGGCCAAGGATTAATGCTGTAGAGGATGGTTCACCCCTGAGTTTAATAGAAGATATTGCATGTATTCAAACACCTCTGGCAGAGGTTAAAGCCCAGCTTTTAAAGTGCCAAGTGTTTCCAGGTTGTGAGGCCTGTTGTGAGTTATGCAAAATTTCTGAGAATGGGTGTGCTAGCTTGAGGAGTGGCATCAATGACTTGAACAAAGAAGGCATTCTGCAAATTACAACCACAGCTTCTACAACACCAACAACTCTTTTGTCAACAACAAGTGAAGCTCCTACAAATGCAACAACCATCTTTCCAAGTGTTTCTTCTACAATAGCAACAACCATTGTTCCGACTAATTCAGCTACAACTTCAACAATCATTCCATCTATCGCTGCAACACACAACAATTCATTCGCACCGGCTACTACAACTTCAATAACCAATAATGATGTTTCCACTGTCACAATCTATTATGACCCGACAATAGTCCCGAGTTCCAACAACTTTCAACCTCAACAATAATCTTAACAAAGCTTCAATTCACCTTCACCTACACCCACCAGAGGTCCTGTAACAATCTTTTATGATCCACAGACCATTGTAGTCCCAACAACAGCTACAGTAAACCCAGTCACTATCACGGTGCCCGGGCCGATCCCATATGACAAAGACAGTGATATACCATGGCATTATGGTGCTGATCTGTACTACAACGGAGAGAAAGTCCTTCTTGATACTCCAGTTCTCACTCCCCAAGTGGATAATGTTGGGGGAGGCGGAGGCTTCACCCGAAGAGGACGTCTCTTCGCATCACAAGTCCCTAGAACCAACACTGAGGCAGAGGTTGCTGCCAGAGCCAAGGGAAAGAGTGTGATACCGGAAGAATCTGTGCCAAAAGAAACTCATAAGTCATCCTTCGATCAAGATGTGGATGAGTTCATGAGAATCATTAAAAGAAGTGACTACAAAGTTGTGGACCAGCTCCACCAGACTCCTTCAAAGATCTCAATCCTATCACTGCTGTTGTGTTCCGAAGCCCATCGGGATGCACTACTCAAAGTTCTGCACGCTTCCTACGTGCCAGAAGAGATCACTATAAATCAGCTGGAAACAGTAGTGTCAAATGTCAATACTAGCCATGGGCTAGGTTTCACTGATGCTGATTTGACAACAGAAGGACGTCTCCATAACAAAGCCTTGCATATAACCTTGGAGTGCAAAGGAGCTGTCTTATCTCATGTTCTTGTAGACACTGGGTCCTCACTCAATGTCTTACCCAAGAAAGCCCTTGTCAAGCTTGAGTATGACGAGATAGCTCTCCGACCAAGTAACCTTGTGGTCAGGGCTTTTTACGGGTCTAAAAGATCAGTTCTTGGAGAGGTGGAGTTACCAGTGATAATCGGTCCACAGGTCTTTAAGACCATTTTCTATGTGATGGACATACAGCCGGCATACAGCTGTTTGCTAGGTCGACCCTGGATTCACGCCGCAGGCGCAGTAACGTCGACCCTTCACCAGAAACTGAAGTACGAATGGGAAGGAAATATTATCACCATCTGTGGTGAGGAAGTCATATTTGTTAGCCATATGGCTACATACAAATATATTGAGATGGATGGTGAAATCCATGAGACAGTGAGCCAAGGGTTTGAGGCCCTGAATGTTAATGAGGCTAATGGAGTATTGGCTGCATCCCAGGAAGACGGGATGGGAACTTCAATCATCTCTTATAAGCAAGCCCGAAAGGTTGTTGAAGAAGGTACTGCTCAAGGCTGGGGCAAGCTGCTGCCAGTGGAAAAGAAGGAAGATAGATTCGGTTTGGGTTATAGACCATTCTGACAAGATCAATCAGAGGCTGCCAAAGAGCCCAAATTCATCAGTGGGGGATGCTCACCCCAGATGCTGTTAATAATCTGGAAGACGAGGAGGAAAGCGACCGCAACCTGGAGAGCTGGATACGTCCAAGGATCCCGGGGAACCAAGTCCTTAACTGGTCTTCCTAGGAAATTATAAGGGTTACTCCTGCAGAGTAATTATTATTTCCTGTCTTTTTAGCATGCATCTAGTCCTGCATCTTGCCCAAGGTGTCAGGACTCATTTTATAATAGGGCCATATTGTAATTTTGTGCAAATGATCAATCAATGAATATCAAACATCTTTTGCAAACGAGTCTCTTTTTTTTCGCTCACTGTCTTTTCATTTTTCACTTTTGTACAAAACAATAAAATGGCAATGTTTTCAAAATAAACAACTTCATTTTCACTTTTTTCTAAACAAGATTAAAACTGATCACTAAAACGAACCAATCTCAACCCTTGCAGAGATTATCCTCCATATCGCACCAACAACAACACTGCTATGACCTTGTATGACTTCGACAATCCAATTAATCAAGCTGATGAAGGGGTTGAAGAAGACTATGAGTTACCTGAAGAGTTAGCCAGGCTGTTAAGGCAAGAAGAGAAAGTGATTACCCCTCATCAGGAGGAGGTTGAAACAGTTAATCTTGGTACCGAAGAAGACTTGAAAGAAGTAAATATTGGGGCCAGTCTACAAGATTCAGTGAAGGAACATCTTATTGACATGCTTCGAGAGTACGTTGACGTCTTTGCTTGGTCCTATCAAGACATGCCAGGTCTGGATACCGACATTGTTATATACAAGCTGCCTTTGAAAGAAGATTGTCCCCCAGTAAAGCAGAAGCTATGCCAATTTCCTTGCTATAACTAGTTACCCGCCGTGGGTTGCTAACATTGTACCAGTGCCTAAGAAGGATGGCAAAGTACGGATGTGTGTGGATTACCGGGATCTGAACAGAGCTAGCCCGAAGGATGATTTCCCTTTACCTCACATTGATGTATTGGTCGACAACACATCTCAGTTCTCGGTATTCTCTTCCATGGATGGATTTTCCGGGTATAATCAGATCAGGATGTCACCCGAAGACATGGAGAAGACTACTTTCATCAAACCTTGGGGCACATTTTGTTATAAGGTAATGCCTTTTGGACTGAAGAATGTCGGAGCTACTTATCAACGGGCTATGGTAACATTATTCCACGACATGATCCATAAAGAAATTGAATGCTACGTGGATGACATGATTGCAAAGTCCCTCACTGAAGAAGATCATCTGGTAAATCTGCTGAAGTTGTTCAAGCGTCTGAGAAAGTATCAGCTGAAGCTAAACCCCAACAAGTGCACATTCGGGGTGCGTTCTGGTAAGTTGTTGGGATTTATCGTAAGTGAAAAAGGAATTGAAGTTGATCCTGACAAAGTCAAAGCCATTCAGGAGATGCCTGCACCTAGGACTGAAAAAGAAGTTCGGGGATTCTTGGGTAGATTGAACTACATCTCAAGGTTCATATCTCACCTCATTGCGACTTGTGAACCCCTTTTCAAATTGTTAAGAAAGGAACAAACGGTCAGGTGGAACGAAGATTGTCAGAAGGCTTTTGACAAAATCAAGGAGTACTTACAAGAACCTCCAATCCTTATGCCTCCAGTTGAAGGAAGACCTCTAAGAATGTACCTGACAGTGTTAGAAGGATCAATGGGGTGTGTGTTGGGCCAGCATGACGAGTCTGGTCGAAAAGAGTATGCAATATACTACCTGAGCAAAACGTTTACCGACTGTGAACAACGTTATTCACTGCTCGAGAAAACTTGTTGTGCTTTAGCGTGGGCTGCTCGCCGACTAAGACAGTATATGTTGACTCACACTACCTTGTTGATCTCAAAAATGGATCCAGTCAAGTACATATTTGAGAAGCCGACACTTACCAGAAGGGTTGCAAGATGGGAAATGATTCTGACGGGGTATGACATTCAGTACACATCTCAAAAGGCCATCAAAGGCAGTGTACTGTCTGACTATCTAGCCGAGCAACCCATTGATGATTACCAACCAATGAGGTTTGACTTCCCTGATGAAGACATCATGTTCCTAAAAGCAAAATATCATGAAGAGCCTATTCACACTGAAGGGCCTGACCCAGAAGAAGAGTGGACAATGATGTTTGATGGGGCTATTAACATGAATGGTCGTGGAGTTGGTGCAGTGCTCATTACACCTAAAGGAGTTCATATGCCTTTTTCGGCAAAGCTCGCCTTTTCATGCACTAACAACGAAGCTGAATACAAAGCCTGTATCATGGGTCTTGAGGAAGCCATTGACCTCAGGATCAAGACTTTAACTGTATTCGAAGATTCAGCTTTGGTAATCAATCAGACCAACGACAAATGGTACACCCACCAAGAGCATCTAATTCCATACCGTGATTATACAAGGAGCTTATTGACTTTCTTCACAACACTCAAACTTGAGTACATCCCTCGAGACGAAAATCAGTTCGTAGATGCTTTAGCTACCATTTCCTCCATGATCAAGGTTCAAACTGCGAATTATGTGCCTCGGATTTCAGTATCCAGATTGGACCGACCAGCATACATTTTCTCTGTGGACATTGCTAAAGATGACAAGCCATGGTTCCATGACATCAAAAGCTTCTTAGAGGGTCAGACATACCCACCTGGGGCATCATCCAATGATAAGAAGACACTAAGAAGGCTGGTCGGTAGTTTCTTCCTTAATGCTGATGGTTCATTATACAAGCGAAACTTTGATATGGTACTACTCAGATGCGTTGATAGGAAAGAAGCAGACTTGCTGATGCACGAGGTGCATGAAGGATCTTTCGGTACCCATGCCGGAGGACATGCAATGGCTAAGAAATTGTTAAGGTCAGGTTACTACTGGATCACAATGGATGCAGACTGTTGTGCCTATGCTAGAAAGTGCCACAAATGCCAGATCTACGCAGACAAAGTGCATGTGCCTCCAAATCCTTTGAACGTGATGTCTTCACCTTGGCCCTTTGCCATGTGGGGCATTGACATGATTGGAAAGATCGAGCCGACTGCTTCAAATGGCCACAGATTCATCCTTGTAGCCATTGATTACTTCACCAAATGGGTTGAAGCAGCTTCATACGCAAACGTCACCAGACAAGTGGTAGCCAGATTCCTGAAAAGAGACATCATCTGTCGATATGGAGTACCTGAGCGGATCATTACTGATAATGGTTTCAACTTGAACAACAAAATGATGGCAGAACTGTGTCGGGACTTCAAAATTCAACATCACAACTCTTCTCCTTATAGACCAAAGATGAATGGTGCTGTGGAGGCAACTAACAAAAATATTAAGAAAATTGTGCAAAAGATGGTGGTTACATACAAAGACTGGCATGAAATGCTACCATTTGCCTTTTATGGGTACCGTACCTCAATCAGAACATCTACTGGGGAAACATCGTATCAGCTTGTGTATGGTATGGAGGCACTCCTACCTATTGAAGTTAAATTACCTTCTTTACGGGTACAGATGGATGTCAAGCTGAACGAAGCAGAATGGGTCCGTTCTCGGTACAATCAACTGAATCTGATTGAAGAAAAGAGATTAGCTGCAATCTGTCATGGGCAGCTATATCAGAAAAGAATGAAGAAAGCCTTCGATCAGAAAGTCAGACTTCGGGAATACCAAGTGGGAGATCTTATGATAAAAAGACTTCTTCCTCCTCATACAGACCACAAGGGAAAATGGACTCCGAACTACGATGGTCCATTCATAGTAAAGAAGGTTTTCTCTGGTGGAACACTGATGCTCACTACTATGGATGGTGAAGATATCTTATCCCCTGTGAATTCGGATGCAGTTAAAAAATACTTCGCATAAAATGATACGCTGGACATAAAAATAGAATGTAAGTCCAGGAAAAAATAGGGCATCCCGGCGAGTCAAAAACAGAATAAAAGACTTGGGCAAAAATAAGGGAAAATTAAAAAAAATGTACACCCGCTGAGTTGAAAAGCCGCATTGGACAGCTCAGGCAAAAATGGATATCCCGGTGGACTGAAAACCTGGAAGGGCGATCCACGCAAAATCAGGGAATAAGCGAACAACTGCATTCTGAATTCGTCTATATCAATTGCAACATGGCAAGCTTCGAAAGGATTAAAGCATCGGTCAGAATCAACCTTCTTCAGAAAGCAAGATAAGAAGAATGTCAAGGTCATACAGGTCATAGCAAAGGAAGCTCGCCGAAGCATCGTCAACATTGGCAACACTTTTTCAATTTGTAACAATCTCCTCATTTTAGGGGATTTGTTTCTTTGACTGTATTTGCCAATTCAGGGCACCCAGATCAATAAAATCAGAGTTTTCAGTCACACTTCGTCTTGTACATTTATTGTTTCGTTTGCTAAATGTCAAGTATCCATGATATAATATTTGCATAAAACAAATGAGCCATTATTAATAAATGCTTGCAGGAAATGTATTTACTCTCAGGAATATCTAACTCCTATGACGGAATCCGGTAAGGGATACCTCGGGATACTTGTGCATTTCTTTGTCTTAACAGGTTGCAGGTATTCGTTCAATACACGGTATGGGGAATGCCAAGTATCACTTTCCCAAAACATCTTCTCCAAGCAGCATCTGAAAATACTTTTTCCCCAACAGAGTTGTCAAGGCCTCCTTGTCCCCGGTATAAGTTTATTCAGCAAGAGCTTCCCCAGCCGGGATCCCCACAGAAATCTCTAGGAAGATAGTTCAGTGATCTTTCCTTCCCTAAACAGAGCACCAGGTCTCTCAAAAACAAGGGAACCATCTCCCCACAGAGTTCCAGCCTCTCCCAGAAGAGCAATACCTGAAATTCTCACACAACAAAGTGACAGAAGCTTCCTCATCCCCAGCTGGGTTTTCTCCTTGTCGGATGGATCTATCGGTGATCTATTTCTCCAAGCAGAGCCATATGTTTTATCAGATCTACCAATGATCTCATCCCCATCTGGGATATCCTTTCAAGCAGATCAACCCGAGATCTTCACAGCGGCGGGATCCGAATCCCGGATCGATTTCTTTTGCATAATCATAGCATTCACATCATCTTTCCCCGCAAAGTGTAGCATTCCGTCTAATACAGAGCATTACGGCAAAAATCAAACATTTACATGATCACAAGCCAGGTTTGAGCCAGTCACCTGCAAATACCACAAACATTTCACCAGCAACATATATAAAGACTCACCTCCCTTCCACATAAAAGCCAAAGAGTCCCCTTTGCACTCTAAAGTACAAATACTTGTCCACAACATGTTCTTCTCGACACTCGTCCGTGTCATCTCAATCTCCCCACAGAAAGCCAAAGCTTCTCCTCTGCACTCTCCAACAAGTACATATTCATATATACCCCCTTCGACACTCGCACGTGTCATAGTATTTCCCTGCAGATATAAACCACGAACATCCTCTGTGATTACAGATACCTATACACTCTCTTGACACCGGTCCGTGTCACCACTCCCCAGCATAGTTGCCTAAACACTTGTTGCAAACCAAACACTTGTTTATAACACACTCTCGTTGACACCCGTCCGTGTCATCCTATCCCCCACAGTTCACTAGATTACCTTTCACACTTATAAGTTCATAACTTATACACTTATTCCTCTGACACCCATCCGTGTCACCCTTCCCCAGCAAGTTGAACACTCGTCCGTGTCTTGCTCATACTTCACAAAACTCATACTTATGCTTGTCCGTATCTTGTATATATATATACTTTTTTATACAGATACTCGTCCGTATCTTGTATATATATACTTGTTTATACAGATACTCGTCCGTATCTTGTATATTCCCTCAGATTCGACACTCGTCCATGTTCTTTGTTAACCAGTTGGTACTCGTCCGTACCATCATCTCTGAACATGCGTCAGCGTTTGTTTCTACCGATACTCGTCTGTATCACGGTCTTATGGATGCTCATCCGCATATTTAATCTATACACAGCGTCAAACACTTATACCTTTGCTTCTTAAGCGTAAACACTCGTCCGTGTTTACCATTCCCCAATAAAAGTAACTTTTCTACTATCTGACATTTGTCCTATGTCATAATACTTTCGGCAGCCATACCCTGCCAGGTGATCGTCCTTCACCTATGGATGACCATCCCTCATCCTTTCCCTAGCGGAGTCTCCATAATTGGAACCCCTTTCTATCCGACATTCGTCCTATGTCGTGATATTTAGCAGCCGTCCCCTGCTAGGTGATCGTCTTTCACCTTTTTTTTATTATCATCCTTCATCATTTTATCCGATGGTCGTCCCCATCGTTGATCTTGTTATCTGACATTCGTCCTATGTCATGATAAACCCCGAGAGCAGCCGTACCCTACTAGGTGATCGTCCTTCACCTCTTGATGATCGTCTTTCATCATGCTTATCCGATGGCCATCCCCATCGTCGACCCTTTTCTATCCAACATTCGTCCTATGTCGTGGTAAATAGCAGCCTCCCCCTGCTAGGTGATTGTCCTTCACCTTTGATGACCGTCCCTCATCATTATTTCATTTATTCTTTGAACTGATGAACGTCCCCATCGTTGTTTACCTTACTATGCAAACCTGATAGCCGTCCCCATCATTTCCTTTACTTTAATCCCTAGAGAACCTTGTTACTTTGCTTGATGGCCGTCCCCATCATGATCTCTTTATTTCCCCAGCTTGTTGGTCGTCCCCGTCATTGCTTTATCCCAAGCAGTCATCCTCTGCTCGATGGTCGTCCTCCATCGCCCGCACTTTATAATCACTATACTTCCTTTTACAATTTATATCCCTTTTCTTCTTCTCCCCAGCGAGTGTAAATTTTGGACTGTCTTTGGTATTCAACCACAAGTTATCTTGTTTGTCTGTTAAGCCAGGCGCTTACATCCTACACAGCTAACTCATGCTTGAATAGGGGCAGCTGTAAACACCCCAAATTTTCCCTCATTAAGTTCACACCATGGCTTGTGATCTTTCATATTTTCATAAGTTTAAGCATATCCTCACATTGCATTTTTTGTTTCATCTGCATAGTCCAAGTTCATCTGCATCTAGGGTTTGTGATCTGAGCAATCCAAGGATTCATCTAAGCCACTCCAAAGGTCTCCAATCATTCCAAGAGGGTCCATGTATGTTCTATCATCATATCATATCCCTCAAAGATCAAGGAAGTCAAAAATCACAAGAACTGGCAAGGCATGGAATCTGAGCTAGGGTTTCACTGCACAGATGACCTGAAATTAGGGTTTTGGTTTCAGAGGCCATAACTCTAAATTTTTTGGTCATTCTTGTTTCTAATAGTCTAAATATGTTATAAGGATCATGTGTACCAAGTTTGATGAAGAAATTCATTGTGGAAGTCATCTGTTCACTGGGTAACTTCTTGAGCAAGTCAGAGCAAAATCAGGGTATCTAAGGCCCCCAACAATGGAACCAAAGTGTATTTTTCATCAAATTGAAGTTATATGATCTTTATTTGATCATTGAAATGCTTGGAAGTTCACAAAATTGAAGAAAATTGAGCTAAACCAAAAGTTGCCAAAAATGGAAATGACTTGTAATGGAAACTTTCCCTTTTGGGAAAGTATTTCAACCTCCTCTTTCTCAACCAAAAATGCTTCAAATGAAAAATTGTTGGTCATGAAAGTTGTAGATTGGATCATTCCCTTTTCAAAAAGTACATGAACAAGTTCTAATTCATTATGGAACTCAAGTTATGATCTTTCAAAGTTGGCAAAAATCCTATAATTTTCAAGAATACACCAAAGAGGGATTTTTGCAAAACCACTTGCCAAGCCATTTTGTGACTTCCAATATATTTCTATGCATCATAAAAACATAGTACATTGCCTAAAAATTATAATTGCCCAAAGAACCATCTCATTTCATGCCTTGCACATCAAGAAATTCAAAAGGGACCAAAATTCTTCAAATTTGCAAAAGGGCACAAAACCTCTCATGAACTTGCTGAAGCACCACAAAACCAATTCCATGGCTCTACTTGATCTTTGCTGAGCCAGGACAAGCCAAAATCCAGCTGCAACATGAGCCCATACCTCAAGTACAAGTTATGTTGACATTTTGGCAACTTGCCCATACCAATCACCACAGTCCACAACAAATCCTCTGACCTATCAAACATTGTTATGTGGATAAAATGAAACTCATAACACAACACAAGGAAGCCTAACACTTAAAAATCACTAAGTTCCCAAAAATCACCCCAAGAGCAAAAGCATTCGAAACTCACAGCACACACACTCAAACTCAAAACTTCCTTCATCAATCAACCTAGCATCACAAGAGGATCATTTCCCACCCTTCATTGCAACCAAAAAGCCCCTAAAACTGAAACACGATTTCTGGACAGTTGAAGTACAACCATACAATCCAAGCATCAAAGCTTCATCAGGAGGTCAAGAGGAGTGGTTTTGCACAAGAGTGGAGGTCCAAAAGCTCCAAACTGAGAAAGCTCAAGCTCAGGTAACCTTTTCAAACTTTTTTCCAGAAATGCAATTTTAAGTTCTTAGATTGTTCTTTATGCTTTGCTGATCACCATGATGTATTTATTTTTGAAAATGGTTGCGAAATGAGCATGTACTCACTGTGTGAAAGTTTCACCATTTTTGTGTTCTTCTTCGAATCTTGAGTTTGAGCCATGTGAAATTTGTTTTGAGGGTAGATTTAGGTTTAGGAAGGTGAGAGGAGTTGATATGGAGCTTTAGAGCTCCAGAAATAGCCTAGGGAAGAAGTTGGTGTTGGGGTGTTGTCGGAGAAGATGACCGGAATACTGTTCCGATCACCTGAAACGGATTAGGGTTAATTTTAGGGTTTAGTGAGCCAGGCGTGTTCTGGGCCCTTGGATCAGGATTAATTTGAAATGGGTGGCCATGATTAGTTCAGATTAGGTTTAATTATGTTTAATTAATTAATTAAATAGGATTAAGTAAGTTTGAATTCTGACCATTAAGATGCGCGCATGGTCTTCCCTCCATCACCCCAGTTTAAATCTTGTCCATCAGATCAGCATACTTTCTTTTATTTCATTTTATTCCATTTATATTGTCTAATTTATTTAAAATACATAGAAAATTCCAAAAATATTTTTCTTCAGCATTTTGATTTTAAATATTTTTCTTCACTCAAAAACATTTTTATTTTTATTTTTTTTGCATTAAAAAATCATTTTAAAATATTTAAATGTTTATTTTAATTAATTAATGGAAATTAATTAATTAAAATATCATTTAGGTTTCTAAAAATTCCAAAAAATTTCACATTGCATCTTAGGACATTTAGAAACATTGTCAAACCATACATAGAAATTTATTTTTGGTTTTGATCCAACTTTGACATTTTTCTTGAATTTAGGGTTCATAAAAATTCCATTTTTGAACCCTAACTTCAAGAATTCTTTTCTGCCTAACCATGAAGGGTTTGAAATTGGTTCTTTTTGCATTGATCTTCATATATCATGTAGTGTCTACCATATTTTTGTCACAAATTTATCTTGTATTTTCCATTTGATTTTCATTTTTCCTCTTAAGGTACCCTAAAACCCTAGCAAACTTAGAAAAATCACAACTTTCTTTAGGTTAGAAGTTGGACCTCCACCTTTGGGATGTGATGTCATATGGGGTTAGGGTTCCTTTGAGTTCATTTGCATTATTTTATCTTATGATTTGCTCCTGTTTTTGACTTTTGCATCTCATGCTGTCATAAAACCCTAATTTCTCATGTTCATTTGCATTCATCTTGCATATGCATCCATACATGAACTTGCCATGACATTTCTTGCATTCATATGGCATCTAAGACATCTTAGGACATGCTAGAATCATGCTTGATCATTTCTTCATTCATTTTCCATGATTTTCATTCATTTAATTTCATTAAACTTTCATGAACTTTCAAACTTCAAAGCATGCATTCTTTGCATTCCATCTCTTGTATGATCATTCATAACACTTGACATGCTTTTGCATCATCTCATAGCATCATTTACAACATGTAATTGCTTCTGGTTTTGGCATTTTCCCATTCATATGTTTGGTTTTCATTTCATTTCATTCCTTTATGCTAATCTTTTCAGGTGGTAAGTAATTTGAGAAGTGAATTTGCCTTCACTTCTCATTTCTCTTCTCATTCTTCTTATGCATCCTTGCTGCATTTTCATTTGCTTTAGAGTGAGCTTGCTCATTCATGTTCATCATTCACTTTCTTTCTCCAAGTTACTTATCTTCTTCAGTGAAGTAAGTAACTTGTTTTCTTCTTCTTCTCCTCCTTTCATCTGCTTCTTCCATTGTTGGCTTCTCTGAAGATCTCTTTTAAGCCTCACAAACCATAGGAACATCCAAGCATGACAATAATTAGGGTTGTGATTAGTCCCCCTTTAGCTTTGACCTTTTTGTCTTCTTTGTGTCTCTCTTCTCACCTCATCATTAGAGACTAAACCTTTAAGGCTTTAAGACTTTGTGATTAGGGTTATGCCTGCATCCTTCTCTTAGGATGGAGTGTATAACTTTAATCCTAAGTGTTAAACCCTTAATTTGTTTAAACCTCTTAATCAATCCATCTAATAATCACTAAGACAATAGCTTGTAACTTGGGCCTTGCATTAGGGTTCTAATTCTTCCTTTATTGGTTAAGAAGGACTAACCCTAGTGTTAATGGACAAGTCCTCCTCAAGTTGTCTTACAAACCATAAAACCCACTTCTTAATCTCACCCTTAATTAAAATCCACTTAATAAAGGTTTGTTTTGTCATGAGGTTAATCCCTAATCATGGATTAAGTTGAGGTATCTTCCTCAACTTAAGTGTGCTCATCTATTATCCTTCTATTAGGATGGTGTAATGGGTTCACTAGTCCTTGATTATGGCTTAAACTCATTAATTAACACTAAAAAAAAACTCAAAAAACATCTAAATAATCACAAGTAGGTTAATGATCTTAATTCTACATCATCATGGTAATTAAGTGTGAGGTGTTTATCTCATACTTAAGGTATTCTCATTATCCCTAATCAAAGGGAGGATATGATGAGCTTACTAACCCTTGGTTTAGGCTTAAGCTCATTAACTTATGACAAACACAAAAAGCAATAAAAGATTGAAAACACAAAAACAAACAATAATCGTCTCCCCTTAGATTCTTTTTTCTCATCATCTTCACTCACAAACGAGAACTCGCTTCTTCCGTCTAATGCAAGATAGTTAGCACTCGAGCCAGACGAGTCATACACTTGAGCATAGACAAGTAAGCAGTTCACAAATCAATTTATCATTCAGTCTCTTTGAGTCGAACTACGGTGTTCTGACTTCCTCATTGCACGAGAGGATACGTAGGCATAACTTAACTGTTATCGAACAAAGTCTCTTTGTCTTCCTCCTCTTTCAACATTCTTTTATAGCCTCATTCCTGAGTACCTCACTTCACTTTCTTGTACTGACACTTGTATATTCTCTTCCAGTTTTTGCACACAGATAACACAGACACTACCCCTTTAAACACAAATCTTTTAAGCGTGGATCCCGTCGAGTACGACGGACAATCTGAGTGCTAATACCTTCCCAGGTTGTAACCAACCCCCTTTCTCAGTTTCTCTGGTTCGCGACCGTCTTATCCATATCTTTCTAGGTTTATGCAGCATTACCTTTCCTTCGGGATAAAAATGCCTAGCTGGCGACTCTATTCATTTCATCTTCATTTCTCCTCTCGCCGACCATTCGCTCTTGTACCGGGATGATAATCTTTGGGAGCGACACTCACTATCTTTTCATTTTTGTTATTTTCACACAAAATAATAAATGGAAATGTTTTCAAAATAATAACTTCATTCACACTTTTTCTGAACAAGATTAAAATCAATCACTAAAAAGAACAAATCTCAACCCTTGCAGAGATAATCCTCCAGATTGCACTAACAACAACACTGCTATGACCTTGTATGGCTTTGACAATCCAATTAATCAAGCAAATGAAGGGGTTAATGAAGACTACGATTTTCCTGAAGAGTTGGCCAGGTTGTTGAGACAAGAGGAAAAAGTGATTACTCCTCATCAGGTGGATGTTGAAACTGTCAATCTTGGTACCGAGGAAGATGTAAAAGAGGTGAAGATTGGGGCCAGTCTGCAAGCACCAGTGAAAGACCAGCTCATCAGTATGCTTCGGGAATATGTCGACGTCTTTGCTTGGTCCTATCAAGATATGCCAGGTATAGATACAGATATTGTCATGCACAGACTACCATTGAAAGAATATTGCCCACCAGTTAAACATAAGTTGCGCCACACTCGCCTAGATATGGCCATGAAAATTAAGGAGGAAGTACACAAACAATGGGACGCTGGTTTTCTTGCTGTGACTAGTTACCCGCCGTGGGTTGCTAACATTGTACCTGTACCTAAGAAGCATGGCAAGGTTCGTATGTGTGTGGATTACCGGGACCTGAACTGAGCTAGCCCGAAGGATGATTTCCCATTACCTCACATTGATGTATTAGTAGACAACACAGCTCAGTTCACGGTATTTTCTTTCATGGACGGATTTTCGGGATACAATCAGATTAAGATGTCACCCGAAGACATGGAGAAAACACTTTCATCACACCTTGGGGAACATTTTGTTACAAGGTAATGCCGTTTGGACTAAAGAACGCCGGTGTAACATATCAACGGGCTATGGTAACATTATTCCATGATATGATCCATAAAGAAATCGAATGATATGTGGATGATATGATTGCCAAGTCCCTCACAGAAGAAGATCATCTGGTGAACCTGCTGAAGTTGTTTAAGCGTCTGAGGAAGTATCAGCTGAAGTTGAACCCCAACAAATGCACATTCGGGGTACGTTCCGAAGTATCAGCTGAAGTTGAACCCCGACAAAGTTAAAGCTATTCAGGAAATGCCTGCACCTAAGACTGAGAAAGAAGTTCGAGGGTTCTTAGGTAGATTGAACTACATATCAAGGTTCATATCGCATCTCACTACAAGCTATGAACCCTTGTTCAAGTTGTTAAGAAAAGAACAAACAGTAAGGTGGAACGATGATTGTCAAAGAGCTTTTGATAAGATCACGAAATATCTGCAGGAACCTCCAATTCTCATGCCTCCAATCGAAAGAAGACCTCTAATCATGTACCTGACAGTATTAGAAGGGTCAATAGGGTGTGTGTTAGGCCAGCATGACGAGTCTGGTCGAAAAGAGTATGCAATATACTACCTAAGCAAAACGTTTACCGACTGTGAACAACGTTATTCACTGCTCGAGAAAACTTGTTGTGCTTTAGCGTGGGCTGCTCGCCGACTAAGACAGTATATGTTGACTCACACTACCTTATTGATCTCAAAGATGGATCCAGTCAAGTACATATTCGAGAAGCCAACACTTACCGGAAGGGTTGCAAGATGGCAAATGATTCTAAAAGAGTATATCATTCAGTACACTTCTCAAAACGCCATCAAGGGCAGTGTATTGTCTGACTATCTGGCTGAGCAACCCATTGATGATTACCAGCCTATGGGATTTGACTTCCCTGATGAAGACATCATGTTCTTGAAAGCAAAAGATTTTGAAGAGCTAGTTCACACTGAAGGGCCTGACCCAGAAGAAGCATGGACTATGATGTTTGATGGGGCATTTAATTGTAACGGTCGCGGAGTTGGTGCAATACTTATCACACCTAAAGGAGTTTATATGCCTTTCTCGGCAAAACTCACCTTTGCCTGCGCTAACAATGAAGCAGAATACGAAGCCTGTATCATGAGTCTTGAGGAAGCCATTGACCTTAAGATCAAAACTTTGAAGGTATTCGGGGATTCAGCTTTGGTAATCAACCAGACCAACGACAAGTGGTACACTCATCAGGAGCATCTGATTCCATACCGTGATTATACGAGGAGATTGTTGACTTTCTTCACAATAGTCAAACTTGAATACATCCCTTGAGATGAGAATCAGTTTGTAGATGCTTTAGCTACCATTTCATCCATGATCAAAGTACAAGCTACCAATTAT
The DNA here is from genome assembly GCA_963966055.1 of Lathyrus aphaca. Taxonomy (NCBI): domain Eukaryota; kingdom Viridiplantae; phylum Streptophyta; class Magnoliopsida; order Fabales; family Fabaceae; genus Lathyrus; species Lathyrus aphaca. The sequence goes on along the minus strand of OZ014522.1, from coordinate 285,003,527 downwards.
GTGCCTCAGATTTTGGTATCCAGACTGGACAGACCGGCATATGTATTCTCTGTGGATACTGCTAGTGACAATAAGCCTTGGTACCATGACATCAAATGCTTCTTGGAGAATCAGACATACCCACCTGGGGCATCGTCAAATGATATTAAGACATTAAGAAGGCTAGCCGGAAGTTTCTTCCTCAATACTGATGGTTCATTATACAAGCGAAACTTCGACATGCCCCTACTTAGATGTGTTGACAAAAAGGAATCAGACCTACTGATGCACGAAGTACATGAAGGTTCTTTCGGTACCCATGTCGGAGGACATGCAATGGCAAAGAAGTTATTAAGATCGAGTTACTACTAGATCACAATGGATGCAGACTGTTGTGCCTATGCAAGAAAATGCCACAAATGCCAGATCTACGCAGATAAAGTGCATGTGCTTCAGAATCATTTGAATGTAATGTCTTCTCCCTGGCCCTTCACTATGTGGGGCATTGACATGATTGGAAAGATTGAACCGACTGCTTCAAATGGTCACAGATTCATCCTGGTAGCCATTGATTACTTCACCAAATTGGTCGAAGCAGCTTCGTATGCAAACGTCACCAGGAAAGTGGTAGCTCATTTTCTAAAGAGGGATATCATATGCCGATATGAAGTTCCCGAGCGAATCATTATTGATATTGGTTCCAATTTAAACAACAAGATGATGGCAGAACTTTGTCGGGACTTCAAAATTCTACATCACAACTCTTCTCCTTACAGGCCAAAGATGAATGGCGCTGTTGAAGCAGCCAACAAGAACATCAAGAAGATTGTGCAAAAGATGGTAGTCACCTACAAAGACTGGCATGAAATGCTACCATTTGCCTTGCATGGGCACCAAACCTAAATCATAATGTCTACTGGGGCAACACCTTATCAGCTTGTGTACGGTATGTAAGCTGTCCTACCTGTTGAAGTTGAGCTACCCTCCTTACGGGTAATGATGGATGTGAAACTGGATGAAGCATAATGGGTCCGGTCTTGGTACAATAAACTGAATCTGATTGAAGAGAAAAGATTAGCAACCATCTATCATGGGCAATTATATCAGAAACGAATGAAGAAGGCCTTCGATTAGAAAGTCAGACCTCGGGAATACCAAGTGTGAGAGTTTGTTCTGAAAAGAATCCTTCCTCCTCATATAGACCACAGGGGCAAGTGGACACCAAACTATGAAGGTCCCTACGTAGTAACCAAAGTCTTCTCAGGTGGGGCACTAATGCTTGCAACCATGGATGGTGAAGACTTCCCATCTCCTGTGAATTCAGATGCAGTTAGAAAATACTTCGCATAAAAAGACCCGCTGGACATAAAAACAGAATGTAAGTCCAGGAAAAAATAGGGCATCCCGATGAGTCAAAATATAATAAAAGACTCGGGCAAAAATAAGGGAAAAATAAAAAAGAATGTACACATGCTGAGTTGAAAAGCCACATCAGACAACTTAGGCAAAAATGGGTATCCCGGTGGATTGAAAACCCGAAAGGGCGATCCACGCAAAATCAAGGAATAAGAAAACAATTGCATTCTAAATTCGTCTGTATCGCTCACAACATGGCAAGCTCCGAAAGGACAAAGCGTCAGTCAGAATCAGCCTTCTTCAGAAAGCAAGATAAGAAGAACGTCAAGGTCATACAGGTCATAGCAAAGGAAGCTCACCGGAATGCCAAACTTCAACATTGCCAACACTTTTATTTTCTCAATTTACAGCAATCTCCTCCTTTCAGGGGATTCACTTCTTTAACTGTACTTGCCTATTCAGGGCACACAAATCAATAAAATTAGAGTTTTCAGTCACACTTTGTTCTTTACATCTTTGTTTCGTTTGCAAAATGTCCAATGTTCATAATACAACACTAGCATAAAACATATGAGCCATTTTAATAAATGTTTGTAGGAAATATGTTGCTCCCAGGAAAATCTAACTCCTATGACGGAGTCCGGTTAAGGATACCTCGGGACACTTGTGCGTTTTCCTTTGTCTTAACATGTTGCAGGTACTAAAGGCAGACAATCTTTCGCAACATGAGGCATATCAAGCATTAAATCCCCAGCATACCACTTCCCAAAAGTTATCTCCTCCCCAAGAGGAACCTCCCGGGTAATTACTGACAACTCTTCCACAACAAAGTGGTCAAAGAACTTTCTATTCCCCATCAGAAATGCTAGATTTCCCTCATCCTCAGCAGAATTGGTGGAATTGTTCCCCCACATAGTTGCCTCCCCGTTAGAGCAATGCCTGAAACACTTACCCATTGGAGTTGCTAAAACTTCCTCATCCCCATTAGGAGTTCTCCCTCCGGACAGATCAATCAATGATCTCTATCCCCAAGCTGAGTTCCCCCCTCCAGACAGATCGCCCAGAGATCTTTCTCCCTGCAGGATCTGAATCTCGGATGAGGTTTCTCATTTGCATAATCATAGCATTCGCATCATATTCACCAAATAAGAGTAGCATTCCGTCTGGTACGGGGCATTACGGCAAAAATCAAACATTCGCATGATCATAAGCCGGGTTTGAGCCAGTCACTTGCAAATACCATCATCACCTCACCAGCAATATACAAAACTTATCCCCTATAGATAAGAGACAAGACATCCCTTTTGCACTCGTCCGTGTCATCTTATCCCCCGCAGGTCGCCAAGATACCTTCTGCACTCTCAAAAACAGATATTTGTTCATAACTTGTATATGCTCTACTCAACACTTTTCCATGTCGTACTTCCCCAGCAAGTCAAGCACTCGTCTGTGCCTTGCACATACTTCACCAGCAGATCATACTTGTACATACTTATACAGAAGTCTTCGATACTCGTCCGTATCTTGTATATATCACCCCGGACAGATTAAACACTCGTCCGTGTTCCTTGCTTAACCGATTGATACTCGTTCATATCATCATCCTTAAGCATGTGTCAGCGTTTGCTTCTATCAATACTTGTCTGTATCATGGTTCTAAGGATGCTTGTGCGCATCTTTAATCTATACACACTATCAAACACTTACACCTTTTATTTTAAAGCATAAGCACCCGTCCGTGTTTACCATTCCCCGGTAAGTCACTAACTAAACAACTTTTCTATCCGACATTCGTCCTATGTCGTGATATTTTCGGCAGCCGTCCCCTGCCAGGTGATCTTCCTTCACCTTTGGATGACCGTCCCTCACCCTTTCACCAGTGGAATCCCCATTATTTGAACCTTCTATCCGGCATTCGTCCTATGTCGTGATAAAGAGCAGCCATCCCCTACTAAGTGATCGTCCTTCACCTTTTGATGACCGTCCCTCATCATTTATCCGATGGTTGTCCCCATCGTTGATCTTGTTATCCGACATTCGTCCTATGTCGAGATAATCCCCAAGAGCAGCCGTACCCTGTTAGGTGATCGTCCTTCACCTCTTGATGATCGTCCTTCATCATGCTTTTCTGATGGCCGTCCCCATCGTTGACCTTTTCTATTCGACATTCGTCCTATGTCGAGATAAAGAGCAGGCCGTCCCCTGCTAGGTGATCGTCCTTCACCTTTGATGATCGTCCCTCATCAAATATTTCATTTATTCTTTTGCCCGATGGCCGTCCCCATCGTTGTTTACTTTACCATTCAACCTGATGGCCTTCCCCGCCAATACTTTCCTCATTTCTTTAATTCCCAGAGAGTTTTATCACTTTACCCGATGGCCGTCCCCATCGTGGTTTCTTTATTTTTCCAGCATGATGGTCGTCCCCGTCATTGCTTTACTTATCGTTTTACCCCCAACAGTCGTCCTCTGCTCGATGGTCATCCTCCATCGCTTTCATTTGATATTCAATTTATACTATCTTTTACAATTTATATCCCTTTTCTTCTTCTCCCCAACGAGTGCAAATTTCAGACTATCTTTGGTATTCAACCACAAGTTATCTTGTTTGTCTGTTAAGCCAGGCACTTACATCCGGCACAGGTAACTCATGCTTGAATAGGGGAAGCTGTAAAAACCCCAAATTTTCCCTCACTTTTTCTCACACCATGGCTTGTGATATTTCATTCTTGCATAAGCATAGGCATACCATCTCATATTGCATATTTTTTTCATCTGCATAGTCCATTTCATCTACATCTAGGGTTTGTGATATGAGCAATCCAAGAAGTGATCTGAGCCGTCCCAAAGTTCTTGAAGCTTGACAATAGGGTCCATATGTGTTTCGTGATCATAATATGCTCCCCAAAATTCATAAAAGTCAAGGGATCACAAAGCATGGCAAAGGCATAGAGGCAAACTAAAGATTTCCTACACATATGACCTAAAATTAGGGTTTTGGTTTCAGAGGTCTTAATCCCAATTTTTTTGTCATTCTTGTTTCTAATGGTCTTAATATGTTATAAGGATCATGTTTACCAAATTTGATGAAGAAATTCACTGTGGAAGTCATCTGATCATTGGGTAACTTCTTGAGCAAGTAAAGTCAAAATCAGGGCATCTGAGGCCTCCATCAAGGGTACCAAAGGGTTATCATCATCATTTTGAGTCTCTATGATCTTTATTTGATATTAGAAGTGGTTGGAAGTTCAAAAAGTTGAAGAATTTTGAGCCAAATGCAAACTTGCTATTTTTGGAAATGACTTGTAATGGAAACTTTCCATTTCGGGAAAGATTTTCAACCTATTCTTTCATGACCAAAAATGCTTCAAATGAAAAATTCTTGATCATGAAAGTTGTAGATTATGTCTTCCCATTTTCAAAAAGTACTAGAACATGTCTTGATTCATCCTAGAACTCAAGATATGGCCTTTCAAAGTTGGCAAAAATCCTATAATTTTCAAGTTCATGCCAAAGAGGATTTTTTGCAAATTCAAGTTCTAAGCCATTTCATGACCTCTAATGGATTGCTAAACATCATACAAACATAGTGCAATAAATTTGAACCAAAATTGTGCCTTGGATTGCAAGATTCATCAAGAAATTTTCACAAAATTCTCAAAGAGGGAAAGTTGCAAAAACCTTGGAAACCTTCCATCCACTTGTGCCAGCTCATGTAATCTAATCCTATGGCCATCCTTGATGCAACCTGAGGCCAAGACACCCCTTTGAGCAGCTATGACCCGTGTCATACCTCCAAGTACACAAAATTGACTTTTTTGGCAAAACCTCCCATACCAATCAAGCTGTGCCACACCAACTCTCTGAACCAATCACAATTGTTTATACAAATCTCAAACACTCCAAAGGATATAACACATTGGCCTGAATGCTCCAAGAACTCAGATTGCCCCAAAATCACAAAAAGCTTCCCTTCTTCGATTCTCAAAAACCAGCCATCAAACCTCAAAACAAACTTCACCAATCATCTTCAAATGGTCCATATAACACAAAGCACCCTTTAAAAAGCCCCGAAACACAGCCAAACAAAAACACGATTCCTGCACTATCAGAACTGAATCTTCCAAACCAAGACATTTAAACTTCATTCAAGCTTTCCAGAAGCACAAGGGGATCAAGTAGGGTGGATTAGCATCAAGGAAAGGACCAGAAAGCACCAAACTGTAAAGCTTCATCTCAGGTAGCTTCTTCAAACAATTTTTCCAGAACTTGTTTTTTAAGTTACAATATGATTCTTTATGTTCCCCTGATCACACTGATATGATTTATTTCGAAAATGAGTGAGAAATGGCAATGTATGCTTGCTCTTAAACTTTCTGACCTAAAAATTGTTTGCTTCGATTCATGATGTTCTTGAGTGATAAATGATTTTTGAGGATTGATTCGTGTTTAGGGTTGTTTATGGTTTGATTCTAGAGCTTTTGGTGAAGTTTCATGAGGTTTTGAGAGATTCAGGGGAGGGGACTGGCCGGAGAAGATGACCGGAGGTCTTCTCCGGCCACCTGAGAGTCATTAGAGATCTAATTAGGGTTTAAGTTTAGTTTGAATCTCAGCCTTAGGATCTTGGTTTCGCGCGTGGATGGATGGCCCAGATTGGTCATTAAAACCCTAATCCTATTTAATTAGATTAATTCAGATTAATTAAATAAATTTAGCCAGATTGAATGTCAGCCGTAGGATTGAACGCCAGTCAATTCCCTCCACCCCAGTTTGAATCTGAGCCACTGGATGCTTTGACTTTTCATTTAAATCAATTTTTATTTCATTTTCTTTGCATTTTCTTTCTCATTTTATTTAAAATATCAAAACTCATCAAAAAAATATGATCTTTTGCATTTCTGATCCAAATAATTTTCTCAACCTGAAAATAATTTTTATTTTATTTTTTGCATTCAAAAAGTATTTTTAAAATATTTAAATGTTATTTTTAATTAATGGATTTTAATTAATTAAAAATGCATTTAGGTTTCTAAAATTCACCAAAATATTCATGAACTATTCCAATACATTTAGAAACATTTTCAAACTCATAATACAAATTTATTTTTAGGTTTGATCATAATTTCACAATTTTCTTTGAATTAGGGTTCTTAAAAATCACATTTTCTAACCCTAACTTGAAAATTTCATTTCTGCCTAACCATGATGAGTTTGAAATTGATTCTTTTTGAATTGTTTCACATATTGCATATAGTTTATAGATTATTTTTCTCATAAATTTATCTTGCATTTTAAATTTGATTTGCATTTTCCCTTAAGAATCACCTAAAAACCCTAACAAACTTAAAAAATTCATAACTCTCACTAGGTTAAGCTTATGACCTTCTCCTTTGGGGTTTGATCTTGTATAGGTTTAGGATTTGTTTGAGTCCAATTTCAATTTTTTATCATGTTGATTGCTTCTGTTTTGGTCATTTGCATCTCATACATTCATAAAACCCTAATTTCTCATGTTCATTTGCATTCACCTTTGCATATCATCATCATGTGAACTTGCCATGACATTTCAAGCATTTTTATGACATCTTAGACATCTTAATACATGCTTGAATATTGCTTGATCATTTCTTCATTCATTTGCTATGCTTTGCATCCATTACACTTCATGAACATCCATGTGTATCCAAGCTTCTAAACATGCTTCCTTTGCATCTCATACTTGTATTATCATTCATATGCATCTTGTATGACTTTTCATCATCTCATATGCCCTTTACATTGTATTTTCACTTCTGACTTTTGTCTTCACATCTCATTTCATTTCATTTCCTTTTACTTTATGTCTTATGCATTCATACTAACATTTTCAGGGACTTTTGGTAAGTTATTTGGGATGTGGATTTGCCTTCACTTCCCACCTCTTATCATCATTCATATGCATATTTACTTGTCTTTGAAGTGAACTTGTTTCACTTGTGTTCCCTTCTTCTTACTTTCTTTCTTTTAAGTTACTTATCTTCTTCAGGAAGTAAGTAACTTATTCTTCTCCTTCTTTCTCTTTTCATCTGCTTCTTCCATTGGTGGCCTTGAAGATATTTTCTCTTAAGCCTAATAAACCATAGGATGTCCAAGCATGATAACATTTAGGGTTGTGTATAGTCCCCCTAGTCATTTACCTTTGAGTCTCCTTCAGTCTCTCTTCTCATCTCATAATCAGAGGCAAAATACTTAAAGCTTTAGGACTTTGAATTAGGGTTATGCCTGCATCCTTATCTTAGGATGGAGTGTACAACTTTAATCCTTAGTGTTAAACCTTTAATTTTTTTCCAACTCTTAATCAAAACACATTAATAATCACAAAGACTTTATCTTGTAACTTGGGCCTTACATTAGGGTTCTATCTCTTCCTTATGGTTAAGAGGGACTAACCCTAGTGTTTAATGGACAAGTCCTCCTCAAGCTGTCTTACAAACCTAAAATCCACTTCTTAATCTCATACTTTAATTAAAATCCACTTATTAAAGGCTTGTTATATAATGAATTTAATCCCTAACCATGTATTAAGTTGAAGTATCTTCCTCAGCTTAAGTGTTCTCATCTATTATCCTTCTATTAGGATGGTGTAATGAGTTCACTAATCTGTGATTAGAGATTAAACTCATTACTTAACACTAAACAAAAACCCAAAAACATCTAAATAATCACAAGTAGGTTAATGATCTTAATCCTACATCATCATGGTAATTAAGTTGAGATGCCTATCTCATACTTTAGGAGGCTCATTATCCCTAATCAGGGAGGATATAATGAGCTTACAAGCCATTGATTTAGGCTTAAGCTCATTAACTTATGGAAAACACCAAAAATAATAAAGAACTGAAAACACAAAAACAAACAATAATCGTCTCCTCCGGGATTCTTTTCTCATTACACTCATTCTATAAACGAGAACTTGCTTCTTCCGGCTAATGCAAGACAGTTAGCACTCGAGCCAGACAAGTCATACACTTGAGCATAGGCAAGCAAGCAGTTCACATTCAATTCATTTTCAGTCTCTTTGAGTCGAACTACGATGTTCTTACTTCCTCATTGCATGAGAGGATACGTAGGCATAACCTAACAGTTATCGAACAAAAGTCTCTTTGTCATCCCCCTCTTTAAACATTCCTTTTTTAAGCCTCAGTTCCTGAGAAATTCACACCTTTTGCACTGACACCTGTACTTTCTTTCCCTAGCTTTTGCACACAGACAATACATACACTTACCCCTTTAAACACAATCTTGTAAGCGTTGATCCCGTCGAGTACGACAGACAATCTGGGTGCTAATACCTTCCCAAGTTGTAACCAACCCCCTTTCTCAGTTTCTCTGATTCACAACCGTCTTATTCATCTCTTCCCGGGTTTATGCAACATTACCTTTCCTTCGGGATGAAAATTCCTAGATGGAGACTCTATTAAATTCACCTCATCTTTTCTATTTTGCTGACAGTTCGCGTCTGCACTGGGATGTAAATCTTTGGGAGCGACAGATACGTAGGCACGAGATCACATGAGATCTTTGCGAGCAACCTTATCTATTAACTTTATCAACCTCTTCCCTCCAGACATCATTTGCCGACATCCAATTTCAGCTTCCCAAGAGAGCCCTAGGAACAGAGCATAAGGGTAAAGACCAAGACAACTTGAGAAGAAGTTTGATCATATTCTGAGGTCGTACGTGCAACGGGTTTCCTCATTTGCTCAGATTCAAACCTGGTTGAGCTAGCCGCATCAGGATCATCTCCGACAAAGGTTCCTTTGGGGTTTCAATGTCAAGTATGATTACCATTCTAGGGTACTTGGCCTTTTAATTGAAGATTGCAAGTCTTTCAGGGGAAAAGGTAAGGACAAGTTTGCGAATTTGATCGACTCCAAGACCATTGCGTTCACGCCAGGAAGAGGTAGTAATATGGCACCGAATGAATAATAGAATGAACAACCAGATTGCTGACTGCTGAAAGTCTTCGAAAGTAATAAGTCCAGACGGAGTCAGACCTCCTCAACAATGTCTACCATTTGACAACTGTGATGTGTTCAGGCACAAGGTGCAAAATTTGATCGACTCAAAGGTCATCATGCCAGAAAGTCTACCCACATTTTGAAATATCCTCATCAAATTGACATCCTAGTTTGCAAGGGTATATTCAGAAGCAATAAGTCCAGACAGAGTCAAGTCTCCTCAATGACGACAATGTTCAGCTTCTTTACTGCATTTTCATTTGTAGTTTCTTCTGTTTGTTTAAACATTTGTATACATGCATGAAACATATTTGTTTTTGAATGTTAATCAAAATATAACGCACATGTTTTTCTTGAAGAAATCCATTTGTTTTCGCTCATGATTTTGTGTATGTGCATCGCAATACCAACTATTATGTTTAAACTTTATGAGGGAGGATGACGAAATGAAAACGTAAAAACCTCTAATTGTGTGCTTTTGAAAAAAGACCATGTTGATGATGTACATGCATTGTTTCAAGTCCTAAACACCGGAGATATAAGGGAGATAGACCCTCGCCAACCCATTTGAGCCTTGAAGTAGGAGTTTCGTTTCGCATGAAAAACCCTTACATTTAACCCGGGGGCAGGTTAGGTGTCAACTAGTTTGACTGAGCGTTCAAATTTCAAAAAGGAGTACACATCTGAGGATCCATTACCTTTCATTGTACCAAATCAAGAGGTCCAATGACTAAAAACCACAATGGTTATCCCAAGCAAGAGGTCCAAAGACCGGAAACCACAATGGTTATCCCTCGTCAACCAAGAAGTGAGACAGTCACGACCCTTTCAAAGCAATCAAGACAACTAGTGTCACACGATTTGTTCAAAAAAAAAAGGAATTGGAAAAAAAGAAATGAAAAAGAATGCTAAGTCGAAACTTGAAAACAAGTGACTTAGGAAAAACTTAGGGCATCCCACTGGCCTTCACAGTCAAAGATTCACAAGAATCAGTCCAGGCAAAAGTTAGGGATAAACAAAAGAATGCAAAAGAAAAAGACGAAAAGGATTACACAATAAAGATCCTTAAACAAGAAAAAAAGTCATGTGATACAGACACAAAAGACAAATAGGGGTGACTGACTCCAAACGACAACCTGATTGGTGCATAAACCGTTAGTGTAATTGGTTCCTTAACCATCACAAAACCCTTTTTGAGAGGTGAGCGCTTGTGAAAGCTAGCTGAAAACAGGAATGGAGAACATCACGAAGAGGGGTGGGTACCAATAAATTTCGAGCCTATATCCTTTGTTTCTATAACCGTGAACCAGGCCACAATACAACCCTCAAAAGTCCTAACTGAAACTGGGTTATTTCGAGAGTGTACTACCACGAGACCGCGTTCCTGACTCCTATGAGTTGTGCTAAAAGATATGGGTTGGTGTTGCATATGCATGTTTTCTTCTATCAAAAATCAATGTCGTATTTAACCAATGATTCACTCACAAAAGTTGGTGACATCGTTTTACATTAAAACTTCAAAATTAACATGTGTTTTGCATTAGAATTTTCATTCTCGGAATAAACATTTGCTGCTTGCATACATCTGTTTGGCATCATAAAGTTCACATATGAAACCTCAGTCCAGAAACTTAATCTTTCCAAAGTTGAGAAGTCTGAAACTTCCAAAGGACAATCATATCGAGGTGAATTTTTCAAGAAACTCCATTGAGTGGGGACTTTCCCAACAGTCGTAGTAAGAGCCATTAGTCTGAGGCATGCATTCAAATTTCAGCCAAACTGGGGCAGTTACTTCGAGATATAATCTTTCAAAGAACAATTGGTATGGGTGTTTTCTTCAAAACACAGTCAGTCATAGGCGATCACTTCAAGGTTTGTATTGGGGAAGGTCACCCCAAGAGCACTAGAAGTTACTTTCTCCTGAAGACGGTTAATCAGAAGCACCTATCCAGACTTCAAAATACTAGGGCAGAATATCTCACGGTGATATGAGGTTTTTCATGAATCCTCGCAAGGAAAATTCTTTCACAGACTATGCAATCTGGGGCAATTATTTCGAGATCCAACGAATCTCTCCAAGAGTTTGAAGACACTGAGGCATTTCGCATGCCATGTTTTCTGTAAAATCCTCTTGAGACATTTTCTTCCGATGGACCTTAATCTGAGGCGAGTTGAAAATTGCAAAGAACCATTGTTCACTCATGATTAGTTGGCAACCTATCAACCCAGAGGCTGGAAGCAAAGCCATTATCAGCATAGTACTTCGAGAGTTATTTCATCATCAGGCTTCATTGATCAGAATTCCTTAGCAATTCTCATTAGACAATCCTTTCTCCAGCAACGTAGTAAAGGGAAGGATACTTCTTGAGCAGAAGGGTATCATCGTCTCCCATCCCCAACATGAGACACTATATATTTGCTCATTCCCAACATGAGACACTCTACACCTCTCATCCCCAGCGAGGGGCAACTTAAACTCTTATCGTCAGCAGGAAGTTTTATCATTAATATCATCCATCATCCCCAGTGGAGTTGGAAGTTGAAATCTCCCCCAGCAAGGAAACAGAAGGTTGGTGTCCTCCCCAAGCAGAGACTTCCCTTCAATACAGGGGTAATACCCAACAGTACAAGGAATGTCTTTCCTCCCCAGTAGGTTGCTTCCTCAGCAATGCCATACAGCTGGTTCCCAACCAACTCAGAAGGTTTTCCTTTCTCTAACGGAGTTCAACGGGTAGCGTACCTAGCAAGAATAGTCCATCTTCAGCAGGGTCTTGGCTCTCTAATCTCAAAGTCCAATTTATTTTTGGCAGTGGTGGTAGTTCAGAGTCGGTGTATCATTAACAACATTCCCCGCAGAGTTGTTTTCTCCTCACAAGGATCAACCAGATCAATGCAGTGATCATCATTTCTCTCCAGTCAAGCTACCAAAGATACCTGTTATCTCCTTATCAGGAGATCTCTTCGAATTCGCATTCGCATGTGCATAATCACCATTGCATTTGCATCCTCAAATGCGTAGTGTTTCCATCATCATGGAGCATTGTTGGACCCTAATTTTTGCCCTAAGTTTTCTTTGCATTGTCATCTGCATCTTGCATACAAACAAGATCGCACTGGTTGCTTGGTTCTTCTCGGATTAGGTTTATGCCTCACAGGGGATCACCGTTGTCTTTAATTACTTTATTTGTTTATGTTTACTAACCATTAATAAAAAAAAATTGTTTTCTTTTGCTAACCTTTTTCAGGAAGAGGAACCATTGAAAATGCCAAAAATAGCAGCCCTGACGCTCTAGCGAAATTTCACAGAAAAAAGTCGAAGTTGATCCGCAAATAATTCAAATTTTTTATCTTATCAAGGATTTCCCAAGTTAATTCATTCATTCAAAGGATTTCCAAGGTTCATGTGTTTATTTCTAAGCTTTCTTCGACGTACAATAAGAATCGGGCCGAAACAACCAAGCAACCATGTTTGAATAAAAAATTCAAATTTCAGCTAGGTTAACCGGTTAACCAAATGGTTAACCGGTTAACCAGTGCGAAATTTGAATTTTTTATTCAAATTCAGCACCCTTAGATCATTGATTTAATTGGAATATTCTAGATCCACTGGTTTCTGATTTCTCTACATCACTTTGATCATTTCCTACCATAAACCCTCATTAATCACCACTCTTTTCCATTTCCCACCAAAATTCCAATTACCAAACCTAAATTCAAATTACCAAAGCAAGCTCCATTCCACCAAATTTTCATACCTAAGGCCTTTAAATAGGACCAAAATTTCATTCATTCAACAAGCTTTAGAGAGCCAAATTCACCTTACAAAAATTTCTACAAGCTTTTGATAGCCACAAAACCTCTTGCAAATTACTTCCCCAACACCAAAATCCTCAAAAGCTCACTTTCTTTATTTTGAAGTTATCAAGAATTCACATTGAATTCTTGATTAACTTGAGCTAAACTTTCATCCTTTCATTCTCTTGTTCATCAATTGCAGTAGATCTAGCTTGGCTTGGTTCAATTTGAAGAAGTGACTTTAGTAATTCCTCTCCTTTCACAAACCCATATTCACCATCAACATTCAAGATGTAGATCTTTGGTTCCTTTGATTCTAGATCCTTTGGATCTTTATTGGTCGTTTGATTGCAGGGATTCCACTGTATTTTGGTTTTAAAATTTGTGCAAATTCAGATCATTATCATCCAATGTTTGAGAAAAGGTTTCAAAATGGATCATGCTGAATTTTCTGCATTTTTCTGCTACTGGTACAACGTTAACCGGTTAACCAATTGGTTAACCAGTTTTAAAACAGCGCAAATTATTCAAAATATGCTTGTGTTAACCGGTTAACCGATTGGTTAACCGGTTAACACAAGTCAGAATGGTGTTTTTGGCTTGTTTCAAGCCCCTTTTTGGTTCCTCTTTCTTCTTCTTCCTCCTTTTTATTTTTACCTTGGGAAGCACTTTTGGGAGTGATTTCTCCTTAATTTCAATGAACTTTGGGTGTAGATTAGAGTAGTTAATGTTCATTAATTCAAAACTACCTTTAAGTGGATTATTCAATTCATTTAAGGTACTTTGCATTAATGATACATTTTCATGCTTGAATCCACCAAGATGAGTGATTGAACTTAAGGATGGAAGAATACCATAAGTGCGTCTCAATTTGGTATTCATCTTTAGTTTTGTGCGGTATTGCGTCCGGATAGCGATTTACATATCGTTTATCTCACATACATTAGCACTAACATTATGCACCTTACTTGGTGGTGGCCGACCTCATTTGTAGGGTAATTACTTTGTAAATTACTCGGCGATTGATTAAGACCTAAATATATCCCGACTTCGGAATAAAAATCTAATTGGGTACTTTCACTTTCGTGGACCGGATCTCTTGTTAATCGCGTAATCCCAAAGGGTTAATCATATTGCATTAAGAATCGAGACTTATGAATTTTTGATGCGTAGGTGCTTTGGGTCTCCCAATCGCCTTTCAAATTTCATTGAATTCAATTCGATTTGCCTTGATTAATCGCTATAGTGTAAGATGCTAAGCGGATCCGGTTGCCTTCGATTTTGGTTACTTTTTCTTTTTGGTTGTGGTTGATTAAGTTCACCATACCATTATTATGTGAATATTATTATACTATTATTATCAATATTTTATATTCTTGCACTTTAGTTTCTTTTGTTACTAACATTTAATTTCTTGCACTTTTATTGCCTTTATTTTATTTTGCTTTATTCATCCATATCATGTTTATTATTTGCTCTTATTATTTTGTTAATTTTCCTTTTGTCCATTTGGACACAAAAAAATTAATAAAGGATTAAACCTCTAAAAAACTAGTGACTTTAATTTGTGGACTATTGGTTACTATCCTTGGCTTTTGGAATGAAGAGTTGGACTTAGATTCTTAAGACACTTCCTTTGCCTTGATCTTCATGGAGTTGGAATTAGCCTTTATTTGGCCATTTGCTAGCTCATAAGGATGGAACTCTTATGCTCATAATTTGAAATGTCATCAAGCTTGGTTAGATCTTTCCTCCCTTATCTTCTTATTTTCTTTTTTTTAAGGATAATCCCTTCATCTCCTCCCATTCTTTAATTTTCAAAACCTTCTCCCTTTTTCAAAGGATTCCTTCTTTTTGAATCATCACCTCTTTAATAAACAAAAACCTTGACTTTTTTCAATTGGCTTTTACTCTTTTTCTTTTCTTTTAAAATCAATGAATCTAATCATGTTGACCTTAATTCAAAAAATAAAAAGAATCAAACTCATTCAAGTTGTTTTGTGCCTTTGTTCACTTTTGTTTATTTTCTTTTAAAGAGTGCCAATTATGAGTCATTATTCTTTAGTTGTGTGCAAGTATCTCAATCTCCATGGTTGTAGTTTGATGTAATTGAGTCTCTTGTCATTGTGGGGGTTTAGTGGCATACTCGTTGATTTTATCCGAGTTGGCGCCCTCCCCATAATGATGTATGAGTTCTTGCCTTTATTCTCATGGTAGTTTGTTTGGCCATCCACTTGAAGATGACAAATTCTCTTCACATAATAAAATTAATCATAACCCACCTTTTTCACTAATTGTACCACGAACTACTGGGTTTTGATCTTGCATTTCACTTTATGGGTACGTAGGCATGAGGCGGTAAACCTCTCCAAACACAAAAATATAAAAAAAATAATTCTTTTCTCATCCTTCCACTCATATTTTTACAAACCATTTTCAAACCAAAAGCAATAAATTTATCAAAGGGCTCCCGTGGAGTACCACAAACATTTTGGGTGCGTAAAACCTTCCCATTTTGTAACCTATCCCCTTACCTGTTTCTCCGTTGTGTTTCTTTAGCTTTTTGCTTTTAGATTCATTAGGATTTATTCGCTCTTTTTTCCTTTTCCTCTTGGAATAAAATAAAAGCGCGGTGGAGACTCTGTTTACTTTGAGTTAAGTTAATTAATAGCTTACACTCATGTTTTTACCGCTACAGAAAAGTGGCGACTCTGCTGGGGAGTAATCTCTAAGTGGATTCGGCCTACTTTGATTTATTTACTGCTCTGGTTTGATTTATTTGTTATTTGTTTGTTCTGTTTCGGTTTTGGTGATCCTCTGTGAGTGAGATAGATTATAACCCGGATCTGAGTTGAACTTATGATAGAACGGCGATATTCGAAGCGATAAGCGATGGAGTAGTCCAAAGCTATATCAATTTGATAATCTCCACTTGGTTAGGCTCTCTTGGATTATCAATGTTATGATGCGTAATCATACGTGGCATTATTTTCCGACCTTGAGCTGATCATACTAAGGACCGTAGAACCCTTAACCCATCCGAGCCAATTTAGGAACGTAGTGTGGAAACCATCCGTGTGTAAACCTAAGGTGGTTGTCACACAATACTACACTTGGACGAGATCTATTTTAAGAATTTTATCGGTTGAGGAGTAATCCAATGTACCGATAATATTCTAAAGATGACTGTTAACTCCGGGCACCTCTGTTAGCACCCTTTTGGTTTTCTGCAGGTACAATGAAGACAAAACCTTAGTAATTACCTGTGTGGGTTAATGTTCTGTTACCTTGACTTCATGCTCGTGATTCAGAACCTAAACCCGTGTGTTTTGTGTGATCTTGTTTGTGGTTGTTGCATACATGCACTCATGCATTCATGAGTATTGTTTTTTGAGATTTCAAGGGACTCATAAGGAACTTTTGCGAAATTTCAGATGTCTATGGTTATGAATTTGGAAAGGAGGAACACAAAGAAGTACACCTTCAAGAATCCTAATATAGTGGAGCTGATAAAGCTAGGAGCATTGTTGGTTGACACCCAGGAGTTCCAAAAGTGTTTATTTTGGATACCGATGTACCAAAGGGGATTCTCCCTACATTAGCCCAGTTTTATGATCTGTTGCATCATTGTTTCACCTTTCCTGATTATTAGCTTTTGCCGACCTTAGAGGAGTACTTTCATTGGATGGGTTTACCTATTTTGGACAAGGAATTTCTTTTCAGTGGTTTAGAGAAGGAGCTTTTAATCAAAGTCATCGCCAAAGCACTTTTTCTCAAGGAGTCCGATCTTAATGGGAAGTTTCTTCCTAAAGGGAGTGTCTCTGGTATGAATGATAAGTTCTTGATGGGGAAAGCTTCTACTTCACTTACTTTGGGTCATAAGGATGCATTTAAGGCTATTCTTACTTTGCTCATCTATGGGATTGTCTTGTTTCCTAACTTAGATGGTATTGTGGATGAGAATGCCATTCAGATTTTCTCGAAGAAGAATCTGGTACCTACTTTTCTTGGAGACATGTATCATGCCTTTCATCATAGGACCTCCAAAGGTAATGGAGAGATTGTATGTTGTGCGCCTCTTCTCTATAGGTGGTTTATTTCTCACCTACCAAAGTCCGATGTCTTCAAGGATAATAGAGAGAAACGAAGATGGTCTCAAAGGATTATGTCTCTTTCTCATAAGCATATGACTTGGTATTGTTCCCATTATGATACTGGAGTGCTTATTGATAGTTGTGGAGAATTTCCAAATGTACCTCTTTTTGGTACACGTGGGGGAATTAGTTACAACCCTATTCTTGGTAGGCGAAAGTTGGGATATTGTTTGAAGGACATACCAAACAACCTTTCCTTATCCCGTTTCTTCTTTCTTAATGGTGCAAATCATATAGAAATGAAGAAAAGGATTTCTCATTCTTGGCATGCGGTGTAACACCCCAAATTTGCCCTCTCCTGTTTAGCATCATATCATAATCATCATAAGCATGTCATATCCTTAGCATATTGCATAGAAAAATGAAGCATAGTACCTGCATGTTCCAGCATAAGGCATATGATCAATCATTAGGGAAATTCAAAGCTCACAGGGCATTTTACAAAGTTGACATCAGGGTCAAAGCATTAGAAAGGATTGAGGATCAAAATCAGATCAAAATGGTTGGCACCGGCTTATCTTTGAAGGTTCCCACCAAAAGGAGGGAAATTCAAAATTAACTGGCGTTAACCGGTTAACAGATTGGTTAACCGGTTAACGGCCATGAATTTTGAATTTCCAACAGCAATTCAGCATGTATGATTTTTGCTCCAATTTCCATTTTCTGATTTTATTCATTTTTTGAATTAATTGGAAATTAAAAGGAAGGATCTAGAGCACTTGTCCAAGCCTAATCCCATTGCTACCTCCTAATCACACTATCCCAAACCATAATTTTGGATCCCAAGCCTAATTTTTGGGCCCCAAACCTAAATCATATTTAATCATTTCTCTCCAAACCAAAGGGGCTCTCCCTCATTTTTTCACTCTCATTTTTCTAAATTTTCACTCCTCTCACTCACAATTCTCTCACTTTTCTCTCCCAATTTTCCAAATCACTCAAAGTTCCTCTTTGAAAATCACATAACCGTGCCTTGAGGTGTGTAGGTCTTGGAACTAGACCTCCATCCATAGCTTCATTGCATCTTTTTTCTGGTTTAAGTGGTGATTCAGATCTGGTTTGGGATCTAGAAGTGGTTTTGGATCCAAAATTCTGCATCAAGAGCTTGTTCTTGCATTTATTTTGCACGGAGAGTGAAGCGTAGCAACGGATCATCAAAGCTTTGCGCGAGATCTATCGTTTTCAGCTCGATCAACAATTACCAAAGCATACCTCAACTTTGTAGGTTGGTTAATTTCAGATCTAGATCTTTTTTAGCTTATTTGCATACTTGCGCTTTAGATCCCCCATGTGCTTGCGTATTTGCTTGTGTTGATTGAATTGATTGATCGATTTGTGACCGGATCCATGTATTAATAATCATAAGCTTGATGATGCCTTTTAATGTGAATTAATGCATTATTTTCATGTTCATATGCTTGCTGGTCTGGTATAAGTTTGTTTGGAAAAGCTGGTTGTAAGCTGATTTTTGCAGGATTTGCTGCTGTCTTAACAACGTTAACCGGTTAACGGATTGGTTAACCGGTTAACGCACCTGAATTGTGTTGTGTTTATGCAGGTTTTGACATGGTTAACCGGTTAACGCTTTGGTTAACCGGTTAACACTGAAGCAGTAAGCCATTTTTGCCTTATATCAAGCATGTTTGATCCCCTTAGTTGTTCTAAATGCTATGGATCATTATATGATCATTGAATATGATTGTTTGGGTGATTTTCTTGCTGATTGATACATGCTCCCATGTTCTCGACGCGTAAAATACTTGTGTTTGCTATGTTTGATATGATTGCTTGATCTTGATAGGTGTGAACTTTGAGCATGTCATTGCCATGATTTTATTGATGAGCATGTGCTGGATTTTGCTAACAATGGCAGGGGCTCATGGTAAAAGAAGTGTGGATGTTCATCCACATTTCATCTCTTCATCCTTTTCCTTTTTTCAAGTTGCTTTCTCTTTGTCCTTTGATGTTCCTTATGCCATCATGTAATTCAATTATTTTCTTCCCCCTCTAGGAGCAACTTATCTCCTTTAGAGGAGTAAGTTGCTTGCTAGCTCTTGCTTCCTCTTCTTCTTGCTCCTCTTGGTTTCTTTCTTTTCTTCTTTTCTCTTAGGATAGTTGAAACCTCACTAACCTTAGGACCACTTTTGCATGATAACCTTAGGATTAGTCTTTCCCCATTTTAGACTTTTACCTTTTTGCTCCTTTGGTTTCTTTCTCTTCTCATCTCAAAACAAAATCTAAAAAACATTAATAAAAAGAAGTGACTTCTTGTGTAATAGCCTTATTCCATGGGGCATATGTATTCATTCCATCTTGGAATAGTGCATTTGTCTAGCATGATGCACAAGTCGGATCATGAAGTCATCTTCATCAAGAAAAACCCTAAAAAACACTTCTTCATCTTTAATCACTAAAACACTTAATAAATTTAACAAGTCAATGAAATTAGGCCCTCGCCTTTGGAAACAAGTCTTGGATACGTTCTCCTTGCTTGGTGTGCTTGTTCTATTATTCCATCTTGGAATCTAGTGACAAGTACACATTCCATGGAAGAGAGCTTGAGTTCATTCTTTTGTGCCACACAAATAAAAGCTCTAAAAGACTCAAACAAACAATAATCGTCTTTCCTTTGGGAATTCTTTTCTCATCTCCTTCGCTCCGTCCGCGAACTTGCTTCTTCTTGTCATTATGCAAGACAATTATGCACTCGTCGTCCGAGTCTGCAACACCTGAGCATTGACATAGGCAGTTCAAGCCTTAATTCACAAGCAATCGTTTCCCCCTAGTTAGGGGAACTACGACGTCTCTGATCCTTATTGTCCAGATGAGGTATGTAGGCAGCGGGGTAGGACCTGTTCGAGCACAATCTTTATTTTCCCTACAGTTTTTCCTCTTTGTATCCTTTTCCGTTCTTTTCTCATTCCAGTTCATTTTCGTTTTGCAGCAGCTTTCATCCCCTCACCCTTTGAAACTTTTTCTTTGCAAGCGTAGATCCCATCGGGTACGGCGGACGATCTGGGGTGCTAATACCTTCCCAGGTCGTAACCGACTCCCGAGCCCAGTTTCTTTGGTTCACAGGACCTGTGTCCTTCCTTTTCGTTTCTTCTGGTTTATGCAACATTACCGTTCCCGTTCCTTCGGGATAAAAATGCCTGGCTGGCGACTCTTTTCTTTTCCGCGCCACTTTCGCGTTTGTACCAGGATGGAAATTCGGGGAGCGACAGCTGGCGACTCTGCGGGGGACGTGTCTAACCAGAGAATCTCTGGTTCCCCTGAGAGTCAGTCCTAGCGCTTGCGTGTTTCTGTTTCATTGGGTGTTGATTGTTTGCTATTGCATGTTTATTTTACTGTTGTTTATTTACAGTTTTTATTTACAGTTTTCAGTATTTATTTTCATACATCATAGTATACTGGACTGTCTGGCTGCTGGTTCCCTTTTTCTGTGGGATTGGGAACTGTTACTGAGAGATGAGCTCGTAACCGGGGCTCGAGTGCACCATAGGACTTAAATTTGACAGTCACTTTGGCTTCATGGCATCTTGCTATGTTGGTAGTAGTGAGTTCCACACCTAGACTTGCGACCGTCTTGGAAATGTATTATGCCAGAATTTTTATGGGGTAATATATAACCTTGATAGTTATGTGCATCTGGGGACCGATCATTGAGGACCTTTGTGGAAACATCCCTCTCCAGTTGTGACAGTGGCATACCACATTTTGTGGCAAAACCATTCGCACCCGAGGGCCCACTTTGGAACTCGCATAGGATGGCCTGGTTCTTTTATAGGAACTCATTCAAAGCATCTGGTCGTATGACGATAGTATTGTACCCTTCGGGATGAATGTACTGTTGTTTCTCGATTCCAGCACTTGAAGCTGGGAACTTATAAAGGATGCTTGTTTTCCCGGACTCACGCTTTGGCCTCCCTGAGTAGTACATAATGCCAAACCGATTCCCTGATTTGGTCATGAGCCATTTCTCGGAAATGGTGAACGTATTATTGCTATTCGGCTTTGAGAGTCCGTGATGTTTGACCCGGAGCACACCCGTGTGATTGGGAGGGGTTTACAGGTTTGCAGGAACCCTTGACCTCATCATACCTCATTGCTATTACAGTTATATGATTTAATAAGGCTACATGGATTTGGATCTTTGATTATGGGGCTTATTTGAGATTGAATTCTTGTTCATGAGGTTTTATTCAGAGGATCTTGGTTCTTGGTCACTTGAGTCCCGTGTTCCGTATCCAGACAGTCCCAATGGTTGATCATGTGTCTGCATTGCATTTGCATCACATCATACTTGCATTAACTATTTGTGTTTCCATTACAGGTTATCCTTCATCTTAGTACCCAGTTCTGGTATTCGTTGTTCCTCCAGATGACAGAAATCTAAGAGATACCCAGAAAAAGGAATGTTCATTACACTTTCCCGCAACCATAAATTGGGAGTATTCAGAAACTGGTAGACTTGATGAGTGATAAGGTTTCAGATGATTTCAGAAGCTGGTATGGGAAGATCTTGGGTTACATGAACAAACCTACTGTCGATCAGAGAGATAGTCTTCATTCTTTGTTGCAGTTTTATGAACCTCGGTTGAGAATTTTTGAGTTTGCTGACTACGTCTTGGCTCCCACAATGGAAGAGATTTCTGACATCCTGAAGATTCCTATCAAGAATGGTGTTCCCTATTATGCTGCGGAGAGATGTCCCCCGTACAAGGATATTGCAGGTGCTTGTCATTTGAGTATGCTGAGAGTGAAGATGGAGTTGGAAGCCAGTAAAGGGAAGGGATTTAATCTAGATTTTCTTATCACAAAAGCCCATGTGTTTGCTTTGGGAGGAAAATGGTTAGAGTTCAGTGCGCTATTAGCGTTAATGGTCTACGAGATAAGTCTGTTCCCAGGAGAGAAAGGATGGGTAAGCTTGGAGGCTATCACCCTTTTCATTAAAAGAAACCCGGTGCCTACGTTGTTGGGAGACTTCTATTTCGGTGTCCATCACAGAAACGAGAAGAGAAAAGGGTACGTGAATTGTTGCGCTCCCGTGTTTGCCGAGTGGTTTGCTAAGAAGCTTCCAAAGTCGGGACCGTTCAAAGATATTAAGCAAGATTGGAAGTAGGCTAGAAGATTGATGGGGTTAACGTCTGATGACATAGCTGGGGGATGTAGCAGAAACTTGGTAGGAAAGGAGTTTATTACAAGGTGTGGCGAGATTCCCTATGTGCCGCTGTTAGGTAGAAAAGGAGTGATAAGTCATAACCTTATACTGTCCAGAAAGCAATTTGGTTATCCATTGAAGGATCCTCCATCAGATGAAGAGTTAGCTAAGACTTTTTATTTTCAAGCTGAAGGTAATGAACGGTTGGTTATTCAAGCATCCCAAGCTTGGGAGACGAAGGTCAGGGAAGGTAAGAAAGAATTCGGAAAGGTAGACCCTAAGACTTATCCCTCTTTTGCTGCTTGGATAAAAGGTAGGGTTGATACCTTCTTCCTTCCGTTTTCGGTTGAGGCTCCGCTATATCCAAAGGAGGTACCAGTACAAACCACTGTTTCTCTTGAAGATTACAAGAAGTTGGAAGCTCAGTTGCACGAGGTTCGGGTAGAGAATTCTGAAATGGCTAGTTTGTATCACTGTGCCAACTATGCTAAGCAAGAAGCAGAAGACAAGCTACAGAAGCTGCAGGAGACTTTAGAAGCTAAAGAAAAGGAGTTTGCTGGGAGAGAAGCTTGTTTTCGGAGATTGGGTTTAATAGAGTCAAAGAGAGAAGCGGAGCACAAGAAGATTGTGAAGACTCTTAGAGAAGCTCGTCAATCTGTTGCTTGGTTACAGAGCCAAAGAGAACAAGAGCAGAAGAAGTACAAAGAAAAGGAAGAGTTCTTTGAGGCACAGATGGCATTCAAGAAAGAAGAGGTCGAACAAGCCCACAAGATACGAAGGGAAAAGACTCAGCAATTGGAACAGGGCCAGCGGGCCTTGGAGGAAGCAATGAAAGAGATTGCATATCTTAAGCTGAGAGCGGGGCGTCAAGAAGAGCCGGCCAGAGGTGGTGACTACAGGAGAGGAGCCTGGATTTTCCTTCAGCCTAGGGTTTTAGTTTAATGTTATTTGCGTTTAGACTATCTACAGGCTTGTTGTAGGAGTCTTGCTTTATCTTCTTGTCTTTTGTATCGAATTGTAACCCTGTGGGGAATGCTGTTTTTGTCTATAACTCTGATTGTTGGTTTTTTCATGATATGCAATGATACTTTCCAATTACCGTTTCTGAATGATCAAAGTTGGTCGTCCTAAGACGCCAGGGTCTTAATACTCCTCAGAAGAGTTTGAAAAAGTCAGTTTCCAAAAGGTCATCTGGAGTATTTTCGGTCAAAATACCAAAACTGGGGCATATTAATGCTAGGACATGGAAACATGAATAGTTACATTGCATGCATATAAGTGTTTGCTGTTTTGCAGGTATTTCTCCAGTGTTCTAATGTTCATGTCACTTTCAGGCACTATAGCTCCCAAGAAGGTTCAGAGACAGCCAACGGTGCACAGATACCCTACAAAGGTGAACAGAGAGATGGAAATGGAGCAGATGCAAGCAGATCTGTCTGATTTAAGGACTAGAATTAACAAATTCATGACCCTCATGGTTGGGATGGGTCAAACTCAAGAGCGTTTGCGTGAGATGGTAGATAACAATCAGGCCAGGAAAAATGGGACAGTAGATGGAGGTATCACAACGGGGCCGACGCTCGTCATGTTGAAATCCCTGTGGTGCAACCAGGGGTCACTATTATCAATGATGGAGTGAACAATCAGCAGATGGATGGGAAAGACGAGCATTTCACCTTGTTGGATGAGGCGGAAGGCCAAGGGGTTGAGATGAATAGAAGGTTCGAAGAAATGGATGAGCATATTCGCGCTATTCAATCTCAGAGTTCTCTAGGGTTTGACATCACTGATCTGGGCTTGGTGCCAGGGGTGAGGATTCCCTACAAGTTCAAGGTCCCTACTTTTGATAAATACAACGGCACGGCGTGCCCGAAAACTCATCTCCAGTCATTTGTGGGAAGGATTGTTGCACATACAGATGATGAGAAGCTGTGGATGTATTACTTCCAAGATAGTCTCATAGGAGCTTCCTTGGAATGGTATATGAAGCTTAGCAGGGTCAACATCCGAAGTTGAAAGGATTTGGCTGAGGCATTTGTGAAGCAGTATCACTATAATTTGGATATGGCTCCAAATTGTACTTTGTTGCAGACAATGTCTCAGAATGCTAAAGAAGGGTTCAAAGAGTACGCCCAGAGGTGGCGTCAGCTTGCTGCTCGAGTGCAACCTCCATTTCTGGAGAATGAAATGGCAAATATGTTTATAGGAACGCTGCAGGGGATGTTTATGGAGAGACTAACATCTTGTTCGGCAATGAAGTTCAACGACATCGTGATAGCAGGAGAGAGGGTTGAGACTCTTCTGAAGATGGGAAAGATTCAAGATACTAGTGCATGTAGCTCAAGCGGTGTGAGAAAGACTTTCAGTGGACCTCCAAGAAGAAGGGAGGGTGAGACTAATGCAGTATTCAGTCGAGGTCGAGGCCACGGATACAGAGGATCTTATGAGCAGGTGGCAGCTGTCACCATCCCTACAGGTTTTGTACAACAACAACAATAGCAACCACAACAACAACATCAACAGCCGCAGCGTAATAACTATCAGCAAAGGCCTTATCAGCAGAGGCAAACTCGTCCAGCTAACAGGGTGCTTGAAGCTATCCCAATGACATACAAGACACTACTTCAGAGATTGTTGGAGTTGAATTTAGTTCAGTTGATGACGTTAGCACCACCTCCACCTGGAGAGCTTCCAGTGGGGTATGATGCTAATGCAAGATGTGCATTTCATTCAGGAGCTCCCGGACACTCAACGGAGAAGTGCAGGGCATTGCAGCATAAGGTCCAAGACTTGATTGATTCAAAGGCGATTAATTTTGCACCGCCTCCAAATGTTACATCAAACCCCATTCCAAATCATGGAGGGGCCAGGATAAATGTCGTTGACAACGGCGAAAGGTTGAACCTGATCTTGAATGTGGATGAAGTGAATACTTCCTTGATATTCGTGAAGGACAGATTGTTGAAGGGGCAGGTGTTCCCGGGGTGTGATTCTGACTGTGAAGGGTGCATGAATTCTGTTAATGGTTGTGGGGATTTGAGAGATGGACTGCAGTGTTTGATTGACGAGGGGTCGCTACAGTTTGACAAAGCTGACTATAGAAATGGTTGCGTGTCTATAGTGACAATCTATTTAGATCCTGCCGAAGTTCCAATTAAGAGAGAGACGGTGACCATTTATGTCCCCGAAGTGAGTCCAGTGACCATTACTGTTCCGGGACCAGTCCTTTATGTTGATGACAAGGCCATCCCGTGGCACTATGGTTCGGATGTGTACGTAGAAGGCCAGAAAATGGAGAGTCAAGCGGTAACAAGTGATTCGACTGTTATGAATGTCAGAGGAGTTGGGGGATTTACGCCAAGCGGGCGTCTTTTGCTCCTCAAGCTCTTAGAGGCGATCCTGAAGCTAAAGACGCTGCAAAGGCTAAGGGTAAACAGATAGCTACTGAAGAGGTGACAACTCCCGCTGCCGGTCTCGGAACTTTTGAAAAGGAAGTCGAGGAATTCATGAGGATAATTAAGAAAAGCGACTATAAGGTGGTTGAACAGCTGAACTAGACCCCGTCCAAGATATCCATTATGTCGTTGCTGATGTGTTCCCAAGCTCATCGGGAGGCTTTGCTGAAAGTTTTGCAAATGGCGTATGTACCACAAGAGATAAATGTCAACCAGTTGGAGGCCGTGGTAGGCAGCGTAAACGCCAGTCATGGGTTGGGATTCACAGACAAAGATCTCACTTCCGAAGGACGCAATCATAACAAAGTCTTGCATATCACCATGGAGTGTAAAGGCGATGTTCTATCACACGTCCTGGTAGATACAGGCTCTTCTCTCAATGTGCTCCCTAAGAAGGCCCTCATGAAGCTGAATGTCGATGGCATCATCTTGCGACCCAGTGATTTGATTGTGAAAGCCTTTGATGGGTCCCGAAGATCTGTGTTTGGTGAGGTAGAGCTACCGGTGAAGATTGGGTCTCAGATATTCAAAATCACATTCTATGTTATGGATATTCAACCCGCTTATAGCTGTTTGCTGGGACGTCCTTGGATTCACGCTGCTGGCGCAGTGACATCCACGTTGCATCAGAAGTTGAAGTATGTGGTAGACGGCCAGGTTATTACTGTGTGCAGAGAAGAAGACATTTTCGTGAGCCATCTGTCAACCTTCAAGTATGTGGAAATGGACGGGGAGATCAACGAGACACTTTGTCAAGCTTTTGAGATGGTCAATGTCAGCACCTTGTCTCCAGCAGTTTAGAGCAGCGAGAAGGAAGGGACTCCTATCTACTCCTACAAGCAAGCTAAGGAGGTAGTTCAATCCGAAAATGCCCAAGGCTGGGGCAAGCTGCTAGAGATGGAAAAGAAGGACGACAAGTTCGGTCTCGGATATCAACCTGGTCAGTCCAGTTGGTCTCATGGTGGGAAGCCCATAGCATTCACCAGCGCAAGAATGCTCGACTACAATCATGTTTGTGCAACAGATGCCGATGGGGATAGTGACTGTGACTTGGATAACTGGATTCACCCATGCGTACATGGGGAGGAGCTTCAGAACTGGTCTGCTGAAGATTTTGTTCAAGTTACTTGGCAGTCAAAGTAATTTTCTTTGTTTCCTTTTTTATCATACTGCATGTCAAACCCTGCACCCTACTCAAGGTGTACGGATCCATTTGTAGGGACACCATGTTTTAATGCATTATGCTTTTTCCATGAAATAAAGGACATTTTTTCAAGCAAATTGTGCTCTCTTTCCTTCGTTTTTAAATTTTTCACAAAGCAAATAAAATGGCAATGTTTTTCTTTCTTGTGCTTTTGTGCGTTTGCGTCTCCTTCAGATTCTAAACTAAGCACATCATTTGTGCAGTGTTGATCATCCGGATTCTCATGATAACGTTCCTGCTATGACTATGCATGACTTCGACAATTCTATCTACCAAGCTGATGAAGGGGTTGAGGAAGACGGTGAACTCCCAGAAGAATTGGTCAGGTTTTTGAAACAAGAGGAAAGGGTCATTCAGCCTCATCAGGAAGAAATAGAGATCATCAACATCGGAACTGAAGAAGTAAAGAGAGAGATAAAGATTGGGGCCAGTCTGCAGGCCGATGTAAAGAGAAAATTGATTGGTATGCTACATGAGTATGTGGATATCTTCGCCTGGTCATATCAGGATATGCCAGGGTTGGATACTGACATCATTGTGCACAAGCTGCCACTAAGGGAAAACTGTCCTCCCGTGAAACAAAAGCTGAGAAGAACTAGCCCTGATATGGCTATGAAGATCAAGGAGGAAGTTCAAAAGCAGTGGGATGTCGGGTTCCTTGCTGTGACTAGTTACCCACCTTGGGTAGCTAACATTGTGCCTGTACCGAAGAAAGATGGCAAGGTCCGGATGTGCGTCGATTATCGGGATCTAAACAGAGCAAGTCCAAAGGATGACTTTCCATTACCTCACTTCAATGAGTTGGTAGATAATACCACTCAGATCTCGGTATTTTCTTTCATGGATGGCTTCTCCGGGTACAATCAGATCAAGAAGGCGCCGGAAGACATGGAGAAAACGACGTTCGTTACCCCTTGGGGTACATTCTGCTACAAGGTTATGCTCTTTGGATTGAAGAATGCCGGGGAAACATATCAACGAGCTATGGTAACTCCGTTCCATGATATGATACACAAATAAATTGAATGCTATGTGGACGACATGATTGCCAAGTCCCAAGACGAAGAAGGGAATTTGGTCAATCTCAAATAGCTGTTTGATAGATTGATAAAGTACAGACTGAGGTTGAATCCAAATAAGTGTACATTCGGAGTGCGTTCCGGTAAGTTGTTAGGTTTCATTGTTAGCCAAAGAGGAATCGAGGTAGATCCTTCAAAAGTAAAAGTAATACAAGACATGCCTGCACCGAAAACAGAAAAAGAAGTGCGTGGGTTTTTAGGGAGATTGAATTACATTTCGCGGTTTATATCTCATCTAACTACCACATGCGAGCCAATATTCAAATTGTTAAGAAAAGAGCAAACAGTCAGGTGGAATGAGGACTGTCAAAGAGCCTTTGAAAAGATAAAAGAATATCTGCAGGAGCCTCCGATTCTAATGCCTCCAGTTCCAGGACGGCCGCTTATCATGTACTTAATTGTGTTAGAAGGGTCAATGGGGTGTCTTCTAGGCCCACATGACGAGTCTGGCCGAAAAGAGCATGCTATTTACTACCTTAGCAAAAATTTTACCGACTGTGAAACCCGTTATTCACTGCTCGAGAAAACTTGTTGCGCTTTGGTATGAGCTGCTCGCCGACTGAGGCAGTACATGTTGACTCATACCACATTGCTAATCTCAAAAATGGACCCCGTCAAGTACATTTTCGAGAAACCAGCATTAACCGGAAGGGTTGCAAGGTGGAAAATGATCTTAACAGAATATGACATACATTATACTTCCCAGAAATCCATCAAAGGAAGTGTATTGTCAGATTATCTTGCACAGCAACCGCTTGAAGACAACTATCAGCTGATGAAGTTTGATTTCCCTGATGAGGACATTGTGTACCTCAATGCAAGAGATTGCGAGGAACCTCTTCTGGAGGAGGGGCCAGACCCTGAATCCAAATGGAAGTTGATGTTTGATGGGGCAGTCAATATCAACAGACGTGGAGTTGGTGTTGTTCTTATCACTCCCGGAGGTGTTCATTTTCCCTTCGCTGCCAGAATTACTTATGGATGCACCAACAATGAAGCGGAATACGAGGCATGCATAATGGGAATAGAGGAGGCTATTAATCTTCGGATTAAGACTCTCGATATATTCGGAGATTCAGCCCTCGTCATCAATCAGATTACCGGCAAGTGGTATACACATCAAGAACACTTAATTCCTTATAGGGATTATGCCAGAAGACTGTTGACGTTCTTCACATTGGATAAGCTTCAGTACATACCACGAGATGAGAATCAATTTGCCAATGCATTGGCCACCCTCTCTCCGTCCATCAAAGTCTTGTGTTGGAACTATGTGCCGAGGATTGACATTTCCAGGCTCGACACACCCGCTTACGTTTTCTCTGTAGACGCAGTGTCTGATGAGAAACCTTGGTATTTTGATATCAAGCTTTTCCTTGAAAAACAAGAATACCCAGTTGGGGCATCATCCAATGACAAGAAGACCTTGAGAAGACTTGCTGCTAGCTTCTTCTTGAATACAAATGGGGTTTTGTATAAGAGGAACTTTGACATGGTATTGCTTAGATGCCTGGATAGACACAAAGCAGACCTGTTAATAGAGGAAGTCCACAAGGGATCTTTCGGTACTCATGCAGGAGGACACACAATGGATAAGAAGTTGCTGAGATCAGGGTATTATTGGCTAAAAATGGATGCAGACTGTTGTTCATACGCCCATAAGTGCCACACGTTCCAGATATATGCAGACAATGTGCATGTCCCTCCGAGCCCGCTCAACGTCATGTCATCTCCTTGGCCCTTTTTTGTGTGGGGCATTGACATGATTAGGAAGATAGAGCCTACTGCTTCAAATGGTCATCGTTTCATCTTGGTTGCGATCAATTACTTCACCAAGTGGGTTGAAGCAGCATCTTATGCCAATGTCACTCGTCAAGTGGTAGCTAGATTTCTGAAGAGAGACATCATTTGTAGATACGGAGTGCCCGAGCAAATCATTACTGACAATGGTTCCAACTTAAACAACAAGATGATGGAAGAGCTGTGCCGAGACTTTAAGATCCAACATCACAATTCTTCTCCTTACCGGCCAAAGATGAATGGTGCGGTAGAGGCGGCTAACAAGAATATTAAGAAGATTGTGCAGAAGATGGTGGTCAATTATAAGGATTGACATGAGATGTTACCATTCGCGTTGCATGGGTACCGAACGTCGGTCAGGACGTCAACTGGGGCAACGCCTTTCTCCCTAGTGTATGGCATGGAAGCAGTCTTGCCTGTTGAGGTAGAAATTCCTTCATTGTATGTGATGATGGATGTGAAGCTTAATGAGGCTGAGTGGGTATGTGCCCGATACAATTAGTTGTGCCTAATTGAGGAAAAGAGATTAGCGGCTATGTGTCATGGTCAACTTTATCAGAGGAGAATGAAGCGAGCATTCGACCAACGAGTACATACTCGGGAGTATCAGGCAGGCGAGCTTGTGCTCAAGAGGATCATTCCTCCGGGTTCAGATCACAGGGGCAAGTGGACCCCAAACTACGAAGGCCCATTCATAGTGAAGAAAGTTTTCTCAGGTGGAGCGCTGATGCTCACTATTATAGATGGAGAGGATTTCCAGTCTCCTGTTAACTCGGACGCAGTTAAAAAATACTTCGCATAAAAAGACCCGCTGGACACAAAAACAGAATTAAAGTCCAGGCAAGAAAAGGGCATCCCGGCGAGCTAAAAACAGAATAAAAATCTCAGGCAAAAGTTAGGGGAAAAAAATGAAAAAAATGTGTACACCCGCTGAGTTGAAAAGCCACATCGGACAGCTCAGGAAAAAAAGGGTATCCCGGTGGATTGAAAACCCGAAAGGGCGATCCACGCAAAACAAGGGAATAAGCGAACAACTGCAATCCGGGTAATCTGAACCAAGTCACCGTTTCGTACAGCCTGACAATATCAGAAGGATAGGAATCAGTCCCCTCATCTTCTTCGAAAAGCAAAGGCAAGAACAGAAAGTCTTGAAGACATGTTGGTCATAGAAAGAAGGAAACTCATTGGAATGTCGTGCACATTGCCATTAGGATAGTTTCTTTTCTCAATTTTACGGCATCTACCTCTTTCCAGGTAGTTGCTTCCTGATGTAAAATTTTGTCTATTCAGAGGACATTCAATAAATGAATATTCAGTCAAAAGTCGTGTTGCGTTGTGTTTACTTTGTTTGCAAAAATGTCCTGAATTTTTGACAAAAGGAACATTGCATCTGAAACATGTTGATTTTTCTGGAAAAAAATTGACATTGCAGGGAAGCAATTAAAACTGTCTTTGAGTGTCGGGTGATAATGGATGAACAGATCATACCATGCAAGTCCCCGGGGCACATGTGCGTATACTGTTGTTGCAAGGTTTTGCAGGGCGATGTTGCACTTCCCCAAGTAGAGAATGCTCCCCAGCTGAGATACAAAAGTGAAATCCCTAGTAGATGTTCAAATATAATCAAGGGACAGTGTCCCTTCCCCCAAGTGGTGTTTTCCCTTCACAAGAAAGACGTATTTTCCCCAGTAGAGTTCAGATGGAACCGTTCCCAGACGAGCTAGAGCAAGTGAGATCTTCAGCAGAGTTTCAAACCTAACCGAAGAGGTTCGTCACCAATCAGGGTCCTTCTGGACTATCTCCAACGAGCAACTGAATGAAATATCCCCTGCGGGTCCGCCAATTTATTTTTGGCCCATGGGAAAAAAACGGAGTTGTTTTTCCATAGTGAATTCCCAATAGGCAGCTGAAGGCCTTACTTCCCCACAGAGTTAGAATTGTCAGAATTCTCTCCCCAACAAGGGTTATTTAACAAAGCATCTGAATGTTTGTTTCCCCAGTAAATCCCCCAGCCGGGTCTGAAGGTCGTCATTTCCCCGCAGAGTCGTAATCGGGATTCACCCCCATCATTGGAGTATTCCCCAGAGAAGTTGTCAGTCTATGTTGGCCATGTGATGATACCAAGCCGTCCCTCATCTTCCAGTCAGATTTAGGAATCGTCAAAGCTTTTGACAAGTTTTCCCCTGCAGAGTCGAGATTTTTGTTGCCAATCAGGGCATTTCGAAGTGTGCTCGTCTGCATCTCCTGGCACTCGTCTGCGTTGGGTATTCGTTTTGTGCTCGTCCGCATTCTTCAGCACTCGTTTGTGTCTTGATAAATACTGTTGCTCGGCACTCGCTCGTCTGTGAAATCCTATCCCCGGCAGGGTCGTGTTTCTTGCTAAGCATTTGACTGCTCGTCTGCATTCTCCGGCACTCGTCTGTGTTTGGCATCTGTTTATTGCTCGTCCGCATTGCCTCAGCACTCGTCCGTGTTCGCATTCTGCTCGTTGCTCGTATGTTTTCCTCAGCACTCACTTGTTTGTGAAGTATTATCCCCTACAGAGTCGGGATTATTGTTGCCAATCAGGGCACTCCGTGACTGCTCGTCTGCATCTCCTGGCACTCGTCTGTGCTGAATATCCGTTTGTGCTCATCCGCACTTCTCAGCACTCGTCTGTGTTTGAAACCTGCTGGATGTCTATCTATATTCCCAGCACTCGCTCGTTCACGAATTACTCTTCGTCCATGTCTCCCCGGCAGAGTGGTATGTCCTACCAGGATGTCGTTGCTCGTATGCTTTCCCCAGCAGTCACCTATGGATGGTATATTCTGTTACTCGTCCGCATTCTTCAACATTCGCCTGTGTTTGGGTTCAGTTGATGCTCGTCTGCACTACACAACACTCGTATGTGTTTACAGTTTGATAACCGCTCGTCTGCATAGTCCCCAACACTCGTCTGTGCTTGAACTTTTATGTTGCTCGTCTGCGCCCTCCAACACTCATCTGTGTTTATTATCTGTTTGAAGCCTATTTGCATTGTTGGATACTCGTCTGTATTCCTGCCCCAAACACTCGTTTGTGTTGAAGTTTACCCATATGTGCTGATTTGATAATCACTCCAAGTGCTCGTCTGTGTTGGATTTTTGGTATTTGTCCGTATCAGTGGCTGGTATTCGTCTATATCACCGCTTGAATCGCCCGTCTGTGTTTCTTGGATCATCGTCTGATATTCGTTTGTATCATTGACTTCTGGCACTCGTCTGTGTTCTCTTGATGATCATCCAATACTCGTCTGTATTGAAGAGGTTTGAAGTCCTGACGGTGGGATTAAACGTCAAAATGGTTACCGGTCCTAACGTAACAGGTTTATCCAAAGGAGGTTCGTCTATCTCAAGCACCGCTCATCTACACAAGATTTGTAAAGAGGGTTCGGCAAATCCTAATGTTGCACCTGGTGTAACAGGTTCATCCAAAGAAGACTCGTATGTCTTAAACCATATATCCACGGATAATATATGAGGAAGGTTCGTCTATCCTGATTATGCATGTCTATCCCACATACTTAAGTGCATCACCGGTCCTGGCGTAACAGGTTTATCCGAAGGAGGTTCGTCTGTCTCAGATCATATATTATAAAATTTATGAGGGCTCGTATGTCCAGCACCTGGCGTAACAGTTGTTTGAGGAGGGCTCATATGTCCAGCACTTGGCATAACAGGTTTGTTCAAGGAAGACTCGTCTGTCTAGGTTTTTCTATCTGAAGTAACAATTCAGCTTGGAAGGAGCTCGTCTGCTTTCTCCCTACTTCGGCCGCCAAAGCGTCATTTGGTTGGGTTTATTTCCCATTGATTTCATTCTCCAGCAGAGTTCAAATTTCAGGTTTTTCTTGGTATTCAACCACAGTTCATCTTGAACGATCGATAGCCGAGGTACCGTCCTTTTCAGATTAATAGTTGCTTGAATAGGGGCAGCTGTAACACCCCAAATTTTCCCTCTCTTGTTTAGCATCATATCATAATCATCATAAGCATGTCATATCCTTAGCATATTGCATAGAAAAATGAAGCATAGTACCCGCATGTTCCATCATAAGGCATATGATCAATCATCAGGGAAATTCAAAGCTCACAGGGCATTTTACAAGGTTGACATCAGGGTCAAAGCATTAGAAAGGATTCAGGATCAAAATCAGATCAAAACGGTTGGCACCGGCTTATCTTTGAAGGTTCCCACCAAAAGGAGGGAAATTCAAAATTCACTGGCGTTAACCGGTTAACGGCCACGGATTTTGAATTTCCAGCAGCAATTCAGCATGTGTGATTTTTGCTCCAATTTCCATTTTCTGATTTTATTCATTTTTTGAATTAATTGAAAATTAAAAGGAAGGATCTAGAGCACTTTTCCAAGCCTAATCCCATTGCTACATCCTAATCACACTACCCCAAACCATAATTTTGGATCCCAAGCATAATTTTTGGGCCCCAAACCTAAACAATATTTAATCATTTCTCTCCAAACCAAAGGGGTTCTCCCTCATTTTTTCACTCTCATTTTTCTGATTTTTAACTCCTCTCACTCACAATTCTCTCACTTTTCTCTCCCAATTTTCCAAATCACTCAAAGTTCCTCTTTAAAGATCACATAACCTTGCCTTGAGGTGTTTAGATCTTGGAACTAGACCTCCATCCATAGCTTCATTGCATCTTTTTTCTGGTTTAAGTGGTGACTCAGATCTGGTTTGGGATCTAGAAGTGCTTTTGGATCCAAAATTCTGCATCAAGAGCTTGTTCTTGCATTTATTTTGCACGGAGAGTGAAGCGTAGCACCGGATCTTCAAAGCTTTGCGCGAGATCTATCATTTTCAGCTTGATCAACAATTACCAAAGCATACCTCAGCTTTGTAGGTTGGTTAATTTCAGATCTAGATCTGTTTTAGCTTATTTGCATGCTTGCGCTTTAGATCCGCCATGTGCTTGCATATTTGCTTGTGTTGATTGAATTGATTGATCGATTTGTGACCGGATCCATGTATTAATGATCATAAGCTTGATGATGCCTTTTAATGTGAATTAATGCATTATTTTCATGTTCATATGCTTGCTGGCCTGGTATAAGTTTGTTTGGAAAAGCTGGTTGTAAGCTGATTTTTGCAGGATTTGCTGCTGTCTTAACAACGTTAACCGGCTAACGGATTGGTTAACCGGTTAACGCACCTGAATTGTGTTGTGTTTATGCAGGTTTTGACATGGTTAACCGGTTAACGCTTTGGTTAACCGGTTAACACTGAAGCAGTAAGCCATTTTTGCCTTATATCAAGCATGTTTGATCCCCTTAGTTGTTCTAAATGCCATGGATCATTATATGATCATTGAATATGATTTTTTGGGTGATTTTCTCGACGCGTAAAATACTTGTGTTTGCTATGTTTGATATGATTGCTTGATCTTGATAGGTGTGAACTTTGAGCATGTCATTGCCATGATTTTATTGATGAGCATGTGCTGGATTTTGCCAACAATGGCAGGGGCTTATGGTAAGAGAAGTGTGGATGTTCATCCACATTTCAACTCTTCATCCTTTTCCTTTTTTCAAGTTGCTTTCTCTTTGTGCTTTGATGTGCCTTATGCCATCATGTAATTCAATTATTTTCTTCCCTCTCCAGGAGCAACTTATCTCCTTTAGAGGAGTAAGTTGCTTGCTAGCTCTTGCTTCCTCTTCTTCTTGCTCCTCTTGGTTTCTTTCTTTTCTACTTTTCTCTTAGGATAGTTGATACCTCACTAACCTTAGGACCACGTTTGCATGATAACCGTAGGATTAGTCTTTCCCCATTTTAGACTTTTACCTTTTTGCTCCTTTGGTTTCTTTCTCTTCTCATCTCAAAACAAAATCTAAAAAACATTAATAAAAGGAAGTGACTTCTTGTGTAATAGCCTTATTCCATGGGGAATATGTATTCATTCCATCTTGGAATAGTGCATTTGTCTAGCATGATGCATAAGTCGGATCATGAAGTCATCTTCATCAAGAAAAACCCTAAAAAACACTTCTTCATCTTTAATCACTAAAACACTTAATAAATTTAACAAGTCAATGAAATTAGGCCCTCGCCTTTGGAAACAAGTCTTGGATACGTTCTCCTTGCTTGGTGTGCTTGTTCTATTATTCCATCTTGGAATGTAGTGACAAGTACACATTCCATGGAAGAGAGCATGAGTTCATTCTCTTGTGTCACACAAATAAAATCTCTAAGAAACTCAAACAAACAATAATCGTCTTTCCTTTGGGAATTCTTTTCTCATCTCCTTTGATCCGTCCGCGAACTTGCTTCTTCTTGTCATTATGCAAGACGGTTACGCACTCGTCGTCCGAGTCTGCGACACCTGAGCATTGACATAGGCAGTTCAAGCCTTAATTGACAAGCAATCGTTTCCCCCCTAGTTAGGGGAACTACGGCGTCTCTGATCCTTATTGTCCAGTTGAGGTACGTAGGCAGTGGGGTAGGGCTTTTTCTAGCATAATCTTTATTTTCCCTACATTTTTTCCTCTTTGTATCCTTTTCCGTTATTTTCTCTTTCCAGTTCATTTTCGTTTTGCAGCAGCTTTCATCCCCTCACCCTTTGAAACTTTTTCTTTGCAAGCGTGGATCCTGTCGGGTACGGCGGACGATCTGGGGTGCTAATACCTTCCCAGGCCGTAACCGACTCCCGAGCCCAGTTTCTTTGGTTCATAGGACCTATGTCCTTCCTTTTCGTTTCTTCTAGTTTGTGCAGCATTACCATTCCCGTTCCTTCGGGATAAAATTGCCTGGCTGGCGACTCTTTTCTTTTTTGCGACACTTTCGCATTTGTACCAGGATGGAAATCCGGGGTGCGACATGCGCTTCATCAGAAAGAGAAGGGTCAATTGGGAAGACAAAATCTTGCTCAAGACAAAATCTTCCGAGTGTTACATCCAATGGGTTCGATCTAGGGCTTCCAAGCTCAAGATGCCTTATCCACCCGAGGAGCCTTTGTTTCCTATATTACCATTGTCTGTTTTTCTTCCTCCTATTGATGAGAAGGTTGCTCTTCAAGAAGAGTTGGACAAGATGAAGAAAGAGAAAGAAGAATGGCTACTTGAGAAGACTACGATGCAAGAGCAACTGAAGGAGAAGGATGATCTCATTGAGTTACTTGAGCGGCTTGTTACAAAGAGGCCAAGAGAGGATTTATTTTCCTCTAGTACTCCTTCTACCATTCCTCCTACATATGGTGTTTGAAAGGCCATTGTTGACCAGTTGGTGAAGGATAAGGAAGACATGCAGAATCGGTACAAGAAAGAGATTAAGAGGATTCACATGCAGTACCAGCCGGGATTCGGATCTTCTTCGGATGTGATCCCCTAGGCCTAGTTTACTTTTCCTCTCATGTATTAGGAATGTTGAGGCTTGTACTTCACTTGTAATCCTTACTTTGATTTTAATGAGAATGAGCTTTAAGTACTTTAAAAAGTGTTTCTTTATAAATATTGCAATTTATCTTATAGTCCTTTGAAATCTTTGCATTTGCATATGCATACCATGCATCATACCCACATTTGTCTTGCTTTTTGAGTGTTGTCCGGGGATCTTATGTTGTTTCTTGGTCTTCATTCAGTTCTCCTATCAAGCTGACTCACAAAGTTGATACTCGAGCTAATCGGAAGAAGATGTCGGAAACCTTACAACAAGAGAATCTTGAGCTGCGCGAGGAGGTTACATATCTGAGGGAAAGCTTGGAAAGAGTTACTGCCATGATGGAAAGCCTGGTGGATGCTCAAAATCATCCATCTCCTCCTAATTCTCCTGTTCAAAATACAGTCATCTCTGAGATTGTTACTGCATCAATTCCTACTGAGACTATCCTTTCTCCTCGCTATCGCATGCCTTCTAGCACACCGTGGGGCATGCCAGTTGATTTCATTCCTGTTGGTTATCATCCTCCTCCTCCTGAGATTGCTGCATTTAATACTCTTTCTCCAGTGATGACTATTGCACCGCCTGTGATTCACACTATTCTGCACCATGATGAAGTGATTTACCATGCTGAACCCAGTGAAGGTGCGGGTGTGCTTAAAAGACTTGATGATTTTCAAGATCGTTTTGCTGAGATACAGAACGAGATGAGAGTTTTGAAGCATAAGGATTTGTTCAGAAAAGATGCTTATGATCTTTGTTTGGTTCCTAATGTCAAAGTTCCGTACAAGTTCAGTTTGCCTGAGTTCGAGAAGTATAAAGGCAACACTTGTCCTTTGAGTCATTTGACTATGTATGCTAGGAAGATGTCTGCTTAGACAATGATCAGTTGTTGATTCATTATTTCCAGGATAGTTTGACTGGTGCAGCTATGAGATGGTACATGAGTTTGGATAATAGCCAAATCAAGACTTTCAATGATCCGGGAGAGGCTTTTGTTAGGAAATACAAGTATAATGTTGATATGGCACCAGATAGAGATCAGCTTCGTGCTATGTCCCAGAAGGACAAAGAGACTTTCAAAGAGTACACACAAAGATGGCGCGAGCTAGCAGCTCAGATTTTTCCTCCTCTAGAGGAGAAATAAATGACGAAGATATTTTTGAAGACTTTAGGTTCTTTCTATTATGAGAAGATGATAGCAAGCTCTCCTTCTGATTTCACTGAAATGGTGAGTATGGGGATGCGTTTAGAAGAAGGTGTCTGTGAGGGAAGGTTGAGCCAAGAGAGAAGTGCATGCTCGAGTTCTAAGAGGTTCAACTTTGGTAAAAAGAAAGAAGGTGAGACTAATGTTGTGTCTCGTGAAAGTTACAGAAGACCTCGTAGCTTCTGTAACTCCGGTGATTAATGTGACTCCAATTGTACCAACAACTCAAAAGTATAAGTCTCGTTATCAACAACCTTATGTGCAACAGGGTGGTAATCAACAGGTTCGCGCTAAGCCAAGTTTTGATCCCATTCCAATGCTGTATGCGGATTTGGTTCCATCTTTGATTGCAAAGAATCTTGTGCAAACACGTTCTCCACCTTCAATTCTAGAGACTATCCCATGGTGGTATAATCCAGAGGCTCATTGTGCTTTTCATCAAGGTGCCCCGGGGCATGATGTTGAGAACTATCATCCATTGAAGTTTGAAGTGCAGAAATTGATAAGGAACAATGTTCTGTCCTTCAATGATGTTAATCCAAATATGAAGACAAATCCGCTTATGAAGCATGGTAATACGTCTGTGAATATGGTTGATGGTTGTCCTGGTTTGTTCAAGATTTATGAGGTCCGTAATATTCGAAGGTCTTTGGTTGAGATGCATGCTTTCTTAAGTGAATATCATGATATTGATCATGATTATGCTGGTTGTTGCATTTGCTTAGTGAACCCTCGTGATTGCGTGATTGTTAAGAGAGACATTCAAAAGATGATGGACGATAAGTTGATAGAGGTGTCAGCAAAAAGAGATGAGTATGAAAATGAAGTGAATGTTATTGTGCCTCAATTCAATATTCCTGAGAAGGTTGTTCCTGAGAAAGTGGTTATTTCTTTTGATAGCCGCAAATATGTTGTTACTCCCTTGGTGATCAATTTTCCTGGTCCAATGCCATATGAGTCTGATAAAGTCGTTCCGTATCGGTATAATGCTATGATGATATAAAATGGTAAGGAAGTTTCTATTCCTTCTCCAAGGTATGTGGTTAGCATTGCTGATGTGACAAAGGTTACTCGAAGTGGTAGAGTTTATGCTTTGGATCCTCCAAAGAGAGCTGAAGATATAAATGCGAGTAAACAGATTATGGATGTTGTTGCCCGATCAGGCCAATTTGGTGATAATGAAGATAAAGTGTTAAAATTGATAAAGAAAAGCGAGTACAACGTTCCTGAGCAGTTGTTGCATACTCAATAAAAAAATATCAGTTTTATCACTCTTGATGTGCTCTGAGGCTCATAGGCAATCATTGTAGAATATTCTTGATCAAGCTTGTGTTGATCACGATGTGACTGTTGATCAGTTTGATAGTATTATGGCTAATATCACATCGTGCAACAATCTAAGTTTCTGTGATGATAATTTTCCTGAAGAAGGAAGGAACCATAATCTGGCTCTGCATATTTCAGTAAACTGTCAGGAAGATGCTATGTATAAAGTGCTAGTTGATACTGGGTCTTCTCTGAATGTGATGCCGAAGTTGATTTTATCAAGGCTTGCGTACCAAGGTGCTCCCATGAGGCATAGTGGGATTATTGTGAAAGCTTTTGACGGATCAAAGAAGACCGTGATTGGTGAAGTTGATCTTCCTATTCTGATTGGACCGTTTATGTTCCAAATTAGTTTTCAGGTAATGGATATACGTCCCGCTTATAGTTGTCTCCTTGGAAGACCCTGGATTCATGAGGCAAGAGCTGTGACATCTACTCTCCATCAGAAGCTGAAGTTTGTGAAAGATGGGAAATTAGTGACTATTGGCGGCGAAAAGGCGATGCTTGTGAGCAATTTGTCAACTTTCTCCTATATTGATGCTGGAGAAGAGGTGGGAACTTCATTCCAGGCTCTTTCTGTTGTTGATAATGCTGCTAATAAGAATGTCATGCCAATGTTTTCTCTCAAGGATGCTCTGCGCGTACTCGAAACTGGTCGATCTGACGGTTGGGGACGAGTTATTGATGTTGTTGATAACAAAGAAGGATTCAATATTGGTTTTACACCAGGTGGGTATCTCCATGACCCGAAGACTATTCAGGAAGGATTTTGATGTGTTGGGTTTATCAACGATCATTCTGCTGCTGCCATCATTGAAGATGATGAAGATGAAGAAATGCCTAACTTTGTTACGTACGGAAAGATTTGCAAGAACTGGATTTCTGTTGATGTTCCTTCTATTGTTCATGCTTCAAAGTAATTTGTTTTATTTTCTTTCAAAAAATCCTTTCACTCTGCCCAAGGTGAAAGTGATGTTTGTCGGGCTTTGTTTCAAATTTTATCATCATTAATAAAATGTTATTTTTGTTATTTCCATATGTGTTTTCCTTTTTGCTTTATTCTGAAAAATGGTAACATAAAAAACCCAAAAATAAAAATAATAATTGTTTATCTGCATGTGTTTGCACTTTTGTTCATACTCTAAAATAAAAATAAAATAATTGTGCAGATTGATTGATAAACCCATTGAAAACAATGATCCTATTCCCACTCCCAACTTTGAATTCCTTGTGTTCGAAGCTGAGGAAGAGGATGTTGAAGAGATTCCTGATGAGATTTCTCGGTTGCTTGAGCAAGAGGAAAAGGTTATTCAGCCTCATGGAGAGTCTATAGAGATGGTCAACTTGGGTTCTGAAGATGATAAGAAAAAAGTCAAAGTTGGAGCATTGCTTGGTCCTGATGTTAAGAAGAGGATTGTAGAGCTTCTTAGAGATTATGTTGATGTATTTTCTTTGTCTTATCAAGACATGCCAGGTCTTGATACTGATATTGTGGAGCATAGATTGTCGTTGAAGCATGAATGCCCGCCTGTGAAGCAAAAGTTGAGAAGAACTCATCCTGATATGGCAGTAAAGATCAAAGAGGAGGTTCAAAAGCAGATTGATGAGGGTTTTCTAGTCACGTCTAATTATCCTCAATGGGTGGCCAATATTGTGCCTGTTCCAAAGAAAGAAGGAAAAGTCCGAATGTGTGTTGATTACAGAGATTTGAATAAAGCCAGTCCAAAAGATGATTTTCCATTGCCACACATTGATGTGTTGGTAGATAATACGGCTAAGTTTGATGTGTTCTCTTTTATGGACGGATTTTACGGTTATAATCAAATAAAGATGGCACCCGAGGACATGGAAAAGACCATATTTATTACACCATGGGGAACATTCTGCTATAGAGTGATTCCCTTTGGATTGAAGAATGCTGGTGCGACATACCAAAGAGCTATGACCACACTTTTCCATGATATGATGCACAAAGAAATTGAGGTATATGTTGATGATATGATCGCTATGTCGAGGACTAAAGAGGATCATGTTGAACATTTGTTGAAGTTGTTTCAGAGGTTAAGGAATTTTAAACTTCGTTTGAATCCGAACAAGTGCACGTTTGGTGTACGTTCTGGAAAGTTGTTAGGTTTCATTGTCAGCCAAAAAGGCATTGAAGTTGATCCTGATAAAGTGAAAGCTATTCAGGAAATGCCTGTTCCAAGAACTGAAAAGCAAGTAAGAGGAATCTTGGGTCTGGACAGATGACTTCCACATGCCTATTCGAGGTTTATCTCTCACATTACTACCACATGTGCTCCGATCTTCAAGTTGCTTCGGAAAGACAAAGGTTGTGTCTGGACAGATGATTGTCAGAAAGAGTTTGAAAGTTTCAAAAAATATCTGCTTGAACCTCCTATTTTGTCTCCTCCGGTGGAAGTTAGACCATTGATCATGTACTTGACTGTGTTAGAAAATTCCATGGGTTGTGTGCTTGGTCAGCAAGATGAATCTGGAAGAAAAATATATAAATTTACTACTTGAGTAAGAAATTCATTGATTGTGAGTCTCGGTACTCCATGCTTGAAAAAACTTGTTGTGCCTTAGCTTGTGCTGCAAAGCGTCTTCGCCAGTATATGCTGAATCATACAACTTGGTTGATCTCTAAAATGGATCCGATCAAGTATATATTTGAAAAGCATGCTTTGACTGGGAGGATTGCTCATTGGCAAATGTTGTTGTCAGAATATGATATCGAGTATCGAGATCAAAAAGATATAAAAGTTAGTTTCTTGGCTGACCATTTGGCATATCAACCGATTGATGATTACCATCGTATCAAGTTTGATTTCCCAGATGAGGATGTGATGTATTTGAAAATGAAAGATTGCGATGAGCCTGGATCTCAATGGGGTTTAGTTTTTGATGGTGCTGTAAATGCACACGGAAGAGGAATTGGGGCAATGATCATTACTCCCCATGGTTCACATATTCCTTTTGCTACAAGGTTGACTTTTCCTTGTACGAATAATGAAGCTAAGTATGAAGCTTGTATTATGGGTCTTGAGGAAGCTATTGATCTGAGGATTAAGCATCTTGATGTGTATGGAGATACTGCCTTGGTAATCAATCAGATCAAGGGTAAGTGGGTAACTCATCATCCCCACTTGATCCCTTATAGAGATTATGCCAAAAGG
The DNA here is from genome assembly GCA_963966055.1 of Lathyrus aphaca. Lineage (NCBI taxonomy): Eukaryota > Viridiplantae > Streptophyta > Magnoliopsida > Fabales > Fabaceae > Lathyrus > Lathyrus aphaca. Next base: position 284,960,418 of record OZ014522.1, on the reverse strand, counting down.
ATATCAACTTTCTTCACTAAAGTTGAGTTTCATTTTGTGCCTCGTGATGAAAATCAGATGGAAGATGCTTTAGCAACTATAGCTTCTATGATAAAGGCGCACCAATGGAATGACGTTCCCATGATCAGGGTGATGCGGCTTGAAAGACCAGCTCATGTGTTTGCAGTTGAAGAGGTCCATGATGACAAGCCTTGGTATCATGATATTAAATGTTTTCTCCAGAGTCAGGAATACCCACTTAGGGCATCCGATAAAGATAAGAGGACTTTGAGGAGATTGGCAGGCAATTTCTTCCTGAATGGAAATGTTCTTGCTCATATGCGTGGATAGACACGAAGCAGACATGTTAATGAAATAAATTCATGAAGTATCTTTCGGTAATCATGCTAGTGGGCATGCAATGGCTAAAACGATTTTGAGAGAAGGTTACTATTGGCTGACAATGGAATCTGATTGTTGCAAGTATGTGAAAAAGTGCCATAAATGCCAAGTGTATGCTGATAAGATTCATGTGCCACCAACTCATATCAATGTAATTTCTTCCCCGTGGCATTTTTCTATGTGGGGAATTGATATGATTGGTATGATTGAACCCAAGGCTTCGAATGGACATTGTTTATTCTTATGGCAATTGACTACTTCACCAAGTGGGTGGTGTCGCACCCCGAAAAATACGACCTCACGCGATCCGAAAGGACGGAGCCGCGCGCTGGACAGACTGAAAAGTCGCCACCTAATTCTATTTATTCCTGAAGGGGGAAGGGAAGATATATATACAACCCGGGAAAAGAGGATGAGGACAAAGGTCAACGAAACCATTGCATGGGTTCGGAAGTCGGTTATGCAGGGGTAAGGTATTAGCACCCCCTACATCCATCGTACTCGATGGGAACCATCTAAGTTATCACGCGCGAAAGGATGTCTATGCTTAATGAAATACTTGCTAGAGGGAAATGAGTTGAATTATAAGTTAGATTGATCCTAGGTGCTCGGCAAGGATCGAGACCCTTGTGCCTACGTACTCCCGCGTGCAATGGGAAAGTCAGAGCCTCGTAGTTCGGCCTACTACGGTTGATGATTGTTGATTTTATTACCTTTCTTCGATGAAAAGGTTTAGGAGTCGAATTGCACTAAAGACTATGAATAGTTTATTCCGTCCAACAAGACGAGTGTCTTCCGTCGAAATAATCGGAGCGAGTAACGAGAGCTTGTTATCCTCCTTTCTACCGCTTAAGGCTCGTGGCGTACAATTCTTCTCGTATTATTAGAGTGTTTTATTTACCTGTGACCGCTTGACGTTGGATCAAGGGTTTGGATCTAATCAAAACATTTTGGTTTTTTGAGGTTATAGGGTGAATGCAAATGGAGGTTTATTTCGTGGTTTGTTTAGCAAGGCACAATGCGCTCGGCTCGCAAGGTGAAGTGGATCCTAATAAACGATAACTGAAAGATAAAGTGCGATTGCGCGAGTGCAACCGCTTGGCGTTGGACCAAGGATTCGCGAACTAAACTAAATCGATAAAATACGGAAAATAAAATGCGTACATAAAATAGGGGAGGGTTACAAAATAAATTATAGGTGGTTGCGAGAAATAAATGGTCTCATTGTAGTTTGCCCAAGAGAAAGTGTGTGTGCAGTGTTTTCGAACTATTCGGAGGCCTTCGGCCTTTTTATTCAAATGCAACTGTTCGGAGGCGTTGGACCTTTTTGGATGCGTCAAAATTTGGTTCGTTAACTACCTTAGAGTCGGTTCAAAGTTTAGAACCGTTCTATGAGGAGTCGAGCGATATTTTTGAAATGCGAAATAAATAAATAAATTGAATTCAAAGCAGATGGTCTCATCATTAATCGAGATGTCGAGTCGGCTCGCGACGAATCTCTAAATTAATCTGATGTTCATCGACCATAAAAAAAGTCAAATAAATAAACGATTAAATTAAATGAACTAAATTAATTGAAATAAAATAAATAATTAATTAAACTGAATTAATGTAAACGGAATAAACGGAATTGATAAAAAAAAACTAAGTACATAGGCATCATATTGACCGGATTCTTGATTTAATGAAATCGGAAAAATCTGGCCTTTTGTTATATCATTGGCCCGGAAGAAAAAACAATGAACTAAAACCTAGTTAAAACTTCTAAGAAAACTAACTTTGTTATATTAAAAATAAAATAAGTTTGTTAAAAAAAACAAAACAAAAGTTAATTAATAATAATAATAGTAAAGCAATAGAAGCTACAAGGCTACAATCTAATATCTAATGAAGATGAATAATAAAAGAAAATAAAACAGTAAGAAATTTTCTAATGAAGATAAACAATAAAAGAAAAATAGTAAATCAATAAGAAAACCAAAAACAAACTTCAGAGAGCAAAATCCCAAAAAAAACGTACCAATCTAATTAGCAAAACGGGTCAAAGGCCCGAGTCTAAGAGCATAAACATGAGGTTTTAAATATATGATGCATGATAAATCATCTTTAGGTCACACAGTAATTAGAATACGGAAAAAAGAGAAAAGAACATGTTAACCTCAAACGCTGATCAAAGGAAAATGGAGGTGGAATACCCACCAATACGCATCAAAATCGCCGGAAGAGAGAACTCCACCGCATCTCACTCGGCTTTCACTCCTCACGGACCGCGTCTCGCTCGTGTTCAGCTTGTTTCCGATTCACTCTCACCTTCACAGCGATTTCCCTGCTTGTTTCGGTTTTGGAGTTCGAGATTTCAGGTTGATGCGGATCTTTCTCATTCGCATTTCGAAACGGCGGTGGTTTCGCTCCAGATCGGGAAGGTTTGCGTGTAGGGGGTTTAGCTTGTGTTTGGTTCTCAACGGTTTCACAGCGTCAGTTTGTTCGATTTCTGGATTTCGCGGTGGATAGTTTTGGTTGTTGACGGAGGAGGTGGGGTCGGTTCGTGTTGTTGTTCGGTTTTTGCACCAGGGTGTCGTCACGGCTTATGCTTCGGGTATGTGTTTCACCGTCTCAGTTTATGGTGGTTTTCATTCTGATCTCTTCACTTCATCTCTCTTGATTTTTTTTGTGGTGTTTTGAAGGTTTCTTATGTGTGAACTTTTTCCTTATTTGAGGGTTTATTTGCGGTTAGGTTTTATGCGTAGGTAGCCCCCCCCCTCTTTGTGTTAATGATAAGGTTGTTTATATAGAGGGATTTGGGATTATTTGGTACATGTAAAAAATGAGATGAAATTCTATGAGCTGGATTGAATACCGTTACAGGTAGTGGAATGACCACTGATTTTGCGGAGTATCCTTTTGCTGCAAAAATTTGATTTTGTCTTTTCTTCCCTTCTAGAAACTCAAGTGGTCCCTGAAAAATATTTTGAATTTCACTGCTTGTTTTTACTGCTATGACTGCTTTTCACTGTTTGGTCTTGTTTTCCCTACTGAGGCTTGGTTGTTTACCGTGAAGATAAATTTTCTCCTGCTGCTAACTTCTACTTCTTTCTAATGTTCGTTCTTTTTCTTCCTTTTCATGTACACGGTAACAATGGGTGGAAGAGTAAGGCTGGTGCAGAGGAGCAAGACAAATTCTCACCAACTTTTAATTCATTCAACCCTTTTTTGAATTCCACCTGCGACACTAATTTTGGCAATCTTCTTGTGCGTATTCGCTTGGCTTGAAACAAGATTTTTGGCATGAAGGTTAACTGTTATTGATGAATCTTTGTAAACCTTGTTTTTGTATTGCCCTGAAAACATGGTTGCACTATTGCTTGATGTTACTCCTTGTTATTTGACATGTTGAGGTATTTGTAGAATTTGGTTTGCTGCATATGGTAAGAAATTAATTTTTCTTCGGCTGTGATTTGTTTTAATTTGGTGTTGAACCATTTGTCTGTGATGTTTTTTTTAACCATTTGTTATGCTTTCTTATGCAGGCCTATAACTAGCTGATGGTTTCCAATTAGTCATTCCAAATCTTCAATGACCACATGTGGGTTCTGATGATTTCCAAAGGAAAAGCCTTGCTAGGATGTTTCATGGAATCACAATTTAGAGGTAATGCACTAAGTTCTGAATTTGAATGACCCCACTGCTTGTACTGGTTTTGGTTGCACTTGAAAAAAAATTGATAACTCTCCTTTGGTTGCATTTCAGCTGAAGTTCATGCTTTTTGTGATGGTGACCATGAAGGATTATGACCCTTGGAAGAGACTTATTTGGTAAGTTCAAGTGATCTAATGTTCAATGTCAGAATGGCTTGTATGGATGTATTGAGTTTTTTGGAAACATGGAGTTTTTAGGCTTGTAATCTTAGAACTTAGGCTTTTGTATTGAAAATTCTCATTCCATGTATCTTAAGAGAATGTAACTATGATCATTAATATGTACATTTTGCTTTCCTTGAACTTTTCCCTTTTTGTGAGACTTTGGATTATCTTGAAGCTTTGATGATGATGAGGATAATTTGCATCTAGAATGTGTCTTGGAAGGGAGTATAACATGAAAAGGAAGAAATAATCATAGCTTAAAGTGCCTCACCTTAAAGAATTAAAGGTCCTGCAAACTTGGCATTGAATCTCACAAAAGTTGGTATAATTAAGACCCGTTATTCATGCGCATTCCTTCCTTTTTGACAATATGCATCTTGTACTCATAAGAACTTGAATTACTATCAATGTAATTTGTAATAACTTTTGAACTCTTATTTCAATGCATCTGTGAATTTGTACCAAGTGTACTATTGGACTCAGTCTATTTTCGTAAATCTTGATTTTGGGTCCTCTTGAAATTCTTTCAATTTGCATTTAGACCTGCATTCTTGAAATTATGTTGCTAAGCCTTGAAATCAAATGAATTAATAGTTCCAAGCTCTTATAAATTGAATCTTGTAATCCAATTACCACTTAAACCTTTAAATCTTGAATGCTTCTTGCATAGTGCTTGAAACTTCAACTTACTAATTCTTGTAAAAAAAAATCCATAATTGATACATTTCTGGGACTTTAGATATCGGTGTAGGCTTCTTTGAATCACAATTTTGATTAATCTCGACATTAAACCAACTAGCGCTGACCTTCTCCACCCATGATCCAAAAAAAAGGGATCAACACCAAATTACACCTCTCATGATAATGTTTTGGCTCAGAAGTCATTCCTTGAAAAGAACTTCTTCAAACAACGTTTTAAATCAATTTTCAATCTCTTTTGAAATGGAAGAGATTAATGATAATCATAAGTTCCCCTTGATCATTAAACACATTATGGCCTAAAATCAGGCCCTTGAGGAATGACATCAATCTTGACAAATGTTGGCCAACTTGCATAACCTGAGCATATCCATCCAGCACGACAAATGAAATAACAAACACATTTTTTTTTGGAATTTTGCATAGTGGTTAGTAATATAAACAGATGAAAGTAATTATATAAGTAGGACAAATTTGGGGTATGACAGATGCCCCTATCTAATTGACTTAGACCGAGTAAAGTAAACTGACTCACGTTCATACTTCCAAGGTATAAGAGAATCAGATACTAAAAGACTCTGAATTTGTTCGCAAAAGAAAATGTGCAGTAAATCAATAATTAAAAATGGAAAACAAAGGCGATTCAAAACAGAAACAGGTTGACAGAAAATTAAATAATCGCTTACCTCCGCAAGGATGATAATACGACCCCAACACTCGATGCTAGGTCGATGCTGAGTAACAGAAAAATTAAATAACCGCCTACCACCGCAAAGATGATAATGCGACCCCAGCACTCGATGCTAGGTCGATGCTGAGTAATAGAAAATTAAATAACCGCTTACCACCATAAGGATGATAATGCGACCCCAACACTCGATGCTAGGTCGATGTTGAGTAACAGAAAAATTAAATAATCGCTTACCACCGCAAGGATGATAAGCGAACTCGGCACTCGAACTAGGTCGATATGGATGCCGAAAGACAGAAAATAAAATAATCCCCGCCGCCAAATGGAAACCTGGGCGACTGAAAGATAAATAACAAACTGGTTGAGAAATACAGGTAAAATGAGTAAAGTGCTTGGGGAACAAAAAGTTGAAGAGAATTATCCAAACAGGGATAGCCACTGAATAATGCGTAAGGTGATCTCTGGAATCTTCGATCGATCCTGGATCCTGAATTATGCAATTATGCTTGTTTTTTTTTGTTGAAATGGTATTCCATAACGATGGAGATATGATGCAAGTATGCATTGCTGAAAGTTAAAACATTGGGAGTATGAAAAGTTGATTTATTTAGGTATGCATATGGTGCACATGATGTAAATGATGGATGTAAATGATGCGTAGTGATGCATATGAGGTGATTGGGAAATGAAAGGTTCCAACTTGGTGGACTTTTGGTCTGGTAGTTGCCAATAATGATTGGACTTTGGGTGGGTGGAGGGTTTGATTCCCCGACACACGATCTTCGACAACGTACGGTTAGAAGATGAATCTGAATACTCCAAGTTTGGTCATTTGCTGATGAGAAAAGCGACTTGATTGACGCATGAGAACTGATTTTGCTTTGAATGATTGCAAACGTCTAACAAGGACTGCCTGTTCAGCTGGGGAGTAGAGATAGGAAGATTTGCTCCTGGTTTGGTTGCCCCTGCCTGTAGGGTATTTGAAATAAATCTGGTGGGGGAATCTTTGACAATGGCCATGGCATGATCTGCCCCGGTGTTTGGATTTGGTAGGTGTCTGCCCCTGGTTGAGTCTTCGAAGGTGATCTGCCCCTGATTGGGCCGTTGATGACTATTTTCCCCCTGATTGAGCTGTTGAAGATGAAATGCCCCTTATTGAGCTGTTTGAAGAAGTATTGATTCAAGTTCTTCTTTTGATTTCCCCTTGTTGGGATGTCTTGATATCAAGCACTGATTTGCGATTAAATTGTTCATACACAAATGGTAATGTTAATGCAACGTTCATATAAGTTTTGAAAAAGTCAATTATTTCAATGATTGTGATAGTGTGACGTATGGACTATTAGTCCAAACGAGGTGCTGATTTAGAAAGTGCGTAAAAGATGCAGCAAGAATAATGTGCAATCGAGATTGAAGACTAGCAAATATATGGGAGTCATTTTACGCAACCTTGTTGGTAATATGCTTTCAGAATAAACCCTGCCTCAATTAGGTCTTTTGAGGGTTGTAACATGGTCTGGTTCATGGTTTGATAAATAAAGGTATAAGGCTCAATGTTTGATTTGTACCCACCCCTTCTTCGTAATGTTCTCCAGTCCTACGTTCAGTTAACTCTACATATGCATCTGTTTTCGATGTTGCAAGAGTGAAAATGAAGCTTCAAAGTTTGCTTGAAAATGGCAGTCATCTTATTTTGCTGGTGACCTTTTGATTCTTGATTTGGTGGTCACTGGTATTTGTTTTGCTTTTGCTGAGGATCTGAGCTCCTTTTTTTGATGTGTTCTTCTTTTTTCGTCTAAGTCTCCCTTCGGGTGCTCAACTTAGCGGTTTTCTTTTCTATATTTTTTTTGTATTTTGTTGAATATTGTGACTGCCAAGTCATTTGTTGATGGTCCTCTGATGGAATGTCTCATCTTGCAATTTGAAAGTGTAGTTAGGTTAACTGAACCACTACCCTGCCCCGGGTTAAATGTAAGGGTTGTATCCGAAAGAAACTCTTACTTCTAGGCTCGAAGTGGTTGACTAGGGATTAACTCCTTATTTCTCCAGTGTTTGGGGATTTGAAAAATAAAATGCATGTACATCATTGACGAGGTTTTATCTGAAAGCATACCGCAGAAGTTATGGGTATTTAGTCTTCATCATCCTCCCTCAAATATTTGCTAAAATGAAGTGAGGAAATATTTTTGTGATTTTTGCGATAAATGATAAATGATGAGCGAATGCGAATACATTGATTCAAAACATGCATAAACAAAATATTAACAAAACCAAGTACAAACGATAATGTTCAAAGAAAATAGTACTTAAAAACAGTACAAAATAACAAGAATGTGAAAATGATAAATGGAAACGACTGCCTTGATTTGAGGAATTGAACTTCTCTTGATTTGACTTGTTCAGAGTTGGAGACCATTCAACTCAATCTTCAACGACCCCTTCAAATGTCTTCACTTGTTGGCACCGTGCGGAGGCATTGGATTGTTCTGGACATTTGGATTTCTCGGAGTGAAGGTGAGATCCTTAGAGTTGATCATATCTTGAACCTTGTGTTTGAAGGTATGACAGTTCTCGATTGTGTGACCTGGAGCGCCTTTGTGATACTCACAGTGAGCATTGGCATCATAGTTCCGGGCGTTACCAGCCTGAGGTGGCATATCTTTCAAAGTAAGAGATCCTTTTGCCATCATCCCATTAAAGATTTCGGAATATGACATAGGAAGGGGATCAATGTGCCTATCAGATCCTCTTTGTTGATATGGTGGGCGCTGTTGAGGAGCGCGTTGTTTTTGTTGACCAGGCCGTTGTGGATAAGTCGGTTGCTGGTACGGATTGGGCGCATACTGCGCAGCTGCAATCATAGGATATGGACGTGGTTGATAAGCCATCTGAGGAGGAAATGGCGCTTGAACGGCCTGTTGATAAGGCATTGGAGGAATTGGCTGATATGGCACGGGAGCATATTGCGCAGCAGCTACATAGGGATACTGGTAGTAGGGAATTGGAGTAGGTGCACTCTGCTGAGGTGTCCCGCTTGTAGTAAAAATGGCATTGGTTTCACCCTTTTTGTATCCTTTGAAAGGCTTCTTGGCTCCAGTTTGGCTGCTAGAACCTCCTTGGATTTTTCCATTTTTCAGACCTTCTTCGATTCTTTCTCCGACAATTACCATGTCTGAAAATCAAGAAGATACGCTGCTGATTAATTTCTCGTAGTATTGCCCTTGTAAGGTGCCCATGAAGATATCGATCAATTCACGGTTAACCAATGGAGGATGCACCCTGGAAGCTGACTCCCTCCAGCATTGGGCGTACTCCTTACAGGATTCATTCTCCTTTTGAGTCATACTCTGAAGTTGAGTACGATTCGGAGCTAAGTCAGTGTTGTACTTGTATTGCTTTTTGAATGCATCAGATAAATCAAGCCAAGTACGAACATTATTGCGCTCGAGTTGCATGTACCATTCTAGAGACGCTCCAGACAGGCTGTCTTGGAAGCAATGGATCATGAGTCTGTCATCTTTGGCATGAGCGGCCATTTTCCTGCAATACATCCTTAAGTGGAGTTCAGGACAACTGAGGCCTTTGTATTTCTCGAATTCTGGAAGTTTGAACTTTGCAGGGATCACAACATCCAGAACTAGGCATATGTCTGAGGCACTCAGAGAATTTGAGTTGTGTCCTTCCATGATTCGGAGTTTTTCAGCTAACTCGGGACACATCTTCATAGCTTCAGAATCTTGAACAACATGAGGGTTGGTGATTGGAACAGAAGTATGCATCTCGTACTCAACTTGTTGATCCTCTTCAGCATGAGGAAACTGGATTTGGTTAACGACAGGTTGAGCTTGTGGAATAGCACCAATAGTAACACCAGAGGTAGGTATTGGTTGGGAAGTGACCTCTTTAACAGCAAGAGTAAAACCTTGAGGCAAACCATAGACCAAAGGATTTGGAACTGGAACTGAAGGCATTGCACGCGAGGTAGATCCTTGCACTAGAGCATTGTTCATTGCGGCAGCAGCTTCACGGCGTTCTTCCATCCTAGCCAAAGCTTGTATGGTCTCATAAATCTGGTCAATCTTGTTCTTGACCGAGTCAATATCTTCCCTCATAGCAGCTTTCTCTTCTTGAATCATGTCCATTAGTCTTCTAGTGTTGGCTCGAGTTAGGTACGGGCGTCTAGCACGATACGGGCATCGGGAAACCAGCTTGATTTACTGAAGATGGAGGAACATGAAATAAGTTCTCAGATTTTGGAATGAAATGCAAGAATTGATGCAAATGAAATGATATGCAATGTTATAATCCAGGACCACAAGATCAGGGTCTTGGTTTAATCCAGAATTTGATAACAGGAACTCATGAGTCCGAGGTACGGATAGATGATACTCTGATCAGGAACTCACTGGGTAGACTCTAAGGTTTTAGGGACCCCAAAGTTGTCAATACATATGGTTGTTCATCACACACGCCATAAGCATGACGGTTGACTGACTCCCCCATATGAATCTATTTTGGGTGAGATCTTCGTATCGACAACCCACGAGAGAAAATTTTCTCGGGAGCCCATACTACGCGATCATCGACACAAGGTTTAAATAAAGATCTCAGAGTTATGGACTTTGCTCAAATGTTTGATGCGCATGTTAGCTCTTGACAGTCAATCAACTCCATTGAGAATGTCTATTCTGAGTGAGGTCTTCGTATTGACAACCCACGAGAGCATATTTTCTCGGGAGCCAGTACTACGAGACCATTAATCGATGTTTCAACCAAAAGGTTCTAAAGGTCCTCAGAGTCGGTGACCCTAATGAAAATAACTGAGCGCACACGCCAAGAACTTGACGGTCGCCAGTATTCTCATTAGAATCTACTCCAAGTGTGGTTTTCGTATCGACAACCCACGAGAGTGGTTCCCTTGGGAGCCCATACTACACAACCTCGCTAACTTATGTTTGTACTTGTAAGCCCGGGTATAGAGCCTTTCCCTCAAGTTTCTTTTGCAAAATATCGATCCAAATTATAGTACCAAGGAGCCACAAGATATATAGGATGGAATGCGATAAAGAAAGCGATAATAATAAACAAGTAAAGCATATAAGCAAACATCCAAACAAGCGCGGAAACCTAGACTAGGCTTGACTCGCATTGGGGTGAACCAGTCCCCAGCAGAGTCGCCAGCTGTCGCACCCCGAAAAATACGACCTCACGCGATCCAAAAGGACAGAGCCGCGCGCTGGACACACTGAAGAGTCGCCACCTAATACTATTTATTACCGAAGAGGGAAAGGGAAGATATAGATACAACTCGGGAAAAGAGGATGATGACAAAGGTCAACGGAACCATTGCTTGGGTTCGGAAGTCGGTTATCCAGGGGGGAGGTATTAGCACCCCCTACATCCATCATACTCGATGGGAACCATCTAAGTTATTACGCACGAAAGGATGTTTATGCTTAATGAAATACTTTCTAGAGGGAAATGAGTTGAATTATAAGTTAGATTGATCCTAGGTGCTCGACAAGGATCGAGATCCTTGTGCCTACGTACTCCCGCGTGCAATGGGAAAGTCAGAGCCTCGTAGTTCGGCCTACTATAGTTGATGATTGTTGATTTTATTACCTTTCATCGATGAAAAGGTTTAGGAGTCGAATTACACTAAAGACTATGGATAGTTTATTCCGTCCAACAAGATGAGCGTCTTGCATCGAAATAATCGGAGCGAGTAACAAGAGCTTGTTATCCTCCTTTCTACCGCTTAAGGCTCGTGGCGTACAATTCTTCTCGTATTATTAGAGTGTTTTATTTACCTATGACCGCTTGACGTTGGATCAAGGGTTTGGATCTAATCGAAACATTTTGGTTTTTTGAGGTTAGAGGGTGAATGCAAATGGAGGTTTATTTCGTGGTTTGTTTAGCGAGGCTCAATGCGCTCGGCTCGCAAGATGAAGTGGATCCTAATAAACGATAACTGAAAAATAAAGTGTGAGTGTGCGAGTGCAACCGCTTGGCATTGGACCAAGGATTCGCGAACTAAACTAAATCGATAAAATACGGAAAATAAAATGCGTACATAAAATGGGGGAGAGTTACAAAATAAATTACAGGGGATTGCGAGAAATAAATGGTCTCATTGTAGTTTGCCTAAGAGAAAGCATGTGTGCAGTGTTTTCGAACTATTCGGAGGTGTTCGGCCTTTTTATTCAAATGCAACTGTTCGGAGGCGTTGGACCTTTTTGGATGCGTCGAAATTTGGTTCGTTAACTACCTTAGAGCTGACTCAAAGTTTAGAACCGTTCTATGAGGAGTCGAGTCGGCTCGTGACGAATCTCTAAATTAATCTGATGTTCATCGACCATAAAAAAAGTAAAATAAAAAAACGATTAAATTAAATGAACTAAATTAATTAAAATAAAATAAATAATTAATTAAACTGAATTAATGTAAACGGAATAAAAGGAATTGATAAAAAAACTAAGTACATATGCCTCATATTGGCCGGATTCTTGATTTAATGAAATCGGAAAAATCCGGCCTTTTGTTATATCATTGGCCCGGAAGAAAAAACAATGAACTAAAACCTAGTTAAAACTTCTAAGAAAACTAACTTTGTTATATTAAAAATAAAAGAAGTTTGTTATAAAAAAACAAAACAAAAGTTAATTAATAATAATAATAATAATAATAATAGTAAAGTAATAGAAGCTACAAGGCTACAATCTAATATCTAATGAAGATGAATAATAAAAGAAAATAAAACAGTAAGAAATTTTCTAATGAAGATAAACAATAAAAGAAAATTAGTAAATCAATAAGAAAACCAAAAACAAACTTCAGAGAGAAAAATCCCAAAAAAAATGTACCAATCTAATCAGCAAAACGGGTCAAAGGCCCAAGTCTAAGAGCATAAACATGAGGTTTTAAATATATGATGCAGGATAAATCATCTTTAGGTCAACAGTAATTAGAATACGGAAAAAAGAGAAAAGAACATGTTAACCTCAAACGCTGATCAAAGGAAAACGGAGGTGGAATACCCACTAACACGCATCAAAATCGCCGGAAGAGAGAACTCCACCGCATCTCACTCGACTTTCACTCCTCACGGACCGTGTCTCGCTCGTGTTCAACTTGTTTCCGATTCACTCTCACTTTCACAGCGATTTCCCTGCTTGTTTTGGTTTTGGAGTTCGCGATTTCAGGTTGATGCGGATCTTTCTCATTCGAATTTCGAAACGGCGATGGTTTTGCTCCAGATCGGGAAGGTTTGCGTGTAGTGGGTTTGGCTTGTGTTTAGTTCTCAATGGTTTCACGGCGTCGGTTTGTTCGATTTCTTGATTTCGCGGTGGATAGTTTTGGTTGTTGACGGAGGAGGTGGGGTCGGTTCGTGTTGTTGTTTGGTTTTCGCACTAGGGTGTCGGCACGACTTATGCTTCGGGTATGTGTTTCACCGTCTCAGTTTACGGTGGTTTTCATTCTGATCTCTTCACCCCATCTCTCTTGATTTTTTTTGGTGGTGTTTTGAGGGTTTCTTATGTGTGAACTTTTGCCTTATTTGAGGGTTTATTTGCGGTTAGGTTTTATGCGTAGGTAGCTCCCCCCTCTCTGTGTTAATGATAAGGTTGTTTATATAGAGGGATTTGGGATTATTTGGTACATGTAAAAATGAGATGAAATTCTATGAGCTGGATTGAATACCGTTACAGGTAGTGGAATGACCATTGATTTTGCGGGAATATCCTTTTGCTGCAAAAAATTGATTTTGTCTTTTCTTCCCTTCTAGAAACTCAAGTGGTCCCTGAAAAATATTTTGAATTTTACTGCTTGTTTTTACTGCTATGAATGCTTTTCACTGTTTGGTCTTGTTTTCCCTACTGAGGCTTGGTTGTTTACCGTGAAGATAAATTTTCTCCTGCTGCTAACTTCTACTTCTTTCTAATGTTCGTTCTTTTTCTTCCTTTTCATGTACACGATAACAATGGGTGGAAGAGTAAGGCTGGTGCAGAGGAGCAAGACAAATTCTCACAAACTTTGAATTCATTCAACCCTTTTTTGAATTCCACCTGCGGCACTAATTTTGACAATCTTCTTGTGCGTATTCGCTTGGCTTGAAACAAGATTTTTGGCATGAAGGTTAACTGTTATTGATGAATCTTTGTAAACCTTGTTTCTGTATTGCCCTGAAAACATGGTTGCACTATTTCTTGATGTTACTCCTTGTTATTTGACATGTTGAGGTATTTGTAGAACCTGGTTTGCTGCATATGGTAAGAAACTAATTTTTCTTCGGCTGTGATTTGTTTTAATCTGGTGTTGAACCATTTGTCTGTGATGTTTTTTTAAACCATCTGTTATGCTTTCTGTAACACCCCAAATTTTCCCTCTTCATTTTAAGCATCCTATCACATCATATTCATCATGAGCATATCATATTCTTAGCATCCTAGCATGGAAAGATGTGGCATAACATTTCTCATGACCTAGCATTAAGCATATGATCATCTGTGGAGGTTCTTGAAGCATCACAAGCTATGAAAAGGGGCCCAATGGTTTTGTACAAGTCCAATGAGGGGTCTACATTGCATTTACAAGTTCAAGTTCATTTACAAAAGCTCAAAAGGTTGGAGGATCATCAGGGAATCCAGGCTAGGGCAAAGCTCCTACACAATGGTCCCAAACTAGGGTTTGAGTTTCAAGCATGAAAACCTCAAAACTTTGGCCATTTAATTTGGGCAAAGTCTTTTACATGTCAAGAGGATCTTAGGTACCAAATTTGGTGAGAAAATTCCTTGTGGAAGTCAAGCATTTCTTCAGTTGCTTGCAGATGAAGAAACTGGTCAACTGTGCCTTAAAGAAGTCAACTGTGCGATTTCAAGGGGTACAACCCCATTTTTCTAGCCAAGAGATGTTCTTATAATGTTAAAAGAGGTTTGGAAAGTTCAAAGATCAAGAATCATGAGGTTTTGAGGTGTTTTGCAAAATTGGTGCAAAGTTGGTTATGGAAAATGCCATTTTTGGCAAGTTTTTGCCCTAAAATTCAAGTGAGCATAACTTAATGAAAAATTCTTCAAATGGACCAAAGTCAAACATGAAAGTTGGAGATTAAGGCCTCCCATTTTCAAAAAGTACAAGTACTTTTTCATAGCCTCCATGGTTGAAGAGTTATGCCCCTCGAAAATTTCATCAAAACTAGGGCAAAACTTAAATTTTCACTTATGCACCAAGCAAAAAGGCATGAAACTTAATTTTGAGTATTGGTACATACCAAATAATGTTGCAATGTATCAATGCAATACATTTGGCTCACTTTTCTCCAAGAAATACACAAAATTCGTGCATAATGAGAATTTCCTTCCTTAAGTGCAAAAAGTGCATGTTCATGAGAATTGTGTGACATCTTCATCCAAGGGCCAGGATCTTTTTGGTTTGAGATTAAGGGTCAGATATGGAGTGCACATGGGCAAGAGGCAAGGCAATGCATGAGGATTTCATGAGATCACACAAAACTTGCCAAATTTGCAAAATCACTCACACATTCCATTCACACGTGCAAATCCTCCCATTCTTTCAGCACTAATTCATGACTTCATATAAAAGAAAATTAGGGTTTTAGAGGATCCAGTTCTCTCTCATTTCTCAGCTTCCAAGTTTTTGCTCAACTTGCATTTTCATTCGAATCTCTTCACACACTTGCTTTCTTCACAAACAAATCACAGATCCTTCATCCTTGAGAGCTCAGGATCACAAATCTCTCCATTGTGCAAGCTATTTCTCAAGATCAAGTACCTTCCCATTTCAAGGAAGTTGGCTGCAAACTCTCAGATCCAGCAAGATTCAAGACTCTAGTTGCATTTATTTTTCAACTAGAGTGCATTTGGAGTGGATTGGCATCATTATCTTGGCTTATCACAAGCTATTCTCAGATCTGCAAGTTCAGGTGAGGTCAAAATCTTCAGATCTAAAAATGAAAATAGTTGTGTGCATTGTGATCTACTTGTTATGCTGATCATTCTGCTGGTTTTAGTTTCGAATTTAGTGCATTATTGAGTTTGTTACGTGATTTTGAAGTTTCATGGCATAAATTGTTTGCTCACGATCCATAGAATTCTTTGATCCATTGGGATTTTCAGTGTCATATTTGAGATCAGCATGGTCCAATTATCCAATCTGGAGCATTTTGTCCATTTTTGTTAGGTTTTGTTCATGCTATGCAATTTCCGGTGCCAGAGCCCTAGCTCCGGTCACCGGAATCTGGGATGTGTAATTAGGGTTTCTAAGGTTGAAGATGAGTCCCTCACCCTTGGATCTCTCATCTCAATGTCAAGATGTTGCCACCTCAATTAATGAGGCCTCCTCCCAATCACGTGCGTTTGGATTTCTAATTTGTTTCTGAATAATCCACATGTTTCTCACCCCATGCTATCTAATGTGTGCCTCAGCTCTGAGCCTATGAATCTGCCACGTCAATTAATGAGGTGAAGTCCAGGATGCGTCCATCTGATCAAATGGCTTGTGTTTTTTTCCATATTTTCCTTGAATTTCCACCCTTATTTTGATACACTTGCGCAGACTGGGTGTGCCTCCCCTTCTATTCGCACCCCCTTGCCTTTGGGCCCAATTCATTTCAACTATATTTCCTTCTATTCGCACCCTCCCAGCATTTTCTCATTTTATTTCTTTCTTTTCTTTTATTTCTTTATTTCATTTTGCTTTTCAATTTTTAAAAAATATTTCTAAGTGTCCAAAAATTCTGAATTAATTCATGGATGTTCGTCGGAGTTTTCTTTAATTTTTCATATTTTTCTTTTCCATTTATTTTTAATAGCCACGTGTCAATTAATTCCCTCTTGTAATTAATTCTTTTTAAGTCCTTTTTGTGCATTCTGCCTTGTCCAATTTCCATAGTGATCATCATTTTGAATTTCTTGTTGGTTCTTTTTGCTCTGGTTTTTAGAAACTTGTTCATTTGGTTTTGACCTTTGACTTATGAAGGAAGTTTCTTAACCCTAGTTCATGTTTAAGCCTTCTTTTGACTTGCATAGCTTCTGAATTTCTTCCTATCCTTTTGGCATGTTGTTATATCATGATTGAAGGTCTCTTGTTCAAAGTTGTGCAATTTTTGGGTGCATTGTTGATTTAATTTGAATTTTGGTTCATAACTTGTCCCATTTTGCTTCTTTTTGATCATAAGTCCTCTCATTGGCTTAGAAGGGCACTTGTGCCAACTTCTTCTTCTTATTTGGGGTCTCTTTAGGGTATTAATACCATTCTGATCTTGGTTTATGGTTTTGTCTTGGAAGTTTTGTGATTTGCTTACCTTTTAAGTTCATCCTTTCTTAGGTGCATCCACCTCACTCCTTTGCTTATTTCTTCCTATAAGTTGATTGTTTAGCTTTGTGTTTCTCTTCTCCTCATCTCTCTTGCTTCTTAAGCACTTATTTAACTTGTTTTGGTTCTGGTCTTGTGCCTTGATTTCATGTTTTGTGTATTTGTGCTTCGCATCCTCCTAAGTTTATTTTGCTTTGCCATGTGATTCATGTTACTTCATATTGACTTGTATGCTTCTTTTCTCATTCTTGTGACTTGCATTTGCATTGAGCTTTTGCATATATGACTTCACTTCTGTTTGTATGATGTTGGTATGGCATTATGATCATTTCATTTTGTTTTTATACTTGTGTTACTAACCTTTTCAGGGGCTATGGTAAATGAGAGGTGTGGATGTGATTCCCACATCTCCAAATCTCATCTCTTCTCTTCTTATTCTTATTTGTGCTAACCTTTTGATTGTTGGGCTTAGACCTTACTTCCCTCCTTTATTCTTCTTCTTTCTTCTTCTTCTCTTCTTCTTTCTTTCTTCTTTAGGATAGTAAACCTCACTAACCTTAGGATATCCATGCATGACAACACTTAGGAATCTGTAGTCCCCCATTAGACTTTTGCCTTTGTGATCCTTTTGGTTTCCCTTCTCTTCTCATCTCAAACCCAAAAAAACACTTTATAAAATTTGAAGTGATACCTTGAGCAATAGCCTTATCCCATGAGATGCTTGTAGTCTTCCCATCTTGGGATATTACAAGCTTATCTTGTGATGCACAAGTCTGATCAAGATATCATCTTCACAAAGAAAATCATAAAAAACACTTCTTCATTGTAAATACAAAACACTTAATAAGGTAATGAGTTAGTGAGCTTAAACCCTAATCTTTGGGTTCAAGTTTTGGGGATCTTCTCCTTACTTGAGTGTGCTTGTTCTATTATTCCATCTTGGAATGTAGTGAAAAGTGCACATTCCATGGAAAAGAGCTTGAGTTCACTTCCTTGTGACACACTCATAAAAGCTTCTAAAAACACAAACAAACAATAAGCGTCTCTCCTTCGGGACTTCTTTTCTCATCACCTTCGCTCCGTCCGCGAACTTGCTCCTACTTGTCATTTTGCAAGACGGTTACACACTCGTCGTCCGAGTCTGCAACACCTGAGCATTGGCATAGGCAGTTCAAGCCTTAATTCACAATCAATTTCTTTTCTACCCCTAGTTAGGGGAACTACGGCATCTCTGATCCTCATTTTCCCGATGAGGTACGTAGGCAGCGGGGTAGGGCCCGCTCGAGCACAATCTTTATTTTCCCTACATTTTTTCTCTTTGTTTTCTCATTCAGTTCCTTTCTCAGTCTTCTTTTCCAGTTCCAATTCATTTTCTTTGCAGCAGCTTTCATCCCCTCACCCTTTGAAATAGTTTCTTTGCAAGTGTGGATCCCATCGGGTACGGAGGACGATCTGGGTGCTAATACCTTCCCAGGTTGTAACCGACTCCCAAACTCAGTCTCTTTGGTTCGCAGGACCCGTGTCCTTCCTTTTTTTTCTTCTGGTTTGTGCAGCATTACCATTCCCGTTCCTTTGGGATAAAAATGCTTGGCTGGCGACTCTATTCTTTTTCCGCTCCACTTTCGCGTTTGTACCAGGATGGAAATCCGGGGAGCGACAGCTGGCGACTCTGCTGGGGACCTCATAACCAGAGTATCTCTGGTTCCCCTGTGAGTCTCTCCTAGCGCTTGCATGTTTCTGTTTCATTGGGTGTTGATTATTTGTTGTTGCTTGTTGTATTTTACTGTTGTTTATTTACAGTTATTTACAGCTTTATTTACAGTTTTCAGTATTTATTTTTTGCATCATATTATTACTGGACTATCTGGACTGGATTTTCTGTTTGGTAGGCTTGGGTGATACTGTTACTGTGAGATGAGCTCATTACCACGGCTCGTGTGCACCTTAGGACTTAGAGTGGTTCCACTTTGGCCTCATGAGATCTTGTCATGGGGGTAGTAGTGAGTTCCACACCCAGATTTGCGACCGTCTTGGAAATGTCTTGATTTGGGGATCTTCCTCTCTCATTTCATAACCTTGATAGTTATGTGCAGCTGGGGACCGATCATTGAGAACCTTGTGGAAACATCCCTCTTAGTGATGACAGTGGCATACCACATTTTGTGGCAAACCCATTCGCATATGAGGGCCCACTTGGGACTTACATAGGATGACCTTGTTTCCCAGACTCAGCTGAGGCCTCCCTGCGTAGTATATAATGGCAAACCGATTCCCTAATTTGGTCATGAGCCATTTCTCGGAGATGGTGAAAGTATTATTGCTATTCGGCTTTGAGAGTCCGTGATGTCTGACCCGGAGCATACCAGTGAGATTGGGAGGGGTTTACAGGTTTGCAGGAACCCTTGGCCTCTACATACCCTCATTATCAATGGTCCTTATTATGATTTTTGGTCCTATGGTCCTATGGTTCTGGTGTTCTGGTTTTCTTGGTACTATGGTTCTGAGATTTCTATCAGAGGGTTGTGACTCAGAGGATTTTGGTTTGCAGTTGATCAGAGGGTCATTGTGTTCAGTGTCCAGTATCCAGATGGTCCCAGATTGATCATATGCCTGCATTGCATTTGCATTTGCATCATTCTTGCATTAACTATTTATGTTTCCATTTTTCAGGTCATTGTTCCTAATCAGCTTCCAGTTCTGGTAAATCTTTTCTCCAGATGGCAGAAATCAGAAGAATTACAAGGAAAAAGAATGTTCACTATACTTTTCTTCAACCTGAAGTCAGAAGTGTTCATAAATTAGCAGGTCTGATGAATGACCAAGTCTTGGGAAATTTCAGGAAGAGATATGGCCAGATATTGAAGTATGTGGACAAACCCACTGCAGACCAGAAGGACAGTTTGCATACCTTGCTTCAGTTTTATGACCCCCTGCTACGTTGCTTTGTGTTTCCAGATTACATCTTGGCTCCTACCTTGGAGGAGATTTCCAGCATTCTGAATGTTCCAGTCAGAGATACCTTGCCTTTCTATGGGTCTGAGGTGGTGCTTAAGGAAGAAGACATAGCCAAAGTTTGTCGTTTGCTAGCTTCTACAGTCAAGAAGGCTTTGAAGGATAGTGAAGGCAAAGGACTCCCTTGGAGTGTGCTTATACCAGAGGCTGAGAGATATGCTACAGAGGGTAAATGGGGTGACTTTGGTGCTTTGCTGGCTTTGATGGTGTATGGGTCTAGCTTGTTCCCAGGAGAGAAAGAATTTGTGATCTTGGAGGTGATCTCTATATTTGCTAAATGTAATCCTGTGCCAACTCTGTTGGGTGACTTCTATTACAACGTTCATTACAGGAATGAGAAAGGTAGAGGTGGACCAGTGGGCTACTGTGCTTCATTGTTTGCTGAGTGGTTTGCCAGACAACTGCCAAAAGCAGGTGCTTTTAAGGAAATGAGGGATGAGTGGAGATGGTCTAGAAGGTTGATGGGGTTAACTGCTGAAGATATAGCCTGGGGATATGACAGAGATCTGCTAGGAAAAGAGTTGCTGGTCAGTTGTGGAAGATTTGTTGGAGTGCCTTTGCTAGGAAGGAAGGGTGTGATCAGTTATCATCCAACATTAGCCAGGAAGCAGTTTGGTTAGCCTTTGAGAGATCCTCCACAAATGGAAGAATTTGCTGAGTCTTTGTATTTTCCTGTGGAAGGAAACAAGGAGTTAGTTCTACAAGCATCCCAAGCTTGGGCTCACATGGTGATAAAGGGTAAGAAAGACTTTGGCAGAGTAGATCCCAAGACGTATCCTCCTTTTGCTGCATGGTTGCAAAAACATGTGGAAGAAGTTCTCATGCCTTTCTCAGTAGAAGCTCCCCTTTATCCCAGAGAAGTGCCAAGCCAGAGTATTGTCTCCCTTGAAGAGTACAAGAAATTGGAAGCACAACTGCATGAAGTTCGAGTGGAGAATGCTGAAATGGTCAACCTGTACCATCTTGCCAACCGGGCCAGAAATGAGGCAGAAGGAAAGCTGCAGAAGATACAAGCCTCTTTGGAAGCTAAAGAGAAGGATTTTGCTGGAAGGGAAGCCCACTTTCACAGGTTGGGTCTGATGGAGGAAAAAAGAGAAGTTGAACGCAAAACGACTTTGAAGACTCTCAAGGAAGCTCGTCGATCCATTGTTTGGTTGCAAGGCCAAAGGGAGGAAGAGCAAAAGAAGTTCAAAGAGAAAGAAGAGTTCTTTGAGGTGCAAAGGGCCTTTAAGAAGGAAGAGGTGGAGAAAGTCCACAACGTTCGGAGGGAAAAGACTCAGCAGCTAGCACAAAGCCAGTTAGCCTTGGAGGAGGCACGGAAGGAGATTGAAGAGCTCAAGCTGAGAGCGGGTGTGAAGAAGAGCAGAGCAGAGGTGGTTGTAGAGGAGCCTGGGTCTCTAGTTTAGTTTATTTTTCAGACTACCTACAGACTTGTTGTAGGAGTCTTGCTTTATTTCTTTTGTCTTTTATTCATGTAATGGATTATAACCCTTCGGGGAATATTTCTGTTTATGCTCTAACTTTTGGCCGGCAGTGGTTTGTCCATGATATGCAGTGTTAATGTGCAAATTATCATTTCTGAATATGCAAGACTCGTTTTTCTGATACTGCTAATATTTGAACACTCACCAAAGAGAAAGCTTGAAAGTTAATACCCAAAGTGGCTGTCTGGAGTAGATACCAGAACTGGGGCATGCAAATGCTTAAAACATGGGAACATGAGTAGTTACATTGCATGCATATGACGTGTTTGTTTGTTTTGTAGGTAGTGCTTCAATTTCTAACGTTCTTGTTGTTTCAGGCACTATAGCTCCCAGGAAAGTTCGAGAACAGCCAGTCGCACATAGATATCCCACAAAGGTCAACAGAGAAAGAGTCATGGATCAAATGCAAGCTGATTTAGCTGACTTGAGACTGAGGATGGACAATTTTATGACCCTTATGGCAGGCATGGGTCAGAATCAGGAACGTCTGCGTGAGTTGGTTGAAACTAGTCAAGCCAGGAACAACGGTACTGCTGATGGAGGTAATTGTAACGGTGCGGGCGCCCGTCAAGTTGAAATCCCTGTAGCACAGCCAGGGGTCACCATTATCAATGATGGACTGAAAAATGTACAGATGGACGGTCAAGACGAACAGTTTACGTTGCTGGACGAAACTGAAGGCCAGGGGGCTGAAATGAACAGGAAGTTTGAGGAGTTGGCAGAACAGATCAGGGTTATTCAATCTCAGAACTCTTTGGGGTTCGACATTACTGACTTGGGCTTGGTTCCAAGGGTTAGAATCCCTTACAAGTTCAAGGTCCCAACTTTGGAGAAGTACAACGACACAGCGTGTCCAAGGACTCATCTTCAGTCCTTTGTAGGGAGGATTGCTGCCCACACTGATGATGAAAAGCTATGGATGTACTATTTCCAGGACAGCCTGGTTGGGGCCTCCTTGGAATGGTATATGAAGCTAAGCAGAGTCAACATTAAGAGCTGGAAGGACCTGGCAGAGGCTTTCGTGAGACAATACCAGTACAATTTGGACATGGCTCGAAATCGCACTCAATTACAACACATGTCTCAAACTGCTAAGGAGGGGTTTAAAGAATATGCTCAGAGGTGGCGTCAGCTCGCTGCCAGAGTGCAACCACCACTACTGGAGAATGAGATGGCTGATATGTTTATGGGGACATCGCAAGGTGTGTTTATCGAAATATTGGCGTCTTGTTCGGCTACCAAGTTCAACGATATAGTAATTGCTGGAGAAAGGGTCGAGACTTTGTTAAAGATGGGAAAGATTCAGGATACAAGTGCGAGTAGTTCTAGTGGAGTAAGAAAAGCTTTCAGCGGACCCCCGAGAAGAAGGGAAGGTGAGACCAATGCTGTGTTTGGCCGAGGACGGGGCCGAGGAAATAAAAGGTCATATGAGCAAGTGGCAGCTGTCACAATTCCTTCCAATCCTTTGCAGCAGGTGCAACCTCAACAAAAACAACAATAACAACAGCCACAATGTAACAACTATCAACAAACACCTTATCAGCCAAGGAAGACTCGCCCGACTAATAGGGTGCTTGAGGCAATTCCCATGACATAAGCTGCATTGCTACCAAGATTGTTGGACCTGAATTTGATACAACTGAGGACTTTGGCACCACCACCACCTGGAGAGCTTCCAGTGGGGTACGATGTCAATGCTATATGCGCTTTCCATTCAGGGGCACCCGGGCCCTCAACTGAGAAGTGCAGGGCGCTACAACACAAAGTCCAAGATTTGATAGACTCCAAGGCGATTAACTTCGCACCACCGCCGAATGATACTTCAAACCCTATTCCGAATCACGGAGGGGCTACAATAAATGTTGTTGATAGCGGTGAGAAGTTAAGTCTGATTCTGAGCATAGAAGAAGTGAAGACTCTGTTGTTGGTAGTGAAGGAGAGGTTGTTGATAGGTCAAGTGTTTCTGGGATGCAGGTCTGATTGTGAAAAGTGTGGGAATTCAGTGAACGGTTGTGAAGACCTGAAGATGGGGTTGCAGAATCTGATTGATGAAGGATCTTTGCAGTTTGACAAAGTTGATAGTGAAGTTGATGATGTGTCCACTATAACCATTTTCTATGATCCAGCTGAGATGCCTGCTAGAAGAGAGCCTGTGACCATTTATGCTCCTGAAGTTAGTCCTGTGACTATTACTATGCCTGGGCCTGTTCCTTATACAGATGATAGAGCCATTCCATGGAATTACAGCTCAGATGTGTACGTGGAAGGACAGAAGATCAAGAGTAAGTTTGTTGCTATTGACCCGACTGTAGTGAACGTCGAAGGAGTTGGAGGTTTTACGAGAAGTGGTCGTCTATTTGCTCCCCCAGTTCTGAGAGGAGATCCTGAGGCTAAGGCTTCGACAAAGGCTAAAGGAAAGCAAACAGTGACTGAAGAGACAACAATTCCTGCTGCTGGACAGGGTACCTTTGAGAAGGAGGTCGAGGAATTTATGCGCATAATTAAAAAGAGTGATTATAAGGTGGTCGAGCAGTTGAACCGGACGCCTTCCAAAATATCCATTATGTCTTTGCTGATGTGTTCTCCGGCACATAGAGAGGCCTTGCTGAAGGTGCTGCAGATGGCCTATGTTCCTCAAGAAATAACTGTTAATCAACTGGAAGCTGTAGTGGGTAGTGTGAATGCAAGCCACGGGCTGGGCTTTACAGACAGAGACCTTATGTCAGAGGGCCGTAACCATAACAAAGCACTACATATTACTATGGAGTGCAAGGGTGTTTTGTTGTCGCATGTCCTTGTTGACACATGCTCTTCTCTTAATGTACTTCCGAAGAAAGCATTAATGAAGCTCAATGTTGATGGTATTGTCCTAAGACCCAGTGATTTGATTGTCAGAGCTTTTGATGGGTCCAGAAGGTCAGTGTTTGGAGAAGTTGAGTTACCCGTGAAAATAGGTTCTCAAGTATTCAAAAGTATTTTCTACGTCATGGACATTCAGCCCACATACAGATGCTTGTTGGGACGCCCATGGATTCATGCTGCTAGAGCTGTAACATCCACTTTGCATCAAAAGCTCAAATACGTGGTTGATGGTCAAGTCATCACTGTGTGCGGAGAGGAAGATATCTTCGTAAGCCACTTATCAACTTTCAAATATGTAGAGATGGACAGAGAGATTCATGAGACTCTGTTTCAGGCCTTCAAAGCAGTTAATGTCAGCATTTTGACTCCTGTGGAGAGAAGCGGTGAGAAAGAAGGTACCTCCATTCATTCCTACAAGCAGGCAAAGGAAGTGGTTCAGTCAGGAAGTGCCCAAGGTTGGGGCAAATTGCTGGAGTTAGAGAAGAAAGACGACAAGTTTGGTTTGGGTTATCAACCTAGTGGATCTGATTGGTCTTCAAGTGGTAAAGCCATTACTTTTACAAGTGCTGGGATGCTCGACCGCAACCAAATCTGGGTGAAAAGCCAAGATGGAGACAATGATGGTGACTGGGACAACTAGATTCATCCGCGTGCGCCAGGAGAGGAGCTGAAGAACTGGTTTGCTGAAGACATCGTCCAAGTTACCTGGCACTCAGAGTAATTTATTTGTTTCCTTTCTTATCATGCTGCATTGTCAAATCCTACATTCTGCCCAAGATACTAGGATCCATTGTATGGGCCACCATGTTTGTTATGCACTTATTTTACCATGAAATAAAGGACATTTTCAGACAAATTGTGTTCTCTTTATTTTGTTTTAAATTTTTCACAAAAAATATAAAAATGGCAATGTATTTTTCCTTTTTGTTTTTGTGTTTGCGTCTCTTTTGCAAAATAAACAGACTCTGAAATAAGCACATCATCTGTGCAGTGTTGATCATCCGGATTCCATTGATAACGTTCCTGCTATGACCACACATGACTTTGACAATCCTGTCTACCAAGCTGATGAAGGGGTTGAGGAAGACTGTGACCTCCCTAAAGAATTGGTCAGATTGTTGAAACAAGAGAAACGGGTTATTCAGCCTCATCAGGAAGAAATTGAGAACATCAACATCGACACTGAAGATGTGAAGAAAGAGATCAAGATTGGGGCCAGTCTGTAGGCCGAAATAAAGAAAGAGCCGATTGGTATGCTGTGAGAGTATGTGGATATCTTTTCCTGGTCGTATCAAGATATGCCAGGGTTGGATACCGACATCGTTGTGCATAAGCTACCATTGAGAGAAGACTGTCCTCCTGTGAAATAGAAGTTAAGAAGAACTCGTCCTGACATGGCGATGAAGATCAAATAGGAGGTTCAGAAGCAATGGGATTCCGGAATCCTTGCCGTAACTAGTTACCCACCTTGGGTAGCTAACATTGTACTTGTACCAAAGAAGGACGGCAAGGTCCGGATGTGCGTTGACTACCGGGATTTGAATAGAGCGAGCCCAAAAGATGACTTTCCGTTACCTCACATTGATGTGTTGGTAGATAATACTGCTCAATTCTCGGTATTTTCCTTCATGGATGGCTTCTCCGAGAATAATCAAATTAAGATGGCTCCCGAAGACATGGAGAAAACAACGTTCATTACCCCGTGGGGTACATTCTGCTACAAGGTCATGCCCTTTGGTTTGAAGAACGCCGAGGCAACTTATCAGCGGGCCATGGTCACATTGTTCCACGACATGATACACAAGGAGATAGAGTGTTATGAGGACAATATGATCGCTAAGTCCCGAGACGAAGAAGAGCATCTGGTCAATCTCAAGAAGCTGTTTGATAGAATGATAAAATAAAAGCTGAGGTTGAATCCAAACAAGTGCACTTTCGGAGTGCGTTCCGGGAAACTGCTGGGTTTCATTGTTAGTCAGAAGGGAATTGAGGTAGATCCTGCAAAGGTAAAAGTAATTCAAGATATGCCTGCACCGAGAACAGAAAAAGAAGTGTGCGGGTTTTTAGGGAGGTTGAACTACATTTCACGGTTCATATCTCATCTAACTGCCACGTGCGAACCAATATTCAAATTGCTAAGAAAAGAGCAAACGGTCAGGTGGAATGAAGACTGCCAAAGAGCTTTCGACAAGATAAAAGAATAATTGCAGAAGCCTCCAATTCTAATGCCTCCAGTTGAAGGAAGACCTTTAATCATGTACTTGATTGTGCTAGAAGGGTCAATGGGGTGTGTTCTAGGCCAACATGACGAGTCTGGTCGAAAAGAGTACGCTATTTATTACCTTAGCAAAAAGTTTACCGACTGTGAATCCCGTTACTCACTGCTCGAGAAAACTTGTTGCGCTTTGGTATGGGTTGCTCGCCGACTAAGACAGTACATGTTGACTCATACCACACTGATAATTTCCAAAATGGATCCTGTCAAGTACATCTTTGAGAAACCAACGTTAACCGGAAGGGTTGCTAGGTGGCAGATGATTTTAACAGAATATGACATCAAATATACTTCTCAGAAAGCCATCAAAGGAAGTGTATTGTCGGATTACCTTTCAAAGCAACCTCTTGAAGATGATTATAAGCCAATGAAGTTTGATTTCCCTGATGAGGACATCATGTTGATAACGCTAAATTATATCGTTTAATTGGCTTGACTTACACGAATTTTAGTTATGATTTCCTTTGTTTTATTTGATTTATGCTTCGATTTATATATCATTTACTATGTTTTCAGGTGACTTGGATTAATTCACAAAAGAAAGAAAAGAAAAGAATTAAAGGAAGAAATATGAAGAAAATGAGAAGTTATGAATAAAAAGGAAAGAAAAGGACGGAAAGAAAATAAAAGGGGTGGGACCCACCACTCTCACACAATGTGGCGCAAGCAACATTGGAAGGTGGCGCCAACCACCTATAATTTAGGAGAAGAAATCTCCATTTTCCCTTTTATTCCTCCACTACTTCTCCAACTTCCCACTACTCCCACTCACTCCACTACTTCTCCAACTTCTCACTACTCCCACTCACTCCACTACTTCTCCAACTTCCAACTACTCCCACTTACTCCACCACTCATTTATGTGCCATGGAAGTTACAAAACGAAATTTCCTTCTATATATAGTTTTGCTCTTGGCTTTAAAGGGGTGTCCAAGTTTTTGTGCAATTTATTCTTTCATAGTTCTAGGCATAAATTATCATTGTAAAAGTGGTAGTTTCTCACATCGAGGAACTACCACACCATTAGTATTAGGCCTATGTTCTATGTAACGCTTGGATCAACAATCTTGCATTTCAGTTTCTCTATTTCCAGCATTTAATTCAAGTTTATTACAGGTTATTTATTTTATCGCTTTATTATTATTATTATTACTGCATCTCTTAATTGTTAAAGTATGTTGTTCTTAATTTCAATCTTTATGTTTACGTCGTTTCCATTTAATTATATGTCTTGCTAATTAGTTTAGAGTCCGGCATATGAGGACCGTCGTTACCGACGGGAATCGGTAGAAAATAATAGGTGCGAATTAATAACTACAATTATTTTTTGGTTATAATTTCTATGTGTAATTTAATTAGCATTGTCATGAGAGTGAGATGTTAGTTAACATTTCTTTGTCATGAGAGTGAGAGGCATATAAAGGTTTGAGCCAAGATCCGCGAGAGCGTGAGGAGCGAACCAGATAGTAGAAATTAGGCAACTTATCTAAATACAGCGAGAGCACTTTAGAGACGTTTAGGATATTATTAGCTTTCAAAGAGTGTTTCCTAGTTACCGGGCGAGCGAGAGCAAAATCTTGGGATTAGGAAGTATGATTTTAGTTAAGACCGCGAGAGCGTGAGACAGAGTCTTTAAGTTGGTATATTCTACGGAATAGAAGTATAGTCGTAATTAGCACCTCATTCTATGAGTCCCTTAGGAGCGCGGAAACCATATCCCGCCCTCGTTCTTCTATATTTTCTTAGTTCTATTTTAGTTTTAGTTCTAATCAAATATTATTAGCCTTAGCTTTACAAAGTAACGATAGATAACGATAGGTTGATATTTGTCTCTGTGGTTCGACAATCTTTTATATTACTTCGATAAATCCGTGCGCTTGCGGACGCATCACATGTACCTCAAAGAAAACGATTGCGAGGAACCACTTCCGGAGGAGGGGCTAGACCCTGAATCCAAATGGAAGTTGATGTTTGATGGGGCAGTCAATATCAACGGACGTGGAGTTGGTGATGTTCTTATTACTCCCGAAGGTGTTCACTTTCCCTTCACTGCCAGAATTACTTTTGGCTGCACCAACAATGAAGAGGAATACGAGGCATGCATAATGGGAATAGAGGAGGCAATTAATCTTCGGATTAAGAACCTCGATATATTCGGAGATTCAGCCCTCATCATTAACCAGATTACTGGAAAGTGGTATACGCATCAAGAGCATCTAATTCCTTACAGGGATTATGCCAGAAAACTGTTGACGTTCTTCACAACAATTAAGCTTCAGTACATACCACGTGATGAAAATCAATTTGCCGACGCATTGGCCACTCTTTCTTCGTCTATTAAAGTCTTCTGTTGGAATTATGTGCCCAGAATTGACATCTCCAGGCTTGACGCTCCAGCTCATGCTTTCTCTGTAGACGCAGTGTCTGACGAGAAACCTTGGTACTTTGATATCAAGCTATTCTTGGAAAAGAAAGAATACCCAGCTGGGGCATTTTCCAATGACAAGAAGACCTTAAGGTGACTTGCTTCTAGCTTCTTCTTGAATACTGACGGAGTTTTGTACAAGAGAAACTTTGACATGGTCTTGCTCAGATGCGTGGATAGACATGGAGCAAGCCTGTTAATGCAGGAAGTCCACGAGGGATCTTTCGGTACCCATGCAGGAGGGCATGTTATGGCTAAGAAATTACTGAGATCGGGGTATTACTGGATGAAAATGGATGCAGACTGTTGTTCATTCGCTCGTAAGTGCCACAAATGCCAGATCTATGCAGACAAGGTGCATGTTCCTCCAAGCCCGCTCAACGTCATGTCATCTCCTTGGCCCTTTTCTATGTGGGGCATTGACATGATCGGAAAAATAGAGCCAACTGCTTCAAATGGTCATCGCTTCATCTTGGTCACGATCGATTATTTCACTAAGTGGGTTGAAGCAGCATCTTATGCTAATGTCACTCGTCAAGTGGTTGCCAGATTTTTGAAAACGGACATTATCTGCAGATACGGAGTGCCCGAAAGGATCATTACTGACAATGGTTCTAATCTCAACAACAAGATGATGGCAGAGTTGTGTCGGGACTTCAAGATTTAGCATCACAATTCTTCTCCTTATCGACCAAATATGAATGGTGCAGTAGAGGCAGCAAACAAGAATATCAAGAAGATTGTGCAAAAGATGGTTGTCACTTACAAAGATTGGCATGATATGTTACCATTTGCGCTGCATGGGTACCGAACGTCAGTCAGGACGTCAACTGGGGCAACTCCCTTCTCATTGGTATATGGTATGGAGGCAGTTTTGTCTGTTGAAGTGGAGATTCCTTCATTGCGTGTGATGATGGATGTGTAGCTTGATGAGGCTGAATGGGTACGTGCTCGATACAATCAGCTATGCTTAATTGAGGAAAAGAGATTAGCGGCTATCTGTCATGGTCAGCTTTATCAGAGGAGAATGAAGCGAGCATTTGACCAACGAGTACGTACTCGGGAGTATCAAGTGGGAGAGCTTGTGCTCAAGAGGATTGTTCCTCCAGGTTCAGATCACAGGGGCAAGTGGACCCCAAACTACGAAGGACCATTCATGGTGAAGAAAGTCTTTTCAGGAGGAGCACTGATGCTCACCACTATGGATGGAGATGATTTCCAATCCCCTGTTAACTGAAACGCAGTTAAAAAATACTTCGCATAAAGAGACCCGCTGGACACAAAAACAGAATTAAAGTCCAGGCAAAAAAAGGGCATCTCGGCGAGCTAAAAACAGAATAAAAAGCTCGGGAAAAATTTAGGGAAAAAAATAAAATAAAATGTACACCCGCTGGGTTGAAAAGCCACATTGGACAGCTCAGGCAAAAAAGGGTATCCCGGTGGATTGAAAACCCGAAAGGGCGATCCACGCAAAACAAGGGAATAAGCGAACAACTGCGATCCGAGTAATCTGAACTAAATCATTGTTTCGTACAGCTTGACAGTATCAGAAGGATAGGAATCAGTCCCCTCATCTTCTCAGAAAGCATAGGCAAGAATGGAGAGTTTTGAAGACATGCTGGTCATAGCAGAAATGGAACTCATTGGGATGTCGTGTCCATTGCCATTAGGATAGTTTATTTTCTCAATTTTATGGTGTCTACCTCTTTCCAGGTGGTTGCTTCCTGATGTAAAATCTTTGCCTATTCAAAGGCCTTTCAATAAAAAGAATATTCAGTCAAAAAGCTGTGTTGTGTTTATTTATGTTTGCAAAATGTCCTGAATTTTTGGCAAAAATAGCATTGCATTTAAACATGGTGATAATTTGAAAGAAAATGACATTGCAGGGAAACATTTGAAACCCTCTTTGAGTGTCGGGAGACGATGGATGAACAGATCATACCATGCAAGTCCCCGGGGCACACTTGTGTTTTCTGTTGTTGCAAGTTGTAGGATGGCGTCACATTCTCCCAAGCATAATTTTCCCCAGTTAAGCCTTGGCAGGTAGCCCAAGCAGTTTATCTTTCCCAGTGGAGTATACCCAGCAAGTAGTGGGAGGCCCATTCCCCACAGAGTTCATCTGTCAGAGCTCTTGTCACCAACAATGGATATTTGAGGAATCCCCAATCATCAGGGAAATATTCTCCAGCACTCGTCTGTGTTTGATCTTTATTACTGCTCGTCTGCATCTCTCAATACTCGTCTGTGTTGTCACTATGTTATTGCTCATTTGCTTTCACCAACAGCTGCCCATGGTTGTATTTATTGTTGCTCGTCTGCACTTCCCAACACTCGTCTGTGTTTGAAATTTATGGCTTGTCTGCACTTTTCCAACACTCGTCTGTGTTTGATGTTTGATAATTGTTGTTGCTCTCCAACACTCATCTGTGTTATCACTTTGTGGTTGCTCGTCTGCACTTCCTAACACTCGTCTGTGTTTGAGGTTTATTGCTCGTCTGCACCTCCCCAGCACTCGTATGTGTTTGTTATCTGTTTGAAGATCGTCTACATTGTTCGGATACTCGTCTGTATCATCCCTAACACTCGTCTGTGTTAGCTTATATCTGTATGTGTGGATTTGCTGATTATCCTGGTACTCGTCTGTACTACTACTCCAAATGCTCGTCTATGTTTAAATTTCTAGTATTCGTCTGTACCAGTGGCTGATATTCGTCTGTATCATTGCCTGAAGCGTTCGTTTGTGTTTTTTAGATCATCGTCTGATACTCGTCTATATCATTGGCTTATGGCAGTCGTCTGTGTTATCTTGTTGATCTTCCAATACTCGTCTGTATTGAAGAGGTTTAAAATCCTGATTGTGGGAATAAATGTCAAAATGGTTACCGGTCCTGGCGTAACAGGTATATCCGAAGGAGGCTCGTCCGTCTCAGGCACCACTTATTAATCTTGCACCTGGCGTAACAAGTTTGCTCGAAGAAGACTCGTCTGTCTTATACCATATATCCACGGATAATATATGAAGAGAGTTCGTCTACCTTGTTTATGCATGTCTATCCCACATACTTCATTGCATCCCGGTCCTGGCGTAACAGGTATATCCGAAGGAGATTCGTCTGTCTCAAGTCATATGTTCTTGCAAAGTATGTGAGGACTCGTATGTCCAGTTCCTGGCGTAACAGGATTGTTCAAAGAAGACTCGTCTGTCAAAGTATTCTGATTCCAGTTAATAGTTTCAACTTGGAAGGAGCTCGTCTGCTTTCTTTTCACTTCAGGTCACCAAAAGCGTCATTTGGTTGGGTTTATTTCCCATTGTTTGCATTCTTCGTCAAAGTGCAACTTTATGGTCTTCTTGGTATAAAACCACAGTTTATCTTGAACGGTCGATAGCCCGTGCTACCGTCCTTTTCAGATTAACAGTTGTTTGAATAAGGGCAGCTGTAACACCCCAAATTTTCCCTCTTCATTTTAATCATCATATCACATCATATTCATCATGAGCATATCATATTCTTAGCATCCTAGCATGGAAAGATGAGGCATAACATTTCTCATGACCTAGCATTAGGCATATGATCATCTGTGGAGGTTCTTGAAGCATCACAAGCTATGAAAAGGGGCCCAATGGTTTTGTAAAAGTCCTATGAGGGGTCTACATTGCATTTACAAGTTCAAGTTCATTTACAAAAGCTCAGAAGGTTGGAGGATCATCAGGGAATCCAGGCTAGGGCAAAGCTCCTACACAATGGTCCCAAACTAGGGTTTGAGTTTCAAGCATGAAAACCTCAAAACTTTGGCCATTTCATTTGGGCAAAGTATTTTACATGTCAAGAGGATCTTAGGTACCAAATTTGGTGAGAAAATTCCTTGTGGAAGTCAAGCATTTCCTCAGTTGCTTGCAGATGAAGAAACTGGTCAACTATGCCTTAAAGAAGTCAACTGTAAGATTTCAAGGAGTCCAACCCCATTTTTCTAGCCAAGGGATGTTCTTATAATGTTAAAAGAGGTTTGTCAAGTTCAAAGATCAAGAATCATGAGGTTTTGAGGTGTTTTGCAAAATTGGTGCAAAGTTGGTTATGGAAAATGCCATTTTTGGCAAGTTTTTGCCCTAAAATTCAAGTGAGCATAACTTAATGAAAAATTCTTCAAATGGACCAAAGTCAAACATGAAAGTTGGATATTAAGGCCTCCCATTTTCAAAAAGTACAAGTACTTTTTCATAGCCTCCATGGTTGAAGAGTTATGCCCCTCGAAAATTTCATCAAAACTAGGGCAAAACTTAAATTTTCACTTATGCACCAAAGCAAAAAGGCATGAAACTTAATTTTGAGTATTGGTACATACCAAATAATGTTGCAATGTTTCAATGCAATACATTTGGCTCACTTTTCTCCAAGAAATACACAAAATTCGTGCATAATGAGAATTTCCTTCCTTAAGTGCAAAAAGTGCATGTTCATGAGAATTGTGTGACATCTTCATCCAAGGGCCAGGATCTTTTTGGTTTGAGATTAAGGGTCAGATATGGAGTGCACATGGGCAAGAGGCAAGGCGATTCATGAGGATTTCATGAGATCACACAAAACTTGCCAAATTTGCAAAATCACTCACACATTCCATTCACACGTGCAAATCCTCCCATTCTTTCAGCACTAATTCATGACTTCATATAAAAGAAAATTAGGGTTTTAGAGGATCCAGTTCTCTCTCATTTCTCAGCTTCCAAGTTTTTGCTCAACTTGCATTTTCATTCGAATCTCTTCACACACTTGCTTTCTTCACAAACAAATCACAGATCCTTCATCCTTGAGAGCTCAGGATCACAAATCTCTCCATTGTGCAAGCTATTTCTCAAGATCAAGTACCTTCCCATTTCAAGGCAGTTGGCTGCAAACTCTCAGATCCAGCAAGATTCAAGACTCTAGTTGCATTTATTTTTCAACTAGAGTGCATTTGGAGTGGATTGGCATCATTATCTTGGCTTATCACAAGCTATTCTCAGATCTGCAAGTTCAGGTGAGGTCAAAATCTTCAGATCTAAAAATGAAAATAGTTGTGTGCATTGTGATCTACTTGTTATGCTTATCATTCTGCTGGTTTTAGTTTCGAATTTAGTGCATTATTGAGTTTGTTACGTGATTTTGAAGTTTCATGGCATAAATTGTTTGCTCACGATCCATAGAATTCTTTGATCCATTGGGATTTTCAGTGTCATATTTGAGATCAGCATGGTCCAATTATCCAATTTGGACCATTTTGTCCATTTTTGTTAGGTTTTGTTCATGCTATGCAATTTCCGGTGCCAGAGCCATAGCTCCGGTCACCGGAATCTGAGAATGTGTAATTAGGGTTTCTAAGGTTGAAGATGAGTCCCTCACCCATGGATCTCTCATCTCAACGCTCAGGATGTTGCCACCTCAATTAATGAGGCCTCCTCCCAATCACGTGCGTTTGGATTTCTAATTTGTTTCTGAATAATCCACATGTTTCTCACCCCATGCTATCTAATGTGTGCCTCAGCTCTGAGCTTATGAATCTGCCACGTCAATTAATGAGGTGAAGTCCAGGATGCGTCCATCTGATCAAATGGCTTGTGTTTTTTCCATATTTTCCTTGAATTTCCACCCTTATTTTGATACACTTGCGCAGACTGGGTGGGCCTCCCCTTCTATTCGCACCCCATTGCCTTTGGGCCCAATTCATTTCAACTATATTTCCTTCTATTCGCACCCTCCCAGCCTTTTCTCATTTTATTTCTTTCTTTTCTTTTATTTCTTTATTTCATTTTTCTTTTCAATTTTAAAAAAATACTTCTAAGTGTCCAAAAATTCTGAATTAATTCATGGATGTTCATTGGAGTTTTCTTTAATTTTTCATATTTTTCTTTTCCATTTATTTTTAATAGCCACGTGTCAATTAATTCCCTATTGTAATTAATTCTTTTTAAGTCCTTTTTGTGCATGCTTCCTTGTCCAATTTCCATAGTGATCATCATTTTGAATTTCTTGTTTGTTCTTTTTGCTCTGGATTCATAAGAAGATTTAGTTCATGTGTGATTTTTGCCCTGATTTTTAGAAACTTGTTCATTTGGTTTTGACCTTTGACTTGTGAAGGAAGTTTCTTAAACCTAACTTATGTTTAAGCCTTCTTTTGACTTGCATAGCTTCTGAATTTCTTCCTATCCTTTTGGCATGTTGTTATATCATGATTGAAGATCTCTTGTTCAAAGTTGTGGAATTTTTGGGTGCATTGTTGATTTAATTTGAATTTTGGTTCATAACTTGTCCCATTTTGCTTCTTTTTGATCATAAGTCCTCTCATTGGCTTAGAAGGGCACTTGTGACAACTTCTTCTTCTTCTTATTTGGGGTCTCTTTAGGGTATTAATACCATTCTGATCTTGGTTTATGGTTTGTGTCTTGGAAGTTTTGTGATTTGCTTACCTTTTAAGTTCATCCTTTCTTAGGTGCATCCACCTCACTCCTTTGCTTATTTCTTCCTATAAGTTGATTGTTTAGCTTTGTGTTTCTCTTCTCCTCATCTCTCTTGCTTCTTAAGAACTTCTTTAACTTGTTTTGGTTCTGGTTTTGTGCCTTGAGTTCATGTTTTGTGTATTTGTGCTTTGCATCCTCCTAAGTTTGTTTTGCTTTGCCATGTGATTCATGTTACCTCATATTGACTTGTATACTTCTTTTCTCATTCTTGTGACTTGCATTTGCATTGAGCTTTTGTATATATGACTTCACTTCTATTTGTATGATGTTGGTATGGCATAATGATCATTTCATTTTGTTTTTATACTTGTGTTGCTAACCTTTTCAGGGGCTATGGTAAGTGAGAGGTGTGGATGTGATTCCCACATCTCCAAATATCATCTCTTCTCTTCTTATTCTTATTTGTGCTAACCTTTTGATTGTTGGGCTTAGGCCTTACTTCCCTCCTCTCTTCTTCTTCTTTCTTCTTCTTCTCTTCTTCTTTATTTCTTCTTTAGGATAGTAAACCTCACTAACCTTAGGATATCCATGCATGACAACACTTAGGAATCTTTAGTCCCCCATTAGACCTTTGACTTTGTGATCCTTTTGGTTTCCCTTCTCTTCTCATCTCAAAACCCAAAAAAAACACTTAATAAAGTTTGAAGTGATACCTTGAGCAATAGCCTTATCCCATGAGATGCTTGTAGTCTTCCCATCTTGGGATAGTACAAGCTTATCTTGCGATGCACAAGTCTGATCAAGATATCATCTTCACAAAGAAAATCATAAAAAACACTTCTTCATTGTAAATACAAAACACTTAATAAGTTAATGAGTTAGTGAGCTTAAGCCCTAATCTCTAGGTTCAAGTTTTGGGGATCTTCTCCTTACTTGAGTGTGCTTGTTCTATTATTCCATCTTGGAATGTAGTGACAAGTGCACATTCCATGGAAAAGAGCTTGAGTTCACTTCCTTGTGACACACTCATAAAAGCTTCTGGAAAACACAAACAAACAATAAGAGTCTCTCCTTCGGGACTTCTTTTCTCATCACCTTCGCTCCGTCCGCGAACTTGCTCCTACTTTTCATTTTGCAAGACGGTTACGCACTCGTCGTCCGAGTCTGCAACACCTGAGTATTGGCATAGGCAGTTCAAGCCTTAATTCACAAGCAATTTCTTTTCTACCCCTAGTTAGGGGAACTACGGCGTCTCTGATCCTCATTTTCCCGATGAGGTACGTAGGCAGCGGGGTAGGGCCCGTTCGAGCACAATCTTTATTTTCCCTACATTTTTTCTCTTTGTTTTCTCATTCAGTTCCTTTCTCAGTCTTCTTTTCCAGTTCCAAATCATTTTCTTTGCAGCAGCTTTCATCCTCTCACCCTTTGAAATAGTTTCTTTGCAAACGTGGATCCCGTCGGGTACAGCAGACGATCTGGGTGCTAATACCTTCCCAGGTCGTAACCGACTCCCGAACTCAGTCTCTTTGGTTCGCAGGACCCGTGTCCTTCCTTTTCTTTTCTTCTGGTTTGTGCAGCATTACCATTCCCGTTCCTTCGGGATAAAAATGCCTGGCTGGGGACTCTATTCTTTTTCCGCGCCATTTTCGCATTTGTACCAGGATGGAAATCCAGGGAGCGACACTTTCTTATGCAGGCCTATAACTAGCTAATGGTTTCCAATTAGTCATTCCAAATATTCAATGACCACATGTGGGTTCTGATGATTGCCAAAGGAAAAGCCTTGCTAGGATGTTTCATGGAATCACAATTTAGAGGTAATGCACTAAGTTCTGAATTTAAATGACCCCACTGCTTGTACTGGTTTTGCTTGCACTTGAAAAAAAACTGATAACTCTCCTTTGGTTGCATTTCAGCTGAAGTTCATGCTTTTTGTGATGGTGACCATGAAGGATTATGACCCTTGTAAGAGACTTATTTGGTAAGTTCAAGTGATCTAATGTTCAGTGTCAGAATGGCTTGTATGGATGTATTGAGATTGGAGTCCAGAATCGATAAGGATGCTTGGTGGCTATGGAAACTCGTGTGAGATAATTTGAGTTTCTTGGAAACATGGAGTTTTTAGGCTTGTAATCTTAGAACTTAGGCTTTTGAATTGAAAACTCTCATTCCTTGTATCTTAAGAGAATGTAATTATGATCATTAATATGTACATTTTGCTTTCCTTGAACTTTGCCCTTTTTGTGAGACTTTGGATTATCTTGAAGCTTTGATGATGATGAGGATAATTTGCATCTAGAATGTGTCTTGGAAGGGAGTATAACATGAAAAGGAAGAAATAATCATAGCTTAAAGTGCCTCACCTTAAAGAATTAAAGGTCCTGCAAACTTGGCATTGAATCTCGCAAAAGTTGGTATAATTAAGACCCGTTATTCATGTGCATTCCTTCCTTTTTGACAATATGCATCTTGTACTCATAAGAACTTGAATTACTATCAATGTAATTTGTAATAACTTTTGAACTCTTATTTCAATGCAGCTGTGAATTTGTACCAAGTGTACTATTGGACTCAGTCTATTTTCATAAATCTTGATTTTGGGTCCTCTTGAAATTCTTTCAATTTGCTTTTAGACATGCATTCTTGAAATTACGTTGCTAAGCCTTGAAATCAAATGAATTAATAGTTCCAAGCTCTTATAATTTGAATCTTGTAATCCAATTACCACTTAAACCTTTAAATCTTGAATGCTTCTTGCATAGTGCTTGAAACTTCAACTTACTAATTCTTGTCAAAAAAAATCCATAATTGATACATTTCTGGGACTTTAGATATCGGTGTGGGCTTCTTTGAATCACAATTTCGATTAATCTCGACATTAAACCAACTAGCGCTGACCTTCTCCACTCATGATCCAAAAAAAGGGATCAACACCAAATTACGCCTCTCATGATAATGTTTTGGCTCATAAGTCATTCCTTGAAAAGAACTTCTTCAAACAACTTTTTAAATCAGTTTTCAATCTCTTTTGAAATGAAAGAGATTAATGATAATCGTAAGTTCCCCTTGATCATTGAACACATTATGGCCTAAAACCATGCCCTTGAGGAATGACATCAATCTTGACAAATGTTGGCCAACTTGCATAACCTGAGCATATCCATCCAGCACGACAAATGAAATAACAAACACATTTTTTTTTGGAATTTTGCAAAGTGGTTAGTAATATAAATAGATGAAAGTAATTATATAAGTAGGACAAATTTGGAGTATGACAGGAGGAAGCGACACCGTATGCTAATGTGACCAAGCAAGTAGTGGTTCGGTTTATCAAGAATAATATTATCTGCAGATATATTGTTTTGTATAGAATCATTACTGATAATGGTTCGAACTTGAATAATAAGATGATGAAAGAGCTTTGTGAAGAATTCAAGATTCAACGCCATAATTCTTCTCCTTATAGACCGAAGATGAATGGGGCTGTTGAAGCTGCGAATAAAAACATTAAGAAGATCATTCAGAAGATGGTTGTGACATATAAGGACTTGAACGAGATGATCCCTTTTGCTTTGCATGGGTATCGTACATCTATCTGCAATTCAACAGGGGCAACCCCTTTCTCACTTGTTTATGGTACAGAAGCAGTGCTCTTCGTCGAGGTTGAGATCCAATCAATGAGAGTTCTGATGGAAGCCAAGTTGACTGAGGCTGCATGGTGTTAGAGTAGATTTGATTAGTTGAATTTGATTGAGGAAAAAAGAATAATAGCTTTGTGTCATGGTCGGTTGTACCAGCAAAGAATGAAGAAAGCTTTTGACAAGAAGGTCAAACCTCGTGTATTCAGAGAAGGCGACCTCGTGCTCAACAAGATTCAGTCTTTCTTACAGATTCTCGGGGCAAGTGGATTCCGAACTATGATGGCCCATATGTTGTCAAGAAAGCCTTCTCTGGAGATTCATTAATTATTGCAACTATGGATTGTGAGGAGATCACTCGTCCTGTGAATGCAAATGCAGTCAAGAAATACTTCGCCTAAAAAATAAAAGAGCAACTCGCTAAGTTGAAAACCTGAAAGGGCGGCTTAGGCAAAAAAGAGCGTCTCGGTGAATTGAAAACCTGAAAGGGCGGTCCAGGCAAAAATTAGAGACAAAAACAGAAATAATTATCCCGGTAGATTGAAAACCCGAAAGGGAAATCTAGGCAAAAGTTAGGGATCATGGAAAGTAACTGCATCGACAAATTGGATCACTTGTAACGACCAAGGATTTCAGATTCTATCCCTCAGAAGAATTTCCCATCAAAGATTATTCTTCACTCATCCTTGACTAAAGTTTTGGACACAGTGGAGTTCAAAGTTGATATGGAGAATAATGATCATTGTATTTTGATGTAGCCCTTTTCCATGTATTTACCATTTTTCAAACTTGTAATGATCTATGGAGTCACGCCATTTGATGACTACCATTCTATCAATAAATTTGAGCTTTTATCCAATTGTTTGAAACTCTTTATATTGTTTCTGTTTACAAAATTTCAATTTATTGTTGATAATGATTTTTAAAACAAATTTAATAAATTTATTCTTTGAAGATTATAAAAACATTTTCTCTTGATTTGTGAACAAAGAAAGGATATCAATAATGATTCCAGGTATGGTAAAGTCCGGATGTGTGTAACTTGTCTCTCCCAAAGCAGGGTTTGATCTGTTTGTGTCCTTAAGGAATTTTTTATTGGTCCTGGCATGTCGATGTTAATGATGTTTTGTTCCCCAGCAACCAGCAACCAGCAAGGATTGTAAATACTCTTAATTGTGTTCCTTTCCCCCAAAAGAGTTGTTGGAAGGTATATCCTATAAAATCCCCAACTGAGTTTTGATCTCTTCCTTAGCAGTTTACCCTTGACTTGAAAGGTCTTGGAAGCCCCCGGCCAAGTCTTTGCTCCTCAGCATAAGTTGGTTGCATCCCTCAGCAGAAGTATTGGTATATCAATCAGTTTAGAGGTTTTCTTTCACCTGTTGGTGATTATTGATTTAAAATCCCTCATAATTGTGATTTTCTATGATGTTAACTTCTGATATCCCCCGTGGGTCGAAAAGTCCAAACATTTAGTGATGAAAGATCTTCATAGATCCCCAATACGTCTGCATGTGATGGTTTCCACCAAATCTCTATTTTTGATCTTTGGCATGTTTTGCACTCTTTCCCTAAGCAGAGCAGGAGTGGCGTAACTCCTTCCCCAAGCAGAGTGAGAGTGGTATAATTCTTTCCCCGAATGGAGCAGAAATAGTATGATGGTTGTTCCTACAGGAATTTGTTTGAGAACATTTTTGTCCCCAGCATGGATCGTGGAAGTTCTTCCCACCCTCGACAGATCATTACCTTTCCTCAGTAGGATGGTATCCCTATGCAGAGCTGATGATTGTTGTTTGATACTCCAGTAGGCTATGCTTTATTTGCATCACTGGTAGATCTTTACTTCGTTTCCTCATACATATTTATGAAGATATTCGTCCCCATCAGATTTTAACAGGGACATTTCCCTTTTCCCCCAAAGAGTGGAAGATTTTGTGTTGTTGGTGTTTCTGCAACATGTTATCCTCTCAGAGTGGAATTTTCTGATGATATCCTTTTGTGGATTCTTTAAGATTGCTTTGTGGATTGGATCCCTAGCAGTTGTTTTCCCCAGTCTGATTTATGCCTTGCAGTAGGATTTTATTCCTTTGATGGTTTTTTGATGTTCCCATGTAGGATGTCAAGTTAAACCTCCAGCATGTTCCCCGACCTTGTGCCTTGATTAGCCGAGTATCCGGTTGTTGTGGTGTTTATGTCACCTGTTTCTTATCTTTATGTCTGTTTTGTCAACATATTCATACGCATAAGCATAGCATGGTTTGCTTGCATTCTTGCATGAGTCTTTGTTCCCCGCTCTTTGGTGTGATTTTTTTTTCCCACAGGGTGTGTGTGTTGTCTTCCTCTCAAGTTTAAAGTGTCAACCCTTAAGCATAAAATGTTTATCCTTTCTATTTCCCCACTGAGTTTGTTTCTCGTGGATGATTTTAATTCAGTTTCCTCCCCAGTTTATAATCTGGATGGAATTTCCCCAGTTGAGATATTTCCTCCTCGGGATGAGTCTTGTTTGACCGTTTCTCTCCAATTTGTTCTTGGATTGAACTTTGGTCCCCTTTTGTGAGTAATTTTTCTTTGGAATTAAGCTATCATTGTTTGATAGTGGGCAATATTTTCTCCAGCTTGAGTATATTACTTTGGAATTAAGCTATCAATTTTTTGATAGTGGGTAATATTACCAAATTAATCAAGCTCTTTTGCTTGTACTCTTACCCAGTAAATCAGGTAGTTGAGAATTTCTCTACCCAGTAAAAAGGTAGTGGAAGTTATCCCTCTTTGTTTTGCACCTATCTAGTAAATTGATAGTCGAGTCCCTTGTTTTCCTACCCAGTAAACTAGTAATTGATGATTCTGTTCCAACTCGGCATTCCTCCATTTTTGGACTCAAATACTTTGATTGGTTATTGTTCCCTGGAAGAGTGTTTACTTTTTCCTGTTGAACCCTGTTACCTTGATTATGTCATATTTTATTTCCCCATGAAGAGTCATCTATCCAGTGATTTATTTTCTTGGTAACTCTTTTGATATCTTTTGTTTTCCCCGGCAGGATATTTCTTCTGTGTCCCCAAGATTTTGCTTTCCTCTGGTGGTCGTATGTCCTCACATAGATCTTGGGTTTGCATATCATATTCATATCATGTTCTCTTAGGACAAAAATTTGGGTTTTCTGTATTTAAGTCTCTTCCATCTTGCAGAGACGAAGATGTCAATCTCACATATCTTCATATTGAAGAAACTTAAATAAGGGCAGCTGTTGCACCCTAATTTTTTCCCTAAGTATTCTTTGCATTGTCATCTGCATCTTCCATACAAACAAGATCGCACTGGTTGCTCGGTTCTTCTCGGGTTAGGTTTATGCCTCGCAGTGGATCACTGTTGTCTTTAATTACTTTATTTGTTTATGTTTACTAACCATTAATAAAAAATATATATTTTTTGTTTCCTTTTTCTAACCTTTTTCAGGAAGAGGAACCTTTGAAAAATGCCAAAAATAGCAGCCCTGACGCTCGAGCGAAATTTCACAGAAAAAAGTCGAACTTGATCCGCAAATAATTCAAATGTTTTATCTGATCAAGGATTTTCCAAGTTAATTCATTCATTCAAAGGACTTCTAAGGTTCATGTGTTTATTTCCTTGCCTTCTTAGACGTACAACAAGAATTGGGCCGAAACAACCAAGCAACCATATTTGAATAAAAAATTCAAATTTCAGCTTGGTTAACCGGTTAACCAAATGGTTAACCGGTTAACCAGTGCGAAATTTGAATTTTTTATTCAAATTCAGCACCCTTAGATCATTGATTTAATTGGAATATTCTAGATCTATTGGTTTTTGATTTCTCTACATCACTTTGATCATTTCCTACCATAAACCCTCATTAATCACCACTCTTTTCCATTTCCCACCAAAATTCCAATTACCAAACTTAAATTCAAATTACCAAAGCAAGCTCCAGAGAGCCAAATTCACCTTGCAAAAATTTCTACAAGCTTTTGATAGCCACAAAACCTCTTGCAAATTACTTCCCCAACACCAAAATTCTCAAAAGCTCACTTTCTTTCTTTTGTAGTTATCAAGAATTCACATTGAATTCTTGATTAACTTGAGCTAAGCCTTCATCCTTTCATTCTCTTGTTCATCAATTGCAGTAGATCTAGCTTGGCTTGGTTCAATTTGAAGAAGTGACTTTAGTAATTCCTCTCCTTTCACAAACCCATATTCACCATCAACATTCAAGATGTAGATCTTTGGTTCCTTTGATTCTAGATCCTTTGGATCTTTATTGGTTGTTTGATTGCAGGGATTCCACTGTATTTTGGTTTTAAAATTCGTGCAAATTCAGATCATGATCATCCAATGTTTGAGAAAAGGTTTCAAAATAGATCATGCTGAATTTTCTGCATTTTTCTGCTACTGGTACAGCGTTAACCGGTTAACCAATTGGTTAACTGGTTAACCAGTTTTAAAACAGCGCAAATTATTCAAAATCTGCTTGCGTGAACTGGTTAACCGATTGGTTAACCGGTTAACACAAGTCAGAATGGTGTTTTTGGCTTGTTTCAAGCCCCCTTTTGGTTCCTCTTTCTTCTTCTTTTTCCTCCTTTTTATTTTTACCTTGGGAAGCACTTTTGCGAGTGATTTCTCCTTAATTTCATTGAACTTTGGGTGTAGATTAGAGTAGTTAATGTTCATTAATTCAAAACTACCTTTAAGTGGATTATTCAATTCATTTAAGGTACTTTGCATTAATGATACATTTTCCTGCTTGAATCCACCAAGATGAGTGATTGAACTTAAGGATGGAAGAATACCATAAGTGCGGCTCAATTTGGTATTCACCTTTAGTTTTATGCGGTATTGCGTCCGGATAGCGATTTACTTATCGTTTATCTCGCATACATTAGCACTAACATTATGCACCTTAATTGGTGGTGGCCGGCCTCATTTGTAGGGTAATTACTTCTTAAATTACTCGGTGATTGCTTAACATAGACCTAAATGTGTCCCGACTTCCAAATAAAAATCTAATTGGGTACTTGCACTTTCGTGGACCGGATCTCTTGTTGATCGCGTAATCCCAAAATC
Source organism: Lathyrus aphaca (assembly GCA_963966055.1). Classification (NCBI taxonomy): domain Eukaryota; kingdom Viridiplantae; phylum Streptophyta; class Magnoliopsida; order Fabales; family Fabaceae; genus Lathyrus; species Lathyrus aphaca. The sequence continues at coordinate 284,916,257 of OZ014522.1, read as the reverse complement.
GTTAATCATATTGCATTAAGAATCGAGACTTATGAATTTTTTATGCGTAGATGCATTGGGTCTCCCAATCGCCTTTCAAATTTCATTGAATTCGGTTCGATTTTCCTTGATTAATCGCTATAGTGTAAGATGCTAAGCGGATCCGGTTGCCTTCGATTTTGGTTACTCTTTCTTTTTGGTTATGGTTGATTAAGTTCACCATACCATTATTATGTGAATATTATTATACTATTATTATCAATATTTTATATTCTTGCACTTTAATTTCTTTTGTTACTAACATTTAATTTCTTGCACTTTTATTGCCTTTATTTTATTTTACTTTATTCATTCATATCATGTTTATTATTTGCTCTTATTATTTTGTTAATTTTCCTTTTGTCCTTTTGGACACAAAAAAATTAATAAAGGATAAAACCTCTAAAAAACTTGTAACATTAATTTGAGGACTATTGGTTACTATCCTTGGCTTTTGGAATGAAGAGTTGGACTTAGATTCTTAAGACACTTCCTTTGCCTTGATCTTCATGGAGTTGGAATTAGCCTTTATTTGGCCATTTTCTAGCTCATAAGGATGGAACTCTTATGCTCATAATTTGAAATTTCATCAAGCTTGGTTAGATCTTTCCTTCCTTATCTTTTTTTTAGGATAGTCCCTTCATCTCCTCCCATTCTTTAATTTTCAAAATCTTCTCCCTTTTTTAAAGGATTCCTTCTTTTTAAATCATCACCTCTTTAATAAACAAAAACCTTGACTTTTGTCAATTGGCTTTTACTCTTTTTCTTTTCTTTTAAAATCAATTAATCTAATCATGTTGACCTTAATTCAAAAAATAAAAAGAATCAAACTCATTCAAGGTTTTGTGCCTTTGTGCACTTTTGTTTATTTTCTTTTAAAGAGTGCCGATTATTTCTTTAGTCGGGTGTAAGTCTCTCAATCTCCATGGTTGTAGTTTGATGTAATTGAGTCTCTTGTCATTTGTGGGGGTTTAGTGGCATACTCGTTGATTTTATCCGAGTTGGCGCCCTCCCCATAATGATATATGAGTTCATGCCTTCATTCTCATGGTAGTTTGTTTGGCCATCCACTTGAAGATGACAAATTCTCTTTACTTAATAAATTTAATCATAACCCACCTTTTTCACTATTTGTACCACGAACTACGGGGTTTTGATCTTGCATTGCACTTTGTGAGTACGTAGGCATGTGGCGGTAAACCTCTCCAAACAAAAAAATATAAAAAAAATAATTCTTTTCTCATCCTTCCACTCATATTTTTACAAACCATTTTCAAACCAAAAGCAATAAATTTTTCAAAGGGCTCCCTTGGAGTACCACAGACATTTTGGGTGCGTAAAACCTTCCCATTTTGTAACCTATCCCCTTACCTGTTTATCTGTTGTGTTTCTTTAGCTTTTTGCTTTTAGATTCATTAGGATTTATTCCCTCTTTTTTCCTTTTCCTCTTGGAATAAAATAAAAGCGCGGTGGCTACTCTGTTTACTTTGAATTAAGCTAATCAATAGCTTACACTCATGTTTTTACCGCTACAATCATTACGCCATAAATTCAAACATGTGCAAGCCAGCATGGGCCAGTTTTGAGGTATATTACATATGACCCAGAATACCTTTTCAACCTGAAGTACTCCCCCATAGAGGATGCCAATTCCATTTTCCAGGCATCCTTGTCTATCCAAGTCAATGTTTGTCATCTATTCCGTGTCTTGTTTTGTACAACTTTCGCGTTGCAGGTTCTTGTTTTATACAACGGTCCTGTTTGCCTGGGCTCTCATTTATGTACAACGATCTTGTTCCATCATCGAGTTCTGTTTTGTACAATGGTCTTGTTTTCAAGCCCTGTTTGGTACAACAGGCCCCCATTCCGCGTATTGTTTTGTACAACAGTTGCGTCGCAGGTTCTCATTTTGTACAATGATCATGTCTGCCTGGGCTCTCGTTTATGTACAACGATCCCGTTCCACATTATTCTATTTCCATTTCCTTATCAGAGGTCAACTCAAAAAAAGGAAAAAAACAACAATAAAAAAAGGGGGCAGATGACATTCTCCTCATTCATACAGAGTTCAAATTTCCAGGTTTTATTCGAGTATTCAATCACTCCATACCTTGAATGTCTAAGAGCCATTGCAGTTTCTGGTTATCGTCTGAGGCCGGTATACCATTGCGTCTCCATTCGAGGATGGTTTCGTGTTAGATCCTAGGATATCTTGTGAGTTGTAATTCGAGGATTTTATTCTCTTCTTCAAGTTCTTCTGAGGTTGGTCTTGTTGTTGGTTCGAGGATGATAGACCATTTTGAGCTTATTGATTGAGGTCAGTTTGTCTCTTTTGCAAAGTCTGTCTGAGGTCAGTCTTTGTGTTTTTGGTTATCGGCTGAGGCCAGTATACCATTGCGTCTCCATTTGAGGATGGTTTCGTGTTAGATCCGAGGGTCTCTTGTGAGTTGTCATTCGAGGATGGCATTCTCTTCTTCAAGTCCTTCTGAGGTTGGTCTTGTTGTTGTGGCTATCATTCGAGGATGATAGACCATTTTGAGCTTTTTGATTGAGGTCAGTTTGTCTATTTTGCAAACTCTGTCTGATGTAAGTCTTTGTGTTTTTGGTTATCGGCTGAGGCCGATATACCATTGTGTCTCCACTCGATGATGGTTTCGTGTTAGATCCGAGGATCTCTTGTGAGTTGTCATTCGAGGATGGCATTCTCTTCTTCAAGTCCTTCTAAGGTTGGTCTTGTTGTTGTGGCTATCATTCGAGGATGATAGACCATTTTTAGCTTATTGATTGAGGTCAGTTTGTCTCTTTTACAAAGTCTATCTGAGGTCATTCTTTGTGTTTCTGGTTATTGACTGAGGCCGGTATACCATTACTTTTCCATTCGAGGATGGTTTCGTGTTAGATCCGAAGATCATATTTTGAGTTGTCATCCAATAATGACATTCTTCCCAACATATTTTATTTCCCACAGAGTGCAAATTTTCCGGTTTATTCGAGTATTCAATCACTCCATACCTTGAACGTCTAAAAGCCAATGTAGTTATTCGTCTAGTCTTGCAAATGATTGTATAGGGGCACCTGTAATACCTCAAAATTTGCCCTCTTTATTGTAACACCCCAAATTTGCCCTCTTCTTTTTAGTATCATGTCACATCATATTCATCATATTCATATCATTTCCTCAGAATCATATCATGGAAAGATGAAGCATAACATCCCCCATGTCATAACATCAAGCATATGGTCATCTGTTGAGGTCCCAAAAGAATTTCAAGCCATGACAAGGATCCCAATGAGTTTGTACAAGTTCTATAGTGAGTCTACACTCCATTTTCAAGATCAATTCCATTGGCAAAAGCTCAGAAGATTGCATGATCATCAGAGATCTCAGGACAAGGCAAAGCTCCTATGCAGTGCACCCAAATTAGGGTTTGAGATTCAAGCACCAAGATCTCACAAATTTGGCCATTTCTTTTGGTCCAAGTGTTATATATGTTAAGATGATCCTATGTGTCAAATTTCATGAGAAAATTCCATGTGGAAGTGAGTCAGTGCCTCAGTTGCTTGTAGATGAAGTAGAAAGTCAACAGAGCCCATAAAAAGTCAACTGCACAATTTCAAGGGGTCCAACCCAATTTTTTTGGCCAAGAGGGGTCCTTACAATGTTATAAGAGGTTTGGAATGCCCAAAGTTCAAGAATCATGGATATTTGAGGGGTTTTGCAAAAATGGTACAAAGTTGGTTTTTGAAGTTTTCCAAATTTTGCAAGTTTTGCCCTAATTTTCAAGTGGCCTTAACATGATCAAAAATTCTTCAAATGGACCAAAGTCAAACATGAAAGTTGGAAAGTAAGGGCTCCCATTTTCAAAAAGTACAAGTACATTTTCACCGGATTCCTTGATATCCCTAGGGGCCATTCGAAAATTCTACATTCCTAGGGCAAATTTCACTTTTTCAAAAATGCAAAAGGCTTCCAATCTTAATTTTGTGACTTGGTACAGGCCCAATCTTGTTTCAAACTTAAAATACATTGCATAAGGACCAATTTTCTCCAAAGAAATGGTCATTTTCATACACTTTGAAAAAATCACTCCAAAACATGCAATTTTGCAAAAATCATGAAACAAGTGTGACACTTGAATCTAAGGGCCAGGAATGATTGGGTTGGGATCAAGGGTGGGAAATGAAACTCACACATGCTGAGAGGCCCAAGGGATCATGAGCATAGCATGCTTATTACACTAAGTGCAAGTCATGCAAAATCACACTTTTCTCATTTGATTTTCGTGCACTTTCTTTCACACTTTCAACATTCATTTGTGAAGTCACAACAAAGAGAATTATGGTTGCATCAGATCTGAAATCTCTCTCATTCTATCATTTTCAACTTTCTTGCATTTTGGCATTTCCTCACATATCTCTCCATTCTCTCACTCTCACCACAAACTTCTTCCATATTCTTGATCAGTGAATCATATAGATCAAGAATCATCCACTCATTTGAGCTTAAAGCACAGAATTAGAAGCTTGCCATTTCAAAGCCACTTGTTGAGAAATCTCAGATCCAGTCCATTTCAAGGCCTTAAATGCATTTATTTTGCATCTAAGGAGTAAGAGGAGTGATTTTCACGCATTGGTTGGAATTCTAGCTCAATATTTCAAGATCTCCATCTCAGGTATGACTTGAAATCTCATGTTCTAGAAATGAAATTATATTGTTGCTTTGTGTTCTCTGATCTTCCCTGGTCATGCTGCACTTTGTAGAATTGATTTTAATGCATTGTAGTGAAAGATATGTGCATTTTAAGTTTGATGGTGACACTTTATTTTGCTCGATCCGGCCAATTCTTTGAGATTCAAGTGTTTTTGATGCCATATTTGGATTCCTTGATGTTGAATTAGTTAATCTGGACTATTTGTTTTCATTTTTTAGTGAATTTTTGCTTCTGGTTTGGTCTCCGGTGCCAGAGCCCTAGCTCCGATCACCGGAATTTGTCTTGTGATTAGCTTAGGGTTTCTACGAGGAAGATGAAGTGTGTACCGTCGGATCTCAAATCCAAGCGTCATGAGCGCGCCACGTAGCCCTAAAATTGCTCCATCTCATGTTCATTTTCTTTTGTCCTTTTTTTAATCAGCTTGTTTTGTGATCCATGTTAGTTATAATACTCCAGCCAATCACGTCTTAGCAAAGCTCCACCTCATTTAATGAGGTTCCTTCCTCCAGCCGCACGATTGATCAAACGTTCCTCCCTTTTTCAGCTTTTATCATTTAATTCAGCTAATTTCCACTGTAAGACCATGTGTTCCAGCACATCACCTTGGGCCTACAGGGCGTACTTTTCGCACCCCACTTCAATTCAGCCCAATTAAATTTCAACGTAAAGTCTTACTAATCTCACCTCCTTCCATCTCATTTTATTTTTCTTTTCCAATTTAATTTTTCCTTTAATTCAGTTTCATTTCCATTTAATTAAAATAATTTCTTTCACTTAAAAAATCCCAAAAAAATCATGTGTCTCATTTTGTGTCTCTATTATTTTGTCATTTTTTTTCCTTTATCCAAGTGTCAGAATTAATTCACCATTGCACATAGCTTCTTTTTAAGTCTTTCTTGACCAGTCTGCCTTGTTCATTTTAAATAGGTTTCAATATTTTGAGTTTTGATCGCATTCTTTTTGCTTTGATTTCCTAAGACATTGTACTTTTCATGTGATTTTTCTCTGGATTTTTAGAAACTTATTTCTTGAGTCTTGTTCTTGTAACTTGTGATGTAAGTTTGTTATCCTAACTTGTGTTCTTGCTTCCATTAAGCCTACTTTGCTTCTGAATCTTTTCAAATCCTTTTGGCTAGTTGATATAACATGTTTGAGGATCATTTGGTTTCAATTGTGAAATTTTTAGGAACTTGGTTGATTTGTTTTGGATTTTATCTTGAACCTTGTCCCATTTTGCTTCTTTTGAACCTTTTGGTCTCTCTTAAGCCTAGAAGGGCACTTGTGCCCTTTTCTTCTTCTCATTTGGGGTTCCTTTGGGGAGTGGGTACCTTCCTGGTCCTATGATAGGGTTTGTGTCTTCTGAATTTTGGTATTTGCTTCTTCTTTAAGTCATTTGCTTCTTTAAGTGCTTTAACTTCATCTTTTGATTCTTTTGCTTCCATTTTGGCATTGTTTGGTCTTGTACCTCTCTTCTCTTCATCTTGTTGGCTTCTTAAGCCATTCTTCATCTTGTTTTGGTTCTGTTTGTGAGTCTTGTGTTCATATTTGGTGCATTTTGCTTTGCATATTTCATAAGTGTGCATTTGTTCTCATAAGTGTTTCATGTTGCATCTTTAGCTTGCATACTTCTTCTCCTCATTTCTTTGAGTTGCATTTGCATTGTGCATTTGTTCATACCATTTCACTTCTGATTGTTTAATGCTAGCATGTCATCTTGCTCATTTTGTTCACTTGTGCATACTAACCTTGCAGGGGCAATGGTAAGTGTGAGATGTGGGAATTAAGTTCCACATATCCAATTCTCATCTCCTCCTCTTATGTTTATTTGTTACTAACCATTTGTTGTTGGGGCTTAGGCCTTTCTCATCCCTTATTCTATCTTCTTCTCTTCTTCTTTCCTTCTTCATTAGGATAGAAACCTCACTAACCCTTACGACATCCATGCATGTTAACACTTAGGATTATTTTAGTCCCCTTTAGAATTTTTCCTTTGAGATCCTTTTAGTTCTTCTTCTCTTCTCATCTTCAAACTCAATTCTAAATCACTTAATAAAGGTTAATTACTTTCATGTGACATGAGACTTTGCTATGAGATGCTTGCACGCGTTCCGTTTCGGGGCGAGGTGTGAGTTATCACTCGTGGTGGATAGGTCTTAACATGAGTACTTCTCAAAGAAAAGCTAAAAAACACTTCTTAACCAAAAATCACAAAAATACTTAATAATGGTAATAGGCCAGTATGCTTAAGCCTTCACTTATGAGACTAGCTTTGGGGATTTCCTCCATAGATAGGTGTGCCTCTTGCGCATTCCATTTCGGGATGATGTGAGATGTACACATCCCATTGAGTAAGACTTAGGTACACTTACCTATGCAAACTTCCACTCATAAAAGCTTCTAAAAAACACCAAACAAACAATAAGCGTCTTTCCTTCGGGAATTCTTTTATCATCTCATTCACTCCTCACGTGAACTTGCTCCTACTTGTCATTTTGCAAGACGGTTACGCACTCGTCGTCCGAGTCTGCAACACCTGAGCAATGGCATAGGAAGTTCAAGCCTTTAGCTCACAAGAAATTTCCTTTTAGTACCCCTAGTTAGGGGAACTACGGCGTCTCTGATCCTCATTATCCTGATGAGGTACGTAGGCAGCGGGGTAAGGCCCGTTCGAGCATAATCTTTATTTTCCCTACATTTTTCCTTTTCATTTCTTATTCAGTCTTTTTCTCAGATTTCTTTTCCAGTTTCTTTTCATTTCTTTGGCAGCAACTTTCATACCCTCACCCTTTGAAACATTCTCTTTGCAAGCGTGGATCCCGTCGGGTACGGCGGACGATCTGGGTGCTAATACCTTCCCAGGTCGTAACCGACTCCCGAACTCAGTCTCTTTGGTTCGCAGGACCCGTGTCCTTCCTCTTCTTTCTTCTGGTTTGTGCAGCATTACCATTCCCTTTCTTCGGGATAAAAATGCCTAGCTGGCGACTCTTTTCTTTTTCCGCGCCACTTTCGCGTTTGTACCAGGATGGAAATCCAGGGAGTGACAGCTGGCGACTCTGCTGGGGACGACACGCCAGAGATCTATGGTTCCCCTGTGAGTCTCTCCTAGCGCTTGTTTGTTGCTGTTTCTTTGGGTGATGTTTGTTTGATGTGGCTTGTTGTATTTTAGTGTTGTTGTTTACATCTTTATTTACAGTTTTCAGTATTTATTTTCCGCATCATGTATATCATACTGGACTGTCTGGACTGGTTTTCTGTTTGGTGGGATCGGGTGATACTGTTTCTGAGAGATAAGCCAAGTACCTGGCTTGAGTGCACCATAGGATTAGAGTGGATATATTGTACTCACATGTGACATGATGAGTGGCAGTGTGTTTCACACCCAGATTGCGACCGTCTTGGAAATATCTTGTGTGGGGATTTACTCCACTTCGGGATAGGACCTTGATAGTTATGTGCATCTGGGGACCGATCATTGAGAACCTTTGTGGAAACAACCCTCTCCAGTGGTGGTAGATGCAGACCACATTTTGTGGCAAACCCATTCGCACCCGAGGGTCCACTAGGGACTCGCATAGGATGGCCTGGTTCTCTTATAGGAACTCAGTCAAAGCATCTGGTCGTATGACATTAGTACTGTATCCTACAGGCTGAATGTACTATTGTTTCTCGATTTCAGCGCTTGAAGCTGGGGAGTTATAAGGGATGATTGTTTTTCCCGGACTCAGATGAGGCCTCCATGCGTAGTACATAATGCCTAACCGATTCCCTGATTTGGTCATGAGCCATTTCTCGGAAATGGTGAAAGTATTATTTCTATTCGGCTTTGAGAGTCCGTGATGTTTGACCCGGAGCACACCTGTGAGAGTGGGAATGGGTTTACAGGTTTGCAGGAACCCTTGACCTCATCATACCCTTGTTACCAGTACAGTTCCATGTTCTGATACAGTTACTTTGGTTTTGGAGTTCTTGAGTTTCTCTGGTCTTTGATTGGGAGTATCTGAGCTTATCTGAGTGTTTATGAGCTGATATTCAGAGGATTTGGGGTTTCTAATCATGTGGCCTTGGTATCCAAATTCCAGACAATCCCAGATGACCATATGTCTTTGCATTTACATATGCATTGCATCATTTCATCATTAATCATGTTTTGTTTTCATTCACAGGTTCATATCTTTGCTTCCGGTTCCGGTATCCTCTTCAGAGATGGAAGATCCTCGCAAGCAGAATATTCACTTCAAGTTCTTGACACCAAGGTTGGCCTGTTGAAGAAGATGGTAAAGCTGATTACACCTAACCATGTGGAGAGATTCAGGAAAGCTTATGGGAGTATTCTTGATGTGGTGGTAGAGCTAGATCCTTCTGAGAGAAGTGCCATTCATACCTTACTTCAGTATTATGATCCTCAGCTTCGTTGCTTCACCTTTCCTGATTTTCAGTTAGGCCCTTTGCTGGAGGAGTATGCTCTGAACTTGGGAGTGCCTGTTCGAGACCAGATTCCGTTCAATGCCGAGATGAGTAGACTTGCACCTGAGGCTATTGCTAAGGCTCTTTATTTGAGCACTTCTGCTGCGAATTCTTTGACCATCATTAAAGGAGGTTTACCTGGGTTTTCTTTGGAGGCTTTGGTAAAGAAGGTGGAAGAGTTAGCTGTTGAGGAAGAATGGGATGTTGTTTGTGCTATCTTGGCTCTTTCTATCTATGGCATTATCTTGTTTGCTGATATGGAGAAGTTCATAGATATGAATGCCATACATCTCTTTCTGCTGAAGAATCCTGTGCCTACCTTGCTCGGAGATTTGTATTATTCAGTGCACTACAAGACTGAGAAGAAGAGGGGAGGTTTGGTTTGTTGTTGCGCTCCTTTATTTCACATGTGGTTCATGAGGAATCTGCCTAGTACGGGAGTGTTTAGTGACCACACCTTGGTATGGGCTCAGAAGCTGGAAAAGTTGCTTGCCAAGGATGTCAGGTGGATTACTCAAAGGCTGCAAGGTGCACGTTTCATCACTAGCTGCGGAAGTTATCTTAGTGTACCTTTATTGGGAGTAACTGGAGGGATTAATTACAATCCAATCTTGTTAAGAAGACAATTGGGATATGCCTTGAGAGAGGTGCCAGAAGAATTGAAGCTGACCCCTATTTTCTACTTCCCAGTGAAAGACAATATGCCCTTAGTGAGGAAGGTTGCTGGGGCTTGGAAGTGCATTAAGGGAGAAGGGATAGCTAGCTTTGGAAAGTCCAACAATCAGACATTCCCAGAGTATGAAGATTGGTTGAAAGACAGAGCCAGAAGAGTTTTGTTGCCATTCTCATCACCAGTTCCTCCAGTTGCTGAGTCCATTGACACTGTGTCTCTAGAGGAGTTCAAGAAGTTGGAAGCCCAGTTTCATGCAGTTAGAGTTGAGAATACTGAGAGGGTAAGCATGTGCCATCATGCCAACAGGGCCAAGATTGAAGCTGAAGAGAAGTTGCTGAAGATGCAGACTACCTTGGAGGCTAAAGAGAAGGATTTTGCTGGCATAGAAGCTCACTTCCATAGATTGGGAATGATGGAAGCCAAAAGAGAAGCTGAACGCAAGAAGAATTCAAAGACCCTCAAAGATGCTCGTCAGTCTATTGTCTGGTTGCAGGGACAGAGAGAGCAAGAGCTGAAGAGTTATAAAGAAAAATAAGAGTTCTTTGAAGTGCAGATGGCCTACAAAAAGGAGGAGGTGGAGCAAGTCCACAAGATTCGCAGAGAGAAGACACAACAGCTAGCAGATAGTCAACAAGCCCTCGAAGCAGCACTTAAAGAGATTGAAGACCTCAAGTTGATGGCTGGAGTCAAGAAGGTCAGGTCTGATGTGGGGCTTAGTGAGGGAGGTTCAGGGGCCTCAGGCAGTGGTTTTTCTTCTTAGTTTGCTTTCCTTGTATCTGGATTACCTACGGGCATGTTGTATGAGTCCTAGCTGTTTGTTTTTCCTTTGTAAGAACTTGTACCCTACGGGAAATTCTATTTTATTTTCCTAATAGGCTGATCTATGTTATGACTTTTTCATCATTTCTTGGTGTGCCTGCTGTTATGGTTTGAATGTGGTTTTTCGCGAAGGTTTCTGAAAGTCGAGGATCAGTACCCATCTGGTTTTCTTTGCTAAATACCGGAACCGGGGCATGAATGACCTGGGATTGGAAACATAAAAAACTGCATTGCATACATATAACCTGTTTGCTTGTTTTGCAGGTAGTGTCTCAGTTACTAACGTGTTTTGTGTTTCAGGCACTATAGCTCCCCGTAAAGTTCGGGAACAACCAGTTGCGCACAGGTATCCAACAAAGATTAACAGAGAGCGAGCCATGGACCAGATGCAAGCAGACCTGGCAGATCTGAGACTGAGAATGGATAACTTTATGACAGTGATGGCCGGCATGGGACAAAACCAAGAGCGTCTACAGGAGATGATTGAGAACAGTCAACCCAGGAACACTGTTGTTGCTGCTACTGCTGATAATCGTACCGGTGCGGGCGCACGTCAGGTTGAAGCTCCTGTTACACAGCTAGGGGTGACAATAATCAATGATGGGTTGAATAATATTCAGATGGACAATCATGACGACCAGTTCACTCTCCTGGACGAAGCTGAAGGTCAAGGAGCTGAGATGAACAAGAGGTTTGAGGAAATGGCTGAGCAAATCAAAGTTATTCAATCCTAGAGCTCCTTGGGATTTGACATAACGGATTTGGGCTTGGTTCCTGGGGTCAGGATCCCCTATAAGTTCAAAGTTCCAACCTTTGAGAAGTATAATGGCACTGCATGCCCGAAGACCCATCTTCAATCTTTCGTGGGGAGAATTGTTGCTCACACGGATGATGAGAAACTCTGGATGTATTATTTTCAAGACAACTTGGTTGGAGCTTCTCTGGAATGGTACATGAAGCTTAGCAGAGTCAATATCAAGAGTTGGAAGGATCTAGCTGAAGCCTTTGTGAGACAATATCAATATAATATGGACATGGCTTCGAACCGCACGCAGTTGCAGCACATGGCTCAGACGGCTAAAGAAGGTTTCAAAGAGTATGCTCAGAGGTGGCGCCAGCTTGTTGCCAGGGTAAAACCACCGCGGCTAGAGAACGAAATGGATGACATGTTTATGGGGACTTTGCAGGGTGTGTTTCTTGAAAGACTGGCGTCCAGTTCTGCCACTAAATTCAACGACATTGTTATTGCTGGAGAAAGGGTTGAGACCTTACTGAAGATGGGGAAGATACAAGATCCTAGTGCTAGCAGCTCAAATGGAGCGAGGAAAGCTTTCAGTGGACCTCCTAGAAGACGAGAGGGTGAGACAAATGCTGTATTCGGCCGAGGCCGGGGCCGTGGTTATAGAAGACCTTATGAGGATGTGGCAGCAGTCACAATTCCAGCAGCTCCAGTGCAACATATGCAACCTCCTCCACAACAACATCAGCAACAACAACAACCCCGTACCAATTATCAGCAGAGACCGTATCAGCCAAGGCAAACTCTCCCGGCTAATAGGGTGATTGAGGCCATCCCTATGACCTATGCTGCTTTGCTTCCAAGACTGCTAGATTTGAACCTGATTCAGTTGAGAACTTTGGCACCACCACGTCCTGGAGAGCTTCCAGTGGGTTATGATGTCAACGCATGATGCGCTTTCCACTCTAGAGCACCCGGGCACTCGACTGAGAAGTGCAGGGCTTTGCATCACAGGGTTCAGGATCTTGTAGACTCTAAAGCAATCAATTTTGCACCACCGCCGAATGTTAATTCGAACCCTATGCCGCATCATGGAGGGGCAATAGTCAACGCTATTGAGGGTGGTGACAAGTTGAGTCTAGTGCTGAGTATTGATGAAGTGAAGACTCCTTTGAGGGTAGTGAAAGAGAGACATCTGAATGGTCAAGTGTTTCATGGCTGCTGTTTTGATTGTGAAGACTGTATGAATGCTGAGAATGGCTGTGAGAAGTTGAGGATGGGTTTGCAGGGTTTGATTGATGATGGATCCTTGCAGTTCAGTAAAGTTGGTAATGATGAAGCTGATGATGTGTCGACCATTACTATTTTCTATGATGAAGCTGACATGCCTGTCAGGAGAGAGCCTGTAACAATCTATGCTCCTCAGATTAGTCTCGTGACTATCACTGTACCTGGGCTTGTTCCGTACACAAACGATAAAGCAATTCCCTGGAATTATGGCTCAGATGTATATGTAGCTGGACAGAAGATTGAGAGCAGATCTGTTGCTGCTGACCCGACTTTAGAGAATGTCAGAGGAGTTGGGGGTTTCACCTGAAGTGGTAGGTTATTTGCTCCCCCTGTGCTGAGAGGGGATCCTGAGGCTGAGGCTTCATCCAATGCCAAAGGAAAGCAAGCTGTGAATGATGAGTCAACTACTCCTGTGGCGTACGTTTGAAAAAGAGGTCGAGGAATTCATGAGATTATCAAAAAGAGTGACTATAAGGTGGTTGATCAACTGAACCAGACATCTTCCAAGATTTCCATCTTGTCACTGCTGATGTGTTCCCCCGCACATCGAGAGGCCTTACTGAAAGTCTTGCAAATGGCCTATGTTCCTCAAGAAATCACTGTCAACCAACTTGAAGCTGTTGTAGGAAGTGTCAATGTAAGCCATGGCTTAGGCTTTACAGACAGAGACCTCACGTCAGAGGGCAAAAACCACAACAAAGCACTACATATAACTATGGAGTGCAAGGGCGCTGTGTTGTCTCACGTTCTTGTAGACATAGGTTCTTCCCTGAATGTGCTTCCGAAGAAGGCACTGATGAAGCTTAATGTTGATGGGATCGTCCTGATACCAAGTGATCTGGTTGTCAAAGCTTTCAATGGTTCGAGAAGATCAGTTTTTGGAGAGGTTGAGTTTCCTGTCAAGATAGGCTCTCAAGTCTTCAAAAGTGTTTTCTATGTTATGGACATCCAGCCTGCATATAGCTATTTGCTGGGAAGGTCGTGGTTACATGTTGCTGGAGCTGTTACTTTCACCCTGCATCAGAAGCTTAAATACGTGGTTGACGGCCAGGTCATCACAGTCTATGGAGAGGAGGACATATTCGAAAGCCACTTGTCGACGTTCAAGTATGTAGAGTTGGATGGAGAAATCCATGAGACTTTATGCCAAGCCTTTGAAGCAGTCAACGTCAGCATCTTGACTCCTGTGGAGAAGAGCAATGAGAAAGAGGGCACATCCATCCATTCCTACAGGGAAGCAAAAGAGGTTGTTCAATCAGGTAGTGCCCAAGGCTAGGGCAAGCTGTTGGAGCTGGAAAAGAAAGATGATAAGTTTGGCTTAGGGTACCAGCCTGGTGGGTCTACTCCAAGTGGTAAGGCCATCACGTTTACAAGTGCTGGGTTGCTCGACCGCAGCCAGATCTGCACAGCAAGCCAAGATGGGGATAGTGACGGTGACTGGGACAATTGGATTCACCTGTGTGCGCCCGGTGAGGAGCTAACAAATTGGTCTGCTGAAGATATTGTTCAAGTCACCTGGCTCTCAGAGTAATTATTTTGTTTCCTTTTATTAGCATACTGCATTGTCAAATCCAGCATTCTGCCCAAGATGCTTGGATCCATTGTATTGGGCCACCATGTTTTGTACTGCATTCTATTTTGCTATGAAATAAAAGGACATTTTCAGACAAATTGTGTTCTCTTTCTTTGTTTTTCAACTTTTTCACACAAAAAATATAAAAATGGCAATGTGTTTTACTTTTTGCTTTTGTGTTAGCGTCTCTTTTTCAAAATAAGCAGATTCTGAATAAATACATCATCTGTGCAGTGTTGATCATCCGGATTCCACGGATAACGTTCCTGTTATGACTATGCATGACTTTGATAATCCAGTTTACCAAGCTGATGAAGGGGTTGAGGAAGACTGTGACCTCCCTGAAGAATTGGTCAGATTTTTGAAACAAGAGGAACGAGTTATTCAGCCTCATCAAGAAGAGATTGAGATCATCAACATTGGCAGTGAAGATGCAAAGAAAGAGATCAAGATTGGGGCCAGTCTGCAGGCCGACGTCAAGAAAGAGCTGATCTGTATGCTGAAAGAGTATGTGGATATCCTTGCTTAGTCATATCAAGATATGCCAGGTTTAGATACCGACATCATTGTGCATAAGCTACCTCTGAGAGAGGACTGTCCTCCTGTGAAGCAGAAATTGAGGAGAACTCGTCCTGACATGGCAATGAAGATTAAAGACGAGGTTCAGAAGCAATGGGATGCTGGGTTCCTTGCTATAACTAGTTACCCACCTTGGGTAGCTAACATTGTACCTGTACCAAAGAAGGACGGCAAGGTCCGGATGTGCTTTGAATACCGGGATTTGAATAGAGCAAGCCCAAAAGATGACTTTCCGTTGCCACACATTGACGTGTTGGTGGATAATACTGCTCAATTCTCAGTATTTTCCTTCATGGATGGCTTCTCCGGTTATAATCAGATAAAGATGGCACCGGAAGACATGGAGAAGACAACGTTCATTACCCCTTGGGGTACATTCTGCTATAAGGTCATGCCCTTTGGTTTGAAGAACGCCGGGGCAACTTATCAACGGGCGATGGTCACATTGTTCCATGACATGATCCACAAGGAGATAGAGTGTTATGTGGACGATATGATTGCAAAGTCCCGAGACAAAGAAGAGCATCTGGTCAACCTGAAGAAGCTATTTGATAGACTGATCAAGTACAAGCTGAGGTTGAATCCGAACAAGTGCACTTTCGGAGTGTGTTTCGGGAAATTGTTGGGTTTCATTGTTAGTCAAAGAGGAATTGAGGTAGATCCTGCTAAAGTAAAAGCTATTCAAGATATGCTTGCACCGAAGACAGAAAAAGAAGTGCGCGGGTTTTTAGGGAGGTTGAACTACATTTCTCGGTTCATATCTCATCTAACTGCCACGTGCGAACCAATATTCAAACTGCTAAGAAAAGAGCAAACGGTCAGGTGGAACGATGACTGCCAAAGAGCTTTCGACAAAATAAAAGAATATTTGCAGGAGCCTCCAATTCTAATGCCTCCAGTTGAGGGAAGACCTTTAATCATGTACTTGACCGTGCTAGAAGGGTCAATGGGGTGTGTGCTAGGCCAGCATGACGAGTCTGGTCGAAAAGAGTACGCCATTTATTACCTTAGCAAAAAGTTTACCGACTGTGAATCCCGATACTCACTGCTCGAGAAAACTTGTTGCGCTTTGGTATGGGCTGCTCGCCGACTAAGGCAGTACATGTTGACTCATACCACACTGCTCATTTCCAAAATGGATCCTGTCAAGTACATCTTTGAGAAACCAGCGTTGACCGGAAGGGTTGCTAGGTGGCAAATGATTTTAACTGAATACGACATCCAGTATACCTCTCAGAAAGCCATCAAGGGAAGTGGATTGTCGGATTACCTTGCACAGCAACCTCTTGAGGATGATTATCAGCCAATGAAGTTTGATTTCCCTGATGAGGACATCATGTACCTCAAAGCAAACGATTATGAGGAACCACTTCCGGAGGAGGGGCCATACCCTGAATCCAACTGGAAGTTGATGTTTGATGGGGCTGTCAATATCAATGGTCGTGGAGTTGGTGTCGTACTCATTACTCCTGAAGGTGTTCACTTACCCTTCGCTGCCAAAATTACTTTTGGCTGCACCAATAATGAAGCGGAATACGAGGCATGTATAATGGGAATAGAGGAGGCTATTAATCTTCGGATTAAGAACCTCGATATATTCGGAGATTCAGCCCTCGTCATTAACCAGGTTACCGGCAAGTGGTATACGCATCAAGAGCATCTAATTCCATACAGGGATTATGCTAGAAAACTGTTGACGTTCTTCACGACAGTTAAACTTCAATACATACCACGTGATGAAAATCAGTTTGCCGACGCATTGGCTACTCTCTCTTCGTCAATTAAAGTCTTGTGTTGGAATTATGTGCCCATAATTGATATATCCAGGCTTGACGCTCCAGCTCATGCCTTCTCTGTAGATGTCGTGTCTGATGAGAAACCTTGGTATTCTGATATCAAGTTATTCCTGGAAAAGCAAGAATACCCAACTAGGGCATCTTCCAATGACAAGAAGACCTTGAGGTGACTTGCTGCTAGCTTCTTCTTGAACACAGACGGGGTTTTGTACAAGAGAAACTTCAACATGGTCTTGATCAGATGCGTGGATAGACACGAAGCAAGCCTGTTGATGCAGGAAGTCCACAAAGGATCTTTTGGTACCCATGCAGAAGGGCATGCTATGGCAAAGAAATTGCTGAGATCAGGGTATTACTGGATGACAATGGATGCAGACTGTTGTTCATTTGCTCGTAAATGCCACAAGTGCCAGATATAAGCAGACAAAGTGCATGTTCCTCCAAGCCCGCTCAACGTCATGTCATCTCCTTGGCCCTTTTCTATGTGGGGCATTGACATGATCGGGAAGATCGAGCAAACTGCTTCAAATGGTCATCGCTTCATCTTGGTCGCGATTGATTACTTTACCAAATGGGTAGAAGCAGCATCTTATGCCAACGTCACTCGTCAAGTGGTGGCAAGATTTCTGAAAAGAGATATCATATGCAGATTCGGAGTGCCCGAAAGGATCATTACTGATAATGGTTCTAATTTCAACAACAAGATGATGGCAGACTTGTGTCGGGACTTCAAGATTCAGCATCACAATTCTTCTCCTTATCGACCAAAGATGAATGGTGCGGTAGAGGCAGCAAACAAGAATATCAAGAAGATTGTGCAGAAAATGGTTGTCACCTACAAAGATTGGCATGAGATGTTACCATTTGCATTGCATGGGTACCGAACGTCAGTCAGGACGTCAACAGGGGCAACTCCCTTCTCTCTGGTATATGGCATGGAAGTAGTCCTGCCTATTGAAGTAGAGATTCCTTCATTGCGTGTGATGATGGATGTTAAACTGGATGAGGCTGAATGGGTGCGTGCTCGTTATAATCAGCTATGTCTAATTGAGGAAAAGAGATTAGTGGCTATCTGTCATGGTCAGCTTTATCAGAGGAGAATGAAGCGGGCATTCGACCAACGAGTACGTACTCGAGAATATCGAGTGGGAGAACTTGTGTTGAAGAGGATCGTTCCTCCCGGTTCAGATCACAGGGGCAAGTGGACCCCAAACTACGAAGGACCATTCATAGTGAAGAAAGTATTCTCAGGAGGAGCACTGATGCTCACCACTATGGATGGAGATGACTTCCAGTCCCCTGTTAACTCGGACGCAATTAAAAAATACTTCGCATAAAATGACCCGCTGGACACAAAAACAGAATTATAGTCCAGGCAAAAAAGGGGCATCCTGGCGAGCTAAAAACAGAATAAAAAGCTCGGGCAAAAGTTAGGGAAATAAATTTAAAAAAATGTACACCCGCTGAGTTGAAAAGCCATATCGGACAGCTCAGGCAAAAAAGGGTATCCCGGTGGATTGAAAACCCGAAAGGGTGATCCACGCAAAACAAGGGAATAAGCGAACAACTACGATCCGAGTTATCTGAACCATATCATTGTTTCGTACAGCTTGACAATATCAGAAGGATAGGAAACAGTCCTCTCATCTTCTCAGAAAGCCAAAGCAGAATGGAGAGTCTCGAAGACATGCTGGTCATAGCAGAAATGGAACTCCGTGGAATGCCGTACATTGCCATTAGGATAGTTTCTTTTCTCGATTTTTATAGCGGCTAACTCTTTCTAGGGGGTTGCTTCCTGATGTAAAATCTTTGCCTATTCAGAGGGCATTCAATAAAAAGAATATTCAGTCAAAAAGCTGTGTGTGTTTATTTTTGTTTGCAAAATGTCCTGAATTTTCTGCAAAAATAGCATTGCATCTAAACATGGTAATAATTTTGAAAAGAAAACTGACATGCAAGGAAACTGTAACCCTCTTTGAGTGTCGGGTGACGATGGATGAACAGATCATTCCATGCAAATCCCCGGGGCACACTTGTGTTTCTTTTGTTGCAGGTTGCAGTATGGCGTCACATACTCCTAAGTATTTACTCTTCCCTAGTAGAGTATCTCCCCAAGTAGGGATTTCTTCTCCCAACAGGTATCTGAGGGCCGAACATATCCAGCAGAAATTATTTCCAGATAAGCCTTGGCAGCAGCCCAAGCAGTGTCTTTTTCCCCAGTGGAGTATGCCCAGCAGGTATCTGACATCCTGACATCACCGGAGTTTGAATTATCAGTATTATATCCTCAGCAAGAATATTCCCCAGCAGGTGGGACTGAAATCCTGATATCCCCTCAGAGTCTTGAATCATCATATGCTCTCCCCAACTAGATTTTTGTTCAAGCAGCTTCCCCAGCTGAGTCTGAAGATGATCCTGTCCCCACAGAGTTCATATTGCATCTTCACTTCCGTCAGTGAAATATTCCCCATCAAAGTTTCCATACTTTTGGGTATTTTAATGATACAGTCAGGTATTTATCACCTCAGTCAGAGTTGGGTATTCAGACCTCTTGACTTGTCTTCTCCTGCAGAGTTGTATCTCTTGCTGGCCAATCAGGAATTTGTCTACCGATCGTCTGCGTTTTTCAACACTCGTCTGTGTTATCCCTAAGAAAAGATCTCCCCAACAGGGACATATTACTGCTTTATGGCTGCTCGTCCGCATCTCTCAACATTCATCTGTGTTGGCCCTTTGGTATGGCTCGTCTGCTTCCCCCAGCAGTGGGTTATGATTACCTTGATTTTTGCTCGTCTGCAATTTCAAACACTCGTCTGTGTTTGGTTACATCAGTTGCTGGTTGCTCGTCTGCAATTTCCAGCACTCTTTTGTGCTTTGGGATGTAATATCTTTGCTGTTGCTCTCCAGCACTCGTCTGTGTTGTGATGTCTCATATGTCGTTGCTCGTCTGCAATTTAGAACACTCTCCTGTGTTCTGATATGATATTTGTTGATGCTCGTCTGCAACTTCCAACACTCGTCTGTGTTTGATATTGGACCCTTTGCTGCACTTGTTTGTGCCTTGATATGTTATTTCAATTGTTGCTCGTCTGAAACTTTCCAGCACTCGTCTGTGTTTGATATGCCTGATATTTGTGGATACTCGTCTGAATCACTTCCAACACTTGTTTGTGTTGTTTACCTGTTTGAAGCTCGTCTGCTTTGCTTGGATGCTCGTCTGTATCGATCCCAGCACTCGTCTGTGTTTGGTATGCCTTATATCTGTATGTGAGGATTTGCTGTTTATCCTGGTATTTCTGTGACTACTTCAAATGCTCGTCTGTGTTTGAATTTCTGGTATTCGTCTGTACCAGTGGCGGGTACTCGTCTGTATCACTTCCTGAAGCACTCGTCTGTGTTTCTCAGATCATCGTCGTATAATCGTCTGTATCATTGACTCTTGGCACTCGTCTGTGTTATCTTGATGATCATCCAATACTCGTCTGTATTGAAGAGGTTTAAAATCTTGACAGTGGGAATTAATGTCAAAATGATTACCGGTCCTGGCGTAACGGGTAAATCCGAAGGAGGTTCGTCTGTCTCAGGAACCAATTATGGTTGCTGCACCTGGCGTCACAGGTTTGCTCAGAAGACTCGTCTGTCTTATACCATATACCCGCGAATAATATATGAAGAAGTTTCGTCTACCTTGATTGCATTTCTATCCCACAGACTTTAGTGCATTACCGGTCTTGGCGTAACAGGTAAATCCGAAGGAGACTTGTCTGTCTCAGATTATGTTATATGCAGTGTTTGAGGACTCGTCTGTCCAGCTCCTGGCGTCATAGAATTGTTTGGAGACTCGTCTGCCTCATGTTATATGTAGTGTTTTGAGGACTCGTATGTCCAGCTCCTGGCGTCATAGGATTGTTTGAAGACTCGTCTGTCAACATGTTCTTATTCCAGATATCAGTTTCAACTTGGAAGAAGCTCATCTGATTTTTCTCTCCTTCTTATCCCCAGAGCGTCATCTGGTTGGGTTTATTTCCCGGTGCTGCATTCTTCGTCAGAGTGCAAATTTCTGGTCTTCTCGGTATTCAACCACAGTTTATCTTGAATGGTCGATAGCCCGTACCATCGTCCTTTTCAGATTAACTGATGATTGAATAGGGGCAGCTGTAACACCCCAAATTTTCCCTCTTCTTTTTAGTATCATATCACATCATATTCATCATATTCATATCATTTCCTCAGCATCATATCATGGAAAGATGAAGCATAACATCCCCTATGTCCTAGCATCAAGCATATGGTCATCTGTGGAGGTCCCAAAAGCATTTCAAGCCATGACAAGGGTCCCAATGAGTTTTCACAAGTTCTATGGTGATTCTACACTCAATTTTCAAGATCAAGTCCATTGGCAAAAGCTCAAAAGATTGCATGATCATCAGAGATCTCAGGACAAGGCAAAGCTCCTATGCAGTGCACCCAAATTAGGGTTTGAGATTCAAGCACCAAGATCTCACAACTTTGGCCATTTATTTTGGGCCAAGTTTTCTATATTTTAAGAGTATCCTATGTGTCAAATTTCATGCGAAATTTCCATGTGGAAGTCAGTCAGTGCCTCAGTTGCTTGCAGATGAAGCAGAAAGTCAACAGAGCCCATAAAAAGTCAACTGCGCAATTTCAAGGGGTCCAACCCAAATTTTTTGGCCAAGAGGGGTCCTTACAATGTTATAAGAGGTTTGGAATTCCCAAAGTTCAAGAATCATGGAGATTTGAGGGGTTTTGCAAAAATGGTACAAAGTTGGTTTTTGAAGTTTTCCAAACTTTGCAAGTTTTGCCCTAATTTTCAAGTGGCCTTAACATGATCAAAACTTCTTCAAATGGACCAAAGTCAAACATGAAAGTTGGAAAGTAAGGGCTCCCATTTTCAAAAAGTACAAGTACATTTTCACCGGATTCCTGGATATCCCTAGGGGCCATTCGAAAATTCTACATTCCTAGGGCAAATTTCACTTTTTCAAAAATGCACCAAATGCAAAAGGCTTCCAATCTTAATTTTGTGACTTGGTACAGGCTCAATCTTGTTTCAAACTTAAAATAAATTGCATAAGGACCAATTTACTCCAAAGAAATGGTCATTTTCATGCACTTTGAAAAAATCACTCCAAAACATGCAATTTTGCAAAAATCATGAAACAAGTGTGACACTTGAATCTAAGGGCCAGGAATGATTGGGTTTGGATCAAGGGTGGGAAATGAAACTCACACATGCTGAGAGGCCCAAGAGAGCATGAGCATAGCATGCTTATTCCACTAAGTGCAAGTCATGCAAAATCACACTTTTCTCATTTGATTTTCGTGCACTTTCTTTCACACTTTCAACATTCATTTGTGAAGTCACAACAAAGAGAATTAGGGTTGCATCATATCTGAAATCTCTCTCAATCTATCATTCTCAACTTTGTTGCATTTTGGCATTTCCTCACATATCTCTCCATTCTCTCACTCTCACCACAAACTTCTTCCATATTCTTGATCAGTGAATCATATAGATCAAGAATCACCCACTCATTTGAGCTTAAAGAACAGAATTAGAAGCTTTCCATTTCAAAGCCACTTATTGAGAAATCTCAGATCCAATCTATTTCAAGGCCTTAGATGCATTTATTTTGCATCTAAGGAATAAGAGGAGTGATTTGCACGCATTGGTTGGAATTCTAGCTCAATATTTCAAGATCTCCATCTCAGGTATGACTTGAAATCTCATGTTCTGGAAATGAAATTAGATTGTTGCTTTGTGTTCTCTGATCTTCCCTGGTCATGCTGCACTTTGTAGAATTAATTTTAATGCATTGTAGTGAAATATATGTGCATTTTAAGTTTGATGGTGACACTTTATTTTGCTCGATCCGGCCAATTCTTTGAGATTCAAGTGTTTTTGATGCCATATTTGGATTCCTTGATGTTGAATTAGTTAATCTGGACTATTTGTTTTCATTTTTTAGTGAATTTTTGCTTCTGGTTTGGTCTCCGGTGCCAGAGCCCTAGCTCCGATCACCGGAATTTGTCTTGTGATTAGCTTAGGGTTTCTACGAGAAAGATGAAGTGTGTACCGTCGGATCTCACATCCAAGCGTCATGAGCGCGCCATGTAGCCCAAAAATTGCTCCATCTCATGTTCATTTTCTTTTTTCCTTTTTTTAATCAGCGTGTTTTATGATCCATGTTAGTTATAATACTCCAGCCAATCACGTCTTAGCAAAGCTCCACCTCATTTAATGAGGTTCCTTCCTCCAGCCGCACGATTGATCAAACGTTCCTCCCTTTTTCAGCTTTTATCATTTAATTCAGCTAATTTCCACTGTAAGACAATGTGTTCCAGCGCATCACCTTGGGCCTACAGGGCGTACTTTTCACACCCCACTTCAATTCAGCCCAATTCAATTTCAACATAAAGTCTTACTAATCTCACCTCTTTCCATCTCATTTTATTTTTCTTTTCCAATTTAATTTTTCCTTTAATTCAGTTTCATTTCCATTTAATTAAAATAGTTTCTTTCACTTAAAAAATCCCAAAAAAATCATGTGTCTCATTTTGTGTCTCTATTATTTTGTCATTTTTTTTCCTTTATCCACGTGTCAGAATTAATTCACCATTGCACATAGCTTCTTTTTAAGTCTTTCTTGACCAGTCTGCCTTGTTCATTTTCCATAGGTTTCAATATTTTGAGTTTTGATCCCATTCTTTTTGCTTTGATTTCCTAAGAACTTGTAATTTTCATGTGATTTTTCTCTGGATTTTTAGAAACTTATTTCTTGAGTCTTGGTCTTGTAACTTGTGATGTATGTTTGTTATCCTAACTTGTGTTCTTGCTTCCATTAAGCCTTCAAATCCTTTTGGCTAGTTGATATAACATGTTTGAGGATCATTTGGTTTCAATTGTGGAATTTTTAGATGCTTTGTTGATTTGTTTTGGATTTTATCTTGAACCTTGTCCCATTTTGCTTCTTTTGAACCTTCTGGTCTCTCTTAAGCCTAGAAGGGCACTTGTGCCCTTTTCTTCTTCTCATTTGGGGTTCGTTTAGGGTGTGGGTACCTTCCTGGTCCTAGGATAGGGTTTGTGTCTTCTGAATTTTGGTATTTGCTTCTTCTTTAAGTCATTTGCTTCTTTAAGTGCTTTAGCTTCATCTTTTGATTCTTTTGCTTCCATTTTGGTATTGTTTGGTCTTATACCTCTCTTCTCTTCATCTTGTTGGCTTCTTAAGCCATTCTTCATCTTGTTTTGGTTCTGTTTGTGAGTCTTGTGTTCATATTTGGTGCATTTTGCTTTGCATATTTCTTTAGCTTGCATACTTCTTCTCCTCATTTCTTTGAGTTGCATTTGCATTGTGCATTTTTTCAAACCATTTCACTTTTGATTGTTTAATTCTAGCATATCATCTTGCTCATTTTGTTCACTTGTGCATACTAACCTTGCAGGGGCTATGGTAAGTGTGATATGTGGGAATTGAGTTCCACATCTTCAATTCTCATCTCCTCCTCTTATGTTTATTTGTTACTAACCATTTGTTGTTGGGGCTTAGGCCTTTCTCATCCCTTCTTCTATCTTCTTCTCTTCTTCTTTCCTTCTTCATTAGGATAGAAACCTCACTAACCCTTAGGACATCCATTGATGTTAACACTTAGGATTATTTTAGTCCCCTTTAGAATTTTTCCTTTGATATCCTTTTGGTTCTTCTTCTCTTATCATATTCAAACTTAATTCTAATTCACTTAATAAAGGTTGAGTACTTTCATGTGACATGAGACTTTGCTATGAGATGCTTGCACGCGTTCCGTTTCGGGGCGAGGTGTGAGTTATCACTCGTGGTGGATAGGTCTTAACATGAGTACTTCTCAAAGAAAAGCTAAAAAACACTTCTTAACCAAAAATCACTAAAATACTTAATAATGGTAATAGGCCAGTGTGCTTAAGCCTTCACTTATGGGACTAGCTTTGGGGATTTCCTCCATAGATAGGTGTGCCTCTTGCGCATTCCATTTCGGGATGATGTGAGATGTACACATCCCATTGAGTAAGACTTAGGTACACTTACCTATGTAAACTTCCACTCATAAAAGCTTCTAAAAAACACCAAACAAACAATAAGCGTCTTTCCTTCGGGAATTCTTTTCTCATCTCATTCACTCCTCACGTGAACTTGCTCCTACTTGTCATTTTGCAAGACGGTTACGTACTCGTCGTCCGAGTCTGCAACACCTGAGCAATGGCATAGGAAGTTCAAGCCTTTAATTCACAAGCAATTTCCTTTTAGTACCCCTAGTTAGGGGAACTACGGCGTCTCTGATCCTCATTATCCTGATGAGGTACGTAGGCAGCGGGGTAGGGCCCGTTGGAGCACAATCTTTATTTTCCCTACATTTTTCCTTTTCATTTTTTATTCAGTCTTTTTCTCAGATTTCTTTTCCAGTTTCTTTTCATTTCTTTGGCAGCCGCTTTCATACCCTCACCCTTTGAAACATTCTCTTTGCAAGCCTTGATCCCGTCGGGTACGACGGACAATCTGGGTGCTAATACCTTCCCAGGTCGTAACCGACTCCCGAACTCAGTCTCTTTGGTTCGCAGGACCCGTGTCCTTCTTCTTCTTTCTTCTGGTTTGTGCAGCATTACCATTCCCATTCTTCGGGATAAAAATGCCTGGGTTGCGACTCTTTTCTTTTTCCGCGTCACTTTCGTGTTTGTACCAGGATGGAAATCCGGGGAGCGACAATTATTTATAACCTTAATTGGCTTATGCTTCACATTCGTCTGCATTTCTCATTAGGACATATCATTCACAATCATGCATTTCATTAGGCTCCTAAGGCATGGGATCGAAGCATTTTCTTATAATATGGATTCTCTATTTCAGAGGAAACTTATTCATTGGTATATACTCAAGGGAAGGAAGATTAAGGTTTCCCCTGTGGTATGTTGGGTTATGGGATTGAAGATCATTATGCCAGATTTCGTCTCAAGGCTACTTTGAGTATCACGCTTCACTACAAGCTCATCATTGTCAATGCACATCTCAAGTGCTAGGGTTTCAAAAGTTGGAATTGGGTTTCTCTATGAATTGTGATCCTCAACATCTTGGGTCATCTTCGTCAGTCAGATCATGGGTTAGGGTTTATTTCCCCTAATCATGTGATAATCATTAAAGTTCCTATGCGGA
This sequence comes from Lathyrus aphaca, assembly GCA_963966055.1. NCBI lineage: Eukaryota > Viridiplantae > Streptophyta > Magnoliopsida > Fabales > Fabaceae > Lathyrus > Lathyrus aphaca. The sequence continues at coordinate 284,890,394 of OZ014522.1, read as the reverse complement.
GTTTGTTCGTAAGTGATCTCGTCGTTCATGGAATTCCACTATCACGTTAGGCATATGTTATTGAAGATCCAGGTGTATGCAGAGCCAATAAGGGTTCCAGGTCAGAAGCATCACGATGTTTAGGGTACAAGAGATTGGACTTGTGTGTCTCTCCCCGGATTTTCATCCTGGTGCAAACGCGGACCGTCTAAGATGTTGGAGGTTGAGGTTGAATAGAGTCGCTAGCTAGACATTTTTATCCTGAAGGAAAGGTGATGCTTCATAAACCTGGAAAGATATGGATAAGACGGTTGCGAACCAGAGAGACTGGGTAAGGGGGTTGGTTACGACCTGGGAAGGTATTAGCACCCAAATCGTCCGTCGTACTCGACGGGATCCACGCATACCTGATTATGTTTAAAAGAGGGATAATGTATGTGCTAAGCTGTGTATAAAAGAGATGGAGGAATGGATTGTACAGAGTGTCAGTGCAAAAATAAAGTGAGTGCTCAAAACTGAGGCTAAGGAAAGAGAAATTGGGAGGAGGAGAGGGGGGAGACAAAGATACTTTTGTTCGATAACTGTTAAGTTATGCCTATGTATACTCTCGTGCAATGAAGAAGTTAGAACACCGTAGTTCGACTCAAAGAGACTTAGTACTTTATTGTGAACTGCTTGCTTGTCTATGCTCAAGTGTGTGACTCGTCTGGCACGAGTGCTAACTGTCTTGCATTAGACGGAAGAAGCGAATTCTCGTTTTCAAAGTGAGTATGATGAGAAAAGAATCCCAGACGAGACGCTTATTGTTTGTTTTGTGTTTTCAGTTTTTTATTGTTTTTGGTGTTTTTGCATAGGATAATGAGCTTAAGCCTTAATCAAGGGTTTGCAAACTCATTATATCACCCCTGATTAGGGATAATGAGCCTACTTAAGTATGAGATGGGAATCTCAACTTAATTACCCTAATGATGTAGGATTAAGATCATTAACTTGCTTGTGATTATTAAGTGTTTTTGGATTTTTGTTTTGTGTTATGTAATGAATTTAATCTCTAATCAGGGATTAATGAACTCATTACACCATCCTAAGAGAAGGATAATAGATGAGAACACTTAAGATGAAGAAGATACCTCAACTTAATCCATGGTTAGGGATTACAATCATTATATAACAAGCCTTTATTAAAGTGAATTTTAATTAAAGGTGGGATTAAGGAATGGATTTTATGTTTGTAAGACTAAACCTGAGGGGGACTTGTCCATTAAACACTAGGGTTAGTCCCTCTGAACCAACAGGCAGAGATGTAACCCTAATATAAGGCCCAAGTTACAAGCTTAAGTCTTGATGATTAATAGGTGTTTTGATTAGGAGGTGTAAACAACTTAAAGGTCTAACACTAAGTATTAAAGTTATACACTCCATCCTAAGATAAAGCTACAGGTATAACCCTAATAAAGAGTCTTAAAACTTTAACTGTTTAGCCTCTGGTTATGAGATGAGATGCAGAGACTCAAGGAGACTCAAAGGTAAAAACTAGGGGGACTATGTGCAACCCTAAAGTTATCATGCTTGGATATTCCTATGGTTTGTGAGGCTTAAGAAAAGATCTTCAGAAAGTCTCAGATGGCCACCAAGGAAGAAGAAGCAAATGAAAAGAGAAGATAAAGGAGACTAGGTTACTAACTTCCTGAAGAAGTTAAGTAACCTAAAAGAAAGAGAAGGAGCAAGTGAGAGCATAAGTGAGTCAAACTCACTTCAAAGACAAATAACAATGCAAATGAAAAGATAAGAATAGGTGGGATGTGGAGGCAAATCCACATCCTAAACAACTTACCTGAAGCCCCTGAAATGGTTAATATGAATGCATAAGGTGGGACAAGGTGCAAATGAAGCAAAGATGAAGATGCAATGATGCTAACCAGAAGTTAATACATGATGCAAATGTGTTATGGATAGATTCAAAGTCATATATAATGCATATGTATGATCATACAAGTGATGGATGCAAAAACAAGCATGTCAGAAGCTTAAGAACACATGAACATACATAAGATGTAATGGATGCAAAACATACCAAATGAATGCAACAATGATCAACCAATGTTCACACATGTCCTAAGGCATATAAGATGACATAAAAATGCATGAGATGTCATTACAAGTTCACATAATGAAGGTATGCAAAGATGAATGCAAATGAACATGACGAATTAGGGTTTTAAGAAAGTATGAGATGCATATGATCAAAACAGAAGCAAGACACATGATAAAAAATTTAAATTGCAACCAAATGAACCCTAAACCCACATAAGATCACTCCCCAAAGATGGAAGTCAGAAGCTATACCAAAGCCAAGTTATGGTTTTCTAAGTTAGGCTAGGGTTTTGGGTACTTCTTCATGAAAAATGCCAAACAAATGGAATATGAAATGCAAAAATATGAGGTAAATACCCTAGATACTACACGCAAAGTATGAAAGAATGCAAAAAGAATCATACACAAACTCATCTTGGTTGATCAGAAATGAAATTTTGAAGTTTGGGTTGGAAAAATAAGGAATTTAGAAACCCTAATTCATGGTTAATTGTCTAAACATGATCAAACCCTAAAAGAAATTTGTAAAATGAGTTTGTAAATTGTCTAAACATGTAAGAATGCTTCATGATTTTTTTGGTGATTTTTAAATACCTAAAAGTATTTTTAATTAATTAAAATGAATTAATTAATTAAATAATACAATTCAATGATTTAAAAATATATTTTTAATTCAAAAATTAAAAATAAAAATGTTTTTTGGGTTTTTAAAATTATTTAAAGTGAGGATGCAAAAAATCAGATTTTTAGAAAATGTTTTACTATTTTAAATAAATAAAGAAAATAAAATGAAATAAAAATAAAATAAAATGCAAAGTAAGATAGGTGAAGGGTTCAGATTGCCCAGGAGATGGATGGAGGGCTCGGATTGGAAGTTAGCAAGACCAAGGGTATGATGATCTTAAGGCCTAGGTTTAAATCTGTGATCTGCGTGTGATCCATAGGCTGAGGTTCCATCTGACCTAACTAATTATAATTAATTTAATTAATCAAAATCAAAGTTAAGTGAATTATTTGGGCCGTCCAAAACTTAATCTAATCATGATCCAAGGGCTGACATTCAAACTGGAAACCCTAATCACCATTAACCCTAATTATTTTCAGGTGACCGAAGATAAGCTCCGATCATCTTCTCCGGCGAGCTTAAAACCTAACTCCACCTACAAGCTACTAAAACGCATCAAGCCTGCCCAAAAATGACTTCTTGTGAAAAATGACTTCTTTGGACCTCCTGAAGCTAGTGGAGTGCTTAGAATACTTTGAAAGTGGATGGTTTTTGGGGTCCAGTTCTGATGAAGCAGAAATCGTGTTTTTGATATGTGGTGTTTTAGGCCATTTTGATGGTTGTCTCTTGTTCTATGGATGATATGTGATTGATTGGTGAAGGAATTTTGAAAGTTTGATGGTTGGTTTGAGAGAATCGAAGAGATGAAACTTTGAGGGAATGTTAAGCAAATCTGAGTGTGTGGCTGCCTTCAAGGCTTGAAGTGAAGTGTTTTATGAAGCTTAGGGTTTCTATAAACAAATGAGATCAGTCAGAGGAGTGGATATGCATTATGGGATTGGTATGGTGTCATTGGCCAAAAAGTCAAAAGTTTGTGTACTTGAATTATGGGCCATGGAAGAAGTGATTTGAGGTCTTGGGCTACCTCAGTTGAGTTCAAGGAGCACCATTGGATCGAAATTGGTGAGCTGTATGGCTTGATTCATGAGTTTCCAAAGGTTTTGCATTTTCATAACATTGACATTTCTTGAGAAGCAAGGCATGGAATCATTTGGTTCAAGGCTCAATTCTGATCTTTAGAAGTTGTTTGATCATGATATGATGTACTTGAGTGGATTAGAGGTCACATAAAGGCTTGAAATACCATTTTGTAAATTTCCCTCTTTGGCATGAACTTGAAAATTACAAGATTTTTCCCAACTTTGACTTGGCATATCTTGATTTCTAGGATGAATCAAGAGGAGTTCTTGTACTTTTTGAAAACGGGAAGATCAAATCTATAACTTTCATATTTGAAGAAAATTCATTTGAAACCTTTTTGATCAAGAAAGAGGAGGTTGAAGATCTTTCCCAAAATGGAAAGTTTTCATTACAAGTCATGCCCAAAAATAGAAACTTTTCAAATGGCTCAAAATTCTTCAATCTTGTGAACTTCAAAGCATTCCTAAGATCAAATAAAAATCATAGGACCTCAAATTGATGATGATGACCCTTTGGAACCCTTGTTGGGGGCCTCAGTTGCCCTTATTCTGACTTTTCTTGCATAACAAGTTACCATTTGACAAATAGAATCAAACCCAATAGAATCAAGAATGACAAAATATTTTAAGTGTAAGGGCCTCAAACCCAATACCCTAATTTCTAGGTCATCTGTGCAAGAGCTCTGAGCCTGCCTGGGCAACTGTGCAATCCTCTGTGATTTTGTGTCTTCAAAGCAACCTTGGAGGTATAATATGATCATAGAACACTCATGGACCCTCTTGGCATGCTTCATGGCCTCTGAGATAGCTCAAACCACTTCTAAGATTCACCTGATTACAAACCCTAGCTATGCAACGTATGCAGTGAAATAACTATGTAGTGTGAGATGGTATGCTTATGCAATGCAATATGGAGGATCACAAGCCAAGGTGTGAGAAAAAGGAGAGGGAAAATTTGGGGTTTTTACAGCTGCCCCTATTCAAGCATGAGTTAGCCGTGTAGGACGTAAGCACCTAGCTTAGTAGACAAACAAGATAACTTGTGGTTGAATACCAAGAAAGTCCAAAATTTGCACTCTTTATTATAAGAAAAAAAGGGATATAAATTGTAATAGACAGTATAGACTGAATATTAAATGGTAGCGACGGAGGATGACCATCGAGCAGAGGACGACTGTTGGGGATAAAACCGGTGAGAAACACACGGACAGGGACGACCATCATGCCGGGGAATAAAGAATACACGATGAGGACGGCCATCGGGTAAAGAAAAGCGACTTTACTTGGGATTTAAAAGCACTAACGGGGACGACCGGTAGGCTGAAGAATAAAGAAACCGCGACAGGGACGGCCATTGGGTGAAGAATAAATAAATCAATGATGAGGGACGGTCATCAATAGGGTGAAGGACGATCACCTAGCAGGGGACAGCTGCTAAAAGATATCACGACATAGGACGAATGTCGGATAGGAAGATTAATGATGGGGATGGCCATCAGATAAAATGATGAGGGACGATCATCAAAAGGTGAAGGACGATCACCTATCAGGGGACGACTGCTCTGAAATATCACGACATAGGACGAATGTCGGATAAATAATCAACGATGGGGACGGCCATCAGATGAATGATGAGGTACGATCATCAAAATGTGAAGGACGATCACCTAGCAGGGTACGACTGCTGAAGATTATCGTGACATAGGACGAATGTCGGATAGAAAGTTGTTTTGTTGGCGATTTCTGGAGAGAGATAAACACGGACGAGTTTTTAAGCCCTAAAAATAAGATAGTATAAGTGTTTCGATAGTGTGTATAGACTAAAGGTACGAACGAGTATCTTTAGGACTACGATACAGACGAGTATCGGTAGGAACAAGCAATGACGCGTGTTTAAGGAGTGATGATACGGGCGAGTATCAATTGTTTGAACAAAGAACGCCAACGAGTATTGATCTTCCGGGGAGATGCATAAGATACGTACGAGTATCAAATAATTATGTATAAGTAGGATACAGACGAGTATCAGAAGGATTGTGTATAAGTATGTACAAGTATTCGTATTCGAGAGTGTAAAAGGATATCTTGGCTTTTATCTGTGGGGAATAAGTTTCTTTTTTTGTATTGTTGGAGGGGTGATTTTGGTATTTGCAAGTGACTGGCTCGAACTTGGCTTATGATCATGCAAATGTTTGATTTTTTCAGTAATTCTCCGTATTAGACGGAATGTTACGCTTTGTTTGGGGATTAATGATGCGAATGCTATGATTATGCAAATGAGAGAAGCGAGATCCGAGATCTAGAATATACTGGGAGAACGGATCACTGGGCGGTCTGTGGGGAGAAAGGATCATTGCATGATCTTTCTAGAGAACTCTGGGGGAAGAACTCTGTGGGGACCCAATGTTGGGGATGCGAAGATCTGGCAACTCGTTGGGGAGAAGTGATTCAGGCATTGCTTTGGAGATCCTTCTTGGGGAGGAGAGAACTTCTGAGAAGTAATATGCTGGAGGATCAGCTTTGCGAGGGATACTCTGAGGGGATAAAAAAGCTCTGTGGGGGAATACTCTTGTTAAGTAATCCTTCTGATGATGTGACTGCTGGCTCGGCTGGGGATATAGTGCCTGATATACCCCATGCTGTGAAAGGTTGTTCACTTTGAGTACCTGCAACTTGTTAAACAAAGGAAACGCACAAGTGCCCTGAGGTATCCTCAACCGGATTCCGTCATAGGATTTAGGTTTGCTTAAAAGCACATATTCCCTGTAAGCATTTATTGAAAATGTCTTATGTGTCCTCATGCAAATGTTGTATTTTACGGACTTTGAACATTTTGCAAACAAACAACTAGGAAAAAGTACAAAACAAAGTTTGAGTGAACATTGATTTTATTGATTTGTGTGCCCTGAATAGGCAAGTACAGTGAGAAGCTAATCCTTGAAATGAGGAGATTGCTACAAATTTGAGAAAATAAAAAGTCCTATTTGGCAATGCTGAAGTTAATGCTTCAATCTTCCTTTTGCTATGTCCTGTATGACTTTGAACGCTCTTCTTATCTTGCTTTCTGAAGAAAGTTTATTTTGATCGACGCTTTGTCCTTTCAAAGTTTGCCATGTCATGTGAGTGATACAGACGATTTCAGAATGCAGTTGTTCGCTTATTCCCTGATTTTGCGTGGATCGCCCTTTCGGGTTTTCAATCCACCGGGATACCCATTTTTGCCTGAGCTGTCTGATGTGGCTTTTCAACTCAACGGGTGTACAGTTTTTCAATTTTCCCTTATTTTTACCCAAGTCTTTTATTCTGTTTTTGACTCGCCGGGATGCCTTATTTTTGCCTGGACTTACATTCTGTTTTTATGTCCAGCGGGTCATTTATGCGAAGTATTTTTTAACTACATATGAATTCCCAGGAGACGGGAAGTCTTCACCATCCATGGTTTCGAGCATCAGTGCTCCGCCCGAGAAGACTTTAGTTATCACATAGGGACCTTCATAGTTTGGTGTCCACTTACCTCTGTGGTCTGTATGAGGAGGAAGGATCCTTTTCAGTACAAGCTCTCCCACTTGATATTCCCGAGGTCTGACTTTTTGATCGAAGGCTTTCTTCATCTGTTTCTTATATAACTGAACATGACAGATAGCTGCTAATCTCTTTTCTTCAATCAAGCTCAGTTGATTATAACGAGATCGGACCCATTCTGCTTCGTCCAGTTTTACATCCATCATTACCCGCAAGGAGGGTAACTCAACTTCAACAGGTAGGAATGCTTCCATGCCATACACATGCTGATAAGGTGTTACCCCGGTAGATGTTCTGATGGAAGTTCGGTACCCATGCAAGGCGAATGGTAACATTTCATGCCAGTCTCTGTATGTGACCACCATTTTTTGCGCAATCTTCTTAATGTTCTTGTTAGCCGCCTCAACAACGCCATTCATCTTTAGCCTGTAAGGAGAAGAGTTGTGATGTTGAATTTTGAAGTCTCGGCACAGTTCTACCATCATCTTGTTGTTAAGGTTTGAACCATTATCAGTAATGATTCGCTCGGGAACTCCATATCGACAAATGATATCCCTTTTCAGAAATCGGGCTACCACATGCCTGGTGACATTTGCATATGAAGCTGCTTCAACCCATTTGGTGAAGTAATCAATGGCTACTAGGATGAATCTGTGACCATTTGAAGCAGTTGGCTCGATCTTTCCAATCATATCAATGCCCCACATGGCAAAGGGCCAGGGTGAAGATAATATATTCAAAGGATTGGGAGGCACATGCACTTTGTCTGCGTAGATCTAGCATTTATGGCACTTTCTGGCATAGGCACAACAGTCTGCATTCATTGTGATCCAATAGTAACCTGATCTCAACAATTTCTACGCCATTGCATGTCCTCCGGCATGGGTACCGAAAGAACCCTTGTGTACTTCGTGCATCAGTAAGTCTGCTTCCTTATTATCAACACATATGAGTAAGACCATGTCGAAGTTTCGCTTGTATAAGGAGCCATCAATATTGAGGAAGAAACTGCCAGCTAGCCTTCTTAATGTCTTCTTATCATTGGACGATGCCCCAGGTGGGTATGTCTGAGTCTCCAAGAAGCATTTGATGTCGTGGAACCAAGGTTTGTTGTCAGTAATAGTGTCCACAGAGAATATGTACGCCGGTCGGTCCAGTCTGGATACTAAAATCCGAGGTACATAGTTAGCATTCTGTACTTTGATCATAGATGAAATAGTAGCCAAGGTGTCTGCAAACTGATTCTCATCTCGATGGATGTATTCAAGCTTGACTATTGTGAAGAAAGTCAACAATTTCCTCGTATAGTCATGGTAGGGAACCAGATGCTCTTGATGAGTATACCACTTGCCATTAGTTTGGTTGATCACCAAAGCTGAATCTCCGAATACATTCAAGGTTTTGATCCTGAGGTCAATGGCTTCCTCAAGACCCATGATACAAGCTTCATACTCTGCTTCGTTGTTAGTGTAGGAAAAGGTAAGCCTTTCTGAGAAAGGCAGATGGACTCCTTCGGGCGTAATAAGTACTGCACCAACTCCACGACCGTTACAATTAACTGCCCCATCGAACATCATAGTCCATGCTTCTTCTGGATCAGGCCCTTCAGTGTGAATAGGCTCTTCACAATCTTTTGATTTCAATAACATGATGTCTTCATCAGGGAAATCAAATCTCATTGGCTGGTAGTCATCAATGGGTTGCTCAGCCAGATAGTCAGACAATACACTGCCCTTGATGGCTTTCTGAGAGGTGTACTGAATATCATATTCTGTTAGAATCATTTACCACCTTACAACCCTTCTGGTAAGTGCTAGCTTCTCAAATATGTACTTGACGGGGTCTATCTTTGAGATCAACAAGGTAGTATGAGTCAACATATACTGTCTTAGTCGGCGAGTAGTCCACGGTAAAGCGCAGCAAGTTTTCTCGAGCAGTGAATAATGTTGTTCACAGTCGGTAAATGTTTTGCTTAGATAGTATATTGCATACTCTTTTCGACCAGACTTTTCATGTTTTCCCAACACACACCCCATTGATTCATCTAATACTGTCAGGTACATTATTAGAGGTCTTCCTTCAACTAGAGGCATGAGAATTGGAGGTTCTTGTAAATACTCTTTGATCTTGTCAAAACCTCTTTGACAATCATCGTTCCACCTGAATGTTTGTTCCTTTCTTAGCAGTTTGAACAAGGGCTCGCAGGTTTCAGTGAGATGAGATATGAACCTTGAAATGTAGTTCAATCTACCTAAGAACCCTCGAACTTCTTTCTCAGTCTTAGGTGCAGGAATTTCCTGAATTGCTTTGACTTTGTCGGGATCAACCTCAATTCCCTTTCCGCTTACAATAAAACCCAACAGCTTACCAGAACGTACCCCGAATGTGCACTTTTTGGGGTTTAAACTTAGGTGATACTTTCTCAGATGCTTGAACAGTTTCAATAGATTTATCAAATGCTCTTCCTCTGTTTAGGACTTGGAAATCATGTCATCCACGTAGCACTCGATTGCTTTATGGATCATATCGTGGAATTATGTTACCATAGCCCGTTGATACGTTGCACCGGCGTTCTTCAAACAAAACGGCATTACTTTGTAGCAGAACGTGCCCCAGGTTGTGATGAAGGTTGTCTTCTCCATGCCTTCCGGTGACATATTGATCTGATTGTATCCAGAAAATCCGTCCATGAAGGAAAATACCGAGAACTGAGTTGTGTTGTCTACCAATACATCAATGTGAGGTAATGAGAAGTCATCTTTCGGGCTTGCTCTGTTCAGATCCCGGTAATCGAAACACATACGCACATTTCCTTCCTTCTTAGGTATGGGTACAATGTTAGCAACCCACGGCGGGTAACTAGTTACAGCAAGAAAACCGGTGTCCCACTACTTTTGTACTTCCTCTTTGACCTTCATGGCCATGTCTGGGCGAGTGCGGCGCAACTTCTGTTTGACCGGCGGGCAATCCTCTTTCAATGGCAGCTTGTGCATGACAATATCTGTATCCAAACCAGACATATCTTGATAGGACCAAGCGAACACATCGACATATTCTCGCAACATACTGATAAGTTGTTCTTTTACTGGAGCTTGCAGACTGGCTCCAATCTTCACCTATTTCACATCTTCCTCGGTACCAAGATTGATAGTCTCAACCTCCTCCTGATAAGGAGAAATTACCTTTTCCTCTTGTCTTAATAACCTGGCTAGTTCTTCAGGTAAATCGTAGTCTTCTTCAACCCCTTCATCTGCTTGATTAATCAGATGGTCGAAGTCACACAAGGTCATAACAGTGTTGTTGTCGGTGCAATCTGGAGGGCTATCTCTGCAAGGGTTGAGATTTGGTCCATTTTAGTGATTGATTTTATCAGTGAATGAAGTTATTATTGAGAAAAACATTGCCATTTATTGTTTTGTGCGAAAATAACAAGAATGAAAAGACAGTGAGCGAAAGAAAAAGATTGTTTGCAAAAAGGTGTCCAGTGTTCATTAATATTCAGTTTGCACAAAATACATATGGCACTATTACAAAATGAGTCCAGACATCTTGGGCAAGATGCAGGACTTTGATTCATGCTTAAAACATGAAATAATAATTACTCTGCAGCAGTAACCCTTATAATTTCCTGGGAAGACCAGTTGAGGACTTGTTGGCCCGGGACTCTTGGACGAATCTAGCTTTCCAGGTTATAGTCACTCTCAGCCTCGTATTCCAATGTATTGACAGCATCTGGGGTAATCATTCCCCCACTTATGAACTTGGGAGCTTCAGCAGCCTCCTCTGGAACTTGTCGGGATGGTCTGTAACCCAAACCGAATTTGTCTTCCTTCATCTCCACCTTCAGCAACTTGCCCCAGCCTTGGGCATTCCCTTCTTCCACAACCTTCCGAGCCTGTTTGTAGGAAGCAATTGAGGTGCCCATCCTTTCCTCTTGGGATGCAGCAGACACCTCAGTTGTAGCTTCGTTGATGTTCAAAGCTTCGAAACCCTGACTCATGGTTTCATGGATCTCCCCATCCATCTCTATGTAGTTGTATGTAGCCAGGTGACTGACAAAGATGTCTTCTTCCCCACAGATGGTGATAATTTGTCCTTCCCACTCATATTTTAACTTCAGGTGAAGGGTCGTTGTTACTGCGCCAGCGGCATGGATCCAGGGTCGACCCAACAAACAACTGTAGGATGGCTGTATGTCCATCACGTAGAAGGTAGTTTTGAAAACTTGTGGGCCAATTACCACAGGCAACTCAATCTCCCAGAGAAACGATCTCTTAGAACCATCAAAATCTATAACAACTAGGTTTCTTGGACGGAGTGCAAGACCATCATACTCTAGCTTGACTAAAGCCTTTTTTGGAAACACATTGAGTGATGATCCGATATCAACAAGGACATGAGAAAGTACAACACCTTTACATTCCAGAGTGATATGCAAAGCCTTGTTGTGATTAAGCCCCTTCGTAGTCAAGTCAACATCGGTGAAACCTAGTCCATGACTAGTATTGACATTTGCGACCACCGTTTCTAACTAATTGACAGTGATCTCTTCAGGCACATAAGCTGCATGCAAGACCTTGAGCAGTGCATTCCAGTGAGCCTCGAAACACATAAATAGAGATAGTATGGAGATCTTGGAGGGTGTTTGATGGAGCTGATCTACCACTTTGTATTAACTTCTTTTGATAATCTTCATAAACTCGTCTACATCCTGATCAAAGGGTGTCTTCTGAGTTTGTTTTGCAGCTGGTTCTTCTGGCACCACATTTTTGCCTTTTTCTTTAGCAGCAGCTTCTGCTTCAGCATTAACTCTGGGAAACTATGAAGTGAAGAGACGTCTGCTTCGAGTGAAGCCTTCGCCTCCCCCAACATTGTCAACTTGTGGTACAGGTTATCGCTCCCCGGACTTTCGTCCCGGTGCAAACGCGAATTGTCGGCGATGTTGGAGGTTGAGGTTGAATAGTGTCGCCAGCTAGGCATTTTTATCCTGAAGGAAAGCTAATGCTGCATAATCCTGGAAAGAAGTGGATAAGACGGTTGCGAACCAAAGAGACTGAGTAAGGGGGTTGGTTACGACCTGGGAAGGTATTAGCAACCAGATCGTCCGTCGTACTCGACGGGATCCACGCTTACTTGATTGTGTTTAAAAGGGGGATAATATACGTGCTAAACTGTGTATAAAAAGCTAGGGAGAAAAGGATGTACAGAGTGTCAGTGCAAAGTGAAAGTGAGCGCTCAAAACTGAGGCTAAGGAAAGAGAGAGAAGGTGGAGAGGGGGAGACAAAGTGACTTTTGTTTGATAACTGTTAAGTTATGCCTACGTATCCTCTCGTGCAATGAGGAAGTCAGATCACCGTAGTTAGACTCAAAGAGACTTAGATGATTTGGTGTGAACTGCTTGCTTGTCTATGCTCAAGTGTATGACTCGTCTGGCTCGAGTGCTAATTGTCTTGCATTAGACAGAAGAAACAAGTTCTCGTTTTCTGAGTGAATGTGATGAGAAAAGAATCCCGGAGGAGACGTTTATTATTTGTTTTTTGTGTTTTTAGTTTTTTATCGTTTTTGGTGTTTTTGCATAAGATAATGAGCTTAAGCCTTAATCAAGGGTTTGCAAACTTCATTATATCACCCCTAATTAGGGATAGTGAGTCTACTTAAGTATGAGATGAAAATCTCAACTTAATTACCCTAATAATGTAGGATTAAGATCATTGACCTACTTGTGATTTATTAAGTGTTTTTGGATTTTTGTGTTAAGTAATGAGTTTAATCTCTAATCAGGGATTAGTGAACTCATTACACCATCCTAAGAGAAGGATAATAGATGAGAACACTTAAGATGAGGAAGACTCCTCAACTTAATCCATGGTTAGGGATTAAAATCATTATATAACAAGCCTTTATTAAAGCGGATTTTAATTAGAGATGAGATTAAGAAATGAATTTTATGTTTGTAAGACTAAACCTGAGGGGGACTTGTCCATTAAACACTAGGGTTAGTCCCTCTGACCCTAAAGGCAGAGATGTAACCCTAATATAAGGCCCAAGTTACAAGCCTAAGTCTTGATAATTATTAGGTGTTTTGATTAGAAGATGAAAACAACTTAAAGGTTTAACACTAAGTATCACAATTATACACTCCATCCTAAGATAACGATACATGCATAACCCTAATACAAAGCCCCAAAACTTTAACTGTTTAGCCTTTGTTATTGAGATGAGAAGTAGAGACTGAAGGAGACTCAAAAGGTAAAAAACTAAGGGGGGCTATTCACAACCCTAAAGTTATCATTCTTGGGTATTCCTATGGTTTGTGAGGTTTAATAAAAGATCTTCAGATGGCCACCAAGGAAGAAGAAGAAGATGAAAATAGAAGAGAAAGGAGAATAGGTTACTTACTTCCTGAAGAAGTTAAGTAACCTGAGAGAAAGATAAGGAGCAAGGGAGAGCACAAGCGAGTCAAACTCACTTCAAAGACAAATAAATATGCAAATGAAAAGATAAGAAGAGGTTGGATGTGGAGGCAAATCCACATCCTGATCAACTTACCATAAGCCCCTGCAATGGTTAGTATGAATGCATAAGGTGAAACAAGATGCAATGATGCAAAGATGAAGATGCAATGATGCCAACCAGAAGTGAATACATAATTCAAATGTGTCATGGAGAGATGCAAAGTCATATACAATACATATGTATGATCATACAAGTGATGGATGCAAAAACAAGCATGTTAGAAGCTTAAGAACACATGAACATACATAAGATGTAATGGATGTAAAACATATCAAATGGATGCAAAAATGATCAACCAATCTTCACACATGTCCTAAGGCATCTAAGATGACATACAAATGCATGAGTGTCATGACAAGTTCATATGATGATGGTATGCAAAGATGAGTGCAAATGAACATGACAAATTAGGGTTTTAAAAAGGGTATGAGATGCATATGATCAAAACAGAAGCAATTCACATGTTAAAAAATTGAAATTTCAACCAAAGGAACCCTAAACACACATGAGATCACACCCCAAAGATGGAAGTCAGAAGCTATACCAAAGTCAAGTTATGGTTTTTCTAATTTAGGTTAGGGTTTTGGGTGCTTCTTCATGAAAAATGTCAAACAAATGGAAAATGAAATGAAAAAATATGAGGTAAATACCTTAGATACTACATGCAAAGTATGAAAGAATGCAAAAAGAACCATTCACAAACTCATCTTGGTTGACCAGAAATGAAGTTTTGAAGTTAGGGTTAGAAAAATAAGAAATTTGGAAACCCTAATTCATGGTTAATTGTCTAAACATGATCAAACCCTAAAAAAAATTTTAAAATGAGTTTGTAAATTGTTCTAAACATGTAAGAATGCTCCATGAATTTGTTTGTGATTTTTAAATACCTAAAAGTATTTTTAATTAATTAAAATGAATTAATTAATTAACTAATACAATTAAATGATTTAAAAATATATTTTTAATTCAAAAATAAAAAAATAAAAAAAATTTTGGATTCTGAAAATTAAATTGAACAATGATGCAAAAAATCAGAATTTTAGGAATTGTTTTGGTATTTTTAATAAATAAAACAAAAGAAATGAAATAAAATAAAAATAAAATTAAAAGAAATGAGAAGTATGCTGGTCAGATGGCTAAGATTGTGTGAGAGAGAGATCAAGGGTCCAGAATGCTAGTAAGCTTGACCAAGAGTATGAAGATCCTAAGGCCTAAATTCAAATTGGGCTTACGCGCGTGATCCAAGGGCCAAGGTTTGTCCTGAGTTAATTAAACATAATTTATTTAATTAATTAGGATTAAGGTTTAATGACATGATTTGGGTCGTACGCTACTTAAAATAATCTCAATCTAAGGGCTCACATTTAAACTGGAAAACAAAACCCTAATGACTTTCAGGTGACAGGAGATAAGCTCCGGTCATCTTCTCTGGCCATCCCCAACCCTAACTTCTTCTATAGGCCACTAAAGCTCACAAAACCTGCCCAGAAATGATCCCCAAACATCATACAACTAAAATCAATCATCAAACATCATTTATATCACAAGTATCATGCAAATCGAATCAAAAACATTTTCACGGGCAAACTTTCAGAGATACAATACATGCTAATTTCTACACCATTCTCAATTCTAAACACATCAGAATGATCAGCAAAGCATGTAGAATCATTCTATAACAAGAAATCAAGGTTCTGGAAAAATTGTTCTTGATGGATACCTGAACTGAAGCTTTTTGAATTTGAGCTTTCAAAGCCCCCCTTTGGTGCAAAGTGGCTCCTTTGGTCCCCCTGAAGCTAATGGAGTGCTTGGATGAAGCTTATAGTGGCTGGTTTGAGGGTTCTAGTTCTGATATGGAAAAAAATGAGGTCTTGATATGTTGTGTTTCAGGACATGGTGATGGGTGGGAAATGTTCCTTGTGTTATGTGTGATTGAATGGTGAAAGAATTTTGGATGTTTGATGGCTGAGTAGTTAGAATCGAAGAGGGGAAGTTTTTGCCAATTTTTGTGCAATATGAGTGTTTTGCTTCTTTCAAGGCTTCAAGTGTTATGTTTTATGATCCTTAGGCAATGCATAAAAGATTGAGATAGGTCAGAGGAGTGGTTGTGCGCTGTGGGAATGGTTTGGATCCATTGGCAAAAAAAGTCAAAAATGGTTTACTTGAAGCATGGGCCATGGAAGAAGCGATTTGAGGTCTTGGGCTGCCTCAGTTGAGTTCAAGGAGCACCCTTGGATCAAAATTGATGAGATGTATGGCTTGATTCAAGAGTTTGAATGGTGTTTGCAATTTCACAACTTTGTGATTTCTTGAGAAGCAAGGCATGAAAACCCTAGGTTCTTGGCCCAATTCTGATATTTAGAAGTTGTTTAACCATGGCATGATGTATTTGAGTGGATTAGAGGTCACATAAAGGCTTGAAATACCATTTTTAAAATTTCCCTCTTTGGCATGAACTTGAGAATTACAAGAAATTTCCCAACTTTGACTTGCCATATCTTGAGTTGTAGGATGAATCAAGAGGAGTTATTGTACTTTTTGAAAATGGGAAGATCAAATCTACAACTTTCATGTTTGAAGAAAAGTTATTTGAAGCCTTTTTGATCAAGAAAGAGGAGGTTGAAGATCTTTCCCAAAATGGAAAGTTTTCATTACAAGTCATGCCCAAAAATAGAAACTTTTCAAATGGCTCAAAATTCTTCAATCTTGTGAACTTCTAAGCATTCCTGAGATCAAATAAAGATCATAGGACCTCAAATTGATGAAGATGACCCTTTGGAACCCTTGTTGGTGGCCTCAGATGCCCTGATTCTGACGTTTCTTGCACAACAAGTTACCATTTGATCAGATGACTTCCACAAGGAATTTTTGCTTCAAATTTGATACACATGCTCCTTATAACATATATAGACCAATAGAATCAAGAATTACCAAAATTTTTGAGTGTAAGGGCTTCAAACCCAAAACCCTAATTTCCGGTCATCTGTGTAGGAGCCCTGAGTCTGCCTGGGTGGCTCTACAATCTCTTGTGATTTTGTGACTTCAAAACAAACTTTGAGGTATAATATGATCATAGAACACTCATGGACCCTCTTGGCATGCTTCATGGCCTCTGAGATAGCTCAAACTACTTCTAAGATTCATCTGATCACAAACCCTAGCTATGCAGCTTATGTAGTGAAATAATTATGCAATGTGAGATAGTATGCTTATGCAATGCAATATGAAGAATCATAAGCCAAGGAGTGAGGAAAAAGAGAGGGAAAATTTGGGGTGTTTACATAGATATTGAGGAGTCAAGTGTGATCTTCTTTCCATGGCAGTAAAGATCTGAACCATAATGCCAAGGCACAACACTGTTGTTATCATAAGGAACTGGTCCAGGCACCGTGATGGTCACCGAACTAATTGCAGCAGAAGAAGGAGTTGTAATAGTTTGTGGATCATAGTAGATGGTGACAGGAGGTCTGGTTGAAGATGGTGCAGGTGTAGGAAGTTGTTGATGTGAGTGTTGCTGAAAGTTATTATTGAGAGAATCCAGAACATGGATGGTTGTTGGATCGTAATAGATGGTAACCATTGAAACATCACCGCTGGTGTTTGTTGTTGTTGTAGATGAGATTTTTGCTGGCGTTGTAGGAGATTCTGTTGGAATGACTTTTGCTGGTGTTGTAGAAGATATTTTTGTTGTCTTTGTAAAAGATGGAACTGTTGATGTGATTTGTAGGATGCCTTCTATGATAAAACGGTTGATACCATTCTTCAGTTTTGCACAACCATTGATAGAAACTTTGCAAGATTCACAACAGGCCTCACAACCTGGAAACACTTGGCACTTCAATAGCTGAGCTTTTACTTCGGCTAATGGTGTTTGAATACTTGCAATGTCATCAATCAAAATTCCTGGTTAGTCCTCCTCAATAGCATTAATCCTCGGCCCACCGTGATTCGGTATTGGATTCTTTGTGACATTTGGTGGAGGTGCAAAATTCAAAGCTTTGGAGTCAATCAAATCTTGGACTTTCATACGCAGGGCCCTGCACTTCTCTGTTGAATGACCAGGTGCATTGGAGTGAAATGCACATCTGGCGTTGACATCATAATTCCTTGGAAGATTCAGAGGATCTGGTGGAGCCAAAGTTCTTAGTTTAGTCAAGTTAAGCTTCAATAATTGTGGGAGTAAGGCTGCATAGGGCATCAGGATGGGATCAATCACCCTGTTAATTTGAGAAGGCATTTATTGGAAAGGACGTTGTTGTTGGTTGTTGTTGTAAGATATTGGTTGTTGTGGAGGATACTGTTATTGCTGTTGAGGAAATTGTTGTTGAGGTGCTGGAGTAGGGATGGTGACTACAGCTACTGATCTTTGCAAGTACTGGGGTCTACCTCTACTAACATGTACTGCATTGGTTTCCCATGTCCTTCGAGGTCCTGAGAAGGGTTTCTTTGCATTGTTGGAGCTAGCACCGTTGTCAGAAATCTTACCCATCTTCAGCAAACTTTCAATCCTCTTTCCCGCTATAACCACATCAGCAAAGCTAGTGAAAGAGAAGGCAGCAAGTCTATCAATGTAGGTACCTTGCAAAGTATTCATGAACTTATCAGCCATATCTTTTTCTGACATAGGTGGCTGGACAGTAGCAACTAGTTGTCTCCACCTTTGAGCATACTCGCAGAAACTTTCCCTCGAAGATTGAGACATACCCATCAAGAGGGTCCTATTAGGTGCCATATCCAGGTTGTACTGATATTGGCGTATAAAGGCCTCAGCTAAATCTTTCCAGTTCTTGACAATATCCCTTGACAAGTGTGAGTACCATTCTCTAGATGCCCCGGTTAAATTGTCTTCAAAGTAAAACATCCACAGTTTCTCATCCATGGTATATGCTTTCAATCTTCCCAGAAAAGACTGCAAATGGGTACGAGGACAGGAGGTACCATTATACTTTTCAAAGCATGGAAGTTTGAACTTGTGAGGAATCCTCACTCCCTTAACTAGGCCCATATCCGTCACATCGAATCCTAAAGAGTTCTGGGATTTCCAGGAATCTCAGCTTCTCAGATATCTCGTCGAGATGACGGTCATAAGCTTCATCTGCCCCAGAACCTAACACTATAAATTGCTCATCCTGAGGGTCTTCCTGTAGAATACGATCTCCAGTGTTCCTTTGGCCATCCCCAAGGATATTAACTTCAGGATTGTTGTGAAGTCCAAACACCACCGGAGTCGTTCGCGGCTGATCGCGTGCATTGTTACTTGTACCCCCAGTGCCTGCATGGTTATCTTCTGGAGTTTGCAGCTCAACTAACTCCCCTAATCTTTGCTTAGTCTGTGCTAGTCCAGTCATCACGGCCATGAATTGATTCATCTGGGTCCTCACTTCTGTCCTTGCATCAGTCATATGAGTTCCCACATTTGTCAGTTCTTGCTGTAACTGATCCATTTGTAGACTCGGAAGGTTGTTTCGAGTTGGATATTTGTGGATGCGATTGACGGGAAAGACCCTTCTGCGACAAATATTTCCTGAAACAATCAACAAAGTAAGAAGACAACAATAAAATCCCTGCAAAACAAAGGATATGAAATTAGCATGCAATGCAGTATGTCTATTTGTCTTCAGAGGGTATCCGGTTAGGTTCTTGGTTTTGACCTTCCAGACCTCTTGGAGGAGATAATGATGTTGAAGCATAATAAAATCCAATACATAACCATACAAATACAAGTGGCAATGCCAAAGTTCAAATAGTTCATGAATTACAACCAAACAAACTCCCATGGTGAATCAAAATACAACAAATTAAAGAATACAACAAACAAAATCACCATGGTGAGCTAAAGTACAATCAAATACAAGTAAAGAAAATCAGACATCCAGTCCAAAAGCATCCTCCCTGACTTCCATCAGGAGAGCATCAGTTACTGGTCCAACTGGGTGCTCTGTAATGGTCCTGATGAGAAGGTTTCTAGTTGCAATGGCATTTGTCATCATCTGATACTTGTCCTGTTCTTTGGATCTCTTTAAACCTGCTCGGAGTTTCAATTCTGAGATCTCTTTCTACGCTGCTAGCATTGCCTCTTGGCTTCTTTTCTCATTGGCTTCCAACTGCTCTATCTTGGCTTGCATCTTCTGGTCTTCTTTCAGACGAGCCTCAGTTATCCTGACCCATCTATCCTGACTCTCCTCCAGATAATGTTCAGCTCTGGCCCTTTGAATCTTTGCTTCCTTACATGCATTTTTCAACACAAGTTCTCCTGCTCGGGCTTTCCTGATGAAGTCTTCAGTATTCTCAATTTTGGTTACATGCTCTATGCGTAGCTTCCCTAACCTCTCAATGTCTAGATGACCATCATTCCTTTCCCAAAGGGTCTTCTTCAAAGCTTCAGCCAGCTGGGTGTTTCTTTCCTTCATCTTCTCAAATTCTTCTAGGCTTACTGTAGTTGTGGCCTCAACTGCTGATGGCCCTGTCACATCTTCCAGGGTGAATGGCATACGCGTAATATGTCCTCTGATGCGTGACCATTCAGTGTACTGAGCAGAGGCTATGTTGTTACACATCCCCAAAGTAGCAGTTCCTTTAGTCTGTATGTTGTCCCAAGCCCAGGCTGCTTGTCGGACAATGGCATGATTGTTCTGAAAAACACAGTAAAGAGACTCTGCTAAGTCCTGCTCCCTAGGGGATGTATCAAGGCATACCCCAACTGTCTCTTGAAAAGTAAAGGATTGTAATTGATGCAACCCTTCACCCCAATAAGTGGCACATTTGGGTATTACCCACAACTTGTTATTATGTCCCGACCCTTGGTGTTCTGAGTACACCATCTGATATCTCCTGAAGTAAGGGCAATCATCCTCTTATCCCAATTCCTTGACTGATGTGGGTTTAGGAAAGCTTCCGTCTTCGGCATATGCTTCATCAACCAACTGTAGAAAAGAGGTGCACAACATCTTACCAGTCTTCCTCTCTGTTTCTCATTCCTATGATGAACTGAGTATTAAAAGTCTCCCAATAAGGTGGGAACCGGGTTTTTGAGCATGAAGATGTGGATATCATTCTTGCTTACAAACTTAGGCTCGTCTGCAAACAAGATGATACCATAAATGCAGAGGGCTAGGAGAGCACACACGGTTTCCCAATTCCCTTTTGCAGCATGCTTCGTAGCCTGAGTAATCAAAAAATCAAAATGGAGGCCTGGGATTCCAGCTTTGGAAGTCGTATGCTCATCAATGATAGTTACCTCCAGATGTAATGCCTTAGCTATATCTTCATTCGGTGGAGGGTTCATTTCTGGATTGAAAGGAATTCCTCTTCTGGTAGGGACACCCAATAGCATAAAGTATTCTTCCAGCAAAGGACCAATCTGAAAATCTGGGAAAGTGAAGCAACGGAGAGGAGGGTCATAAAACTGAAGACACGTGTGAATCGTGCTCCTCTGTAATGTGTCCAAGTTCATGATCATGCCAGGATTCCACCATAATGCTCTCTGAATATTGGGACATGATCAAGGGTGATAAAAGCTTGTATCTGCCTGATGCCTGCTAGAGGATACTCAAAGAAGTGGTAGGTGATGTTGTTTTTCCTGGTTGAATCCATGTTGAAGATGTGTGCTGAAGGAGATAACTGAAGAGGTTAACTGAAGAAGATAGCTAGAGAAGTGTTGAAGCAGATAAGCTGAGCAGAAGAACGGTCAAAACCAAACCAAAGGGAGACGGATACCCTGTAAAACAAATAGACAAATGTTAAATGATAAAATATGATGTATGCTTATGATATGCAAAGGTTTGTGATCATGTCCTAGATTATCAGTTGCCTTTGGTAGGATCCATGAGTATTCAGAGTTTCGGATGGAAGTTTGAGAACCAGTAACCAGGTGGGGGACTCAAATAAAGAGTCAACAATCCAAGGTTTCAAAGAACTAGTCCAAAATATTACAACCTTAAGAACAAATTCGAGTAACAAGGTATGTTGTGGTCAAGGGTTCTTGCAAACCTGTAAACAACCCAACCCACTCACAGGTATTGTTCTAGAACAAGGATCCTCAGATTTGGATCTATTATGAGAAGTTTAAGCACTTCTAACCCGGAGGTACAATGTTTACCCTAATCATAAAGGATCCTCCTCTAATTCACCTCAGATGCTGAAGGTCGTCTAAAGAGGTCATCCAAACTTAGCGAGCTTCCCAGATAGCCCTAGCACTACAGGAAATTCGTAGCACAGAGTTCTCAAAAGGAAACCCATGTCTGGACCGTGTTTTCATATTCCTGCACCAGACCGAAATGGAATGGGAAAGAATACAAAAACACTATATTCCTATGTGTCACTCAGGACTTTGTGTTGAGCCTTTCTCACTGGAATACCCCACCCGCCAAGGTAAACCAAAATCTAGCATAGTGATACAATAAAAATAATGAAACGCAGAAAGCAGTAAATGAAAGCGATAAAGTAAATGCAATAAATGCAGTTGTACAGGAAGCAATAAAGCAAAAACAATAAACACAAATAGCACATAACACCCCTAATAAACACAAACAAACAAGCACTAGGAGAAACCCACAAGAGAACCAGAAGCCCTGGTTGCAAAGGTCCCCAGCAGAGTCGCCAAGTTGTCGCTCCCCGGATTTTCATCCCGGTGCAAACACGAACCGTCGGCGATGTTGGAGGTTGAGGTTGAATAGAGTCGTCAGCTAGGCATTTTTATCCCGAAGGAAAGGTGATGCTGCATAAACCTGGAAAGATATGGATAAGACTGTTGCGAACTAGAGAGACTGGGTAAGGGGGTTGGTTATGACCTGGGAAGGTATTAGCACCCAGATCGTCTGTCGTACTTGACGGGATCTACGCATACCTGATTATGTTTAAAAGGGGGATAGTGTATGTGCTAAGCTGTGTATAAAAGAGATGGAGGAATGGATGTACATAGTGTCAGTGCAAAATGAAAGTGAGTGCTCAAAACTGAGGCTAAGGAAAGAGAAACTGGGAGAAGGAGAGGGGGGAGACAAAGAGAATTTTGTTCGATAACTGTTAAGTTATGCCTATGTATCCTCTCGTGCGATGAGGAAGTCAGAACACCGTAGTTCGACTCAAAGAGACTTAGTATTTTATTGTGAACTGGTTGCTTGTCTATGCTCAAGTGTGTGACTCGTCTGGCTCGAGTGCTTACTGTCTTGAATTAGATGGAAGAAGCGAATTCTCGTTTTCAGAGTGAGTATGATGAGAAAAGAATCCCGGAGGAGACGCTTATTGTTTGTTTTGTGTTTTTAGTTTTTTTTTATTGTTTTTGGTGTTTTTGCATAGGATAATGAGCTTAAGCCTTAATCAAGGGTTTGCAAACTCATTATATCACCCCTAATTAGGGATAATTATCCTACTTAAGTATGAGATGGGAATCTCAGATGGCCACCAAGGAAGAAGAAGCAGATGAAAATAGAAGAGAAAAGAGAATAGGTTACTTACTTCCTGAAGAAGTTAAGTAACCTAAAAGAAAGAGAAGGAGCAAAAGAGAGAATAAGTGTGTCAAACTCACTTCAAAGACAAATAACAATGCAAATGAAAAGATAAGAAGAGGTGGGATATGGAGGCAAATCCACATCCTAAACAACTTACCTGAAGCCCCTGAAATGGTTAGTATGAATGCATAAGGTGAGACAAGGTGCAAATGAAGCAAAGATGAAGATGCAATGATGCCAACAAAAAGTGAATACATGATGAAAATGTGTCATGGATAGATGCAAAGTCATATACAATGCATATGTATGATCATACAAGTGATGGATGCAAAAACAAGCATGTCAGAAGCTTAAGAACACATGAACATACATAAGATGTAATGGATGCAAAACATACCAAATGAATGCAGCAATGATCAACCAATGTTCACACATGTCCTAAGGCATCTAAGATGACATAAAAATGCATGAGATGTCATGACAAGTTCACATGATAAAGGTATGCAAAGATGAATGCAAATGAACATGACAAATTAGGGTTTTAAGAAAGTATGAGATGCATATGATCAAAACAGAAGAAATACACATGATAAAAAATTGAAATTTCAACTAAATGAACCCTAAACCCACATAAGATCACTCCCCAAAGATGGAAGTCAGAAGCTATACCAAAGTCAAGTTATGGTTTTTCTAAGTTAGGCTAGGGTTTTGGGGACTTCTTCATGAAAAATGCCAAACAAATGAAAAATTCAATGAAAAAATATGAGGTAAATACCCTAGATACTATATCCAACGTATGAAAGAATGCAAAAATAACCATACACAAACTCTTCTTGGTTGATCAGAAATGAATTTTTGAAGTTAGGGTTAGAAAAATAAGGAATTTAGAAACCCTAATTCATGGTTAATTGTCTAAACATGATCAAACCCTAAAAGAAATTTGTAAAATGAGTTTGAAAATTGTTCTAAACATGTAAGAATGCTTCATGATTTTTTTGGTGATTTTTATATACCTAAAAGTATTTTTAATTAATTAAAATGAATGAATTAATTAAATAATACAATTAAATGATTTAAAAATATATTTTTAATTCAAAAATTAAATATAATTTTTTTTTTGGGTTTTTAAAATTATTTAAAATGAGGATGCAAAAAATTATATTTTTAGAAAATGTTTTTCTATTTTAAATAAATAAAGAAATTAAAATGAAATAAAAATGAAATAAAATGCAAAGTAAGCTAGATGAAGGGTTCAGATTGCGCAGGAGATGGATGGAGGGCTGGGATTGGAAGTCAGCAAGACCAAGGGTATGAGGATCTAAAGGCCTAGGTTTAAATCTGTGATTCGCGTGTGATCCAAAGGTTGAGGTTCCATCTGACCTAATTAATTATAATTAATTTAATTAATCAAAATTAAAGTTAAGTGAATTATCTGGGCCGTCCAAAACTTAATCTAATCATGATCCAAGGGCTGACATTCAAACTGGAAACCCTAATCACCATTAACCCTAATTATTTTTAGGTGACTGGAGATAAGCTCTGGTCATCTTCTCCGACGAGCTCAAAACCTAACTCCACCTACAAGCTACTAAAACGCATCAAACCTGCCCAACAATGATCCCCAAACATCATACAATCAAAATCAATCATCAAACATCATTTAAACTTCATGAATCAAGCAAATCGAAGCAAACAAATTTAACGGGCAAACTTTCAGAATACCAATACATGCTCATTTCTCAACCATTTTCAATTTTAAACACATCATGGTGATCAGCTAAGCATATAGAATCATTTTATAACAAGAAAAAGAAGTTCTGGAAAATTTGTTCTTGATGAATACCTGAACTGAACTTCTTCAAAATGGAGCTTTCAGGACCTCCCTCTTGTGCAAAATGACTTCTTTGGACCTCCTGAGGCTAGTGGAGTGCTTAGAATGCTTTGAAAGTGGCTGGTTTTTGGGGTCCAGTCCTGATGAAGCAGAAATCGTGTTTTTATTATGTGGTGTTTCAGGCCATTTTGATGGTTGACTCTTGTTTTATGGATGATATGTGATTGATTGGTGAAGGAAATTTGGAAGTTTGATGGTTGGTTTGAGAGAATCGAAGAGATGAAGCTTTGAGGGAATTTTTGCAATCTGAGTGTGTGGCTTCCTTCAAGGCTTGAAGTGAAGTGTTATATGAAGCTTAGGGTTTCTATAAACAAATGAGATCAGTCAGAGGAGTGAATATGCACTGTGGGATTGGTATGGTGTCATTGGCCAAAAAGTCAAAAGTTTGTGTACTTGAAGCATGGGCCATGGCAGAAGTGATTTGAGGTCTTGGGCTGCCTCAGCTGAGTTCAAGGAGCACCATTGGATCGAAATTGGTGAGCTGTATGGCTTGATTCATGAGTTTCCAAAGGTTTTGCATTTTCACAACTTTGACATTTCTTGAAAAGCAAAGCATGGAATCCTTTGGTTCAAGGCTCAATTCTGATCTTTAGAAGTTGTTTGATCATGACATGATGTATTTGAGTGGATTATAGGTCACATAAAGGCTTGAAATACCATTTTGCAAATTTCCCTCTTTGGCATGAACTTGAAAATTACAAGATTTTTCCCAACATTGACTTGGCATATCTTTAGTTCTAGGATGAATCAAGAGGATTTCTTGTACTTTTTGAAAATTGGAAGATCAAATCTACAACTTTCATAGGGAGTTCATTGGGGTGGATTAGCATCAAGGAGAGGTCCGGAAAGCTCAGATTGAGAAAGCTTCAACTCAGGTAACCATCAAGTACAATTTTTCCAGAACCTTTCTTTTAAGTTCTTAAATGATTCTATGTGCTCCCCTGATCATGCTGATATGATTATTTTTGAAAATGGTTGAGAAACCAGGATGTATTGATGTTCTGAAACTTTTGATCTAAAAATGTTTTTTCTTCGATTCTCCACTTTGATGCAAAATAAATGTTGTTTGGGGCCTGATTCTTGTTTAGGATGGTTTGGGGTTGATTCTGGAGAGTTTGGGGGTTTGGGGTAGCCTAGGGAGAGAGATAGCATGAAGGGCTCGCCGGAGAAGATGACCGGAGCTTGCTCCGGTCACTAGAAAATATTTAGGGTTCTGATTAGGGTTAATCTTCCCAGTTTGAATTCAGGCCCTTGGATCTTGCTTAGCGCGTTTTTGAGTGGTTCAGATCATTTTATGAAAACACTAATCTTTTAATTAATTAATTAATTAGGATTAATTAAATAAAATTCCATATTGAATCTTAGCCTTAGGATTACGCGCGCTGTCAACCCTCCCTTTCCCAGTTCAAATCTCAGCCACTGGATCCTTTGACTTTCCATTTTAATTGCTTTTTATTTCATTTATTTCCACAATTTATTTAAAATAACAAAAATCATCAAAAAAATATCATTTCTTGTATTTCTGTTTCAAATATGTTTCTTAACCTAAAATTTTTTTTATTATTTTTTTTGAATTAAAAAAGTATTTTTAAAATATTTAAATGTTTTATTTAGTTAATTAATTGATTTTAATTAATTAAATATGCATTTAGGTTTCTAAAAATCACCTAAAAATTCATGAAGCATTCTTAAACATTTAGAAACATTTTCAAACTCACCATACAAATTTATTTTTAGGTTTGATTCCATTTTCACAATTTTCTTTGAATTAGGGTTCTTAAATTTCACATTTTCTAACCCTAACTTGAAAAATTCATTTCTGCCTAACCATGATGAGTTTGAACTTGGTTCTTCTTGCATTGTTTCATATATTACATATAGTTTCTAGGTTATTTATCTAGTATTTTTATCTTGAATTTTCAATTTGATTTTCATTTTCCCTTTAGAAGCACCCAAAAACCCTTGCAAACTTAGAAATTTCATAACTTTCACTAGGATTGGCTTCTGACCTTCTCCTTTGGGGTGTGATCTTATATAGGATTAGGATTTGTTTGAGTTCAATTTCATTTTTTTTATCATGGTTATTGCTTCTGTTTTGGTCATATGCATCTCATGTTGTCTTAAAACCCTAATTTCTCATGTTCATTTGCATTCATCTTTGCATATCATCATCATATGAACTTGCCATGACATTTCAAGCATTTGTATGACATCCTAGACATCTTAAGATATGCTTGAACATTGCTTGATCATTTCTTCATTCATTTTCTATGCTTTGCATCCATTACATTTCATGAACATCCATGTGTTTTCATGCTTCTAAACATGCTTCCATTGCATCTCATTCTTGTATGATCATTCATATGCATCTTGTATGACTTTGAATCATCTCATATGCCATTTACATTGAATTATCACTTCTGACTTTGGTCTTTGCACCTTCATTCATCTCATTTCCTTTTGCTTCATTCCTTACGCATTCATGCTAACATTTAAGGTGCTTTTGGGAAGTTATCTGGGAGGTGGATTTGCCTTCACCTCCCACATTTTCTCTTCTCCACATTTGCATATTTACTTGTCTTTGAAGTGAACTTGCTTCACTTATTCTCCCTCCTTCTTACTTTCTTTCTTTTTAAGTTACTTATCTTCTTCAGGAAGTAAGTAACTTATTCTTCTTCCTCCTTCTCTTTTCATTTGTTTCTTCCTTGGTGGCCTTGAAGATTCTTCTCTTAAGCCTCACAAACCATAGGATATCCAAGCATGATAACTTTTAGGTTTGTGTATAGTCCCCCTAGCTTTTTACCTTTGATTCTCCTTGAGTCTCTCTTTTCATCTCAATAATCAGAGGCTAAACTCTTAAAGCTTTAGGACTTTGAATTAGGGTTATGCCCGCATCCTTATCTTAGGATGGAGTGTATAACTTTAATCCTTAGTGTTAAACCTTTAATTTGTTTACACTTCTTAATCAAAACACATTAATAATCACTAAGACTTTATCTTGTAACTTGGGCCTTACATTAGGGTTCTATCTCTTCCTTATGGTTAAAAGGGACTAACCCTAGTGTTTAATGGACAAGTCCCCCTAAAGTTGTCTTACAAACCCTAAAATCCACTTCTTAATCTCATCCTTTAATTAAAATGCATTTAATAAAGGCTTGTTATATAATGAATTTAATCCCTAACCATGGATTAAGTTGAGGTATCTTCCTCAGCTTAAGTTTTCTCATCTATCATCCTTCTACTAGGATGGTGTAATGAGTTCACTAATCTGTGATTAGAGATTAAACTCATTACTTAACACTAAATAAAAAAAACCAAAAACATCTTAATAATCATAAGTAGGTTAATGATCTTAATCCTACATCATCGTGGTAATTAAGTTGAGATGCTTATCTCATACTTAAGTAGGCTCATTATCTCTAATCAGGGAGGATATAATGAGTTTACAACCCTTGATTTAGGCTTAAGCTCATTAACTTGTGCAAAACACCAAAAACAATAAAAAACTGAAAAACACAAAAACAAACAATAATCGTCTCCTTTGGGATTCTTTTCTCATCACACTCATTCACAAACGAGAACTTGCTTCTTCTGTCTAATGCAAGACAATTAGCACTCAAGCCAGATGAGTCATACACTTGAGCATAGGCAAGCAAGCAGTTCGCATTCAATTTCTTTTTCAGTCTCTTTGAGTCAAACTACGGTGTTCTGACTTCCTCATTGCACGAGAGGATATGTAGGCATAACTTAACATTTATCGAACAAAAGTCTCTTTGTCATCCCCCTCTTTCTGCATTCTTTTCTAAGCCTCAGTCTTGAGAAATTCACCCTTTTGCACTGACACTTGTACTTTCTTTCCTTAGCATTTTGCACACAGACAGCATATACACCTACCCCTTTTAAACACAATCTTGTAAGCGTGGATCCCGTCGATTACGACGGACGATCTGGGTGCTAATACCTTCCCAGGTCGTAACCAACCCCCTTTCTCAGTTTCTATGGTGCGCAACCGTCTTATCCATCTCTTTCCTGGTTTATGTAGCATTTCCTTTCCTTCGGGATAAAAATGCCTAGCTGGCGACGCTATTCAATTCAACCTCTTTTCTCTTTCGCCGACCGTTCGCGTCTTCACTGTGGGATCTAGTGTCTTTTCCGGGAGCGACAGCTTGGCGACTCTGCTGGGGATCTTATCTTGCAACCAGGGCTTCTCGTTCTTTTGTGAGTTTCTCCTAGCGTTTGTTTGATTTGTGTTTATGGGGGTGTTATGTGTGCTTTTTGTTTGTTGCTTTATTTATTGCTTTCTGTACAGCTTTATTTATTGATTTCATTTATTGTTTTATGCATTTCATATTATTGTCATCATATCATGTGCTGGATTTGTTGGTTTGCCTTGGTGGGAGGGGTATCTCAATGAGCAAGGTTCCATATCGGGAGCCTGAGTGACACATAGGATTAGAGTGGATTCGTATTCTTTCTCATTCCATTTCGGTCTGGTGCGGGAATATGAAACACGGTTCAGACATGGGTTTCTTCTTGAGAACTCTGTGCTACGGATTTCCTGTAGTACTAGGGCTATCTGGGAAGCCTGCTAAGTCTGGATAACCTTTTTTAGATGACCTTCAGCATCTGAGGTGAATTAGAGGAGGATCCTTTATGATTAATGTAAACAATGTACCTCCGGGTTAGAAGTGTTTACACTTCTCATAGTAGATCCAAGTCTGAGGATCCTTGTTCTAGAACAATACTTGTGAGTGGGTTGGGATGTTTACAGGTTTACAGGAACCCTTGGCCTCAACATACCCTGTTACTGGATATTGTTTTAAGGTTACACTATTTTGTATTGATTCTATGAAACCCTGGACTTGTGACTCTTTATTTGAGTCCCCCAACTGGTTACTGGTTCTCAGACCTTCATACGGACTTATGAACACTCATGGACCCTATCAAAGCAGATAACAGATCCAACACCTGATCACAAACCCTTGCATATCATTCTGCATACATCATTTTGCATCATTTTAACATTTGTCTATTTGTTTTACAGGGTATCCACATCATCTTTGGTTTGGTTTTGATTGTTCTTCTGCTCAGCCATTTTCATCAGTTATCTTCATCAGAGATCTTCTTCAGCTGATATCTTCTCCAGTTGTCTTCATCAGTATTTCTCCTCAGTTATCTTCATCAACATCCATTGTCAGTATGGACTCATCCCGGAAGAGCAACATTACTTATCATTTCTTTGAGCCCTCCCTAGCAGGCATCAGGCAGATTCAAGCACTTATCACTCCTGATCATGTCCCTTTATTCAGGGAACATTATGGTGGTATTATGGACATGATCATGGACTTTGATGCATCATAGAGGAGCATGATTAACAATTGCCTTCAGTTCTATGACCCTCCTCTCAGATGTTTCACTTTTCCAGACTTTCAGATGGGTCCTTTGTTGGAAGAGTTTTCCATGGTGTTGGGTGTCTCTATCAAGAGGGGAATTCCTTTCAACCCTGAGATGATTGCTCCTAGAAATGAAGACATAGCTAAGGCTCTGTATTTGGAAACCACCATCATTGATCAGTATATAACCACCAAGGATGGAATCCCAGGCCTCCATTTGGACTTCTTGATTACTCAGGCCACCAGTCATGCTGCAGCAGGGAAGTGGGAAAATGTTTGTGCTCTCATGGCTTTTAGTGTATATGGAATCATCTTGTTTGCAGACGAGCCTAATTTTGTAAGCAAGAATTCTATCCTTATCATCATGCTGAAGAATCCAGTTCCTAACTTGCTAGGGGATTTCTACTACTCAGTGCATCAGAGAAATGAGAAGCAGAGGGGAAGACTAGTCAGATGTTGTGCACCTATCTTCTACTGTTGGTTATTGAGACACCTTCCAAAGACAAAAGCTTTCTTGAATCCTCATCAGTCAAGAAATTGGGCTAAGAGAATGATTTCTCTCACTTCAGAAGACATCAGGTGGTGTACTCAGAGCACCAAGGGCAGGAACATGATTACAAGTTGTGGGCAGTATCCCAATGTACCCCTTATTGGAGTGAAAGGTTGCATCAACTACAATCCTTTGCTTTTCAAAAGGCAGCTAGGGTATGCCTTAGTACATCCACCAATAGAGCAAGATCTAGTAGATACCCTTTACTATGATGTTCATAACAATTATGCCATCATCCGACAAGCAGCCTGGGCTTGGGATAACATACAGACAAAAGGGACTGCTATTCTTGGAAAGTGCAACAACATAGCTTCAGCTCAGTACATTGATTGGTCTCGTATCAGAGGACAGATCACTCGCATGCCATTCACCCTAGAGGATATACCAGGGCCATCAACAGTAGAGCCTGTAGCTACAGTCAGTTTAGAGGAGTTTGAGAAGCTGAAAGAGAGGAATGCTCCACTTTCTAAAGCTCTGAAGAAGACCCTCTAGGAGAGGAATGATAGTCGTCTAGACAATGAGAGGTTGGAGAAGCTCCAGATCGAGTATATGACTAAGATTGAGAAGACTGACGATTACATCAGAAAATCCCGAGCAGGGGAGTTGGTATTGAAGAATGCTTGCAAAGAAGCTAAGATTCAGGAAAGCCAGAGCTGAGCATTACCTAGAGAAGAGTCAGGCTAGGTGGATCAGAATCACTGAGGCTCGTTTGCAAGAAGATCAGAAGACCCAGGCTAAGATAGAGCAGCTAGAAGCTAATGAGAAAAAGAGTCTGGAAGCCTTGTTAGCTGCATAGAAGGAAATCTTCGAGTTGAAACTCTGGGCGGGGTTGAAGAGATCAAAGGACCAAGACAAGTACCAGAAGTTGACAAGTACCATTGCCACCAGGAACCTTCTTATCAGGACCATCACAAAGCATCCAGTTGGACCAGTGACTGATGCTCTCTTGAAGGAAGTCAAGGAGGATGACTTTGGGATGGATGTTTGATTCCTTTGTGTTTGTACTTTATTTTTGTTTGTACTTTTTTGTTGATTTTGTTGTATTTTGACCCACAATGGGAACTTGTTGTAATAAAAAACTATGTATCTTTTGCATTTGTAATATTTGGTTTATGTATTACTTGGATTTTCTCTTGGGCTTCATTTCTCTTCAACATCTTCATTCCCAGAGGTCCGGTAGGTCAAAACCAAAGAACCAAACCGGATACCCTTGGAAGACAAATAGGCATACTGCATTTCATACTAACCTCATTCTTTGTTTTGTAGGTTATTTTATTGTTGTTTTCTCACTTTGCTGTTGTTTCAGGAAACACTGCTCGTAGGAGGGTTTTCCCCATCAATAGAATTCACCGGTATCCAACCAGAAACAACCTTCCGAGCTTACATATGGACCAAGTTCAACAAGATCTGACTGACGTGAGAACTCAGATGGCTAATGAGAGGACTGAGATGAGGGCTTAGATGAACCAGTTCATGGCAGTAATGACTGGGTTGGGCCAAAGCCAAGAAAGATTAAGAGAGTTAGTCGAGCGGCAGACTCCAGAAGAGAATCATCCAGGTACAGGAGGTACTAGTAATAATGATCACGGGAAGCCACGAACAGATACGCCAGAGTTTGGGCCTCATCTCAATCCTGAAGTTAATGCTATCAAAAACACTCAAGGAAACAATGGAGGTCGTGCCTTGCAAGAGGACCCTCAAGAGGAACAGTTTACAGTAATTGGTGTTGGGGATGAAGCCTATGATCGTCATTTGGACGAAATAGCAGAGAAGGTGAGATCTTTGGAGTCCCAAAACTCTTTGGGATTTAA
This sequence comes from Lathyrus aphaca, assembly GCA_963966055.1. Taxonomy (NCBI): domain Eukaryota; kingdom Viridiplantae; phylum Streptophyta; class Magnoliopsida; order Fabales; family Fabaceae; genus Lathyrus; species Lathyrus aphaca. The sequence continues at coordinate 284,857,488 of OZ014522.1, read as the reverse complement.
TGTAATGGACATGGGTCTGGTTGAGGGAGTCAGGATTCCTCACAAATTCAAGCCTCCTTGCTTTGAGAGATATAATGGTACCTCTTGTCCACGTACTCACCTGCAGTCCTTTCTGAGGAGACAGAAATCTTATACCATGGACGAAAAGTTGTGGATGTTCTACTTCGAAGACAGTCTGACCGGGGCATCCCGTGAATGGTATTCTCACCTGTCCAAAGCAACAGTCAGAAACTGGAAGGATTTGGCCGAAACTTTCATACGCCAGTATCAATATAACCTTGACATGGCTCCTAACAGGACTCTCCTAATGGGTATGTCTCAGTCTTCAAGAGAGAGCTTCAGGGAGTATGCCCAAAGATGGAGACAACTTGCTGCTGTTGTCAAACCTCCGATGTCTGAGAGAGAAATGGCCGACATTTTTATGAACACCCTATAGGGGACATACATTAACATACTTGCTGCTTTCTTGTCCACCAGCTTTGCGGATGTAGTTATAGCTGGAGAGAGAATTGAGAGTCTTTTAAAGATGGGCAAAATTTCAGACAATGGTGTCAGTTCCAACAATACAAGGAAACCTTTCTCAGGACCTCGCAGGACAAGTGAGACCAATTCAGTGCATATGGGCAGAGGTAGGCCTCAATACATGCCAAGATCAGTAGCTGTTGTTACCATTCCATCTCTAGCACCTCAATAACTGTATCCTCCACACCCACAACACTTTCCACCGCAACAACAATTTCTGCAACAGAGGTCCTATAACAACAATAACAATCAGCAACAACGTCCGTTTCAACAGAGGACTTCACAAATCAACAGGGCTATCGATCCCATTCCGATGCCCTATGTTGCCTTACTTCCACAATTATTAAAGCTCAATCTGATTGAATTGAGGACTCTGGCTCCACCAGATCCTCAGAATCTCCCAAGAAACTATGATATCAACGCCCGATGTGCCTTCCACTCTAACGCACCTGGCCATACAATAGAGAAGTGTAGAGATTTACATATGAAGGTTCAAGATTTGATTGATTCTAAGGCAGTTAACTTTGCACCCCCTCCAAGTGCTACCAAAAATCCTATGCCTAGCCATGGTGGGCCTAGGATAAATGTCATTGAGGAGGATCAACCAATGAACCAAATTGACAGTGTTGCAAGTATTCAAACACCTTTGGCCGAGGTTAAATCCCAGCTTTTAAAGTGCCAAGTGTTCCCGGGTTGTGAGGCCCATTGCGAAGCTTGCAAGACTTCCATCGACGCTTGTGCAAATTTGAAGACCGGTATCAACAATCTTATCAAGGAAGGCACTTTACAGATCACTTCAATAGTTCTAGCTCCTACAACATCAACAACCATTCCTCCTACAACATCATCACACATCATTCAATCAGATATCACTCCTACAACTTCAACAACAATCATTCCAACAGATTCTTCTACAACATCAACAACCATCTCTTCTTCAACTTCAACAAATATCAGTTCAACACATCCTTCTACAATAACAACAACCATCAATGAAGACATTTCCACAGTTACTATTTACTATGATCCTGCAACAATCCAAGTTCCAGATTCACATCAACATCTCCATCAACATCAGCAACCTTCATCACCAGCACCATCTCCGGTTAGACCTCCTGTGACAATTTATTATGAACCTCAGACTGTCTCAACTCCTTCTTCCGTAGTAATCAGTCTGGTTACTATCACGGTACCGAGACCAGTTCCATATGACAGCAGCAGTGTCGTACCTTGGCACTATGGCTCATATTTATATTGCGACGGAAAGAAAGTAACTCTTGACACTCGTGCACCACAGATTGATAATGTGGGGGGAGGCGGAGGCTTCACTCGAAGCGGACGTCTCTTTGCCTCACAATTCCAAAGAACTAATGTTGAAGTAGAAGCTACTGCTAAGGCTAAGGGCAAGAGTGTGGTTCCTGGAGAGCCTATTGCCAAGGAAGCTCAAAAGACATCCTTTGACCAGGATGTAGATGAGTTCATGAGAATAATCAAGAAGAGTGACTATAAGGTTGTGGACCAGCTCCATCAAACACCCTCCAAAATCTCTATTTTATCACTGCTAATGTGTTCTAAAGCCCACAGGAATGCACTTCTCAATGTCCTGCATGCAACTTACGTTCCATAAGAGATTACAGTTAATCAGCTAGAAATGGTGGTTTCAAATGTCAATACTAGCCATGGGCTAGGTTTTACTGATGCTAATATAACTACGGAGGGCCTTAACCATAATAAGGCTTTGCATATCACCTTGGAGTGTAAAGGTGTTATTCTTTCTCACGTCTTGGTGGACACTGGGTCCTCACTCAATGTTCTTCCAAAGAAAGCCTTGGTCAAGATGGAATATGATTGTCTTTCACTGCGTCCAAGTAACCTGGTAGTGAGAGCCTTTGACGGTTCTAAAAGATCGGTTCTTGGGGAAATTGAGCTGCCTGTGGTGATTGGCCCACAGATTTTCAAAACTATCTTCTACGTGATGGACATTCAGCCTGCCTATAGTTCTTTGTTGGGTCGGCCATGGGTTCATGTCGCTGGTGCTGTAACGTCGACCCTTCACTAGAAGTTAAAATAAGAATAGGAGGGCCAAGTTATCACAATCTGTGGGGAGGAGGATATCTTCGTTAGTCATCTAGATACTTACAAGTATATTGAGATGGACGGAGAGATCCATGAGACAATGAGCCAAGGGTTTGAAGACGAGAATGCCCATGGATGGGGCAAGCTGCTGCAAGTTCAGATCAAGGAAGACAAGTTCGGGTTGGGTTACAAACCATCCCGACAGGTCCAAGAGGAGGCTGCTGAAGCTCCCAAGTTTATCAGTGGGGGTATGCTGACCCCGGATGCAATCAACAATGTGGAAGACGAGGCTGAAAGTGACTTCAACCTGGAAGGTTGGATTCGTCCAAGGGTCCCAGGCCAGCAAGTCCTTAACTGGTCTTCCCAGGAAATTATAAGGATTACTTCTGCAGAGTAATTATTATTTCCTGTTTAAGCATGCATCAAGTCCTGCATCTTGCCCAAGGTGTCAGGACTCATTTTTGTAATAGGGCCATATTTGTATTTTGTGCAAATGAATGATTAATGAACAAATGGACATCTTTTGCAAACGATCTTTTTTGTCACTCATTGCCTTTCATTTTTGTTATTTTCGCACAAAACAATAAATGGCAATGTTTTTCAATAATAACTCCATTCATACTTTTTCTAAATAAAATAAAATCAATCACTAAAATGAACAAATCTCAACCCTTGCAGAGATAATCCTCTAGATTGCACCGACAACGACACTGCTATGACCTTGTATGACTTCGACAAGATTTGCCTAAAGAGTTGGCTAGGTTGTTGAGACAAGAGGAAAAAGTGATTGCTCCTCATCAGGAGGAGGTTGAAACTATCAATCTTGTTATCGAGGAAGATGTGAAAGAGGTGAAGATCGGGGCTAGTCTGCAAGCTCCAGTAAAAGAACAACTCATCAGTATGCTTCGGGAATATGTTGACGTTTTTGCTTGGTCCAATCAAGATATTCCAGGTCTAGATACGAATATTGTCATGCACAGGTTGCCATTAAAAGAAGATTGTCCGCCAGTTAAAAAGAAATTACGTCGTACTCGCCCAGATATGGCCATGAAAATCAAAGAAGAACTACAAAAGCAGTGGGATGCCGGTTTTCTTGTTGTAACTAGTTACCCGCCGTGGGTTGCTAACATTGTACCCGTACCTAAGAAGGATGGAAAGGTGCGTATATGCGTGGATTACCGGGATCTGAACAGAGCTAGCCCGAAAGATGATTTCCCATTACCTTACATTGATGTATTGGTGGACAACACAACTCAGTTCTCGGTATTTTCTTTCATGGATGGATTTTCTGGATACAATCAGATTAAGATGTCACCTGAAGACATGGAGAAGACAACTTTCATCGCAGCTTGGGGCATGTTTTGCTACAAGGTAATGTCATTTGGTCTGAAGAACGTCGGTGCAACATATCAATGGGCTATGGTAAGTTTATTCCACGATATGATCCACAAAGAAATCGAGTGCTATGTGGATGATATGATTGCCAAGTCCCTTACAGAAGAAGATCATTTGGTGAATCTGTTGAAACTTTTCAAGCGTCTGAGGAAGTATCAGTTGAAGTTAAACCCCAACAAGTGCACATTCGGGGTACGTTCCGGTAAGCTGCTGGGTTTTATTGTAAGTGAAAAAGGAATTGAGGTTGATCTTGACAAAGTAAAAGCCATTCAGGAGATGCCTGCACCTAAGACTGAGAAGGAAGTTCGAGGGTTCTTAGGTAGATTCAACTACATCTCAACGTTTATATCTCATCTCACTGCAACCTGTGAACCCTTGCTCAAACTGTTAAGAAAAGAACAAACAGTCAGGTGGAACGATGATTGTCATAGAGCGTTTGACAAGATTAAAGAATATCTACAAGAACCTCCAATTCTCATGCCTCCAATTGAAGGAAGACCTCTAATCATGTATCTGACAGTATTAGAAGAGTCAATGGGGTGTGAGTTGGGCCAGCATGACGAGTCTGGTCGAAAAGAGTATGCAATATACTACCTAAGCAAAAAGTTTACCGACTATGAACAACGTTATTCACTGCTCGAGAAAACTTGATGTGCTTTAACGTGGGCTGCTCGCTGACTAAGACAGTATATGTTAACTCATACTACCTTGTTGATCTCAAAGATGGATCCATTCAAGTACATATTCGAGAAGCCAACACTTACCAGAAGGGTTGCAAGATGGAAAATGATTCTGACAGAATATGACATTCAGTACACCTCTAAGAAAGCCATCAAGGGCATTGTATTGTCTGACTATCTGGCTGAGCAACCCATTGATGATTACCATCCTATGAGATTTGATTTCCCTGATGAAGACATCATGTTCTTGAAAGCAAAAGATAGTGAAGATCCAGTTCACACTAAAGGGCATGACCCATAAGAAACATGGACTATGATGTTTGATGGGGCAGTTAATTGCAACGGTCGTGGGGTTGGTGCAGTACTTATCACACCCAAAAGGGTTCATATTCCTTTCTCAGCAAAGTTCACCTTTGCCTGCACTAACAATGAAGCAGAATACGAAGCTTGTATCATGGGTCTTAAGGAAGCTATTGACCTCAGGATCAAAACCATGAATGTATTCGGAGATTCGACTTTGGTAATCAACCAGACCAACGACAAATGGTATACTCATCAGGAGCATTTGATTCCCTACCGTGACTATACAAGGAGACTATTGACCTTCTTCACAACAGTTAAGCTTGAATACATCCCTCGAGATGAGAATCAGTTTGTAGATGCTTTGGCTACCATTTCATCCACGATCAAAGTACAAACTGCTAATTATGTACCTCGGATTTTGGTATCTAGACTGGACAGACCGGCATATGTATTCTCTATGGACACTGTCACTGATAACAAGCCTTGGTACCATGACATCAAATGCTTCTTGGAGACTCATAAAGACCCACCTGGGGCATCTTCAAATGATAAGAAGACATTAAGAAGGCTAGCCGGTAGTTTCTTCCTCAATACTGATGGTTCTTTGTACAAGCGAAACTTCGACATGGTCCTGCTCAGATGTGTTGACAAGAAGGAAGCAGACCTACTGATGCACGAAGTACATGAAGGTTCTTTCGGTACCCATGCCAGAGGACATGTAATGGCAAAGAAGTTGTTAAGCTCGGGTTACTATTGGATCGCAATGGATGCAGACTGTTATGCCTATGCCAGAAAATGCCACAAATGCCAGATCTACGCAGATAAAGTGCATGTGCCTCTGAATCCTTTGTATGTGATGTCTTCACCCTGGCCCTTCGCCATGTGGGGAATTGGTATTATTGGAAATATTGAACCAAATGCTTCAAATGGTCACAGATTCATCCTGGTAGCCATTGATTACTTCACCAAATGGGTTGAAGTAGCTTCATACGCAAACGTCACCAGACAAGTGGTAGCTAGATTTCTGAAAAGGGATATCATTTGTCGATATGGAGTTCCCGAGAGGATCATTACTGATAATGGTTCCAATTTGAACAACAAGATGATGGCAGAACTTTGCCGGGACTTCAAAATTCAACATCACAACTCTTCTCCTTACAGGCCAAAGATGAATGGCGCTGTTGAGGCCGCTAACAAGAATATCAAGAAGATTGTACAGAAGATGATAGTCACCTACAAAGACTGGCATGAGATGTTACCATTTTCCTTGCATGGGTACCGAACCTCTATCAGAACGTGTACTTAGGCAACACCTTGTCAGCTTGTGTACGGTATGGAAGTTGTCCTACCAGTTGAATTTGAACTACCCTCCTTACGGGTAATGATGGATGTAAAATTGGATGAAGCATAATAGGTCCGATCTTGGTACAATCAACTGAATCTGATTGAAGAGAAGAGATTAGCAACTATCTGTCATGGGCAGTTGTATCAGAAGCGAATGAAGAAAACCTTTGATCAGAAAGTCAGACCTCGAGAATACCAAGTGGGAGAGCTTGTTCTAAAAGGAATTCTTCCTCCTCATACAGACCACAGGGGAAAATGGACGCCAAACTACGAAGGCCCGTTCATAGTAAAGAAAGTCTTCTCTGGTGGAGCACTGATGCTCACTACTATGGATGGTGAGGACTTCCTATCTCTTGTGAATTCAGATGCAGTTAAAAAATACTTCGCATAAAAGACCCAACGGACATAAAAACAGAATGTAAGTCCAGGCAAAAATAGGGCATCCCGGCGAGTCAAAAACAGAATAAAAGACTCGGGCAAAAATAAGGGAAAATTGAAAAATATGTACACCCGCTGAGTTGAAAAGCCACATCGGACAACTCAGGCAAAAATGGGTATCCCGGTGGATTGAAAACCCGAAAGGGCGATCCACGCAAAATCAGGGAATAAGCGAACAACTACATTCTGAATTCGTCTGTATCACTCACAACATGGCAAGCTTCGAAAGGATAAAGCGTCGGTCAGAATCAACCTCCTTCAGAAAGCAATATGAGAAGAACGTCTAGGTCATACAGGTTATAGCAAAGGGAGCTCACTGGAGCATCATCTTCAACATTGCCAACACTTTTATTTTCTCAACTTACAGCAATCTCCTCCTTTCAGGGGATTCGCTTCTTTGACTGTACTTGCCTATTCAGGGCACACAAATCAATAAAATCAGAATATTCAGTCACGCTTTATTTTTACCTTTTGTTTTTGTTTGCAAAATGTCTAGAGTTCGTAATACAACATTTGCATGAAAGCATATAGGCCATTTTTAACAAATGCTTGTAGGAAATATGAATTCTTAAGCAAACCTAACTCCTATGACGAAATTCAGTTGAGGATACCTCGAGACACTTGTGTGTTTCCTTTGTCTTAACAAGTTGCAGGTGCTCAAGGAAGACAAACTTTCACAACATGGGGCATATCAAGCATAGTATCCCCAGCCAGGTCAGCAATCACATCATCAGCAGGACTCCTTGACAAGAAGTATTTCCTCACAAAGATTTTATCCCCCAGAGGATCCCTTGAGGAATTCATCAATCCCCATCATATCACTTGAACGAAGGAATGGCAACAGATTGCTTCCCAGAAGTTATCTCTTCCCCAAGCGGGATCTCCCGAACAATGCCTGACGGCTTTTTCCCAGCAAAGTGGTCAAGAACTTTCTATTCCCCACCAGAATTTCCAGGATTTTATCATCCTCAGCAGAGCCGGTGGAATTGATTCCCCACAGAGTTGCCATTCTCTCTCCAGTAGAGCAATGCAAGAAATACTTCCCCAACGGAGTTGCTGAAACTTCCTCATCCACAGCGGAGTTCTCCCTCTAGACAGATCGACCAGCGATCTTTATCCCCACGGGATCCGGATCTCGGATCGGGTTCTCATTTGCATAATCATAGCATTCGCATAATTTTTCCCAAAATAAGCGTAGCATTCTGTCTAATACGGAGCATTATGGCAAAAATCAAACATTTGCATGATCATAGGCCAGGTTCGAGCCAGTCACCTGCAAATACCATATTCACTTCACCAGTAATATATAAAACTTATCCCCCCGCAGACAAAGCCAGAATACCCTTTGCACTCTCAAACACAAATGCCTCTCATATTTATACATGCCCTTTTCGACACTCGTCTGTGTCATCTTTCCCCAGTAAATTCGCCATAAATCCTTCAGAATTCTCGAACATTTGTTTGTACCTGTACATATTCTTTGTTGACACTCATTGATGTCATACTTCCCCAGCAAGTCAGACACTCGTCTGTGTCTCTTGCTCAATCTTTTGGCACTCGTCCGTGTCTTGCACATATCTCCCCAGTAGATCAATATCGATATATACTTATACATAAGTCTTCGATAATCGTTTGTATCTTGTATATATCACCCCTCAACAGATTCAACTCTCGTCCGTGTTCCTTGCTTAATCGATTGATACTCGTCCATATCATCATACTTAAACACGTGTCGGCATTTGTTTCTACTGATACTCGTCTGTATCGTGGTCCTAAGGATGCTCGTCCGTGTCTTTGGTCTATACACATTATCAAACACTTATACCTTTTATTCTAAAGCGTAAGCACTCGTCCGTGTTTACATCGCCACAAAGAGAAAACAACTTTTTCTATCCGGCATTTGTCCTATGTCGTGATATTTTCGGCATCCGTCCCCTGCCAGGTGATCGTCCTTCACCTTTGGATGACCGTCCCTCATCTTTTCCCCAGTGGAATCCCCATTGTTGGAACTTTCTATCTAGCATTCGTCCTATGTCGCGATATCGTTTTAGCAGCCGTCCCCTGCTAGGTGATCGTCCTTCACCTTGTGATGATCGTCCCTCATCATTTATTAGATGGTCGTCCCCATCGTTGATCTTGTTATCCGGCATTCGTCCTATGTCGTGATAATCCCCCAAGAGCAGTAGTCCCCTGCTAGGTGATCGTCCTTCACCTCTTGATGATCGTCCTTCATCATGCTTATCTGTTGGACATCCCCATCGTTGATCTTTTCTATCCGGCATTCGTCCTATGTCGTGATAAAGAGCAGCCGTCCCCTGCTAGGTGATCTTCCTTCACCTTTGATGACCGTCCCTCATCAAATATTTCATTTATTATTTAACCCGATGGTCGTCCCCGTCGTGGTCCATTTTCCTTTTCCTGATGATCGTCCTTCATCATGCTTATCCGATGGTCGTCCCCATCGTTTTTTCTTTACTTTCCATCCTGATGGCCGTCCCCATCAATGCTTTTTTTTCCATAATCCCCAGAGATATTTACCCGATGGTCGTCCCCGTTGCGGTTTCTTTATTCCGCAGCATGATGGATTTCCCCGTCATTGCTTTGGTTACCGTTTTACCCCAGCAGTCGTCCTCTGCTCGATGGTCGTCCTCCATCGCTTTCACTTGATAAAAATATTATATTATCTTTTACAATTTATATCCCTTTTCTTCTTGTAAGTATCCTCTGCTTGATGGTCGTCCTCCATCGCTTTCACTTTCACTCGTAAGTATCCCTTTTCTTCTTCTCCCCATAGAAACTCACATTGGAAGTCATCTGATCATTGGGTAACTTCTTGAACAAGTAAAGTCAAAATCAGGGCATCTGAGGCCTCCATCAAGGGTACCAAAGGGTCATCATCATCATTTTGAGTCTCCATGATCTTTATTTGATCATTGAAGTGGTTGGAAGTTCACAAAGTTGAAGAATTTTGAGCCAAATGCAAACTTGCTATTTTTGGAAATGACTTGTAATGGAAACTTTCCATTTTGGGAAAGATATTCAACCTATTCTTTCATGACCAAAAATGCTTCAAATGAAAAATTATTGGACATGAAAGTTGTAGATTATGTCTTCCCATTTTCAAAAAGCACAAGAACATGTCTTGATTCATCCTAGAACTCAAGATATGGCCTTTCAAAGTTGGCAAAAATCCTATAATTTTCAAGTATGCACCAAAGAGGGAATTTTGAAAAATCAAGTTCTAAGCCATTGCATGACCTATAATTGGCCTCTAAACATCATACAAACATAATGCAATGCATTTGGACCAGAATTGTGCCTTGAATCACAAGTTTCATTAAGCCATTTTCACAAAATCTTCAAAGTTGGAAATTTGCAAAACCTATGGTATCTCTTCATCCAAGTGATCCAGCTGAATAAAAATGATCCAAGGGCCATCCATGAACTCAGCTGAGGCCAAGACACCCCTAAAGCCAACTCTGAACCATGCCCATACCTCAAGTACACAATGTTGACATTTTCTCAACTTGGCCCATACCAATCACACTATGCCACCAGCCACTTTCTGATCACTCTCATTGGCCTATACTAACCTTATGGACCTCATTTCACATAACACACAAGCCTGAATCATCCCACAACTCAGAATCACCAAAATATCCCCAAAACCTTCAAGCTTTCGAAACTCACTCCTCATCCACTCAAACTCCAAATTTCTTTCACCATTCAACTCCACATAACCTAAGGATCATTTCCCACCCTTTGCCATGGCCTGAAACAAGCCCAAACACAAACACTATTTTTGCATATTCATTATTGAAACAATAAAACCAAGCCATTTAAACTTGTTCTAAGCCTTTCAGAAGCTTCAGGGATTTCATTGGGGTGGATTAGCATCAAGGAGAGGATCAGAAAGCTCGGATTGAGAAAGCTTCGACTCAGGTAACCATCAAGAACAATTTTTCCAGAACCTTTCTTTTAAGTTCTTAAGTGATTCTATGTGCTCCCCTGATCATGCTGATATGATTATTTTTAAAAATGGTTGAGAAGTCAGGATGTATTGATGTTTTGAAACTTTTGATCTGAAAATGTTTGTTTCTTCGATTCTCCACTTTGATGCAAAATAAATGTTGTTTGGGGCCTGATTCTTGTTTAGGATGGTTTGGGGGTTGATTCTGGAGAGTTTGGGGGTTTGGGGTAGCCTAGAGAGAGAGAGATAAGATTCTGATTAGGGTTAATCTCCCCAGTTTGAATTCAGGCCCTTGGATCTTGCTTAGCGCGTTTTTGAGTAGTTCAGATCATTTCATTAAAATCCCAATCTTTTAAGTAATTAATTAATTAGGATTAATTAAATAAAATGCCAAATTGAATCTTAGCCTTAGGATTACGCGTGCAGTCAACCCTCCCTTTCCCAGTTCAAACTCAACCACCGGATCCTTTGACTTTCCATTTTAATTGGTTTTTATTTCATTTGTTTCCACAATTTATTTAAAATAGCAAAAATCATCAAAAAAATATAATTTCTTGCATTTCTGTTTCAAATATTTTTCTTAACCTAAAAACATTTTTTTATTTAATTTTTTGCATTAAAAAGGTATTTTTAAAATATTTAAATGTTTTATTTAGTTATTTAATTGATTTTAATTAATTAAATATGCATTTAGGTTTCTAAAAATTACCAAAAAAATTCATGAAGCATTCTTAAACATTAGAAAATTTTTCAAACTCACCATACAAATTTCTTTTCAGGTTTGATTCCATTTTCATTATTTTCTTTGAATTAGGGTTCTTAAATTTCACATTTTCTAACCCTAACTTGAAAAATTCATTTATGCCTAACCATGATGAGTTTGAACTTGGTTCTTCTTGCATTGTTTCACATATTGAATATAGTTTCTTGGTTATTTATCTCATATTTTTATCTTGCATTTTCAATTTGATTTGAATTTTCCCTTTAGAAGCACCCAAAAACCCTAGCAAACATAGACATTTCATAACTTTCACTAGGATTGGCTTCTGACCCTCTCCTTTGGGGTGTGATATTATATGGGATTAGGGTTTGTTTGAGTTCAATTTCAATTTTTTAATCATGTTTATTGCTTCTATTTTGGACATATGCATCTCATGTTGTCTCAAAACCCTAATTTCTCATGTACATTTGCATTCATCTTTGCATATCATCATCATATAAGCTTGCCATGACATTTTAAGCATTATATGAAATCTTAAGACATGCTTGAACATTGCTTGATCATTTCTTAATTCATTTGCTATGCTTTGCATCCATTACATTTCATGAACATCCATGTGTTTTCATGCTTCTAAACATGCTTCCATTGCATCTCATCCTTGTATGATAATTCATATTCATCTTGTATGACTTTGCATCATCTCATATGCCATTTACATTGCATAATCACTTCTGACTTTGGTCTTTGCACCTTCATTCATCTCATTTCCTTTTGCTTCATTCCTTATGCATTCATGCTAACATTTCAGGTGCTTTTGGTAAGTTATCTGGGAGGTGGATTTGCCTTCACCTCCCACCTTTTCTCTTCTCCTCATTTGCATATTTACTTGTTTTTGAAGTGAACTTGCTTCACTTATGCTCCCTCCTTCTTACTTTCTTTCTTTTTAACTTACTTATCTTCTTCAGGAAGTAAGTAACTTATTCTTCTTCCTCCTTCTCTTTTCATCTGCTTCTTCCTTGGTGGCCTTGAAGACTCTTCTCTTAATCCTCATAAACCATAGGATATCCAAGCATGATAACTTTTAGGGTTATGTATAGTCCCCCCAAGATTTTACCTTTGAGTCTCCTTGATTCTCTCTTCTCATCTCAATAATCAGAGGCTAAACTCTTAAAGCTTTAGTGTAACACCCCGAAAATCTAAATTCAATTATTTAATTATTTATTTAATTAATTTAGAAAAATTTGGAGAGTTTGGATTTTTTTGAGAATTTTGGAGAAAATGAGTATTTTTATATAATAAGGATAAATAATGTTTTATTATACTATTTTATTTTAATTATTAAAAATATATTAAAGAAAAGGGTAAGATGGTCCTTTTGTGAAATCATGAGGGTAATATGGGAAAAGGCTAAACTGGGATATTATAGCCAAAGAAGGGAATACGATCAGTTTTCTCATTTTGGTTGTTTCTATCGTGTTTTGGATGTGCTCTGAAGAAAGAGAAGGTCAGAGTCAGGAGGTTGTGGAGAACCCATGAGAAGCGTGTAAAGCGGCGAAATTCTCTAAGGTATGGGGAGTTTTCATAATCTATGATAAATGTATAGGAATTGGAATATGAATGGATTAGGATGATATGAATTTTAGGAGTTTTGGGGTTTTGAGTTAGGTTGGGTTTTAGGAGAAATCTTGATGAATTAGAGCGATTAGAATGAGTTATAATCGTATATTTGTCTGTATAATTGTTGTCTGGATGTTGTTGAGGTTTAATTGATGTTTTTGAATGGTTTTTGGGTGTTATGATGTGAAATCCGTAATGGGGTTTGAGAGTTTTTTTTGGAAATTGGAACAGTCTGTAATTGTGTAGCAGAAGACTGCTGAAACGCGTGCGTTAACCGGTTAGCGCTTTGGTTAACCGGTTAACCATTTGAAATTTTGGGGTATTTTATGAAATTACGCAGGCGTTAACCGGTTAACGCTTTGGTTAACCGGTTAACATTGTTGGGACAGCAAATTTTATTTCTTTAAAAATTCATATCTTTTAAACCGTAAGTCCGATTTGCATTTCGTTTGAAGCGTCGGAACGAGTACAAACTGAACTTTATTTTGATGAATAAAAACGAGAAAAATGCAACAGTTTTTGATAAAAGAATTTGTGAAATAACCTTATAATTACCTTATAAATTACCGGGTACGGGTTAATTCTTGATATGTCATGATGATATATATGAATATTTGATGATTGTTTTGCTGATTGAAATGAATGATGCGAATTATTTTTGGTGAATTTTTCGATGTAGCGCATCATTGCATTTCATAACATTCACGATGGGGCTTCGGCCTATTTATTTGCTTCAATCCCATTGTGTGGATTGAAGTGTCTCGATGATTATGGTGTGCTCCCTTGTGGAGGGTTGATGGTCATGTATGCATCTCATGGTGAAAATGGTACCACATGCATATTGCATATCAGGATGTAGAATTGCATATTTTGGATGAATTTCATGATTGTGTTGGTGTTGATTGATTTCATGATAGTGTTGCGGTTGATGCTGAATTTTGTAGTTGACGATGTCATGATATGTGTATTAATTTATTTATGATTCTATATTCTTGTAAGTTTATGATATATTATGTTTACTCACCCTGCCTGCTTGGAAATGTTGCCTCCTTCGTGGGTAACTTGCAGATGTCGAAGAATAGTCCTGCAGTGCAATAGGAGTAATGCATGAGTCTCGGAGCGTGCTTTAGTGTTCCTTAGGAGTGGTTATGGTTTATGTGTCCTGCTCTGTGTCATGTAACACTGGGATGGGTTTTATTATGTTAACTGTTTCAGTTATGTTATTATTGGATAAATGTTTTCCTATTTATATGATGTTAAATTCAGGATGGTGAAAATGATTTTTTTATGAAGTTTTGAATTATGAAGTTAATTTCCGCTGCGAAATGATTTATGGTATTTTGATGTTGATTAACCCGTGTTACGGGACAGGACACTGTTGTGTTGATTTATGATGAAAATGTGATACCCTTTTTGATGATTACTCTGATATTATTTAAATATTATGTTTGGGGTAGAAGGGTGTTACATTAGTGGTATCAGAGCAGGTCGGTCTGTCCGGCCAAGTCTTGTTGTTGTCAGTCAGTTGTCCAGTCGTTATTTATTTAACGATTATTCTCTTCTGATGTGGTAAGTGTTGTGAATAATGGCTGGAAACAACTCGCGTGCTCTCGCTGATGCTATTGCAGCTCTTGCTCAGACTGCTGCTCGAAACAATGCGCATGATGAGTTTCGTGCATTGGAGAAATTCCAGAGGAATAATCCACCTGTGTTTGAAGGAACTCATGACCCGGCGAGCGCACAGAAGTGGCTCAAGGAAATTGAGAAGATTTTCAGAGTGATGGCGTGTGCTGACGCGCAGAAGGTTCAATTCGGAACTCATATGTTGTCTGAGGAAGCTAAAGACTAGTGGGATAATACTCGTCAGCGTCTCGAGGATGAAGCTGTTGTGGTGACTTGGACTGTATTTAAGGCGGAGTTCCTTAAGAAGTATTTTTCGGAAGATGCTCTTGGTAAGTTGGAGATAGAATTCCTTGAGCTGAAGCAAGGAAACTTGACTGTGGCAGAGTATGCTGCCAAATTTGAAAGGTTGGTGAAGTTTTGTCCTCACTACAACAGGGCAGATGCTGAACTTTCCAAGTGTCTTAAGTTTGAGAATGGGCTGAGACCTGAAATTAAGCAGGGAATTGGATGCCAACAAATTCGCAAGTATGCAGAGTTGGTGGATAAGAGCCGTATTTATGATGAGGATAGCCGAGCTCGGTCAGCTCACTATAAACAGCTGAGCGAGAAGAAAGGTAAGAGTCAGTATAGAGGAAACCCTTATGTGACTACTGGTGATAAGGGGAAGCAGAAGGCATATGATGAGAAGAAGCAAAGTAGGGGAGCTGCTAATGTACCGGTTAAGTGTTACAAGTTTGGAGAGGCAGGTCATAAGGCCGATGTGTGTACCACCAGAGTTATGAAATGTTACCGTAGTGGCAAGCTTGGGCATAAGGTGAGTGATTGTCCTAATGAAGGCCCAACCTGTTACAATTGTGGTGAACAGGGGCATATCAGCACCCAATGCCAGAAACCAAAGAAGAATGCTGCTACTACTCAGAATGCTGGAAGAGTTTTTGCATTAGCTGGTTCAGAAGCTCCAAAGAAGGACAACTTGATCAGAGGTACCTGTTTTATTAATAATATTGAGTTGATTGCTATTATTGACACTGGAGCTACACATTCATTTATTTCTCTTGAGTGTGCTAATAGATTGGGTTTAAAGTTGTCTAATATGAATGGTAATATGATAATAGAGACTCCTGCTAATGGTTCTGTGACTATCATGCTTGTCTGTTTGAAATGTCCTTTGACAATTTTCGAGAAGAATTTTGTGATGGATTTGGTGTGCCTACCATTACACCAAATCGATGTTATCCTTGGTATGAACTGGTTGGAATTCAATTATGTTCATATTAACTATTATAGTAAGACGGTGCAGTTCCCTGATTTGAGCGGGAATGGTGAGTTGATGTTTTTATCTGCTAAGCAAGTGGATGAACTTGTTTTAGATGAAGCTTTGATGTTTGCAGTGTCTACCTCATTGCAAGTTGATGATAAGACTGTCAGTGCAGAGTTTCCTATGGTTTGTGAATTTCAAGATGTGTTTCCTGGTGATATAAGTGATTTACCACCAGAACGTGAGATTGATTTTTCTGTGGACTTAGTACCGGGTACAAGTCCTGTCTCGATGGCTCCTTATAGAATTTCGGCTTCAGAGTTGAATGAGTTGAAGAAACAATTAGAAGAATTATTAGAGAAGAGGTTCATTAGACCCAGTGTTTCTCCTTGGGGTGCTCCGGTGTTGCTCGTTAAGAAGAAGGATGGTAGTATGAGATTGTGTGTCGATTACCGACAGTTAAATAAAGTGACTATCAAGAATAAGTACCCACTTCCGAGGATTGATGATTTGATGGATCAGCTAGTAGGTGCTTGTGTCTTTAGTAAAATTGATCTGAGGTCTGGTTATCATCAGATTCGAGTTAAAGCTGATGATATTCCGAAGACAGCTTTCAGGACGAGGTATGGACATTATGAGTATACGGTGATGCCGTTTGGGGTTTCTAATGCACCTGGTGTGTTTATGGAATATATGAATATAATCTTTCATGAGTATCTGGATAAGTTCGTGGTGGTTTTCATAGATGATATCTTGGTATATTCTAAATCAGAAGAAGAACATGCCGAGCATTTGAGAGTTGTGTTGCAAGTGTTGAGAGAAAAGAAATTGTTTGCTAAATTATCTAAGTGTGAATTTTGGCTAAGGGAAGTGAGTTTCCTCGGCCATGTAATTTCAAGTGGTGGAATTTCAGTGGATCCTTCAAAGATTAATGCGGTATTGCAGTGGGAGACTCCGAAGTCAGCTACAGAAATTCGTAGTTTTCTTGGGTTGGCTGGTTACTATCGTAAGTTCATTGAGGGTTTTTCTAAGATAGCTTTACCGTTGACGCAATTGACTAGGAAGTGTCAAGCGTATGTGTGGGATGTTGCTTGTGAAGAGAGTTTCATAGAACTGAAGAAAAGATTAACGACCGCGCCAGTATTGGTCTTACCGAATCCAGATGAGTCCTTTGTAGTTTATTGTGATGCTTCCAAGATGGGTCTTGGTGGAGTTTTGATGCAGGATAATAAAGTGGTTGCTTATGCTTCTAGACAGTTACGAGTTCATGAGAGGAACTATCCTACTCACGACTTAGAGTTAGCAGCTGTGGTGTTTGTGCTTAAGATTTGGAGGCACTACTTGTTTGGTTCGAAATTTGAAATATTCGGTGATCACAAAAGTTTAAGGTACTTTCTTGATCAGAAAGAGTAAAATATGAGACAGAGGCGGTGGCTTGAATTATTGAAAGATTTTGATTTTGATTTGAATTACCATCCGGGTAAGGCAAATGTTGTGGCTGATGCTTTGAGTAGGAAGTCGTAGCATATTTCAATGCTTATGGTGAAAGAATTAGAAATGATCGAGCAATTCAGAGATATGAGCTTGTTGTGTGAAACTACTGTTGACAGTGTGAAATTGGGAATGTTAAAGCTGACCAGTGAGATTTTGGAAGAGATACGTAAGGGTCAGAAATCTGATTTGAAATTAGTCGATCAATTGATGTTGGTTGATCAAGGTAGTGCAGGTGACTTTCGAGTCGATGAAGATGGAATTTTGAGATTTAGAGATAGAGTATATATTCCGGATATTGCAGGAATTAAAAAGAGTATTTTAGAAGAAGGGCACAAGAGTCGACTGAGTATTCATCCTGGTGCTACGAAGATGTATCAGGATTTACGCAGGTTATTTTGGTGGCCGAGTATGAAAAGAGACATTGTTGAATTTGTATATGCTTGTTTGACATGTCAGAAGTCAAAGATAGAACATCAGAGACCTTCAGGTATGATGCAACCATTGAATGTTCCTGAGTGGAAATGGGATAGTATTTCCATGGATTTCGTGACTGGGTTACCTAAGACTGCTAGAGGTAATGATTCGATTTGGGTAATTGTTGATCGGTTAACTAAGTCGGCACATTTCTTGCCGATGAGGATTAACCATTCCATGCAAAGGTTAGTTGAGATTTACATTGAGGAAATTGTGAAGTAGCATGGTGTACCTTCAAGTATTGTATCGGATAGAGATCTGCGGTTTACATCGAGGTTTTGGAAGAGTTTACAGGATGCCTTGGGTACTAAGTTGAGGATGAGTTCTTCTTATCACCCTCAAACGGATGGTCAGACGGAAAGAACAATCCAATCTTTAGAAGATTTTCTAAGAGCTTGTGTATTAGATCAAGGAGGGTCTTGGGATAGTCATTTGCCGTTGGTCGAGTTTACGTACAATAACAGTTTTCATGCTAGTATCGGGATGGCTCCATATGAGGCGCTGTATGGTAGACGTTGTCGTACTCCATTATGTTGGTATGAGTCAGGAGAGAGTTTGGTGCTTGGGCCGGAGATTGTCCAAGAAACAACTGAAAAGATAAAAATGATTCAAGAAAGGATGAAAACATCACAGAGTCGTCAAAAGAGTTATCACGATAAGAGAAGGAAAGCACTTGAGTTCCAAGAGGGAGATCATGTGTTCTTAAGAGTTACTCCTATGACTGGTGTGGGAAGAGCTTTGAAGTCTAGAAAGCTCACTCCACGTTTCGTCGATCCGTATCAGATTATGCAGAGGATAGGGGAAGTGGCCTATTGGGTGGCTTTACCTCCCTCTCATTCGAATTTACATGATGTATTCCATGTATCACAGTTGAGGAAGTACATTCCAGACCCATCGCATGTAATTCAAATAGATGATGTTCAGGTGAGAGATAATCTGACGGTTGAAGCTTTACTAGTGAGGATTGATGGTAGAGAATTGAAGTAACTTCGAGGTAAAGAGATTGCTTTAGTGAAAGTATTGTGGGGAGGACCAGCTGGAGAAAGTTGGACTTGGGAGCGGGAAGATCAGACGAGGGAGTCGTATCCGACTCTATTTACTTCAGGTAATTTTCGAGGACGAAAATTCTTTAAGTAGGGCAGAGTTGTAACACCCCGAAAATCTAAATTCAATTATTTAATTATTTATTTAATTAATTTAGAAAAATTTGGAGAGTTTGGATTTTTTTGAGAATTTTGGAGAAAATGAGTATTTTTATATAATAAGGATAAATAGTGTTTTATTATACTATTTTATTTTTATTATTAAAAATATATTAAAGAAAAGGGTAAGATGGTCCTTTTGTGAAATCATGAGGGTAATATGGGAAAAGGCTAAACTGGGATATTATAGCCAAAGAAGGGAATACGATCAGTTTTCTCATTTTGGTTGTTTCTATCGTGTTTTGGATGTGCTCTGAAGAAAGAGAAGGTCAGAGTCAGGAGGTTGTGGAGAACCCAAGAGAAGCGTGTAAAGCGGCGAAATTCTCTAAGGTATGGGGAGTTTTCATAATCTATGATAAATGTATAGGAATTGGAATATGAATGGATTAGGATGATATGAATTTTAGGAGTTTTGGGGTTTTGAGTTAGGTTGGCTTTTAGGAGAAATCTTGATGAATTAAAGCGATTAGAATGAGTTATATTCGTATATTTGTCTGTATAATTGTTGTTTGGATGTTGTTGAGGTTTAATTGATGTTTTTGAATGGTTTTTGGGTGTTATGATGTGAAATCCGTAATGGGGTTTGAGAGTTTTTTTTGGAAATTGGAACAGTCTGTAATTGTGTAGCAGAAGACTGCTGAAACGCGTGCGTTAACCGGTTAGCGCTTTGGTTAACCGGTTAACCATTTGAAATTTTGGGGTATTTTATGAAATTACGCAGGCGTTAACCGGTTAACGCTTTGGTTAACCGGTTAACATTGTTGGGACAGCAAATTTTATTTCTTTAAAAATTCATATCTTTTAAACCGTAAGTCCGATTTGCATTTCGTTTGAAGCGTCGGAACGAGTACAAACTGAACTTTATTTTGATGAATAAAAACGAGAAAAATGCAACAGTTTTTGATAAAAGAATTTGTGAAATAACCTTATAATTACCTTATAAATTACCGGGTATGGGTTAATTCTTGATATGTCATGATGATATATATGAATATTTGATGATTGTTTTGCTGATTGAAATGAATGATGCGAATTATTTTTGGTGAATTTTTCGATGTAGCGCATCATTGCATTTCATAACATTCACGATGGGGCTTCGGCCTATTTATTTGCTTCAATCCCATTGTGTGGATTGAAGTGTCTCGATGATTATGGTGTGCTCCCTTATGGAGGGTTGATGGTCATGTATGCATCTCATGGTGAAAATGGTACCACATGCATATTGCATATCAGGATGTAGAATTGCATATTTTGGATGAATTTCATGACTGTGTTGGTGTTGATTGATTTCATGATAGTGTTGCGGTTGATGCTGAATTTTGTAGTTGACGATGTCATGATATGTGTATTAATTTATTTATGATTCTATATTCTTGTAAGTTTATGATATATTATGTTTACTCACCCTGCCTGCTTGGAAATGTTGCCTCCTTCGTGTGTAACTTGCAGATGTCGAAGAATAGTCCTGCAGTGCAATAGGAGTAATGCATGAGTCTCGGAGCGTGCTTTAGTGTTCCTTAGGAGTGGTTATGGTTTATGTGTCCTGCTCTGTGTCATGTAACACTGGGATGGGTTTTATTATGTTAACTGTTTCAGTTATGTTATTATTGGATAAATGTTTTCCTATTTATATGATGTTAAATTCAGGATGGTGAAAATGATTTTTTTATGAAGTTTTGAATTATGAAGTTAATTTCCGCTGCGAAATGATTTATGGTATTTTGATGTTGATTAACCCGTGTTACGGGACAGGACACTGTTGTGTTGATTTATGATGAAAATGTGATACCCTTTTTGATGATTACTCTGATATTATTTAAATATTATGTTTGGGGTAGAAGGGTGTTACATTAGTGGTATCAGAGCAGGTCGGTCTGTCCGGCCAAGTCTTGTTGTTGTCAGTCAGTTGTCCAGTCGTTATTTATTTAACGATTATTCTCTTCTGATGTGGTAAGTGTTGTGAATAATGGCTGGAAACAACTCGCGTGCTCTCGCTGATGCTATTGCAGCTCTTGCTCAGACTGCTGCTCGAAACAATGCGCATGATGAGTTTCGTGCATTGGAGAAATTCCAGAGGAATAATCCACCTGTGTTTGAAGGAACTCATGACCCGGCGAGCGCACAGAAGTGGCTCAAGGAAATTGAGAAGATTTTCAGAGTGATGGCGTGTGCTGACGCGCAGAAGGTTCAATTCGGAACTCATATGTTGTCTGAGGAAGCTAAAGACTAGTGGGATAATACTCGTCAGCGTCTCGAGGATGAAGCTGTTGTGGTGACTTGGACTGTATTTAAGGCGGAGTTCCTTAAGAAGTATTTTTCGGAAGATGCTCTTGGTAAGTTGGAGATAGAATTCCTTGAGCTGAAGCAAGGAAACTTGACTGTGGCAGAGTATGCTGCCAAATTTGAAAGGTTGGTGAAGTTTTGTCCTCACTACAACAGGGCAGATGCTGAACTTTCCAAGTGTCTTAAGTTTGAGAATGGGCTGAGACCTGAAATTAAGCAGGGAATTGGATGCCAACAAATTCGCAAGTATACAGAGTTGGTGGATAAGAGCCGTATTTATGATGAGGATAGCCGAGCTCGGTCAGCTCACTATAAACAGATGAGCGAGAAGAAAGGTAAGAGTCAGTATAGAGGAAACCCTTATGTGACTACTGGTGATAAGGGGAAGCAGAAGGCATATGATGAGAAGAAGCAAAGTAGGGGAGCTGCTAATGTACCGGTTAAGTGTTACAAGTTTGGAGAGGCAGGTCATAAGGCCGATGTGTGTACCACCAGAGTTATGAAATGTTACCGTTGTGGCAAGCTTGGGCATAAGGTGAGTGATTGTCCTAATGAAGGCCCAACCTGTTACAATTGTGGTGAACAGGGGCATATCAGCACCCAATGCCAGAAACCAAAGAAGAATGCTGCTACTACTCAGAATGCTGGAAGAGTTTTTGAATTAGCTGGTTCAGAAGCTCCAAAGAAGGACAACTTGATCAGAGGTACCTGTTTTATTAATAATATTGAGTTGATTGCTATTATTGACACTGGAGCTACACATTCATTTATTTCTCTTGAGTGTGCTAATAGATTGGGTTTAAAGTTGTCTAATATGAATGGTAATATGATAATAGAGACTCCTGCTAATGGTTCTGTGACTATCATGCTTGTCTGTTTGAAATGTCCTTTGACAATTTTCGAGAAGAATTTTGTGATGGATTTGGTGTGCCTACCATTACACCAAATCGATGTTATCCTTGGTATGAACTGGTTGGAATTCAATTATGTTCATATTAACTATTATAGTAAGACGGTGCAGTTCCCTGATTTGAGCGGGAATGGTGAGTTGATGTTTTTATCTGCTAAGCAAGTGGATGAACTTGTTTTAGATGAAGCTTTGATGTTTGCAGTGTCTACCTCATTGCAAGTTGATGATAAGACTGTCAGTGCATAGTTTCCTATGGTTTGTGAATTTCAAGATGTGTTTCCTGGTGATATAAGTGATTTACCACCAGAACGTGAGATTGATTTTTCTGTGGACTTAGTACCGGGTACAAGTCCTGTCTCGATGGCTCCTTATAGAATTTCGGCTTCAGAGTTGAATGAGTTGAAGAAACAATTAGAAGAATTGTTAGAGAAGAGGTTCATTAGACCCAGTGTTTCTCCTTGGGGTGCTCCGGTGTTGCTCGTTAAGAAGAAGGATGGTAGTATGAGATTGTGTGTCGATTACCGACAGTTAAATAAAGTGACTATCAAGAATAAGTACCCACTTCCGAGGATTGATGATTTGATGGATCAGCTAGTAGGTGCTTGTGTCTTTAGTAAAATTGATCTGAGGTCTGGTTATCATCAGCTTCGAGTTAAAGCTGATGATATTCCGAAGACAGCTTTCAGGACGAGGTATGGACATTATGAGTATACGGTGATGCCGTTTGGGGTTTCTAATGCACCTGGTGTGTTTATGGAATATATGAATATAATCTTTCATGAGTATCTGGATAAGTTCGTGGTGGTTTTCATAGATGATATCTTGGTATATTCTAAATCAGAAGAAGAACATGCCGAGCATTTGAGAGTTGTGTTGCAAGTGTTGAGAGAAAAGAAATTGTTTGCTAAATTATCTAAGTGTGAATTTTGGCTAAGGGAAGTGAGTTTCCTCGGCCATGTAATTTCAAGTGGTGGAATTTCAGTGGATCCTTCAAAGATTAATGCGGTATTGCAGTGGGAGACTCCGAAGTCAGCTACAGAAATTCGTAGTTTTCTTGGGTTGGCTGGTTACTATCGTAAGTTCATTGAGGGTTTTTCTAAGATAGCTTTACCGTTGACGCAATTGACTAGGAAGTGTCAAGCGTATGTGTGGGATGTTGCTTGTGAAGAGAGTTTCATAGAACTGAAGAAAAGATTAACGACCGCGCCAGTATTGGTCTTACCGAATCCAGATGAGTCCTTTGTAGTTTATTGTGATGCTTCCAAGATGGGTCTTGGTGGAGTTTTGATGCAGGATAATAAAGTGGTTGCTTATGCTTCTAGACAGTTACGAGTTCATGAGAGGAACTATCCTACTCACGACTTAGAGTTAGCAGCTGTGGTGTTTGTGCTTAAGATTTGGAGGCACTACTTGTTTGGTTCGAAATTTGAAATATTCAGTGATCACAAAAGTTTAAGGTACTTTCTTGATCAGAAAGAGTAAAATATGAGACAGAGGCGGTGGCTTGAATTATTGAAAGATTTTGATTTTGATTTGAATTACCATCCGGGTAAGGCAAATGTTGTGGCTGATGCTTTGAGTAGGAAGTCGTAGCATATTTCAATGCTTATGGTGAAAGAATTAGAAATGATCGAGCAATTCAGAGATATGAGCTTGTTGTGTGAAACTACTGTTGACAGTGTGAAATTGGGAATGTTAAAGCTGACCAGTGAGATTTTGGAAGAGATACGTAAGGGTCAGAAATCTGATTTGAAATTAGTCGATCAATTGATGTTGGTTGATCAAGGTAGTGCAGGTGACTTTCGAGTCGATGAAGATGGAATTTTGAGATTTAGAGATAGAGTATATATTCCGGATATTGCAGGAATTAAAAAGAGTATTTTAGAAGAAGGGCACAAGAGTCGACTGAGTATTCATCCTGGTGCTACGAAGATGTATCAGGATTTACGCAGGTTATTTTGGTGGCCGGGTATGAAAAGAGACATTGCTGAATTTGTATATGCTTGTTTGACATGTCAGAAGTCAAAGATAGAACATCAGAGACCTTCAGGTATGATGCAACCATTTAATGTTCCTGAGTGGAAATGGGATAGTATTTCCATGGATTTCGTGACTAGGTTACCTAAGACTGCTAGAGGTAATGATTCGATTTGGGTAATTGTTGATCGGTTAACTAAGTCGGCACATTTCTTGCCGATGAGGATTAACCATTCCATGCAAAGGTTAGTTGAGATTTACATTGAGGAAATTGTGAAGTAGCATGGTGTACCTTCAAGTATTGTATCGGATAGAGATCTGCGGTTTACATCGAGGTTTTGGAAGAGTTTACAGGATGCCTTGGGTACTAAGTTGAGGATGAGTTCTTCTTATCACCCTCAAACGGATGGTCAGACGGAAAGAACAATCCAATCTTTAGAAGATTTTCTAAGAGCTTGTGTATTAGATCAAGGAGGGTCTTGGGATAGTCATTTGCCGTTGGTCGAGTTTACGTACAATAACAGTTTTCATGCTAGTATCGGGATGGCTCCATATGAGGCGCTGTATGGTAGACGTTGTCGTACTCCATTATGTTGGTATGAGTCAGGAGAGAGTTTGGTGCTTGGGCCGGAGATTGTCCAAGAAACAACTGAAAAGATAAAAATGATTCAAGAAAGGATGAAAACATCACAGAGTCGTCAAAAGAGTTATCACGATAAGAGAAGGAAAGCACTTGAGTTCCAAGAGGGAGATCATGTGTTCTTAAGAGTTACTCCTATGACTGGTGTGGGAAGAGCTTTGAAGTCTAGAAAGCTCACTCCACGTTTCGTCGATCCGTATCAGATTATGCAGAGGATAGGGGAAGTGGCCTATTGGGTGGCTTTACCTCCCTCTCATTCGAATTTACATGATGTATTCCATGTATCACAGTTGAGGAAGTACATTCCAGACCCATCGCATGTAATTCAAATAGATGATGTTCAGGTGAGAGATAATCTGACGGTTGAAGCTTTACTAGTGAGGATTGATGGTAGAGAATTGAAGTAACTTCGAGGTAAAGAGATTGCTTTAGTGAAAGTATTGTGGGGAGGACCAGCTGGAGAAAGTTGGACTTGGGAGCGGGAAGATCAGACGAGGGAGTCGTATCCGACTCTATTTACTTCAGGTAATTTTCGAGGACGAAAATTCTTTAAGTAGGGGAGAGTTGTAACACCCCGAAAATCTAAATTCAATTATTTAATTATTTATTTAATTAATTTAGAAAAATTTGGAGAGTTTGGATTTTTTTGAGAATTTTGGAGAAAATGAGTATTTTTATATAATAAGGATAAATAGTGTTTTATTATACTATTTTATTTTTATTATTAAAAATATATTAAAGAAAAGGGTAAGATGGTCCTTTTGTGAAATCATGAGGGTAATATGGGAAAAGGCTAAACTGGGATATTATAGCCAAAGAAGGGAATACGATCAGTTTTCTCATTTTGGTTGTTTCTATCGTGTTTTGGATGTGCTCTGAAGAAAGAGAAGGTCAGAGTCAGGAGGTTGTGGAGAACCCAAGAGAAGCGTGTAAAGCGGCGAAATTCTCTAAGGTATGGGGAGTTTTCATAATCTATGATAAATGTATAGGAATTGGAATATGAATGGATTAGGATGATATGAATTTTAGGAGTTTTGGGGTTTTGAGTTAGGTTGGCTTTTAGGAGAAATCTTGATGAATTAAAGCGATTAGAATGAGTTATAATCGTATATTTGTCTGTATAATTGTTGTTTGGATGTTGTTGAGGTTTAATTGATGTTTTTGAATGGTTTTTGGGTGTTATGATGTGAAATCCGTAATGGGGTTTGAGAGTTTTTTTTGGAAATTGGAACAGTCTGTAATTGTGTAGCAGAAGACTGCTGAAACGCGTGCGTTAACCGGTTAGCGCTTTGGTTAACCGGTTAACCATTTGAAATTTTGGGGTATTTTATGAAATTACGCAGGCGTTAACCGGTTAACGCTTTGGTTAACCGGTTAACATTGTTGGGACAGCAAATTTTATTTCTTTAAAAATTCATATCTTTTAAACCGTAAGTCCGATTTGCATTTCGTTTGAAGCGTCGGAACGAGTACAAACTGAACTTTATTTTGATGAATAAAAACGAGAAAAATGCAACAGTTTTTTATAAAAGAATTTGTGAAATAACCTTATAAATTACCGGGTACGGGTTAATTCTTGATATGTCATGATGATATATATGAATATTTGATGATTGTTTTGCTGATTGAAATGAATGATGCGAATTATTTTTGGTGAATTTTTCGATGTAGCGCATCATTGAATTTCATAACATTCACGATGGGGCTTCGGCCTATTTATTTGCTTCAATCCCATTGTGTGGATTGAAGTGTCTCGATGATTATGGTGTGCTCCCTTGTGGAGGGTTGATGGTCATGTATGCATCTCATGGAAAAAATGGTACCACATGCATATTGCATATCAGGATGTAGAATTGCATATTTTGGATGAATTTCATGACTGTGTTGGTGTTGATTGATTTCATGATAGTGTTGCGGTTGATGCTGAATTTTGTAGTTGACGATGTCATGATATGTGTATTAATTTATTTATGATTCTATATTCTTGTAAGTTTATGATATATTATGTTTACTCACCCTGCCTGCTTGGAAATGTTGCCTCCTTCGTGGGTAACTTGCAGATGTCGAAGAATAGTCCTGCAGTGCAATAGGAGTAATGCATGAGTCTCGGAGCGTGCTTTAGTGTTCCTTAGGAGTGGTTATGGTCTATGTGTCCTGCTCTGTGTCATGTAACACTGGGATGGGTTTTATTATGTTAACTGTTTCAGTTATGTTATTATTGGATAAATGTTTTCCTATTTATATGATGTTAAATTCAGGATGGTGTTGCACCCCAAAATTTGCCCTCACAATACAAGACTTTGTGTGCTAAGAGGTTCACAAGGTTCACAATACTTACAAGACCTTTCATGAGGTTCATGAAGTCTACAAGACACTTTATGAGGTTCACAAGGTTCACAAGACACTTTATGAGGTTCACAAGATTCACAAGACATCTTATGAGGTTCACAAGATTCACAAGACATCTTATGAGATTCACAAGGTTCACAAAGTTCACAATGGGTCAGAAGATTTGACAATTCCCTCAGACAATGCATCCTCCTAAGCAGTGCATCCAAAACTAGGGTTTTGACTTTAATCAGGCTAAATGGACTTCCAAGACTTCAAGTGAGCTTCATAACATCTTATATGTGTTTAAGAACCCCCATGACAAGTTTCAAGACTTTTCTCAAAGGTTTGCTCAGTCAGATGATCAGATAAGTCAAAATCAGTCAAAGCAGTTAAAAAGTCAAACTGAGGTCAACTGTGGTCAAACCAAAGTCAAACTTCATGATTTTTTGCCAACATCAAGTATATGAAGTAAAATTCATCATTTGATCAAGGGTTGATCATGATTCATCAAGGATATTTCAGATCATCAAGAATCAGGAGTTTCTAAATTAGGGTTTCCTTAGGAAAAGTCAACTGAACTTTGACTGATTTTGACTTATCTGATCATCTGACTGAGCAAACCTTTGAGAAAAGTCTTGAAACTTGTCATGGGGGTTCTTAAACACATATAAGATGTTATGAAGCTCACTTTAAGTCTTGGAAGTCCATTTAGCCTGATTAAAGTCAAAACCCTAGTTTTGGATGCACTGCTTAGGAGGATGCATTGTCTGAGGGAATTGTCAAATCTTCTGACCCATTGTGAACTTTGTGAACCTTGTGAATCTCATAAGATGTCTTGTGAATCTTGTGAACCTCATAAGATGTCTTGTGAATCTTGTGAACCTCATAAAGTGTCTTGTGAACCTTGTGAACCTCATAAAGTGTCTTGTAGAC
Source organism: Lathyrus aphaca (assembly GCA_963966055.1). Classification (NCBI taxonomy): domain Eukaryota; kingdom Viridiplantae; phylum Streptophyta; class Magnoliopsida; order Fabales; family Fabaceae; genus Lathyrus; species Lathyrus aphaca. The sequence goes on along the minus strand of OZ014522.1, from coordinate 284,829,297 downwards.
TTCATGAACCTCATGAAAGGTCTTGTAAGTATTGTGAACCTTGTGAACCTCTTAGCACACAAAGTCTTGTATTGTGAGGGCAAATTTTGGGGTGCAACAGATGGTGAAAATGATTTTTTTATGAAGTTTTGAATTATGAAGTTAATTTCCGCTGCGAAATGATTTATGGTATTTTGATGTTGATTAACCCGTGTTACGGGACAGGACACTGTTGTGTTGATTTATGATGAAAATGTGATACCCTTTTTGATGATTACTCTGATATTATTTAAATATTATGTTTGGGGTAGAAGGGTGTTACATTAGTGGTATCAGAGCAGGTCGGTCTGTCCGGCCAAGTCTTGTTGTTGTCAGTCAGTTGTCCAGTCGTTATTTATTTAACGATTATTCTCTTCTGATGTGGTAAGTGTTGTGCATAATGGCTGGAAACAACTCGCGTGCTCTCGCTGATGCTATTGCAGCTCTAGCTCAGACTGCTTCTCGAAACAATGCGCATGATGAGTTTCGTGCATTGGAGAAATTCCAGAGGAATAATCCACCTGTGTTTGAAGGAACTCATGACCCGGCGAGTGCACAGAAGTGGCTCAAGGAAATTGAGAAGATTTTCAGAGTGATGGCGTGTGCTGACGCGTAGAAGGTTCAATTCGGAACTCATATGTTGTCTGAGGAAGCTAAAGACTAGTGGGATAATACTCGTCAGCGTCTCGAGGATGAAGCTATTGTGGTGACTTGGACTGTATTTAAGGCGGAGTTCCTTAAGAAGTATTTTTCGGAAGATGCTCGTGGTAAGTTGGAGATAGAATTCCTTGAGCTGAAGCAAGGAAACTTGACTGTGGCAGAGTATGCTGCCAAATTTGAAAGGTTGGTGAAGTTTTGTCCTCACTACAACAGGGCAGATGCTGAACTTTCCAAGTGTCTTAAGTTTGAGAATGGGCTGAGACCTGAAATTAAGCAGGGAATTGGATGCCAACAAATTCGTAAGTATGCAGAGTTGGTGGATAAGAGCCGTATTTATGATGAGGATAGCCGAGCTCGGTCAACTCACTATAAACAGCTGAGCGAGAAGAAAGGTAAGAGTCAGTATAGAGGAAACCCTTATGTGACTATTGGTGATAAGGGGAAGCAGAAGGCATATGATGAGAAGAAGCAAAGTAGGGGAGATGCTAATGTACCGGTTAAGTGTTACAAGTTTGGAGAGGCAGGTCATAAGGCCGATGTGTGTACCACCAGAGTTATGAAATGTTACCGTTGTGGCAAGCTTGGGCATAAGGTGAGTGATTGTCCTAATGAAGGCCCAACCTGTTACAATTGTGGTGAACAGGGGCATATCAGCACCCAATGCCAGAAACCAAAGAAGAATGCTGCTACTACTCAGAATGCTGGAAGAGTTTTTGCATTAGCTGGTTCAGAAGCTCCAAAGAAGGACAACTTGATCAGAGGTACCTGTTTTATTAATAATATTGAGTTGATTGCTATTATTGACACTGGAGCTACACATTCATTTATTTCTCTTGAGTGTGCTAATAGATTGGGTTTTAAGTTGTCTAATATGAATGGTAATATTATATTAGAGACTCCTGCTAATGGTTCTGTGACTATCATGCTTGTCTGTTTGAAATGTCCTTTGACAATTTTCGAGAAGAATTTTGTGATGGATTTGGTGTGCCTACCATTACACCAAATCGATGTTATCCTTGGTATGAACTGGTTGGAATTCAATTATGTTCATATTAACTATTATAGTAAGACGGTGCAGTTCCCTGATTTGAGCGGGAATGGTGAGTTGATGTTTTTATCTGCTAAGCAAGTGGATGAACTTGTTTTAGATGAAGCTTTGATGTTTGCAGTGTCTACCTCATTGCAAGTTGATGATAAGACTGTCAGTGCAGAGTTTCCTGTGGTTTGTGAATTTCAAGATGTGTTTCCTGGTGATATAAGTGATTTACCACCAGAACGTGAGATTGATTTTTCTGTGGACTTAGTACCGGGTACAAGTCCTGTCTCGATGGCTCCTTATAGAATTTCGGCTTCAGAGTTGAATGAGTTGAAGAAACAATTAGAAGAATTGTTAGAGAAGAGGTTCATTAGACCCAGTGTTTCTCCTTGGGGTGCTCCGGTGTTGCTCGTTAAGAAGAAGGATGGTAGTATGAGATTGTGTGTCGATTACCGACAGTTAAATAAAGTGACTATCAAGAATAAGTACCCACTTCCGAGGATTGATGATTTGATGGATCAACTAGTAGGTGCTTGTGTCTTTAGTAAAATTGATCTGAGGTCTGGTTATCATCAGATTCGAGTTAAAGTTGATGATATTCCGAAGACAGCTTTCAGGACGAGGTATGGACATTATGAGTATACGGTGATGCCGTTTGGGGTTTCTAATGCACCTGGTGTGTTTATGGAATATATGAATAGAATCTTTCATGAGTATCTGGATAAGTTCGTGGTGGTTTTCATAGATGATATCTTGGTATATTCTAAATCAGAAGAAGAACATGCCGAGCATTTGAGAGTTGTGTTGCAAGTGTTGAGAGAAAAGAAATTGTTTGCTAAATTATCTAAGTGTGAATTTTGGCTAAGGGAAGTGAGTTTCCTCGGCCATGTAATTTCAAGTGGTGGAATTTCAGTGGATCCTTCAAAGATTAATGCGGTATTGCAGTGGGAGACTCCGAAGTCAGCTACAGAAATTCGTAGTTTTCTTGGGTTGGCTGGTTACTATCGTAAGTTCATTGAGGGTTTTTCTAAGATAGCTTTACCGTTGACGCAATTGACTAGGAAGGGTCAAGCATATGTGTGGGATGTTGCTTGTGAAGAGAGTTTCATAGAACTGAAGAAAAGATTAACGACCGCGCCAGTATTGGTCTTACCGAATCCAGATGAGTCCTTTGTAGTTTATTGTGATGCTTCCAAGATGGGTCTTGGTGGAGTTTTGATGCAGGATAATAAAGTGGTTGCTTATGCTTCTAGACAGTTACGAGTTCATGAGAGGAACTATCCTACTCACGACTTAGAGTTAGCAGCTGTGGTGTTTGTGCTTAAGATTTGGAGGCACTACTTGTTTGGTTCGAAATTTGAAATATTCAGTGATCACAAAAGTTTAAGGTACTTGCTTGATCAGAAAGAGTAAAATATGAGACAGAGGCGGTGGCTTGAATTATTGAAAGATTTTGATTTTGATTTGAATTACCATCCGGGTAAGGCAAATGTTGTGGCTGATGCTTTGAGTAGGAAGTCGTAGCATATTTCAATGCATATGGTGAAAGAATTAGAAATGATCGAGCAATTCAGAGATATGAGCTTGTTGTGTGAAACTACTGTTGACAGTGTGAAATTGGGAATGTTAAAGCTGACCAGTGAGATTTTGGAAGAGATACGTAAGGGTCAGAAATCTGATTTGAAATTAGTCGATCAATTGATGTTGGTTGATCAAGGTAGTGCAGGTGACTTTCGAGTCGATGAAGATGGAATTTTGAGATTTAGAGATAGAGTATATATTCCGGATATTGCAGGAATTAAAAAGAGTATTTTAGAAGAAGGGCACAAGAGTCGACTGAGTATTCATCCTGGTGCTACGAAGATGTATCAGGATTTACGCAGGTTATTTTGGTGGCCGGGTATGAAAAGAGACATTGCTGAATTTGTATATGCTTGTTTGACATGTCAGAAGTCAAAGATAGAACATCAGAGACCTTCAGGTATGATGCAACCATTGAATGTTCCTGAGTGGAAATGGGATAGTATTTCCATGGATTTCGTGACTGGGTTACCTAAGACTGCTAGAGGTAATGATTCGATTTGGGTAATTGTTGATCGGTTAACTAAGTCGGCACATTTCTTGCCGATGAGGATTAACCATTCCATGCAAAGGTTAGTTGAGATTTACATTGAGGAAATTGTGAAGTAGCATGGTGTACCTTTAAGTATTGTATCGGATAGAGATCTGCGGTTTACATCGAGGTTTTGGAAGAGTTTACAGGATGCCTTGGGTACTAAGTTGAGGATGAGTTCTTCTTATCACCCTCAAACGGATGGTCAGACGGAAAGAACAATCCAATCTTTAGAAGATTTTCTAAGAGCTTGTGTATTAGATCAAGGAGGGTCTTGGGATAGTCATTTGCCGTTGGTCGAGTTTACGTACAATAACAGTTTTCATGCTAGTATCGGGATGGCTCCATATGAGGCGCTGTATGGTAGACGTTGTCGTACTCCATTATGTTGGTATGAGTCAGGAGAGAGTTTGGTGCTTGGGCCGGAGATTGTCCAAGAAACAACTGAAAAGATAAAAATGATTCAAGAAAGGATGAAAACATCACAGAGTCGTCAAAAGAGTTATCACGATAAGAGAAGGAAAGCACTTGAGTTCCAAGAGGGAGATCATGTGTTCTTAAGAGTTACTCCTATGACTGGTGTGGGAAGAGCTTTGAAGTCTAGAAAGCTCACTCCACGTTTCGTCGATCCGTATCAGATTATGCAGAGGATAGGGGAAGTGGCCTATTGGGTGGCTTTACCTCCCTCTCATTCGAATTTACATGATGTATTCCATGTATCACAGTTGAGGAAGTACATTCCAGACCCATCGCATGTAATTCAAATAGATGATGTTCAGGTGAGAGATAATCTGACGGTTGAAGCTTTACTAGTGAGGATTGATGGTAGAGAATTGAAGTAACTTTGAGGTAAAGAGATTGCTTTAGTGAAAGTATTGTGGGGAGGACCAGCTGGAGAAAGTTGGACTTGGGAGCGGGAAGATCAGACGAGGGAGTCGTATCCGACTCTATTTACTTCAGGTAATTTTCGAGGACGAAAATTCTTTAAGTAGGGGAGAGTTGTAACACCCCGAAAATCTAAATTCAATTATTTAATTATTTATTTAATTAATTTAGAAAAATTTGGAGAGTTTGGATTTTTTTGAGAATTTTGGAGAAAATGAGTATTTTTATATAATAAGGATAAATAGTGTTTTATTATACTATTTTATTTTTATTATTAAAAATATATTAAAGAAAAGGGTAAGATGGTCCTTTTGTGAAATCATGAGGGTAATATGGGAAAAGGCTAAACTGGGATATTATAGCCAAAGAAGGGAATACGATCAGTTTTCTCATTTTGGTTGTTTCTATCGTGTTTTGGAAGTGCTCTGAAGAAAAAGAAGCTCAGAGTCAGGAGGCTGTGGAGAACCCAAGAGAAGCGTGTAAAGCGGCGAAATTCTCTAAGGTATGGGGAGTTTTCATAATCTATGATAAATGTATAGGAATTGGAATATGAATGGATTAGGATGATATGAATTTTAGGAGTTTTGGGGTTTTGAGTTAGGTTGGCTTTTAGGAGAAATCTTGATGAATTAAAGCGATTAGAATGAGTTATAATCGTATATTTGTCTGTATAATTGTTGTTTGGATGTTGTTGAGGTTTAATTGATGTTTTTGAATGGTTTTTGGGTGTTATGATGTGAAATCCGTAATGGGGTTTGAGAGTTTTTTTTGGAAATTGGAACAGTCTGTAATTGTGTAGCAGAAGACTGCTGAAACGCGTGCGTTAACCGGTTAGCGCTTTGGTTAACCGGTTAACCATTTGAAATTTTGGGGTATTTTATGAAATTACGCAGGCGTTAACCGGTTAACACTTTGGTTAACCGGTTAACATTGTTGGGACAGCAAATTTTATTTCTTTAAAAATTCATATCTTTTAAACTGTAAGTCCGATTTGCATTTCGTTTGAAGCGTCGGAACGAGTACAAACTGAACTTTATTTTGATGAATAAAAACGAGAAAAATGCAACAGTTTTTGATAAAAGAATTTGTGAAATAACCTTATAATTACCTTATAAATTACCGGGTACGGGTTAATTCTTGATATGTCATGATGATATATATGAATATTTGATGATTGTTTTGCTGGTTGAAATGAATGATGCGAATTATTTTTGGTGAATTTTTCGATGTAGCGCATCATTGCATTTCATAACATTCACGATGGGGCTTCGGCCTATTTATTTGCTTCAATCCCATTGTGTGGATTGAAGTGTCTCGATGATTATGGTGTGCTCCCTTGTGGATGGTTGATGGTCATGTATGCATCTCATGGTGAAAATGGTACCACATGCATATTGCATATCAGGATGTAGAATTGCATATTTTGGATGAATTTCATGACTGTGTTGGTGTTGATTGATTTCATGATAGTGTTGCGGTTGATGCTGAATTTTGTAGTTGACGATGTCATGATATGTGTATTAATTTATTTATGATTCTATATTCTTGTAAGTTTATGATATATTATGTTTACTCACCCTGCCTGCTTGGAAATGTTGCCTCCTTCGTGGGTAACTTGCAGATGTCGAAGAATAGTCCTGCAGTGCAATAGGAGTAATGCATGAGTCTCGGAGCGTGCTTTAGTGTTCCTTAGGAGTGGTTATGGTTTATGTGTCCTGCTCTGTGTCATGTAACACTGGGATGGGTTTTATTATGTTAACTGTTTCAGTTATGTTATTATTGGATAAATGTTTTCCTATTTATATGATGTTAAATTCGGGATGGTGAAAATGATTTTTTTATAAAGTTTTGAATTATGAAGTTAATTTCCGCTGCGAAATGATTTATGGTATTTTGATGTTGATTAACCCGTGTTACGGGACAGGACACTGTTGTGTTGATTTATGATGAAAATGTGATACCCTTTTTGATGATTACTTTGATATTATTTAAATATTATGTTTGGGGTAGAAGGGTGTTACATTAGTGGTATCAGAGCAGGTCGGTCTGTCCGGCCAAGTCTTGTTGTTGTCAGTCAGTTGTCCAGTCGTTATTTATTTAACGATTATTCTCTTCTGATGTGGTAAGTGTTGTGCATAATGGCTGGAAACAACTCGCGTGCTCTCGCTGATGCTATTGCAGCTCTTGCTCAGACTGCTTCTCGAAACAATGCGCATGATGAGTTTCGTGCATTGGAGAAATTCCAGAGGAATAATCCACCTGTGTTTGAAGGAACTCATGACCCGGCGAGCACACAGAAGTGGCTCAAGGAAATTGAGAAGATTTTCAGAGTGATGGCGTGTGCTGACGCGTAGAAGGTTCTATTCGGAACTCATATGTTGTCTGAGGAAGCTGAAGACTAGTGGGATAATACTCGTCAGGGTCTCGAGGATGAAGCTGTTGTGGTGACTTGGACTGTATTTAAGGCGGAGTTCCTTAAGAAGTATTTTTCGGAAGATGCTCGTGGTAAGTTGGAGATAGAATTCCTTGAGCTGAAGCAAGGAAACTTGACTGTGGCAGAGTATGCTGCCAAATTTGAAAGGTTGGTGAAGTTTTGTCCTCACTACAACAGGGCAGATGCTGAACTTTCCAAGTGTCTTAAGTTTGAGAATGGGCTGATGTAAACACCCCAAATTTTACCTCACCCATTCACACCATGGCTTGTGATCTCTTCATATGCATAAACTCAATCACAGCATCTCATACCACATTTTTGATTCATTGCATTGGTTCTAAGTCATCTGCATCTAGGGTTTGTGATCTGAGCAATCCAAGAGCTTCTTGAGCCACTCCAAAGGTCATCAATCACTTTAAAGGGGTCCATTAATGTTCAAGCATCATTTTATATCCCCACAAAGTCAAGAAAGTCAAAGAATCACAAGAACTGAGAATGGCATGGAAGCAAAGTCAGGTTTAACTGCACAGATGACCTAGAATTAGGGTTTTGGTTTCAAAGGCCATAACTCCAAATTTTTTGGTCATTCTTGTTTCTATTGGTCTCTATATGGTATAGGGATCATGCATATCAATTTTAAAGAAGAAATTCAATGGGGAAGTCATCTGATCAAGAGTTGACTTTTTAAGCAAGTCAGTGCAAAATCAGGGCATCTGAGGCCCCCAATGACCCAACCAAAGGGTGTTCTTCATCATTTTGATTGTGTATGATCTTTATTTAATCATAGAAGATGTTAGAAGTTCACAAAATTGGAAAATTTCAAGTCATTTGCAAAGTTGACTTTTTGGGAAAGTTGACTTATATTGAAAATTGCCATTTTGGGAAACTTTTTCAACCCTTGCTTTTTGATTCAAAAATGCTTCAAATCGAAAAACTTTGGTCATGAAAGTTATAGAATGGATCATTCCCTTTTCAAAAAGTACAAGAACTTGACCTAATTCATTTTGGATAAAAGTTATGGCTTGTCAAAGTTGGCCAAAATCACAAAATTTGAAGTTTTCTACCAAAGAGGCATTTTGCAAAATGCTATGATCAAGTGTTCTAAAGGCCTCAAATGTGTACCAATTCTTCACAACATGATCACATGACCTCTAAAATTCAGAATGGGCCAAGGAACTTTGCATTGTGATGCTTTGAATCTCAAGAATTTCCAAAGGGGCCAAGCTTTGTGAAATTTGCAAAACACTACACAAACCTTGATCAACTTGCTGATTCATCCCATAAACAATTCCATGGCTCTCCCTAAACTCAGCTGAACCAAGACAAGCCAAAAAGAAAGTTGTACCATTGCCCATACCTCGAGTACAAATCAAGTTGACATTTTGGCCAAAGACCCATACCAATCGCAATAGGCCAGCACCCACTCTCTGACCTATCACAATTGTTTATACAAATCAAAAGCAAGCAAAAGCACATAACACTTCATGCTGAAAACACCCCAAGCCCTAGTTCCAAGTTTATGCTTCATTTGCAAAACTCTTCGAAACTCATCACACAAGCCTCAAACACACAAACAAACTTCACAAACAATCTCCACATGACTTACTGATCACAAACCACCCATCATCATAGCCTGAAACCCTCTGAAACCAAAATACGATTTCTGCCCCTCTTTGAGCATAACTTCAGCAATCTTTCAAACCAACCATTATAAACTTCAAACAAGCATTGAAAGCTTCTCAGGAGGTCCATTGGAGTTGATTGGAAGCAAGAAACTGGCCAGAAAGTCCCTGATTTGAAAGCTTCGATTCAGGTAGCCTTGGAAATTCATTTTTCCAGAACTCATATTTCTTGTTTCTAAAATGATCTACATGCTTCCCTGAGTTCACTGAACTTTTTACTTTTGAAAATGATTAAGTTTTGAGGGTGTATGGCTTGTCTGAAACTTTGCCCGAAAACTTGATTTTTGTTTGTTCTTCATGATTCAAGAAAAAGAAATGTATTTTGTAGCTAGATTGTTGTTTAGGATGTTTAGTTGAGTTGATCTGGAGAGTTTGGCATGATTTAGTGAAGATTTGAGAGAGTTTGGGTGAAGGTCTCGCCGGAGAAGACGACCGGAAGTCTTCTCCGGCCACCTGAATTTGTTTAGGGCTAATCAGAGTCATTAATGCAAGTTTGAATGTGAAGCGTAGGATGAGTTGACTAGGGCTGACTGGCGCGCAAACGAGTGGACCAGATTTCTCACTTAACCCTAATCCTGTTTTATTAATTTAATTAATCAGGATTAATTTAAATCCATCCAATTTGAATTACAACCCTTGGATCTGGCGCCAGTCAATGCACGCGCATTCCATTCAAACCTCAGCCCTTGATCCTGATTACTTCTCATTAAATTCATTTTATTTTCATTTTTATTTCATTTGTTTTCTACAATTTATTAAAAATAGTAAAACATCTTTAAAAATTCTGAAATTTTTTGTCAAAGGTTCAATTAATTTTCAGAAACCAAAAACATTTTTATTTTTATTTTTTGCATTAAAAAATATTTTTAAATCATTTAAAAGTTTATTTTTAATTAGTTAATGAGAATTAATTAATTAAAAATACTTTTAGGTATTTAAAAATCACAAAAAAATTCATGAAACATTTAAAATCATTTAGAAACATTGTCCAACTCTCAAACCAAATTTCTTTTTTGATCTTGATGTCTTTTGACAATTTTCAATGGAATTAATTTCATTTCAAGACATTATTTTGATTCAATCTTCAAAAATTCATTTCTGCCTAGCCTTTAAGAGTTGGACAATGATTCTTTTTGCATTGCATCTTGTATAGCATTTAGTTTATAGGATTAAATTGGCATGAATTGATCTTGCATTTCCTATTTGTTTGGCATTTTTCTTGACAAGGTACCTTAAAACCCTAGCAATCTTAGGAAATTCATAACTTCTAATGGGTTAAGATTTGGATCCTCTCCTTTGGGCAGTGAGTTTGTATAGGTTTAGGATTCCTTTGAATGCATTTTCAATTTTTTATCATGGTGTTTGCTTCTGGTTTTGATTTTTGTTTTGTGCATTGATCATAAACCCTAATTTGGGCTTTCATTTGCATCCATCTTCCATTTGCTTACATACCATGACTTGCCATGACATTTTGTGCATCCATTTGATTCATAATACATCTTAGGACATGTTAGAATCATGTTTGATCATTGCATATTTCATTTGCCATGATGTATGCCATTTGCATTTCATAACTTTTCATGTATGTCCATGGTCCTAAGCATGCTTCTCTTGCATCCATATGTTTGTATGATCATTCTCATGCCTTGCCTCATGTTTGCATAATCTCTTAGCATCATTAACATCACACTCATGCTTCTTGTTTTGGTTTGTATCATGTCATTGCATCTCATTTGCATTGCATTTCATTCCTTTCACTAACTTTTCAGGTGGTAAGTTGTTTTGAGAAGTGGATTTGCCTTCACTTCTCACAATCTCTTTTCATCTCTCTTATGCATCATTGCTGCATTTTGTCTTGTGCTTGAGATTGAGCTTGCTCATTCTTGTTCACCTTACCTTCTTTCTTCAAGCAACTTGACTTCTTAAGTGAAGCAAGTTGTTTTGCTTCTCTTTGCTCCTTTCATCTGCTTCCTGGTGGTTTCTCTGAAGATCTTTCTTGTAAACCTCACAAACCTTAGGAACAACCAAGCATGACAATAATTAGGGTTTTGATTATTCCCCCCATTTAGTCTTTTACCTTTGTGTCTCTTTGAGTCTTCTCTTCTCATCTCATAATCAGGGACTAAACCCTAAAGGCTTTAAGGCTTTGTGATTAAGCTTATGCCTGCATCCTTCTATTAGGATGGAGTGTATAACTTTGATCCTAAGTGTTAAACCCTTAATGTGTTTAAATCCTTTAATCAACTCACTTAAGAATCACTAAGACATCCAACTTGTAACTTGGGCCTTGCACTAGGGCTCTAATTCTTCCTTAATTGGTTAAGAAGGACTAACCCTAGTGTTAATGGACAAGTCCCCCTCAAGTTGTCTTACAAACCATAAAACTCATTTCTTAATCATACCATTAACTAAAATCCACTTAATAAAGGCTTGTTTTGTCATGAGGTTAATCCCTAATCATGGATTAAGTTGAGGAGCTTTCCTCAGCTTAAACATTCTCATCTATTATCCTTCTATTAGGATGGTGTAATGAGTCTGTTTAATCCCTGATTATGGCTTAATCTCATTACTTAACACTAAACAAAAACACCAAAAACATCTAAATAATCACAAGTAGGTTAATGATCTTAATCCTACATCATGGTGATTAAGTGTGAGAAGCTGACTTCACACTTAAAGTACTCTCATTACCCCTAATCAGAGGGAAGATGTGATGAGTTTACTAAATCCATTGGTTTAGGCTTAAGCTCACTAACTTATGACAAATTTCAAAATGCAATAAAAGACTGAAAATACAAAAACAAACAATAATCGTCTCCTCCGGGATTCTTTTCTCATCTCATTCACTCATAAACGAGAACTTGCTTCTTCCGTCTAATGCAAGACAGTTTGCACCTGAGCCAGACAGGTCATACACTTGAGCATAGGCAAGTAAGCAGTTCACAAGTCAATTTCTTTCAGTCTCTTTGGGTCGAACTACGGTGTTCTGACTTCCTCATTGCACGAGAGGATACGTAGGCATAACTTAACCGTTATCGAACAAAAGTCTCTGTATATCCCCCCTCTTTCCAGCATCATTCTTTAAGCCTCATGGTCTTGAGCATTTCATTCCTGTTCTTACACTGACACTGTACATTTTTACACTTCATTTTTCTTTTACACTGACACTTGCATTCTTTCCAGCTTTGATACACAAATTGCACTGACACTACCCCTTTAAAACACAAACCTTTCAAGCGTGGATCCCGTCGAGTACGGCGGACAATCTGGGTGCTAATACCTTCCCAGGTTGTAACCAACCCCCTTTCTCAGTCTCTCTGGTTCGCAACCGTCTTATCCATATCTTTCCAGGTCTATGCAGCATTACCTTTCCTTCGGGATAAAAATGCCTAGCTGGCGACTCTTTCTTTTCTCTTGTGTTCACTCCTGTGTGTTCTCATCCCTCTTTCACCGACCCTTCGCGTCTGTACCCCTTCTTGACCTTGGTTGTCATTTTGGCGGGAGCGACAACTTGGCGACTATGCTGGGGACCCTTATACTGTAACCAGGGCTTCTGGTTCTTTTTGTGGGTTCCTCCTAGCGCTTGTTTGATTTATGTTTACTGGGGTGTTATGTGCTATTTGTGTTTGTATATTTGCTTTATTTACTACTTTATGTACAGTTATTTATTGCTTTCTTTACAGCTTTATATCATCATACTGTCATACTGTTATCTGGCTAGATCTGTTTTCTGTCTTGGTGGGTGGGGTTCTATTGAGAGTTTAAGGTCCTATACCTGGGACCTGAGTGACACCTAGGCTAGAGTGGTTCATGTTCTTTCCCATTCCATTTCGGTCTGGTGCGGGAATATGAAACACGGTTCAGATATGGGTTTCTTCTTGAGAACTCTGTGCTACAAATCTCCTGTAGTGCTAGGGCTATCTAGGAAGCCTGCTAAGTCTGGATGACCTTTATTATGACCTTCAGAAACTGAGGTGAATTGGAGGAGGATCTTTTATGGTTATTGTAAACACTGTACCTCCGGGTTAGAAGTGTTTACACTTCTCATAACTGATCCAAGTCTGAGGATCCTTGTTTTAGAACATCACCTGTAAGAGGCTTGGGTTGTTTACAGGTTTGCAGGTACCCTTGACCTCAGCATACCCTGATACTTTGTTTTGATTAAGAGTACTCCACTTTGGACAGTTCTTGTGATTTAACCCTGGATATGTGGCTCTTTATTTGAGTCCCCCACCTTGGTTACTGGACTTATGAACCTCCATCTGGACTTCTTAGACATACATGGACTTATATCCAAGCAGTAATCAGATCCGGCTTGATCACAAACCCTTTATATATCATTTGCATACATCATCATTGCATCATTTAACATTTGCTTATTTGTTTTTTCAGGGTATCCATATTACATTTGGCTTGGTTTTGACCCCTTCATCTGCATAGATCCCTGTTCATCAGTATCTGCTTCAGCTATCTTCATCAGCTACCTGCTTCAGTTACCTTCACTACCAGTATCAGCCTATCAGTGGCTCATCTCCAGTGTTAGTCTCCATCATCAGTATCTGTCTCAGCTCTTCATCAGCAGACATGGCACCCAAGAAGAGCAACATCTCATATCATTTCTTTGAGCCTGAGCTGACTGGCATTAGGAAGGTCCAGGCCCTTATCACTCCAGACCATATACCACTATTCAGAGAACATTATGGAGGCATCCTTGATGTGGTTATGGATTTGGAACCTTCTCAGAGGAGCTTGATCCACACTTGCCTACAGTTCTACGATCCTCCTTTGAGATGCTTCACCTTCCAGAATTTTCAGTTGGGACCCTTGTTGGAAGAGTATTCATCACTGATTGGTGTACCTGTCAGGGGTGGTGTCCCCTTCAACCCTGAGATGGCTTTTCCCAGTAATGAAGAAGTGGCAAAAGCATTGTATCTGGAACCTATACTGATTGAGCAGAACATGACAACAAAGGCTGGAATCTCTGGTCTACACTTGGATTTCTTGACTTCTCAGGCTATCCTGAAGGCCTCCTTGGGAGAATGGAAGGCAGTCTGTGCATTATTAGCCCTCAGCATATATGGGGTTATATTATTTGCAGATGAGCCTAAGTTTATTAGCAAGAATGCCATTCATCTTTTCATTCTGAGGAACCCAGTGCCCACCTTACTGGGAGATTTCTACTACTCTGTTCACCAAAGGAATGAAAAGCAAAGAGGAAGGTTGGTGAGATGCTGTGCTCCCTTGTTCCATACCTGGCTGCTCAAACACTTGCCCAAGACTGATGCATTCTTGAATCCTCACCAACAGAAGAATTGGGCTAGGAGACTTATTGCTTTGACCTCAGATGACATCAGGTGGTGCACCCAGAGCACCAAAGGCAGGGACATCATTACTAGTTGTGGGCAGTTCCCCAATGTACCTCTGATAGGAGTGAAGGGTTGCATCAACTACAACCCTTTGCTATTCAAAAAACAATTGGGCTATGCATTGGTTCACCCTCCTAGAGTGCAAGACTTGGCTGAAACCCTTTATTGTGAGATTAAGCCTAATCTAGCTGTTGTCAGGCAAGCATCCTGGGCTTGGGACAATATTCAGACCAAAGGGGTAGCCATTCTTGGGAGATGCAACAATGTGGCCTCAGCTCAGTATTATGATTGGTCTCATGCTAGGGCTCAAACTTCTGGGATGCCTTTCACCATTGAGGATGCACCTGGACCATCCACAGCACCACCTCCAGCCACTGTCAGCCTGGAAGAGTTTGAGAAACTGAAAGAGAGGAATGAGAATCTGTCTCAAGCCCTGAAGAGAACCCTCTGGGAGAGGAGTGATGGTCGTCTGGACATTGAGAGGTTAGAAAAGCTTAAGGTGGAGCATCTAGCCAAGATTGAAAAAGCAGAGGACTACATCAAGAAGTCAAGGGCTGGAGAGCAGATTTTGAAGAATGCCTGTAAAGAGGCCCAGTTTCAGAAGGCTAGGACTGATCTCTATCTGAAAGAGAGCCAAGCTAGGTGGGTCAGGATCACTGAAGCTCGAACTCAGGAAGATAAGAGAACTCAGGACAGGATTGAGCAGTTGGAGGCTAATGCAAAGGAGCAACAGGAAGCCCTGCTAGCAGCCCAGAAGGAAATCTCAGAATTGAAGCTTAAGGCTGGTGTGAAGAGGTCAAAGGACCAGGGCAGACACAAGAAGCTAACCACTGCTATTGCCACCAGGAATCTTCTCATCAGGAACCTCACAGAGCATCCAGCTGACCCTGTAACTGAAGCACTTCTGAAGGAAGTTAAGGAGGATGAGTTTGGTCTTGGTGTCTGACTTTTGCTTGTTGTTGCTTTCATTTCATGTACTTTTCTTTTATGTTGTATTTTTTGACCCCTCATAGGGCATGTATTATAAAAAACAAACTATGTATGATTCACCATTTGTAATATATTCATTAGTTTATTTCATCTGAGTTCTTTTTCTCTCAAGCAACATCAAAGCACCTTCCTCAGGGGTCTGGAAAGGTCAAAACCAAGTGCCAAGCCGGATACCTTGGAAACAAATAAGCATACTGCATTGCATACTAACTTTTTGTTTTGTTTTGTAGGTTTTTGTTTTGTTTGTTACTAACTCTGTTGTGATTCAGGAACTATTGCTCGACGACGGGTGTTCCCTCTCAACCGTCCGCACAGATATCCCACTCGCAACAACCTTCCGGGTATACAAATGGACCAAGTACAGCAGGACCTTACAGAGGTCAGGACTCAAATGGCCAATGAGAGGCTAGAAATGAGAAACCAGATGACCCAGTTCATGGAGGTGATGAATGGCTTGGCTCAAAGTCAAGAGAGATTAAGGGCATTGGTAGAAAGGCAGACCCAGGAAGAACCCCATCTAGGGACTAGAGGAACAAGCAACAATGAGAGGGTTCAGCCTCATGTTAATCCACCTGTGTATGGGCCCCACCTTCATCCAGAGATCAACATCCCTGCTAATGTACAAGGGAATGCCACTGCAGGCAGAGTATTACAAGAAGACCCCCAAGAGGATCAATTCACTGTGATGGGAGCTGGGGATGAAGCCTATGACAGAAGGTTAGATGAAATTGCTGAGAAATTGAGATCTCTGGAGTCTCAAAATTCCTTGGGTTTGATGTCATGGACATGGCATTAGTGGATGGGGTAAGGATTCCCCACAAGTTTAAACCCCCGTGCTTCGAAAAGTACAACGGAACTTCCTGTCCACGAACCCACTTGCAATCCTTTCTGGGGAGGCTGAAGGCATACACCATGGATGAAAAACTGTGGATGTTTTATTTCAAAGACAATTTAACTGGAGCCTCAAGGGAATGGTACTCTCACTTGACCAGAGCAACCATTAGATGCTGGAAGGACCTAGCTGAGGCCTTCATCAAACAGTACCAGTACAACTTGGACATGGCTCCTAACAGGACCCTCCTGATGGGAATGTCCCAATCATCCAGAGAAAGCTTCCGGGAATACGCCCAGAGGTGGAGACAGCTTGTTGCTGCTGTCTAGCCACCCATGTCGGAAAGGGAAATGGCCAACATGTTTATGAACACCCTCCAAGGGACATACATTGACAGGCTAGCTGCCTTTTCTTCCACCAGCTTCGCTGACGTAGTCATAGCTGGAGAAAGGATTGAAAGCCTATTAAAGATGGGCAAGATTTCTGACAATGGTGCGAGCTCGTCCAGCAACCCCAGAAAACCTTTTGTAGGTCCAAGAAGAACCGGTGAGACTAATGCCATTCAGGCCAACAGGGGAAGACCTCAATATGTTCATAGGTCAGTGGCAGCTGTCACTATTCCCGCTCCAATTCCTCAATAACCAGCATATCAACCACAACAACAATCCCACTACCAGCAACAAGTTCAATATCCGCCTCAGAGAAACTACAACAACAACAACAACAACAATCAACAAAGACCTTTTCAGCAGAGACCATCTCAGGTCAATAGGGTGATTGATCCAATCCCTATGCCTTATGCCGCCTTATTGCCACAA
Organism: Lathyrus aphaca; assembly: GCA_963966055.1. Taxonomy (NCBI): domain Eukaryota; kingdom Viridiplantae; phylum Streptophyta; class Magnoliopsida; order Fabales; family Fabaceae; genus Lathyrus; species Lathyrus aphaca. The sequence goes on along the minus strand of OZ014522.1, from coordinate 284,812,463 downwards.
CTCCTGAAGCTCAACTTGGTTGAGTTAAGGACGTTGGCACCACCAGATCCTTCCAGTCTGCCAAGAAATTATGACACCAACGCCAGATGTGCTTTCCATTCCAATGCACCTGGCCACAGTACAGAGAAATGCAGGGCCTTACAAATGAAAGTACAGGATCTAGTGGATTCCAAAGCCCTCAATTTCGCACCCCCGCCAAATGTCAACAAGAATCCCATGCCCAACCATGGAGGACCAAGAATTAATGCTATTGAGGAAGATAAGCCATCTTTCTTAATCACTAGTGTTGGGCAGATTCGGACACCCCTGGTAGAAATTAAAGCTCAGCTCTTAGAATGCCAGATGTTCCCCGGGTGTGAGCTCGGTTGTGGTTATTGCAACATTTCGGTAAACGGGTGTGATAACTTGAGAAGCGGCATAGATGGTCTTATCCAGAGAGGCCTACTTCAAATCACAACATCAACACCTTCAAATCCAACAATCCCCTCGACAACAATCCCCGAATCTTCTACAACTGCAACAACAGTCATTCCAAGCAATTCATCAGCACTATCAACAATGGCTCCAACTATCACTTCAACAAACCAGACATCAACAAACATTCCTTCTACAACATCGGCACCCCTTTATTCAGAATCTTCTACAAAATCAACATCCATTTATCCAGCAAGATCTTCTACAACACCAACAGATATCTCAGCAGTCACTATTTATTATAATCCGTCAAATATTCCTCCGAACAACAATTTTCAACAACAAGCAGTGGCATCTCCTGCCAGATCACCAGTTACCATCTACTACGATCCACACATTATTTCAACACCCTCCTCTGCTGCAGTCAGTCCGGTTACCATCACGGTACCTGGGCCCATTCCATATGAAAGCAGTAATGCCATCCCTTGGCATTATGGCTCTGACCTTTACTGCAATGGGGGGAAAGCAGTAATGCCATCCCTTGATAATGTCGGGGGAGGCGGAGGCTTCACCAGAAGCGGACGCCTTTTTGCCTCGCAATCACAAAGACCTAATGCCGAAGCAGAAGCTGCTGCCAAAGCAAAGGGAAAGAGTGTAATAGCTGAAGAACCCATTCTCAAGGAAACACAGAAGACATCTTTTGAACAAGATGTAGACGAGTTTATGAGAATTATAAAGAAGAGTGATTACAAGGTGGTGGATCAGCTTCACCAAACTCCCTCAAAAATCTCCATTCTATCCCTGCTGATGTGTTCCGAAGCTCACCGGAATGCATTACTAAAAGTCTTGCACGCAGCATATGTGCCAGAGGAGATCACCGTTAATCAGCTGGAGACTGTGGTAGCAAATGTCAATACCAGCCATGGGTTGGGTTTTACCAATGCTGATCTAACAACTGAGGGATGTAATCACAACAAGGCTTTACACATCACTCTTGAATGCAAGGGTGCTGTTCTATCACATGTACTGGTAGACACTGGGTCTTCACTCAATGTTTTACCAAAGAAAGCCTTGGTGAAGATGGAGTATGATGGCTTGGCATTGCGTCCGAGTAATTTAGTGGTGAGAGCATTTGATGGCTCTAAGAGATCAGTGCTAGGGGAGATTGATCTGCCTGTGATGATTGGCCCGCAGACTTTTAAAATTACCTTCTATGTGATGGACATTCAGCCGGCCTACAGCTGTTTGTTGGGTAGACCTTGGATCCATGCCGCTGGCGCAGTTACGTCTACCCTTCACCAGGAGCTGAAATTCGAGTGGGAGGGCCAGATCATCACCATCTGTGGTGAAGAAGATATCTTTGTTAGCCATCTGGCTACGTAAAAATACATTGAGATGGATGGAGAGATCCATGAAACCATGAGCCAGGGATTTGAGGCCCTGAACATAAATGAAGCATCTGCTGTACTAGGGACCTCCATGACATCTTATCAGCAAGCCAGGAAGGTTGTTGAAGAGGGGACTGCCCAAGGCTGGGGCAAGCTGTTGCCTGTGGAGAAAAAGGAGGACAAATTTGGGTTGGGTTACAAACCAACTCAACAAGATCAATCAGAGGCTGCTAAGAAGCCCAGTTTTGTTAGTGGGGGGATGCTCACCCCTGATGCAGTAAACAACTTGGAAGACGAGTCGGAAGATGAGCGCAACCTGGAGAGCTGGATACGTCCAAGGATCCCGGGGAGCCGTATCTCAAACTGGTCTTCCCAGGAAATTATAAGGGTTACTCCTGCAGAGTAATTATTATTTCCTGTATTTTTAAGCATGCATCAAGTCTTGCATCTTGCCCAAGATGACAAGACTCATTTTGTAATCGGGCCATCTTGTAATTTTGTGCAAACAGATCAATCAATGAATATCGGACATCTTTTGCAAATGAGTCTTTTTCCTTTTCCGCTCACTGTTTTTCATTTTTCTTTTTGTACAAAAATAAAATGGCAATGTTTTCCAAAATGATGAACTTCATTTCACTTTTTTCTAAAACAAGATTAAAATCAATCACTAAAATGAACAATCTAAACCCTTGCAGAGAGTGCCTTTCAGAATGCACCGACAACAACACAGCTATGTCTTCGTATGACTTTGACAATCCAATCAATCAAGCTGATGAAGGGGTTGAAGAAGACTATGAGCTTCCTGAAGATCTAGCTAGGTTGTTAAGGCAAGAGGAGAAGGTTATCACTCCTCATCAGGAGGAGATTGAAACAATTAATCTTGGTACAGGAGAAGACGTGAAAGAGGTTAAGATCGGGGCCTGCCTACAAGATTCAGTGAAAGAGCAACTGATTGACATGCTTCGGGAATATGTGGACGTGTTTGCTTGGTCTTATCAGGATATGCCAGGGTTGGACACCGATATTGTCATGCACAAGCTGCCCTTAAAAGAAGACTGCCCACCGGTAAAACAGAAACTTCGCCGTACTCACCCAGATATGGCAATAAAGATCAAAGAAGAGGTACAAAAGGAGTGGGACGCCGGGTTCCTTGCTGTGACTAGCTATCCGCCGTGGGTTGCTAATATTGTTCCAGTGCCTAAGAAGGATGGCAAGGTAAGGATGTGCGTAGATTACCGGGACTTGAACAGAGCTAGCCCGAAAGATGATTTCCCATTACCTCACATTGATGTATTGGTTGATAATACTGCTCAGTTCTCGGTATTCTCCTTCATGGACGGATTTTCAGGATATAATCAGATCAAGATGTCACCTGAAGACATGGAGAAGACAACTTTCATCACACCCTGGGGCACGTTCTGTTATAAGGTGATGCCATTCGGACTGAAGAATGCAGGTGCAACGTATCAACGGGCTATGGTAACATTGTTCCACGATATGATCCATAAAGAAATCGAATTTTATGTGGATGACCTGATTGCCAAGTCCCTCACAGAAGAAGACCACCTGGTAAATCTGCTGAAACTATTCAAGCGACTGAGGAAATACCAACTGAAATTGAACCCCAACAAGTGCACATTCGGGGTGCGATCTGGTAAGCTGCTGGGCTTTATTGTAAGCGAGAAAGGGATTGAATTTGACCCTGATAAAGTCAAAGCCATTCAAGAAATGCCTGCAACCGAAGTCTGAAAAAGAAGTTCGGGGATTTCTGGGTAGATTGAACTACATTTCAAGGTTCATATCTCACCTTACTGCAACCTGTGAGCCCTTGTTCAAGCTGTTGAGAAAGGAACAAACGGTCAGGTGGAACGAAGACTGCCAAAGGGCTTTTGACAAGATAGATGAGTACTTGCAAGAACCTCCAATCCTTATGCCTCCAGTTGAAGGAAGACCTCTGATAATGTACTTAACAGTATTAGAAGAGTCAATGGGGTGTGTGCTGGGCCAGCATGACGAGTCTGGTCGAAAAGAGTATGCAATTTACTACCTGAGCAAAAAGTTTACCGACTGTGAACAACGTTATTCACTGCTCGAGAAAACTTGATGTGCTTTAGCGTGGGCTGCTCGCCGACTGAGACAGTATATGTTGACCCACACTACTTTATTGATATCAAAAATGGACCCAGTTAAGTACATTTTTGAGAAGCCAACACTCACCGGAAGGGTCGCAAGATGGCAAATGATCCTCACAGAATATGACATCCAGTACACATCTCAGAAAGCCATCAAGGGCAGTGTATTGTCTGATTATCTTGCCGAGCAACCTATTGATGATTACCAGCCTATGAGATTTGACTTCCCTGATGAAGACATCATGTTCATAAAAGCAAAAGATCATGAAGAGCCTATTCACACTGAAGGGCCTGACCCGGAAGAAGAATGGACTATGATGTTTGATGGGGCTGTTAATATGAATGGTCGTGGTGTTGGTGCAGTACTCATTACACCTAAGGGAGTTCACATGCCTTTCTCGGCAAAACTCACCTTTAACTGCACTAACATCGAACCTGAATACGAAGCCTGTATTATGGGTCTTGAGGAAGCCATTGACCTCAGGATCAAGACTTTGACGGTATTCGGAGATTCAGCTTTGGTAGTTAATCAAACCAACGGCAAATGGTACACACACCAGGATCATCTGATACCTTATAGGGATTATACAAGGAGGTTATTTACTTTCTTTACAACGGTCAAGCTTGAGTATATCCCTCGAGATGAGAATCAGTTTGCAGATGCTCTGGCTACCATTTCATCAATGATCAAAGTTCAAGCTGCCAACTTTGTACCTCAAATTTCAGTGTCCAGACTTGACAGACCAGCATATGTATTTGCAGCAGATGTTGCCAAAGATGATAAGCCTTGGTTCCATGACATTAAGTGCTTCTTGGAGGATCAAACATACCCACCTGGGGCATCTTCAAATGATAAGAAGACATTAAGAAGGCTAGCTGGTAGTTTCTTTCTGAATGCTGATGGTTCCCTGTACAAGAGAAACTTTGATATGGTACTCCTCAGATGCGTTGGTAGAGCAGAAGCAGACTTGTTGATGCACGAGGTGCACGAAGGATCCTTTGGTACCCATGCGGGAGGGCATGCCATGGCTAAAAAGTTGTTAAGATCAGGTTCTTACTGGATCACAATGGATGCCGACTGTTGTGCCTATGCCAGAAAATGCCATAAATGCCAGATTTATGCGGATAAGGTGCATGTGCCTCCCAATCCTTTGAATGTGATGTCTTCTCCCTGGCCCTTCGCCATGTGGGGCATTGATATGATCGGCAAGATTGAATCGACTGCTTCAAACGGCCACAGATTCATCTTGGTAGCCATTGACTATTTTACCAAGTGGGTTGAAGCAGCTTCCTATGCAAATGTTACAAGGCAAGTGGTAGCCCTATTTCTGAAAAGAGACATCATCTGTCGATACGGAGTTCCCGAGCGAATCATTACTGATAATGGTTCCAACTTAAACAACAAAATGATGGCAGAGCTATGCTGGGACTTCAAGATCCAACACCACAATTCTTCTCCTTACAGGCCAAAGATGAATGGCGCTGTTGAGGCAGCTAATAAGAATATCAAGAAGATTGTGCAGAAGATGGTAGTCACCTACAAAGACTGGCATGAAATGCTACCGTTTGCCTTGCATGGGTACCGCACGTCAATCAGAACATCCACTGGGGCAACGCCGTATCAGCTTGTGTATGGTATGGAGGCAGTCCTACCAGTTGAAGTTGAACTACCCTCCCTACGGGTACTGATGGATGTTAAGCTGAACGAAGCAGAATGGGTCTGATCCCGATACGAGCAACTGAGTCTGATTGAAGAGAAAAGATTGGTTGCAATCTGTCACGGGCAGTTGTATCAGAAAAGAATGAAGAAAGCCTTCGATCAGAAAGTCAAGCACCGAGAGTACCAAGTAGGAGATCTTGTGCTGAAAAGAATCCTCCCTCCTCATACAGACCACAGGGGCAAATGGACTCCAAACTATGAAGGACCATTCGTAGTAAAGAAAGTTTTCTCTGGTGGGGCACTGATGCTCAGCACTATGGATGGTGAAGACTTCCCGTCCCCTGTGAATTCAGATGCAGTTAAAAAATACTTCGCATGAAAATGACCCGCTGGACATAAAAACAGAATGTAAGTCCAGGCAAAAATAGGGCATCCCGGCGAGTCAAAAACAGAATAAAAGACTCGGGCAAAAATAAGGGAAATAAATGAAAAAATGTACACCCGCTGAGTTGAAAAGCCGCATAGGACAACTCAGGCAAAAATGGGTATCCCGATGGATCAAAAACCGGAAAGGGCGATCCATGCAAAATAAGGGAATAGGCGAACAACTGCATTCTGAATTCGTCTGTATCACTTACAACTTGGTAAGCTTCGAAAGGATCAAGCTTCTTTCAGAATCAGCCTTCTTCAGAAAGCAAGACGAGAAGAATGTCAAATTTCATACGAGTCATAACAAAAGTGAAGCTCCTTGAAGCGTCATCAACATTGCCAACATTTTGTTTCTCAATTTGTAACAATCTCCTTATTTTAGGGGATATGTTTCTTTGACTGTATCTTGCCAAATCAGGGCATGCGAATTAATAAAATCAGATTTTCAGTCATGTCTCGTCTCGTACATTTTATTTTCATTTGCAAAATGTCCGATATCTTTAAGATACTGATTGCATAAATACAAATGCTTCTCCTCTAAAGAATACGTGCTTGCAGGAAATATATTTACTCCCGGGAGTGTCTAAACTCCTACGAAGGAATCCAGTAAGGGATACCTCGGGATTACTTGTGCATTTCTCTATCTTTGCAGGATTGCAGGTATTCAAAACGCGACATGGGGCATGTGAACTTCCCCCCAGCCAACTGGCAAATCATTATCTACTCAGTTTACCTCCCGATTAGCACCGGAGGTGGTCTCTCCCCAGCTGAGTTTTCAAGTATCATCCTCAGCGGAACCCTTACAGGAATCTCCAGGAGGACCTTCTCATGGTCTTTCTTCTTCCCCAGCCGAGTTGCCATTTACTATTCCTCCACAGCCAAGTGCGAAGGCCGGGAAACCATCTCCCCACAGAGCTTCAGCCTCTACCCGGAAGAGCGACGCGTGAAGGAATCACAACAGAGTGACGAAGGCTTCTACAAACCCCAGCTGGGTCCCTCGTTACCAAGGATGGGTCTATCAGTGACCTATTCCCCCAAGCAAATACATCTCATCAGATCTACCAATGACCTCATCCCCAGCTGGGATGTCCATTTCAAGCAGATCGACCAGAGATCTTCGCAGCAACGGGATCCGAATCCCGGATGGTTACCTCTTGCATAATCATAGCATTCGCATCATTATTCTCCCCATAGAGCGTAGCATTCCGTCTAATACGGAGCATTACGGCAAAAATCAAACATATTGCATGATCATGAGCCATGTGTCGAATCAAACACTTGTGAATAATGACAATCCATCAACAATATACAGAATGCTCCCCAGATTCCCCAGCGGAGAGCTGAAGCTAAAGCAGTTGCCTTACACTCACAAACATCAGTACATACTCCTTGTGGCACCCGTCCGTGTCATATCCCCAGTAGAAAGCCAAAGCGTCTCCTTTGCACTCACAGATACATATACACACATATAATTTTCTTGACATCCGTCCGTGTCACTTTCCTCAGCATAATTACCTAAACACTTTGTAAATCATATACTTGTATATAACTCTCTTGACACTCGTCCGTGTCGCTCTCCCCAGCAGGTTAAGTACCTGTCTATACACCACTCATACTTATTACTCCTCAGATTCGACACTAGTCCGTGTTCTTTGTTAACCAGTTGATACTCGTCCGTATCATCATCTCAGAACATGCGTCAAGCGTTTGTTTCTACCGGATACTCGTCCGCATCTTTAATCCATACACTGTGTCAAACACTCTTGTCTTCTTGAATTTAGACACTCGTCTGTGCCTACTTTTCCCCAGAAGAGTCCCCTCAGAATCAACACGCGTCCGTGTTCCTTGTTAACCAGTTGATACTCGTCTGTATCATCATCTCTGAACATGTGTCAGTATTTTTTTCCACCCGATACTCGTCCGTATCGAAGTCTTAGGGATGCTCGTCCGCATCTTTAATCTATACACAGCGTCAAAACACTTATACCTTTTATTTCTTGGATATAAACACTCGTCCGTGTTTACTATTCCCCAGTAGGTCGCCAGCAAAGCAAAATTTTATTGTTATCTGACATTCGTCCTATGTCATGATAAAACCTGAGAGCAGCCGTACCCTACTAGGTGATCGTCCTTCACCTCTTGATGATCATCCTTCATCATGCTCATCCGATGGCCGTCCCCATCGTCGACCGTTTCTATCCGGCATTTGTCCTATGTCGTGATATTTAGCAGTCGTCCCCTGCTAGGTGATCGTCCTTCACCTCTTGATGACCGTCCTTCATCATTTTATCCGATGGCCGTCCCCATCGTTCATCTTTTTTATCTGACATTCGTCCTATGTCATGATAAACCTTGAGAGAAGCCGTCCCCTGCTAGGTGATCGTCCTTCACCTCTTGATGATCGTCCTTCATCATGCTCGTCTGATGGTCGTCCCCATAGTTGACCTTTTATCCGGCATTCGTCCTTTGTCGCGATACTTTCGGCAGCCGTACCCTGCCAGGTGATCGTCCTTCACCTTAGATGACCGTCCCTCATCGTATCCCCAACAGAGCAGCCGTCCCCTGCCAGGTGATCGTCCTTCACCTTTGATGACCGTCCCTCATCATTATTTCATTTATTCTTTAACCCGATGGTCGTCCCCATCGTGGTCCCTTTGCCTTTTTCAGGTGATCGTCCTTCACCTTTGATGACCGTCCCTCATCATTATTTCATTTATTTTTTAACCCGATGGCCGTCCCCGTCGTGGTCCCTTTTCCTTTTCCTGATGATCGTCCTTCATCAGTTTAGCCCGATGGCCGTCCCCATCGTTGTTTGCATTACTTTATGAACCTGGTGACCGTACCTCATCATTTACTTTTTTACATATTCCCCAGAGAATCTTACAGCTTTACTTGATGGCCGTCCCCATCATAATCTCTTATATCTCCAACATGTCGGCCGTCCCCGTCATCGCTTTATTTCCCGCATTCTCCCCAGCATGTCGGCCGTCCCCGTCATTGCCCTTTCCCCAGCAGTCGTCCTGTGCTCGACGGTCGTCCTCCGTCGCCCGCACTTTATAAACATACTTTATTTTCCTTTAAAATCTATATCCCTTTTCTTCTTCATTCTGTGAGTGCAAATTTTGGACTGTCTTTGGTATTCAACCACAAGTTATCTTGTTCGCCTGTTAAGCCATCGCTTACATCCTGCACAGCTAACTCATGTTTGAATAGGGGCAGCTGTAAACACCCCAAATTTTCCCTCACCCATTCACACCATGGCTTGTGATCTCTTCATATGCATAAACTCAATCATAGCATCTCATACCACATTTTTGATTCATTGCATTGGTTCTAAGTCATCTGCATCTAGGGTTTGTGATCTGAGCAATCCAAGAGCTTCTTGAGCCACTCAAAAGGTCATCAATCACTTCAAAGGGGTCCATGTATGTTCAATCATCATTTTATATCCCCACAAAGTCAAGAAAGTCAAAGAATCACAAGAACTGAGAATGGCATGGAAGCAGAGCCAGGTTTAACTACACAGATGACCTAGAATTAGGGTTTTGGTTTCAAAGGCCATAACTCCAAATTTTTTGGTCATTCTTGTTTCTATTGGTATCTATATGGTATAGGGATCATGCATATCAATTTTCATGAAGAAATTCAATGGGGAAGTCATCTGATCAAGAGTTGACTTTTTAAGCAAGTCAGTGCAAAATCAGGGCATCTGAGGCCCCCAATGACCCAACCAAAGGGTGTTCTTCATCATTTTGATTGTGTATGATCTTTATTTGATCATAGAAGATGTTAGAAGTTCACAAAACTGGAAAATTTCAAGTCATTTGCAAAGTTGACTTTTTGGGAAAGTTGACTTATATTGAAAATTGCCATTTTGGGAAACTTTTTCAACCCTTGCTTTTTGATTCAAAAATGCTTCAAATGGAAAAACTTTGGTCATGAAAGTTATAGAATGGATCATTCCCTTTTCAAAAAGTACAAGAACTTGACCTAATTCATTTTGGATCAAAAGTTATGGCTTGTCAAAGTTGGCCAAAATCACAAAATTTGAAGTTTTCTACCAAAGAGGCATTTTGCAAAATGCTATGATCAAGTGTTCTAAAGGCCTCAAATGTGTACAAATTCTTCACAACATGATCACATGACCTCTAAAATTCAGAATGGGCCAAGGAACTTTGCATTGTGATGCTTTGAATCTCAAGAATTTCCAAAGGGGCCAAGCTTTGTGAAATTTGCAAAACACTACACAAACCTTAATCAACTTGTTGATTCATCCCATAAACAATTCCATGGCTCTCCCTAAACTCAGTTGAACCAAGACAAGCCAAAAAGCAAGTTGTACCATTGCCCATACCTCAAGTACAAATCAAGTTGACATTTTGGCCAAAGACCCATACCAATCACAATAGGCCAGCACCCACTCTCTGACCTATCACAATTGTTTATACAAATCAAAAGCAAGCAAAAGCACATAACACTTCATGCTGAAACACACCCCAAGCCCTAGTTCCAAGTTTATGCTTCATTTGCAAAACTCTTTGAAACTCATCACACAAGCCTCAAACACACAAACAAACTTAACAAACAATCTCCACATGACTTACTGATCACAAACCACCCATCATCATAGCCTGAAATCCTCTGAAACCAAAATACGATTTCTGCCCCTCTTTGAGCAGAACTTCAGCAATCTTTCAAACCAACCATTATAAACTTCAAACAAGCATTGAAAGCTTCTCAGGAGGTCCATTGGAGTTGATTGGAAGCAAGAAACTGGCCAGAAAGTCCCTGATTTGAAAGCTTCGATTCAGGTAGCCTTGGAAATTCATTTTTCCAGAACTCATATTTCTTGTTTCTAAAATGATCTACATGCTTCCCTGAGTTCACTGAACTTTTTACTTTTGAAAATGATTAAGTTTTGAGGGTGTATGGCTTGTCTGAAACTTTGCCCGAAAACTTGATTTTTGTTTGTTCTTCATGATTCACGAAAACGAAATGTATTTTGTAGCTAGATTGTTGTTTAGGATGTTTAGTTGAGTTGATCTGGAGAGTTTGGCATGATTTAGTGAAGATTTGAGAGAGTTTGGGTGAAGGTCTCGCCGGAGAAGACGACCGGAAGTCTTCTCCGGCCACCTGAATTTGTTTAGGGCTAATCAGAGTCATTAATGCAAGTTTGAATGTGAAGCGTAGGATGAGTTGACTAGGGCTGACTGGCGCGCAAACGAGTGGACCAGATTTCTCACTTAACCCTAATCCTGTTTTATTAATTTAATTAATCATGATTAATTTAAATCCATCCAATTTGAATTACAACCCATGGATCTGGCGCCAGTCAATGCACGCGCATTCCATTCAAACCTCAGCCCTTGATCCTGATTACTTCTCATTAAATTCATTTTATTTTCATTTTTATTTCATTTGTTTTCTACAATTTATTAAAAATAGTAAAACATCTTTAAAAATTCTGAAATTTTTTGCCAAAGGTTCAATTAATTTTCAGAAACCAATAACATTTTTATTTTTATTTTTTGCATTAAAAAATATTTTTAAATCATTTAAAAGTTTATTTTTAATTAGTTAATGAGAATTAATTAATTAAAAATACTTTTAGGTATTTAAAAATCACAAAAAAATTCATGAAACATTTAAAATCATTTAGAAACATTGTCCAACTCTCAAACCAAATTTCTTTTTTGATCTTGATGTCTTTTGACAATTTTCAATGGAATTAATTTCATTTCAAGACATTATTTTGATTCAATCTTCAAAAATTCATTTCTGCCTAGCCTTTAAGAGTTGGACAATGATTCTTTTTGCATTGCATCTTGTATAGCATGTAGTTTAGAGGATTAAATTGGCATGAATTGATCTTGCATTTCCTATTTGTTTGGCATTTTTCTTGACAAGGTACCTTAAAACCCTAGCAATCTTAGGAAATTCATAACTTCTAATGGGTTAAGATTTGGATCCTCTCTTTTGGGTAGTGAGTTTGTATAGGTTTAGGGTTCCTTTGAATGCATTTTCAATTTTTTATCATGGTGTTTGCTTCTGGTTTTGATTTTTGTTTTGTGCATTGATCATAAACCCTAATTTGGGCTTTCATTTGCATCCATCTTCCATTTGCTTACATACCATGACTTGCCATGACATTTTGTGCATCCATTTGATTCATAATACATCTTAGGACATGTTAGAATCATGTTTGATCATTGCATCTTTCATTTTCCATGATGTATGCCATTTGCATTTCATAACTTTTCATGTATGTCCATGGTCCTAAGCATGCTTCTCTTGCATCCATATGTTTGTATGATCATTCTCATGCCTTGCCTCATGTTTGCATCATCTCTTAGCATCATTAACATTACACTCATGCTTCTGGTTTTGGTTTTTATCATGTCATTGCATCTCATTTGCATTGCATTTCATTCCTTTCACTAACTTTTCAGGTGGTAAGTTGTTTTGAGAAGTGGATTTGCCTTCACTTCTCACAATATCTTTTCATCTCTCTTATGCATCATTGCTGCATTTTGTCTTGTGCTTGAGATTGAGCTTGCTCATTCTTGTTCACCTTACCTTCTTTCTTCAAGCAACTTGACTTCTTAATTGAAGCAAGTTGTTTTGCTTCTCTTTGCTCCTTTCATCTGCTTCCTGGTGGTTTCTCTGAAGATATTTCTTGTAAACCTCACAAACCTTAGGAACAACCAAGCATTACAATAATTAGGGTTTTGATTAGTCCCCCATTTAGTCTTTTACCTTTGTGTCTCTTTGAGTCTTCTCTTCTCATCTCATAATCAGGGACTAAACCCTAAAGGCTTTAAGGCTTTGTGATTAAGCTTATGCCTGCATCCTTCTATTAGGATGGAGTGTATAACTTTGATCCTAAGTGTTAAACCCTTAATGTGTTTAAATCCTTTAATCAACTCACTTAAGAATCACTAAGACATCCAACTTGTAACTTGGGCCTTGCACTAGGGCTCTAATTCTTCCTTAATTGGTTAAGAAGGACTAACCCTAGTGTTAATGGACAAGTCCCCCTCAAGTTGTCTTACAAACCATAAAACTCATTTCTTAATCATACCATTAACTAAAATCCACTTAATAAAGGCTTGTTTTGTCATGAGGTTAATCCCTAATCATGGATTAAGTTGAGGAGCTTTCCTCAGCTTAAACATTCTCATCTATTATCCTTCTATTAGGATGGTGTAATGAGTCTGTTTAATCCCTGATTATGGCTTAATCTCATTACTTAACACTAAACAAAAACACCAAAAACATCTAAATAATCACAAGTAGGTTAATGATCTTAATCCTACATCATGGTGATTAAGTGTGAGAAGCTGACTTCACACTTAAAGTACTCTCATTACCCCTAATCAGAGGGAAGATGTGATGAGTTTACTAAATCCATTGGTTTAGGCTTAAGCTCACTAACTTATGACAAATTTCAAAATGCAATAAAAGACTGAAAATACAAAAACAAACAATAATCGTCTCCTCCGGGATTCTTTTCTCATCTCATTCACTCATAAACGAGAACTTGCTTCTTCCGTCTAATGCAAGACAGTTTGCACCTGAGCCAGACAGGTCATACACTTGAGCATAGGCAAGTAAGCAGTTCACAAGTCAATTTCTTTCAGTCTCTTTGGGTCGAACTACGGTGTTCTGACTTCCTCATTGCACGAGAGGATACGTAGGCATAACTTAACCGTTATCGAACAAAAGTCTCTGTATATCCCCCCTCTTTCCAGCATCATTCTTTAAGCCTCATGGTCTTGAGCATTTCATTCTTGTTCTTACACTGACACTGTACATTTTTACACTTCACTTTTCTTTTACACTGACACTTGCATTCTTTCCAGCTTTGATACACAAATTGCACTGACACTACCCCTTTAAAACACAAACCTTTCAAGCGTGGATCCCGTCGAGTACGGCGGACAATCTGGGTGCTAATACCTTCCCAGGTTGTAACCAACCCCCTTTCTCAATCTCTCTGGTTCGCAACCGTCTTATCCATATCTTTCCAGGTCTATGCAGCATTACCTTTCCTTCGGGATAAAAAAGCCTAGCTGGCGACTCTTTCTTTTCTCTTGAGTTCACTCCTGTGTGTTCTCATCCCTCTTTCGCCGACCCTTCGCGTCTGTACCCCTTCTTGACCTTGGTTGTCATTTTGGCGGGAGCGACAGCTGAGACCTGAAATTCAGCAGGGAATTGGATGCCATCAAATTCACAAGTATGCAGAGTTAGTGGATAAGAGCCGTATTTATGATGAGGATAGCCGAGCTCGGTCAGCTCACTATAAACAGCTGAGCGAGAAGAAAGGTAAGAGTCAGTATAGAGGAAAACCTTATGTGACTACTGGTGATAAGGGGAAGCAGAAGGCATATGATGAGAAGAAGCAAAGTAGGGGAGCTGCTAATGTACCGGTTAAGTGTTACAAGTGTGGAGAGGCAGGTCATAAGGCCGATGTGTGTACCACCAGAGTTATGAAATGTTACCGTTGTGGCAAGCTTGGGCATAAGGTGAGTGATTGTCCTAATGAAGGCCCAACCTGTTACAATTGTGGTGAACAGGGGCATATCAGCACCCAATGCCAGAAACCAAAGAAGAATGCTGCTACTACTCAGAATGCTGGAAGAGTTTTTGCATTAGCTGGTTCAAAAGCTCCAAAGAAGGACAACTTGATCAGAGGTACCTGTTTTATTAATAATATTGAGTTGATTGCTATTATTGACACTGGAGCTACACATTCATTTATTTCTCTTGAGTGTGCTAATAGATTGGGTTTAAAGTTGTCTAATATGAATGGTAATATGATAATAGAGACTCCTGCTAATGGTTCTGTGACTATCATGCTTGTCTGTTTGAAATGTCCTTTGACAATTTTCGAGAAGAATTTTGTGATGGATTTGGTGTGCCTACCATTACACCAAATCGATGTTATCCTTGGTATGAACTGGTTGGAATTCAATTATGTTCATATTAACTATTATAGTAAGACGGTGCAGTTCCCTAATTTGAGCGGGAATGCCGAGTTGATGTTTTTATCTGCTAAGCAAGTGGATGAACTTGTTTTAGATGAAGCTTTGATGTTTGCAGTGTCTACCTCATTGCAAGTTGATGATAAGACTGTCAGTGCAGAGTTTCCTGTGGTTTGTGAATTTCAAGATGTGTTTCCTGGTGATATAAGTGATTTACCACCAGAATGTGAGATTGATTTTTCTGTGGACTTAGTACCGGGTACAAGTCATGTCTCGATGGCTCCTTATAGAATTTCGGCTTCAGAGTTGAATGAGTTGAAGAAACAATTAGAAGAATTGTTAGAGAAGAGGTTCATTAGACCCAGTGTTTCTCCTTGGGGTGCTCCGGTGTTGCTCGTTAAGAAGAAGGATGGTAGTATGAGATTGTGTGTCGATTACCGACAGTTAAATAAAGTGACTATCAAGAATAAGTACCCACTTCCGAGGATTGATGATTTGATGGATCAGCTAGTAGGTGCTTGTGTCTTTAGTAAAATTAATCTGAGGTCTGGTTATCATCAGATTCGAGTTAAAGCTGATGATATTCCGAAGACAGCTTTCAGGACGAGGTATGGACATTATGAGTATACGGTGATGCCGTTTGGGGTTTCTAATGCACCTGGTGTGTTTATGGAATATATGAATAGAATCTTTCATGAGTATCTGGATAAGTTCGTGGTGGTTTTCATAGATGATATCTTGGTATATTCTAAATCAGAAGAAGAACATGCCGAGCATTTGAGAGTTGTGTTGCAAGTTTTGAGAGAAAAGAAATTGTTTGCTAAATTATCTAAGTGTGAATTTTGGATAAGGGAAGTGAGTTTCCTCGGCCATGTAATTTCAAGTGGTGGAATTTCAGTGGATACTTCAAAGATTAATGCGGTATTGCAGTGGGAGACTCCGAAGTTAAATACAGAAATTCGTAGTTTTCTTGGGTTGGCTGGTTACTATCGTAAGTTCATTGAGGGTTTTTCTAAGATAGCTTTACCGTTGACGCAATTGACTAGGAAGGGTCAAGCGTATGTGTGGGATGTTGCTTGTGAAGAGAGTTTCATAGAACTGAAGAAAAGATTAACGACCGCGCCAATATTGGTCTTACCGAATCCAGATGAGTCCTTTGTAGTTTATTGTGATGCTTCCAAGATGGGTCTTGGTGGAGTTTTGATGCAGGATAATAAAGTGGTTGCTTATGCTTCTAGACAGTTACGAGTTCATGAGAGGAACTATCCTACTCACGACTTAGAGTTAGCAGCTGTGGTGTTTGTGCTTAAGATTTGGAGGCACTACTTGTTTGGTTCGAAATTTGAAATATTCAGTGATCACAAAAGTTTAAGGTACTTGCTTGATCAGAAAGAGTTAAATATGAGACAGAGGCGGTGGCTTGAATTATTGAAAGATTTTGATTTTGATTTGAATTACCATCCGGGTAAGGCAAATGTTGTGGCTGATGCTTTGAGTAGGAAGTCGTAGCATATTTCAATGCTTATGGTGAAAGAATTAGAAATGATCGAGCAATTCAGAGATATGAGCTTGTTGTGTGAAACTACTGCTGACAGTGTGAAATTGGGAATGTTAAAGCTGACCAGTGAGATTTTGGAAGAGATACGTAAGGGTCAGAAATCTGATTTGAAATTAGTCGATCAATTGATGTTGGTTGATCAAGGTAGTGCAGGTGACTTTCGAGTCGATGAAGATGGAATTTTGAGATTTAGAGATAGAGTATATATTCCGGATATTGCAGGAATTAAAAAGAGTATTTTAGAAGAAGGGCACAAGAGTCGACTGAGTATTCATCCTGGTGCTACGAAGATGTATCAGGATTTACGCAGGTTATTTTGGTGGTCGGGTATGAAAAGAGACATTGCTGAATTTGTATATGCTTGTTTGACATGTCAGAAGTCAAAGATAGAACATCAGAGACCTTCCGGTATGATGCAACCATTGAATGTTCCTGAGTGGAAATGGGATAGTATTTCCATGGATTTCGTGACTGGGTTACCTAAGACTGCTAGAGGTAATGATCCGATTTGGGTAATTGTTGATCGGTTAACTAAGTCGGCACATTTCTTGCCGATGAGGATTAACCATTCCATGCAAAGGTTAGCTGAGATTTATATTGAGGAAATTGTGAAGTTGCATGGTGTACCTTCAAGTATTGTATCGGATAGAGATCTGCGGTTTACATCGAGGTTTTGGAAGAGTTTACAGGATGCCTTGGGTACTAAGTTGAGGATGAGTTCTTCTTATCACCCTCAAACGGATGGTCAGACGGAAAGAACAATCCAATCTTTAGAAGATTTTCTAAGAGCTTGTGTATTAGATCAAGGAGGGTCTTGGGATAGTCATTTGCCGTTGGTCGAGTTTACGTACAATAACAGTTTTCATGCTAGTATCGGGATGGCTCCATATGAGGCGCTGTATGGTAGACGTTGTCGTACTCCATTATGTTGGTATGAGTCAGGAGAGAGTTTGGTGCTTGGGCCGGAGATTGTCCAAGAAACAACTGAAAAGATAAAAATGATTCAAGAAAGGATGAAAACATCACAGAGTCGTCAAAAGAGTTATCACGATAAGAGAAGGAAAGCACTTGAGTTCCAAGAGGGAGATCATGTGTTCTTAAGAGTTACTCCTATGACTGGTGTGGGAAGAGCTTTGAAGTCTAGAAAGCTCACTCCACGTTTCGTCGATCCGTATCAGATTATGCAGAGGATAGGGGAAGTGGCCTATTGGGTGGCTTTACCTCCCTCTCATTCGAATTTACATGATGTATTCCATGTATCACAGTTGAGGAAGTACATTCCAGACCCATCGCATGTAATTCAAATAGATGATGTTCAGGTGAGAGATAATCTGACGGTTGAAGCTTTACTAGTGAGGATTGATGGTAGAGAATTGAAGTAACTTCAAGGTAAAGAGATTGCTTTAGTGAAAGTATTGTGGGGAGGACCAGCTGGAGAAAGTTGGACTTGGGAGCGGGAAGATCAGACGAGGGAGTCGTATCCGACTCTATTTACTTCAGGTAATTTTCGAGGACGAAAATTCTTTAAGTAGGGGAGAGTTGTAACACCCCGAAAATCTAAATTCAATTATTTAATTATTTATTTAATTAATTTAGAAAATTTTGGAGAGTTTGGATTTTTTTGAGAATTTTGGAGAAAATGAGTATTTTTATATAATAAGGATAAATAGTGTTTTATTATACTATTTTATTTTTATTATTAAAAATATATTAAAGAAAAGGGTAAGATGGTCCTTTTGTGAAATCATGAGGGTAATATGGGAAAAGGCTAAACTGGGATATTATAGCCAAAGAAGGGAATATGATCAGTTTTCTCATTTTGGTTGTTTCTATCGTGTTTTGGATGTGCTCTGAAGAAAGAGAAGCTCAGAGTCAGGAGGTTGTGGAGAACCCAAGAGAAGCGTGTAAAGCGGCGAAATTCTCTAAGGTATGGGGAGTTTTCATAATCTATGATAAATGTATAGGAATTGGAATATGAATGGATTAGGATGATATGAATTTTAGGAGTTTTGGGGTTTTGAGTTAGGTTGGGTTTTAGGAGAAATCTTGATGAATTAAAGCGATTAGAATGAGTTATAATCGTATATTTGTCTGTATAATTGTTGTCTGGATGTTGTTGAGGTTTAATTGATGTTTTTGAATGGTTTTTGGGTGTTATGATGTGAAATCCGTAATGGGGTTTGAGATTTTTTTTTGGAAATTGGAACAGTCTGTAATTGTGTAGCAGAAGACTGCTGAAACGCGTGCGTTAACTGGTTAGTGCTTTGGTTAACCGGTTAACCATTTGAAATTTTGGGGTATTTTATGAAATTACGCAGGCGTTAACCGGTTAACGCTTTGGTTAACCGGTTAACACTGTTGGGACAGCAAATTTTATTTCTTTAAGAATTCATATCTTTTAAACCGTAAGTCCGATTTGCATTTCGTTTGAAGCGTCGGAACGAGTACAAACTGAACTTTATTTTGATGAAGAAAAACGAGAAAAATGCAACAGTTTTTTATAAAAGAATTTGTGAAATAACCTTATAATTACCTTATAAATTACCGGGTACGGGTTAATTCTTGATATGTCATGATGATATATATGAATATTTGATGATTGTTTTGCTGATTGAAATGAATGATGCGAATTATTTTTGGTGAATTTTTCGATGTAGCGCATCATTGCATTTCATAACATTCACGATGGGGATTCAGCCTATTTATTTGCTTCAATCCCATTGTGTGGATTGAAGTGTCTCAATGATTATGGTGTGCTCCCTTGTGGAGGGTTGATGGTCATGTATGCATCTCACGGTGAAAATGGTACCACATGCATATTGCATATCAGGATGTAGAATTGCATATTTTGGATGAATTTCATGACTGTGTTGGTGTTGATTGATTTCATGATAGTGTTGCGGTTGATGCTGAATTTTGTAGTTGACGATGTCATGATATGTGTATTAATTTATTTATGATTCTATATTCTTGTAAGTTTATGATATATTATGTTTACTCACCCTTCCTGCTTGGAAATGTTGCCTCATACGTGGGTAACTTGCAGATGTCGAAGAATAGTCCTGCAGTGCAATAGGAGTAATGCATGAGTCTCGGAGCGTGCTTTAGTGTTCCTTAGGAGTGGTTATGGTTTATGTGTCCTGCTCTGTGTCATGTAACACTGGGATGGGTTTTATTCTGTTAACTGTTTCAGTTATGTTATTATTGGATAAATGTTTTCCTATTTATATGATGTTAAATTCAGGATGGTGAAAATGATTTTTTTATGAAGTTTTGAATTATGAAGTTAATTTCCGCTGCTAAATGATTTATGGTATTTTGATGTTGATTAACTCGTGTTACGGGACAGGACACTGTTGTGTTGATTTATGATGAAAATGTGATACCCTTTTTGATGATTACTCTGATATTATTTAAATATTATGTTTGGGGTAGAAGGGTGTTACATTTAGGACTTTGAATTAGGGTTATGCCTGCATCCTTATCTTAGGATGAAGTGTATTACTTTAATCCTTAGTGTTAAACCATTAAGTTGTTTACACCGCTTAATCAAAACACATTAATAATCACTAAGACTTTATCTTGTAACTTGGGCCTTACATTAGGATTCTATCTCTTCCTTATGGTTAAGAGGGACTAACCCTAGTGTTTAATGGACAAGTCCCCCTCAAGTTGTCTTACAAACCCTAAAATCCACTTCTTAATCTCATCCTTTAATTAAAATCCATTTAATAAAGGCTTGTTATATAATGAATTTAATCCCTAACCATGGATTAAGTTGAGGTATCTTCGTCAACTTAAGTGTTCTCATCTATCATCCTTCTATTAGGTTGGTGTAATGAGTTCACTAATCTGTGATTAGAGATTAAACTCATTACTTAACACTAAACAAAAAAAACCAAAAACATCTTAATAATCACAAGTAGGTTAATGATCTTAATCCTACATCATCATGGTAATTAAGTTGAGATGCTTATCTCATACTTAAGTAGGCTCATTATCCCTAATCAGGGATGATATAATGAGTTTACAACCCTTGATTTAGGCTGAAGCTCATTAACTTGTGCAAAACACCAAAAACAATAAAAAACTGGAAAAAAACAAAAACAAACAATAATCGTCTCCTTCGGGATTCTTTTCTCATCACACTCATTCACAAACGAGAACTTGCTTCTTCCGTCTAATGCAAGATAGTTAGCACTCGATCCAGACGAGTCATACACTCTAGCATAGGCAAGAAAGCAGTTCACAGTCAATTACTTTTTCAGTCTCTTTGAGTCGAACTACAGTGTTCTGACTTCCTCATTGCACGAGAGGATACGTAGGCATAACTTAACAGTTATCGAACAAAAGTCTCTTTGTCATCCCCCTCTTTCTGCATTCTTTTCTAAGCCTCAGTTCCTGAGCAATTTACCTTTTTCCACTGACACCTGTACTTTCTTTCCTTAGTTTTTTGCACACAGGCAACACATACACCTAACCCTTTTAAACACAATCTTGTAAGTGTAACATTACCTTTCCTTCGGGATAAAAATGCCTAGTTGTCGACTCTATTCAATTCAACCTCTTTTCTCTTTCGCCGACCGTTCACGTCTGCACCGTGGTACCTGATGTCTTTTCCGGGAACGATAGGAAGTGACAGAGATGAGCCTTTCAGACAGCCAATTGTTGAGCTGCGTTTCTGGAGCACAAGGTTTGATCCACTCGTCAAATTCACAATCACTATCAACTGTGTCATCTTGCACTGCACTGATACTCCCATAATCAACCCATCCAGAACTTGTGAATGTAATCGGGCATTTTCGACATATGGTGCTCTGTTTAGATGATGACTTCCCAGGCTGGTAGCCAACACCAAACATGTCCTTCTTTTCTGATACTTCTATCGGCTTGCCCCAACGTTCTCGTATTCCTGATTCCACCACTTCTAGAGCCTGTTTGTAAGATGCTATGGAGACTCCTTTCTTTGGCTCTTCGGAAGAAGTTGCTAATGAGGATGCTAATTCAGTCTTCAAGGGCTCGAAAGCTTGACACGGAGTCTCAACAATCTCACCGTCTATCTCTACATATTTAAATGAAGCCAGATGATTAATGAAGATATCCTCCTCTCCACATACCGTTATGATTTGCCCTTCCCAAACGAATTTCAATTTCTGATGAATAGTAGATGATACTACCCCTTCCGAATGGATCTAGGGCCTCCCCAGTAAACAGCTGTACGCAGGCTGGATGTATATTACATAGAATGTAGTATTGAAGACTTGTGGCCCTACCTTGATTGGCAAGTCCACTTCTCCAAACACTGATCTTCTTGATTCATCAAATGCTCGAACCACCAAGTCACTGGGCTTTAGAATAACTTCGTCGTAATCCAGTTTCATTAATGCCTTCTTGGGAAGAACATTCAGTGATGACCCTGTGTCCATCAACACATGGGATAACACTGCACCCTTACACTCCAAAGAAATATGCAGTGCCCGATTGTGGGAGCGGCCCTCGGATGTTAGGTCCATATCAGTGAATCTCAGTCTGTGACTGGCCTTCACACTGGACACCACAGTTTCCAATTGGTTCACTGAGATATCATGAGGTACATAGGCTTTGTTCAGGATGTTTAAGAGAGCTTTCCTATGAGAGTCGGAACACATTAACAGAGAAAAGATGGAAATCTTTGATGGAGTCTGTTACAATTGATCTACAATTTTATAATCGCTCTTCTTGATGATTCTTAGAAACTCTTCTGTTTCTTTGTCAAATGTAATGTCAGGGTCAACCACATGCGTGGGCTCATTAGTAGTTACTGGTTGCTTACCCCTAGCCTTAGCTTGGGCTCAACAGTATCTCTAGGGGGTACTACATTGTTTCTCAGTGTCTCAGGCGCAAACAATCATCCACTCCAAGTAAAACCTCCTACCCCAACATTCTCTACCTGAGCTGGAGATGTACTAGGTGCGGCCAAGTCTTACTTCTGGCCATTGCAATACACTTCGCCTCTGTAATGCCATGGGATGTGTAACACCCTTCTACCCCAAAACAAAATATTTAAATAATATCAGAGTAATCATCGAGAAGGGTATCACATTTCATCATAATTCAAACAAACAGTGTCATGTCCCGTAACATGGGTTAATCAACATCAAAAATAACATATAGTATTTCGCAGCGGAATTTAAACTTCATATTTCAAAATCATAATGAGAAAACATTTATCAAAGTAATAACATAACTGAAAACAGTTTAACAAATAAACCCCGTCCCAGTGTTACATGACACAGAGCAGGACACATAGACCAAAACCACTTCTAAGGAACACTAAGGCACGCTCCGAGACTCATGAAAAACTCCTCTTGCACTGCAAGCCTATTCTTTATCATCTGCAAGTTACTCACAAAAGAGGCAACATTTCCAAGCAGGAAGGGTGAGTAATCATAATATATCATAAACATACAAGAATATAGAACATAAATAAATTAGTACAATATATCATGACATCATCAACTATAAAATTCAGCAACAACAACAACCCGATCATGAAATTAGGCAACACCAACACAATCATGAAATTCATCCAGAATATGCAATTCTAACCATCCTGATATGCAACATGCATGTGGTACCAATTTCATCATGAGATGGATACATGACCATCAACCCTCCACAAGGAGCACATCGTAAATCATCGAGACACTTCAATCCACACAATGGGATTGAAGCAATTAAATAGGCCGAAGCCCCATCGTGAATGTTATGAAATGCAATGATGCGCTACATCATAAAATTCATCAAAATAATTCGCATCATTCATTTCACATTAGCAAACCAATCATCAAATAATCATATATATCATCATGACATTACACCCAAAACACTGGTTCTATAACTACTCTGATACATCAAGAATTGACCCGTACCCGGTAAATTATGAGGCAATTACAAGGTTAATTCATAAATTCATTTATAAAAACTATTGCATTTTTCTCATTTTTATTCATCAAAATAAAGTTCAGTTTATGCTCTTTTCGACGCTTCAAACGGAATGCGAATCGGACTTACGGTTTGAAAGTTATGGGTTTTTATAGAATTAAAATTTGGCAACCAAACAGTGTTAACCGGTTAACCCATAGCGTTAACCGGTTAACGCCTGCGAAACTTTAGAAAAATACCAAAATTTCAATGGTTAACCGGTTAACCCATAGCGTTAACCGGTTAACGCACGTTTTACAGCAGTTTTCTGCTACTCAATGCAGACTGCACTCCAACCATCAAAACTCCCAAATTTCACTACGGGATTCATATTAATCCACCCCAAAACCATTCTAACGCATCAATCAAAACACAATAACATCGAGACAACAAGTTATACAATCAATTATATGATTCAACACATTTTTATCACTCTAATTCATCAAGATTTCACTCATAAACTCAATCTAAATCAAAAACCCCTAAACTCACTAAACTCTTACAAATCTAATCTACTCATAATCCAATTCTTATACCATTACAATAGATTATGAAAACTCCCCATATCTTAGAGAATTTCTTCGCTTAACACTCTTCTCTGGGGTTCTCCACAGCCTCCTGACTCTGAGCTTCTTCTTTCTTCAAAGCACTTCACCAAACACGATAGCAAATGAGAAAACTGATCATGTATTCCTTTTTACCAAAACACATACCAGTTAAGTCTTTTCCCTATTTACCCTCATATATTTCACAAAAGGACCACGTTACCATTTTTCTTTAATATATTTTTAATAATAATAATAATAAAATAGTATAATAAAACACTATTTATCCTTATTATATAAAAATACTCTTTTTCTCCAAAATTCTCTAATTAATCCAAACTCTCCAATTTTTTTCTAAATTAATTAAATAAATGAATAAATAATTAAATTTAGATTTTCGGGATGTTACAACTCTCCCCTACTTAAAGAATTTTCTTCCTCGAAAATTTACCTGGAGTAAACAGTGTCGGATACGACTCTTTCATCTGATCTTCCCGTTCCCAAGTCCAACTTTCTCCAGCTGGTCCTCCCCACAATACCTTCACTAAATAAATTTCCTTGCGTCGTAGTTGCTTCAATTCTCTACCATAAATCCTCACTGGTAAAGCTTCAATCGTCTGATTATCTCTCACTTGAACACATCTATCTGAATTACATGCAATGGGTTCGAAATGTACTTCCTCAACTGTGATACATGGAATACATCATGTAAATTCATAAGAGAGGGAGGTAAAGCCACTCGATAGGCCACTTCCCCTATCCTCTGCATAATCTGATATGGACCGACAAAACATGGAGTGAGCTTTCTAGACTTCAAAGCTCTTCCTACACCAGTCATATGAGTAACTCTTAAGAACACGTGATCTCCCTCTTGGAACTCAAGTGCTTTCCTTCTCTTATTGTGATAACTCTTTTGACGACTCTGCGATGTTTTCATCCTTTCCTGAATCATTTTTATCTTTTCAGTTGTTTCTTGGACAATCTCTGGCCCAAGCACTAAACTCTCTCCTGACTCATACCAACATAATGGAGTACGACAACGTCTACCATACAACGCCTCATATGGAGCCATCCTGATAATAGCATGAAAACTGTTATTGTACGTAAACTCGACCAACGGCAAATGACTATCCCAAGACCCTCCTTGATCTAAGACATAAGCTCTCAGCAAATCTTCTAAAGATTGGATTGTTCTTTCCGTCTGGCCATCCGTTTGCTGGTGATAAGCAGAACTCATCCTCAACTTAGTACCCAAGGCATCCTGCAAACTCTTCCAAAACCTTGATGTAAACCGCGGATCTCTTTCCGAAATAATACTTGAAGGTACACCATGCAACTTCACAATTTCCTCAATATAAATCTCAGCTAACCTTTGCATGGAATGGTTAATCCTCATAGGCAAGATGTGTGCTGACTTAGTTAACTGGTCAATAATTACCCAAATCGAATCATTACCTCTAGCAGTCTTAGGTAACCCAGTCACGAAATCCATGGAAATACTATCCCATTTCCACTCAGGAACATTCAATGGTTGCATTATACCTGAAGATCTCTGATGTTCTATCTTTGACTTCTGACATGTGAAACAAGCATATACAAATTCAGCAATGTCTCTTTTCATACCCGGCCACTAAAACAACCTGAGTAAATCCTATTACATCTTCGTAGCACCAGGATGAATACTCAGTCGACTCTTATGCCCCTCTTCTAAAATACTCTTTTTAATTCCTATAATATCCGAAACACATACTATATCTCGGAATCTCAAAACTCCATCTTCATCAACTCGAAAGTCACCTGCATTACCTTGATCAACCAACATCAATTGATCAACTAATTTCAAATCAGATCTCTAACCCTTACGAATCTCTTCCAAAATCTCACTGGTCAGCTTTAACATTCCCAATTTCACACTATCAGTAGTAGTTTCACACAACAAGCTCATGTCTCTGAATTGCTCGATCATTTCCAATTCTTTCACCATAAGCATCTAAATATGCAACGAATTCCTACTCAAAGCATCAGCCACAACATTTGCCTTACTAGGATGGTAATTCAAACCAAAATCAAAATATTTCAATAATTCAAGCCACCGCCTCTGTCTCATATTTAACTCTTTCTGATCAAACAAGTACCTTAAACTTATGTGATCACTAAATACTTCAAATTTCGAACCAAACAAGTAGTGCCTCCAAATCTTAAACACAAACACCACAGCTGCTAACTCTAAGTCGTGAGTAGGATAGTTCCTCTCATGAACTCTTAACTGTCTAGAAGCATAAGAAACCACCTTATTATCCTGCATCAAAACTCCACCAAGACCCATCTTGGAAGCATCACAATAAACTACAAAGGACTCATCTGGATTCGTTAAGACCAACACTGGCGCGGTCGTTAATCTTTTCTTCTGTTCTATGAAACTCTCTTCACAAGCAACATCCCACACATACGCTTGACCCTTCCTAGTCAATTGCGTCAACGGTAAAGCTATCTTAGAAAAACCTTCAATGAACTTACGATAGTAACCAGCCAACCCAAGAAAACTACGAATTTCTGTAGCTGACTTCGGAGTCTCCCACTGCAATACCGCATCAATCTTTGAATGATCCACCGAAATTCCACCACTTAAAATTACATGGCCGAGGAAACTCACTTCCTTTAACCAGAACTCACACTTAGATAATTTAGCAAACAATTTCTTTTCTTTCAACACTTGTAACACAACCCTCAAATGCTCGCCATGTTCCTCTTCTGATTTAGAATATACCAAGATATCATCTATGAAAACCACCACGAATTTATCAAGATACTCATGAAAGATCCTATTCATATATTCCATAAACACACCAGGCGCATTAGAAACCCCAAACGGCATCACTGTATACTCGTAATGCCCATATCTCGTCCTGAAATCTGTCTTCGGAATATCATCAGCTTTAACTCAAATCTGATGATAACCAGCCCTCAGATCAATTTTACTAAAGACACAAGCACCTACTAGCTGATCCATCAAATCATCGATCCTCGGAAGTGGGTACTTGTTCTTGATAATCACTTTATTCAACTGTCGGTAATCGACACACAATCTCATACTATCATCCTTCTTCTTAACGAGCAACACCGGAGCACCCCAAGGAGAAACACTTGTTAGATGTTGTGGCTAGTGAGCTAGAGGGGGGTGAATGGATCACCTCCTTGTTTACAAAGTTTTTAAAATATTTTTCAGAGTTTTTAAATATTAGCGGAAAACACGGTCCCTAATATACTTTCGTCTATTATGGACCAGCCACTAGAAGACCGGACATGTGATAAAGTGCTGGATTTGCAATTGAGATGTTAAAGACTTAAACACACAAGCTGTAAAAGTATTGAATGCACCTATCACAAAAACTATTTCCAATGAATCAAAACTGATTAAAAACGTAAATAGAGATGGAGAAGGAATACAATACACAGAGATTTGGTAAGGAAGTTCCCCATGTTCGTCCTCGCGTGTGGGTACGTCTCCCTCTCAATTTCAAACCGAAATTGAGAACTTTTATATCCATATTGCTGAAATAGTCGTTTACAAGGTTGCTATACAAAAACCAGAAATCTATACACCTAGATCTTCCTATTGTATCAACCTTCACTTGATCTGAGCCAAATCAAGATTCCCTTGCAAGTAATACAAACAATTCACCGGTTCCACGATCTATTTGCGAAATCTCCCAATTTCCAAACCTTACGCTGCGGATGAATCTGTTTTTTAAACGTGACTGACAAACCCTCAAGAACACGCCCGTTCTTGAAGGAAAACCCAGATGGTTTTTCCTTGAAACCTTCTTTCCCTCTTCAACTCAGCTGGATCACCGATCGTACCACTGAACGTTATCTCTTGATCCTCTAATTCACAGAACAGTACGGATTATTTGTTGATGTTCTTGAATCAAGGTATTTGAGAAGATGATGCAGATGAATTTGCTTCTTAGGTTTCAATCCTGCTCACAATTGAATGCACACCCAAAAACCTTATCTTCTTGATTGTGTTCTTCAATTTCCTTGACCTCAAATTCGCTTGCAATTTCTGTCTATTTCACTGCACTAACAGAAAACATACATATACTTGACAGAATCTGTTAGAAACAAAAACAGAATAATGAATCGATACAAGATGCGAATGAATCGATACATGATGGTTTTTACACTGTTATGTATCAATGCATAATGGAATGAATCGATACATACTGATCCAATGAAAGAAAACAGAGAAATGAAAATACAATGAATCGATGCATGTTGCGTATGTATCGATTCATAGCAGAAATTCCAGAATCATTTCTACAGCATGAATCGATGCATGTTGCGAATGTATCGATTCATAGCAGAAATTCCAGAATCATCTCTACAGCATGAATCGATGCATGATGTGAATGTATCAATACATTTGACTTATTTCAGAAATACAAGGACATTATGTATCGATACATCTTGCGAATGAATCGATACATACAGAAGCAAAAGTCAAATTTTTGTTCAAAAATAAGACATGTGTTAAAGGCTTGCAATGCATACAAAGTGTATCAATACAAAGAATATGTTAAAAGCACAAACGCATAAAATTTATTATCATACAAAACTAAAGCGTTGCTCACAAACTCCCCCTTTTTGATGATGGCAAATTTTTGCAGAAGTGTGAGAACCACTCCCCCTGAGTTTGTGCATGCCTGTCATTTTTCATACTCAAGCCTTTCTCCCCCTTTGTCAACATCAAAAAAAATGTATAGGTGAAGCAAAATTCAGCAATACCAAGATATATAACCTAATCACTCACAAAGAGTGAAACATAAAGGGCAAACCAATTAATCGTAAACAACAAACAAGCATAGGAATTGAATTTGTCTAGTAGAGTTGAGAATTACAAAAGCAAACCAAATGCATACAATGTTTAAACATAAAATGCAAAGAAACTTAAGCGGAAAAAAATGATGTAATGCAAATATGAAATGCAGCCTTAGTGAGGATAGTAGCCACCACAAGACTCTGCATCATCTCTATCGGGATCTCTGAAACTTGGAGGAGGAGGTGTAGGAGGCATCTCATCAGGATTTTGCCCCATGAAGTTGTAATGCCTGAACTGATTCTGAACCTCGGTGCTTCTGAATCTTTCCATAATACCCGGATGCGCACGACAATCATCCATGAAACCAAACATCTCATTGTAGAAAACTTGATGCCACTTGACCAAGTCTGTATGCCATGAGTGTTGGTTATGATACATCCTAGTGTGTTCATCATGCCATTCTCGGTGCTCTTTGTGCCACTCTGTTTGTTGTACATGCCACGCACGGGCTTCTTCATGTCGGGCATTATTGGCAATTTCCATTTGCTCAAACATTTGAGTTAGATATGCAGGAGCAGTAGTAAATGATGTCGGTGGAACAGATGGAGGAACCGGTTCATAGTTAGTAGGAGACCACCTTTGTGGCACCCACTCACCCCAAGCAGTGTTGGCATTTGCTTCAGGAGGATTTTCTTCATTAACATCCTCCATATCTTCATCTCTTTGTTCTTCAGCAACAAAAATTTGTTCAGAAGGTGTATCAAAGTTGTAAATTCTGGTTCTATAGCTGTGTTCAAAGAAGTAATAGCACCGACGCTCTGTGTCCCACCTATATCCCATATGAGAAAGAGTAGCACTGTTGAATTCTTTAACACTAGAAGAAGATAAGAGAGGAACAGAGGGTAAAACCACCTTCTAGAACTTAAGGATCCTCATAATCTGTGCGGCATAGGCAAGAGTGATGTTCTTCGAACTATTTCTTGTAAGAAAGATACGCTTTACAAAGTAATTGGTCCAATTCAACGGAATCTTCTTCTGCAGAATATACAAGAGATGTATGTCTGGCTTATCCAATCTAGAGTGCCCACCGGACCTCAGACGTAAAATATGCGAGAGAATCCAATGCAGAATTCTAGGGACACTCTTAATCATTCCAGAAGTTAAATGCTCATCATCACCTAGAGGCCTTTCCAGTTTTGAAATAGATGCACAACATTCCTTCAGATTAAACTGAGTTTCAAATTTCTGATCATGCCACGTCTGTAACTCAGGCGACGGGGATGGCATTTGGAACACTTTGTGCCAATCACCAGCCTCAAAATAGTAAGTTCTTGTTCCAATAGAGCACTTGAACATGTAACCTTTACCATATTTCACACCCGCATAAAAAGCACGAATGAAGTCCTCATGATAGTCATCATTAACAGTTAAAAAGGACCCAAGATTTTGTGCGTCAATCAAATCAGCAACTTCTTCTAAACAAATAGTACGCACATCTTGAGTATTGAAGACATGGGGTTTCATGACTAACCTTGTCTTGAAGGAAACCTCAAACTCTTCAGCAATGGCAGGATGGAGAATGGATGCCTCAGAAGGATGAATTTCTGGAATAGGAGGAGCTTGATGTGAAGCCTCAACAGGTTCTTTCCCTTTACCTTTACCTTTTGCTCTAGGAAGCATGACTCTTGGAGGCATGATGATGAAGTTAGGGTTTTGAAAGAAGAAGGGGTTTTGTGGGGTTAGGGTTATGTAACCGTAAATGATGCAAATGGAATGAAGAAGGAGATAGAATAGAGTTTATAACTGATGCACATGTCATAACTGATGCTGATGTGTCGATACAAAGAAAAAGAAAAGGAATTTATAATAGTATGCATCGATACATGACCTTATGAATCGATTCATGTTGCGAAATTTTGAAATTTCAAGTTGCTATGTATCGATACAAACCTCAAATGTATCGATACATACTGTAACAATTTTGACAAATTTAAAAGAAACTTAACATGAGTCGACACAAAATGGAGATGCATTGATACATATTACGAAATTTGGGATTTTGAAGTGGCTATGTATCGATACAAACCACAAATGTATCGATACATACTGTAACAATTTTTACAATTATAAAAGAAATTTAACATGAATCGACACAAAATGAATATGCATCAATACATAGAAAAAAATTTTATGCATAATGCAGAATGAATCATAACATTGTAATGATGCTTAAGAATACTTTACAAACTAATTATTAACGCTCAAACAATCATATGTAAAGAAGTACATGTAGGCGAGAAATAATTGCTCAAACATACATTTATCACACAATATCAACAAGGTGTAGAGAGGAACAATATTACCTCCGTTGTAGTAATCTCATGAGGTACGAGAGAAGTATACATTCAGATCTTAGTAAACACGATGAGATAAATATAAACTAAATCAAACAAACTTAAGACACCAATGCTGAGAGATCAAGAATCCCTAATTCATGACGAATGTTGAAGAATGGTTCAGTTGCCAATGGTTTAGTGAAAATGTCAGTAAGTTGATTTTTAGTATCAACATGCTCAAAAACAACATCTCCTTTTTCAACACGATCGCGAAGGAAGTGATGTCTAATCTCTATATGTTTGGTGCGTGAGTGTAAAACATGATTCTTAGTGAGATTAATGGCACTAGTGTTGTCGCACTTTATTGGAATACGTTTAAGTTCAATATCAAAATCTTGTAGTTGTTGTCTTAGCCACAAAATTTGAGCGCAGCAGCTACCGGTTACAACATACTCAGCCTCTGCAGTAGATAACGCTACGGATACTTTCTTTTTGCTATGCCAACTTATTAAAGAATTTGAAAATAGATGACATGTACCACTAGTGCTTTTCCTATCTGATTTTATGCCAGCAAAATCAGAATCAGAGTAACCTACTAAGCTGCAATCGCTCCCTTTGGAATACCAAAGCCCGTATTTAGGTGTTCCATGAAGATACCTAAATATACGCTTGACTGATTTTAAGTGAGATTCCTTAGGGTTTGATTGATATAGTGCACACATACAAACACTAAACATAATGTCCGGTCTAGAAGCAGTTAGATACAAGAGAGACCCTATCATACCTCTATACCTTTTGACATCAACACACTTACCATGTTCATCTTTGTCCAAGTTTCCGTTGGTAGGCATGGGAGTGTCGATTGATTTTGAATTATTCATTCCAAAGCGCTTGAGTAGTTCTCTGCAGTATTTTGTTTGACATACTGTTGTACCTTCATTAAGTTGCTTTATTTGGAGACCTAAGAAGTAGTTCAACTCCCCCATAAGACTCATCTCAAACTCACCCTGCATAACATTAGAAAACTCTTCTTGCATGGCCATTAGCCAAAATTCATCAATCAAGGCCTCTTTAGCATTTTTAGGTTCTACTTGTGATACAAAAGCGAAGTGAGAACAAAAGTTACTTATCTTAGAACGAGTCAACACTCCCTTTGAAATATCTCCTAATATATTGTCTATAGGGTGGTCTTTAGAGGGTTTCCAAGCTGGTGGAAGTTCCTTCACTTCAGATGTTCCTTCCTCTTTATCTTTTTCATGACTAGTATCTTCCTCCTTCTCATTTTCATCAGTTTCAGATTGATCAATTTCCGTAACAGCTTCTTTGAGTATGTCTTCTGTAGATACACCTGCATCATCAAAAGAGATACCTTTTCCGACAATTTTTGGATAAGACTCATCAAAAGAAACATGGACAGATTCTTCAACAGAAAGTAAACGCCTATTATACACTCTATATGCTTTACTTGATTGAGAGTATCCAAGAAAAATACCTTCATCAGCTTTGGCATCAAACTTCCCAAGGTTTTCCTTACCGTTATTTAAAACAAAACACTTACAACTGAACACGTGAAGATGAGACAAGTTTGGCTTTCTACCTTTTAAAATTTCATAAGGGGTTTTATTCAAAATAGGATGAATTAAAATCCTGTTTAGAACATAACAAGTTGTGCTAATTGCATCAGCCCAGAAATATTTTGGTAATCCACCCTCATTGAGCATTGTTCTTGCCAATTCCTCTAAAACTCGATTTTTGCGCTCCACAACACCGTTTTGTTGTGGAGTTCGAGGAGCTGAAAAGTTGTGCTCAATGCCATACTTGTCACAATACTTATCAAAGAGATGGTTTTGAAATTCACCTCCATGATCGCTTCGAATTGTAACTATTTTAGAATTCATTTTGTTTTGGGACAGCTTTGCAAAACTTTTAAAAGCAGAAAAAGATTCATCTTTACTATGAAGGAATATAGTCCAAGTGAATCTAGAGTAGTCATCTACTATTACGAAACCATAATAGTTTCCACCTAAGCTCTTTGTCCTAGATGGTCCAAAGAGGTCCATATGGAGAAGCTCAAGGGGTCTTGAAGTTGAAATTTTGTTTTTAGATTTAAAGGAGACCCTTGTTTGTTTTCCCATTTGGCAAGCATCACATTGGTGGTCTTTTGAAAATTTTATTTTTGGAAGACCTACTACTAGATCCTTAGATACAACCTTATTAAGCAAATCGAAATTAACATGAGCTAAGCGTCTATGCCATAGCCATGAATCATCATTTAGGGAAACTAGACATTTAGTGCTTGTTAAAGATACATTCAAAAGATCAAGCATATATATGTTGTTTACTCTTACACCTTTAAACACAACATTATGTTCAGTATGTTCAATTTTGCAACAAGTTTTTGTGAAAGAAACTTTATAACCTTTGTCGCATAATTGACTTATACTCAACAAATTGTGTTTGAGTCCCTCTACAAGATGGACATTAGAAATAGTAGTGGTAGAGGGATTACCTACACTACCTTTGCCAGGTATAGCTCCTTTGTTATTGTCTCCATAAGTAACATACCCCTTCTTCTTTGCTTTGAAGTCAATAAAACATGATATGTCACCCGTCATGTGCCTTGAACACCCGCTGTCCAGAAACCATCTTCTTTCCACGGATGCAAGACACTCATCCTACAATATCAAAAGAGAGAGGTAGATACCCAATATTTATTGGGTCCAAGTGGGTAAGTGGTAACATGGTTGTCTTTAGGCTTCCATTGATAAATACCTTTAGGCACTAGGAATCTTCTAAATTTGCATTTCTCAATGGTATGGCCAGCATGACAACAATAATGACATACACTACGACAATGTTGTTGTTTATGTTTGGTCCTTAAATCCTTTGGAATAAAAGAGTATCTTGCATATGGAGGATTTAATGACTTTTTAAACAACCTAGTGTCAATGGCATAAGTAATCTTAGGTTGTAAAGCTTTTTCCAATTTGACCTTAAGAGAAATAACCTCTTGTTGCCAAATGTGACAAGCTTCACAATGCCTCATTTTACTACAACCATCAATGTCAATAACTTTTGAATTTTCTGCAATGTTAGCTTTCAAGTACTCTAGATCTTTTTCAGCATGTTGTACTTTACCTTCCAGGTATGAAAAAATTTGTTTATCGGAAGATAATCTTTTAAACGCTTCGATAGCTTCATTATGCAGTTTTTCAAAAGCTATTTTCAATTCAGAAAAGGACATAGAAGAGAAATTGTTGTAGTAAGCTTGTTTTACCTTTTTATCATCAATTTTCTTCTTGTAGTGGGACTGATTTTTTGTGTGAGCCATAAGACACAAATTTGCGGTTTCATTGCTATCACTTGAGCATTGTGTACTTGATGAATCACTATCACTTTCCCAAGCAATGTAAGCTCTTCTTTGCTTATTGTACCTTTTTGGTGGAGCTTTTCCTTTATCCTTTTTCTTTAAAGGACAATCCGTCTTATAATGTCCGGACTTACCATAATTAAAACAAGACCCTCTATCTCTATTCTTCTTAATCTCTTCCTGTTTTGAATCTATAGATTGTCTTCTAAACTTTATGAGATTTTTGTCGGAATGCCTGATTCCATTCTTTGGAATGAATCTATTATATCTCCTAACAAAAATTCCCATTTCTTCGTCACCGAAGTCTTCGTCACTACTTGACTCATTGTTGCTTAGCTCCTTTTGTGAGGACTTTGAGTTAGAAGCCACAAGAGCTATAGGCCTCTTCTCACCCTCTTTGTCTTTATTCTTCTCCTTTCCCTTTTTACTCTTGTTCTCAAACTTTTCTAGACTTTCTAGTTCTTGCTGATGTTCCTCCAGCTTTCCAAACAAAGTAGTCATAGAGAGTGTCGTTAGATCGTTGGCTTCCTTTATAGCTGTTACTTTAGGTTGCCATTCCCTGCTAAGACATCTCATAATTTTATTAGTAGCAATTTCATTGGAAACAGGTTTTCCAAGTGCATTCAAACGATTAATGAGATGAACAAATCTCTTTTGCATGTCAGGAATAGATTCTCTTTGTTTCATGCGAAAGAGTTTGAACTCTTGATTAAGTGTGTTAATGCGGGACTGTTTTACTTCAGTTGTACCTTCATGTGCAATTTCTAAAGCGTCCCACGTTTCTTTAGCTGTCGAGCAATGGGATACTCGATAATACTCATCAGCACTAAGCGCTGAAATTAGCATATTTCGAGCTCTCCAATCACTTGACCACTTTTTCTCATCTTTCAAATCCCAATCATCTTCTGGTTTAGGTACTATGGCACCTGCCTCATTCAGCATGGTGATTTGAAAAGGACCATTTTGAATGGCAGTCCATACGCGCCTACCCACATAATTTATGTGAACTCGCATGCAGTCTTTCCAGTAGCCATAATTTTCACCATTGAAAACAGGAGCTCTATTATACGCCCCCTTTGGTTCAGAATCCATATCGTTACAAGCAACCACAAAGTACCAGCGAACCGGTGCTCTGATACCACTTGTTAGACATTGTGGCTAGTGATCTAGAGGGGGGTGAATGGATCACCTCCTTGTTTACAAAGTTTTTAAAAGTTTTTTCAGAGTTTTTAAAGATTAGCGGAAAACACGGTCCCAAACATACTTTCGTCTATTCTGGACCAGCCACTAGAAGACCGGACATGTGATAAAGTGTTGGATTTGCAATTGAGATGTTAAAGACTTAAACATACAAGCTGTAAAAGTATTGAATGCACCTATCACAAAAACTATTTCCAATGAATTAAAACTGATTAAAAACGTAAATAGATATGGAGAAGGAATACAATACACGATGATTTGGTAAGGAAGTTCCCCACGTTCGTCCTCGCGTGTGGGTACGTCTCCCTCTCAATTTCAAACCGAAATTGAGAACTTTTAAATCTATATTGCTGAAATAGTCGTTTACAAGGTTGCTATACAAAACCCAGAAATCTATACACCTAGATCTTCCTATTGTATCAACCTTCACTTGATCTGAGCCAAATCAAGATTCCCCTGCAAGTAATTCAAACAATTCACCGGTTCCACGATCTATTTGCGAAATCTCCCAATTTCCAAACCGTACGCTGCGGCTGAATCTGTTTTGTAAACGTGACTGACAAACCCTCAAGAACACTCCCGTTCTTGAAGGAAAACCCAGATGGTTTTTCCTTGAAACCTTCTTTTACTCTTCAACTCAACTGGATCACCGATCGTACCACTGAACGTTATCTCTTGATCCTCTAATTCACATAACAGCACTGATTATTTGTTGATGTTCTTGAATCAAGGTATTTGAGAAGATGATGAAGATGAGTTTGCTTCTTAGGTTTCAATCCTGCTCACAATTGAATGCACACCCAAAAACCTTATCTTCCTTATTGTGTTCTTCAATTTCCTTGACCTCAAATTCGCTTGCAATTTCTGTCTATTTCACTACACTAACAGAAAACATACATATACTTGACAGAATCTGTTAGAAACAGAAATAGAATAATGAATCGATACAAGATGCGAATGAATCGATACATGATGGTTTTTACACTGTTATGTATCAATGCATAATGGAATGAATCGATACATACTGAACCAATGAAAGAAAACAGAGAAATGAAAATACAATGAATCGATGCATGTTGCGTATGTATCGATTCATAGCAGAAATTCCAGAATCATTTCTACAGCATGAATCGATGCATGTTGCGAATGTATCGATTCATAGCAGAAATTCCATAATCATCTCTACAGCATGAATCGATGCATGATGTGAATGTATCGATACATTTGACTTATTTCAGAAATACAAGGACATTATGTATCGATACATCTTGCGAATGAATCGATACATACAAAAGCAAAAGTCAAATTTTTGTTCAAAAATAAGACATGTGTTAAAGGCTTGCAATGCATACAAAGTGTATCAATACAAAGCATATGTTAAAAGCACAAACGCATAAAATTTATTATCATACAAAACTAAAGAGTTGCTCACAACACTGGGTCTAATGAACCTCTTCTCTAACAACTCTTCTAATTGTTTCTTCAACTCATTCAACTCTGAAGCTGACATTCTATAAGGAGCCATCGAGACAGGACTCGTACCCGGTACTAAGTCCACAGAAAAATCAATTTCACGTTCCGGTGGTAAATCACTTATATCACCAGGAAACACATCTTGAAATTCACAAACCATAGACAACTCTGCACTAACAGTCTTATCATCAACTTGCAATGATGCAGACACTGCGAACATCAAAGCTTCATCCACTTGCTTAGCAGATAGAAACATCAACTCACCATTCTCGCTCAATTCAGGGAACTTCACTATCTTACTATAACAGTTAATATGAACATAATTGAATTCCAACCAGTTCATACCAAGGATAACATCGATTTGGTGTAATGGTAGGCACACAAAATCCATCACAAAATTCTTCTCAAAAATTGTCAAAAGACACTTCAAACAAACAAGCATGGTAGTCACAGAACCATTAGTAGGAGTCTCTATTATCATATTACTGTTCATATTAGATAACTTTAAACCCAATCTATTAGCACACTCAAGAGAAATAAATGAATGTGTAGCTCCAGTGTCAATAATAGCAATCAACTCAGTATTATTAATAAAACAGGTACCTCTGATCAAGTTGTCCTTCTTTGGAGCTTCTGAACCAGCTAATGCAAAAACTCTCCCAGTATTCTGAGTAGTAGCAGTATTCTTCTTTGGTTTCTGGCATTGGGCGCTGATGTGCCCCTGTTCACCACAATTGTAACAGTTTGGGCCCTCATTAGGATAATCACTCATCTTATGCCCAAGCTTGCCACAACGGTAACATTTCAAAACTCTGGCGGTACACACATCGGCCTTATGACCTGCCTCTCCACACTTGTAACACTTAACAGGTACATTAGCAGCTCCCCTACTTTGCTTTTTCTCATCATATGCCTTCTACTTCCCTTTATCACCAGTAGTCACATAAGGTTTCCCTCTATACTGACTCGTGTCTTTCTTCTCGCTCAGCTGTTTATGGTGAGCTGACCGAGCTCGGCTGTCCTCGTCATAAATACGGCTCTTATCGACCAACTCTGCATATCTGCGAATTTGTTGGCATCCAATTCCCTGCTTAATTTCAGGTCTCCTCCCATTCTCAAACTTAAGGCACTTAGAAAGTTCAGCATTTGCCCTGTTGTAGTGAGGACAAAACTTCACCAGCCTTTCAAATTTGGCAGCATACTCTGCCACTGACATGTTTCCTTGCTTCAGTTCAAGGAATTCTACCTCCAACTTACCACGAGCATCTTTAGGAAAATACTTCTTAAGGAACTTCGCCTCAGACAACAATCTTCTGCTTCCTCAGACAACATATGAGTCCCAAATTGAACTTTCTGCGCATCAGCACAGGCCATCACTCTGAAAATCTTCTCAATTCCCTTGAGCCACTTCTGTGCGCTCGCCGGGTCATGAGTTCCTTCAAACACAGATGGATTATTCCTCTGGAATTTCTCCAAGGCACGAAACTCATCATGCGCATTGTTACGAGCAATAGTCTGAGCAAGAGCTGCAATAGCATCAGCGAGAGCACGCGTGTTGTTTCCAGCCATTCTGCACAAAACTTACTACATCAAAAGAGAATAATCGTTAAGTAAATAACAACTTGACAACAGACTGACAACAACAAGACTTGGCCGGACAGACCGACCTGCTCTGATACCACTAATATAACACCCTTCTACCCCAAAACAAAATATTTAAATAATATCAGAGTAATCATCGAGAAGGGTATCATATTTCATCATAATTCAAACAAACAGTGTCCTGTCCCGTAACACAGGTTAATCAACATCAAGAATAACATATAGTATTTCGCAACGGAATTTAAACTTCATATTTCAAAATCATAATTTTTACTTCATAAAAATAATTTTCTCCATCCTAAATTTCAACATCATATAATGAGAAAACATTTATCAAAGTAATAACATAACAGAAAACAGTTTAACAAATAAACCCCGTCCCAGAGTTACATGACACAGAGCAGGACACATAGACCAAAACCACTTCTAAGGAACACTAAGGCACGCTCCGAGACTCATGAAAAACTCCTCTTGCACTGCAAGCCTATTCTTTATCATCTGCAAGTTACTCACGAAAGAGGCAACATTTCCAAGCAGGAAGGGTGAGTAATCATAATATATCATAAACATACAAGAATATAGAACATAAATAAATTAGTACAATATATCATGACATCATCAACTATAAAATTCAGCAACAACAACAACCCGATCATGAAATTAGGCAACACCAACACAATCATGAAATTCATCCAGAATATGCAATTCTAACCATCCTGATATGCAACATGCATGTGGTACCAATTTCATCATGAGATGGATACATGACCATCAACCCTCCACAAGGAGCACATCGTAAATCATCGAGACACTTCAATCCACACAATGGGATTGAAGCAATTAAATAGGCCGAAGCCCCATCGTGAATGTTATGAAATGCAATGATGCGCTACATCGTAAAATTCATCAAAATAATTCGCATCATTCATTTCACATCAGCAAACCAATCATCAAATAATCATATATATCATCATGACATTACACCCAGAACACTGGTTCTATAACTACTCTGACACATCAAGAATTGACCCGTACCCGGTAAATTATGAGGCAATTACAAGGTTAATTCATAAATTCATTTATAAAATATATTGCATTTTTCTCATTTTTATTCATCAAAATAAAGTTCAGTTTATGCTCTTTCCGACGCTTCAAACGGAATGCGAATCGGACTTACGGTTTGAAAGTTATGGATTTTTAAAGAATTAAAATTTGGCAACCAAACAGTGTTAATCGGTTAACCCATAGTGTTAACCGGTTAACGCCTGCGAAACTTTAGAAAAACACCAAATTTTCAATGGTTAGCCGGTTAACCCATAGCGTTAACCGGTTAACACACATTTTACAGCAGTTTTCTGCTACTCAATGCAGATTGCACTCCAACCATCAAAACTCCCAAATTTCACTACGGGATTCATATTAATCCACCCCAAAACCATTCTAACGCATCAATCAAAACACAATAACATCGAGGCAACAAATTATACAATCAATTATATGATTCAACACTTTTTTATCACTCTAATTCATCAAGATTTCACTCATAAACTCAACCTAAATCAAAAACCACTAAACTCACTAAACTCTTACAAATCTAATCTACTCATAATCCAATTCTTATACCATTACAATAGATTATGAAAACTCCCCATACCTTAGAGAATTTCTCCGCTTAACACTCTTCTCTGGGGTTCTCCACAGCCTCCTGACTCTGAGCTTCTTCTTTCTTCAGAGCACTTCACCAAACACGATAGCAAATGAGAAAACTGATCGAGTATTCCTTTTTACCAAAACACATCCCAGTTAAGTCTTTTCCCTATTTACCCTCATATATTTCACAAAAGGACCACCTTACCATTTTTCTTTAATATATTTTTTAATAATAATAATAAAATAGTATAATAAAACACTATTTATCCTTATTATATAAAAATACTCTTTTTCTCCAAAATTCTCTAATTAATCCAAACTCTCCAATTTTTTTCTAAATTAATTAAATAAATGACTAAATAATTAAATTTAGATTTTCGGGATGTTACAGGATGGCCTTATCACTTTGATACATCACAGGACCTGCAGTAGTAATAGTTATTTGTGCCATTCTAACTTGAAGAGGAGCTTGTGCTGGATCATAGAAAATGGTCACCGTC
The DNA here is from genome assembly GCA_963966055.1 of Lathyrus aphaca. Lineage (NCBI taxonomy): Eukaryota > Viridiplantae > Streptophyta > Magnoliopsida > Fabales > Fabaceae > Lathyrus > Lathyrus aphaca. The sequence goes on along the minus strand of OZ014522.1, from coordinate 284,771,437 downwards.
GAAACTTCTTTCTCTTTTGCAACTCTATCAAACTGTAGGATCCCTTCATCAGTCATGCTTTATACCCATGTTCTCAATTGCTCACAACCATTAGGAGCCTCAGCACAATCTGGACAATCATTCTTACAACCCGGAAATATACCCTTCTAGGCCAAACAAGCTTTGACAGTACTCAATGGAGTTTACAGGTTATTGACATCATGCACTAAATTCAGATTCTTTTCATCATCAATTTCCCTAGTTGTACCTCCATGAGGAGACATAGGGTTTTGTATCACATTCGGAGTTGGAGCGAAATTAATCGCTTTGGAATCTATTAAATCCTGAACAATATGCTTCAAGGCTTTACAGTTCTCTATAGTGTGACCGGGGGCTCCGGAATGGAATTCGCACCGGGCGTTTGCATCATAGCCTTCAGGGATTTGTCTCGGTCTTGGAGGTTGTAAAGTTCTAAGTTGGACCATTTGGAGCTGGAGAATATTCTGAAATTACTGTGAGTAAGACATGGGTGGAATGTCAAGATGCCTTTCTCTAGCCATTTGAGAATAATAGGGACGAGGAGCCCTCTGTTGTTGATAACCTTGATGGCATCGCGGTTGCGATTGCTGAACCTGTTGTTGATTAGACGGAGCTAAAATGGTAATAGGAGCCACTTGCTGATAAACACCTCTATTGCCTCTGCTTCTCTTTGCATACACAGCTCCGGTTTCTCCTTCCCTCTTTTTTACAAAAGGTTTTTTGATACCGGATGCTGAAGCACCACCATTCTAGATCTTTCCCTGCTTAATCCAGCTCTATATTCTCTCACTAGTTAAGATAATATCTGAAAAACTGCTTGAGGAACACCTAGCCAACCTTTCCATGAAGTTCCCTAGAAGGGTATCCATGAAAAGGTCCACCATTTCTCTTTCTAGAAAAGGGGGTTGCACCCTGGCGGCCACCTCACGCCATCTATGTGCATAATCTTTAAAACTTTCTAAATTCTTCTGCGCCAAACTCTAGAGTTGAGTGCGGCTAGGTGCCATATCAATGTTGTACTGATATTGTTTAAAAAAAGCTTCCCCTAGCTCTTTCCAGCTTTGAACAGAGCTCCTCTCGAACTCTATATACCATTCCAATAAGCCTCCAGAGAGATTGTCTTGGAAATAGTACATCCAGAGTTTCTCGTCCCTAGTATGGGCATCAATCTTTCAGTAAAAAGCCTGCAGATGAGGTTTGGGGCAGGTGTTACCATTGTACTTATCAAACGTTGGTGGCCTGAACTTGGGAGGAATGACCAATCCAGGGACCAAGCCCATATCAGATACATTTATCCCAAGAGTGTCTCTACACTCAAGGGCCTTAACCTTTACATCCAGCAACAAAAAGTCTTGAAAATTTCTCTCAGTGCCAAACCCCATATCATTATTAAGAGGAGGGAACTGATCCTCTTGTCGGTCTTCCACCGGAATAAGAGTTTGTGTGCCAGTCTCTGGAACTGGAGGTCCACCTTCTCCATTGTTGTTGGGGGGATTCCCTTGAGCATCTAGAGTGACCACATGAGGGTCAGCCTGGGGAGGAGTAAGCCTCTGCATGGCATTCCTCAGATCCTGCTGTCCTTGGGCCATACTCTGCATCATAACCATGAATTCCCCCTTCCGGGTGAGGAATTCATTGATTTATATATGTATTGCATCCATGATAGCTCTTTGTTTGTTGCGGGTTGCATACCGATGAGGAATATTTTGTCTGAGGTGACGGGTTTTGGCCACTCTCGCAATCTTTACATGGAGAATAGATAAGTTAAGTAACCTGGAGAAACCTGCAAAAGAAGAAAATAAATGAAAATGATATGTATGCAATGATGTGTTCCTCTTATCCTCAAGGTTTTGTTTTACTTTTCCCATTCCGTCATTAAGAGAATAGCGTTTGAAAGAAGACCTTGTTTGGCATTCAAATGTGAGGTGGCAGTATTTAATATCTCGTGTCCCTGCGAAAGATAACAACTAGAGATTTAAGGCAAACCAAAAGAAACTGAAATAACAAAGGTCCCCATAGGGTACAAGTTCATACATCAAAGAAAGAAAGGTACATCAGTAAGAGAGGAATCCCACAACAGACATGTGGGTAATCCAAATCATATGAAGACAAGACTAAAGCCTAGGAAGATCTACACCCTGCAACCTCCAGCTAAGGCGTTTGACACCTTGAAGCAACTAGACTATGTCTAGATGGTCTGGTTCCTGTATGAGCTTTTGAATCAGGAGATCCCTAAGGTCAAAGGAGGCATGCAACGCCTCAATTTGTTATAGGAACACCTTTTCACTCTCCTTGTTTGAAATTTACTCAGTCTTGGTCTTCTTGACATCAGCTCTAAGCCTCAACTCCTCTATCTCTTTCTGAGCATCCTTCACTACCTGTTGACTCTCTGTTATATCTTGAAGATGACTCTTCTCTTGGTGGTGGGCCTTTTGAAGGAGCTCTCCTTTCTCAGCTAAAGAATCCTGAAGGCCTTTGATCTCTAACTTGTATTTGACCTCTAACTCTTTCTGCTTCTTCAAGTTGTCTTCCCATTTCTCTTGCCATAAGGTTATAGTTTCATTAGCTTCATTCAACTCTTTCTTATCTTTTCGGAGCTGGATCGCCTTGTGAGTTTTAGCTAATCCTCTTTTCTTGAAATAGAGCTCTCTCTCCTGAAAGTCTTGCTGCTTGAGCCTGACCATTTCTTCAGCTTGGTGAGCCCTCTCTTCCAACTTCTGGTTTTGAATCTTCAACTTCTAGCATGAGCTGTTGGCTTCTTGATTCTCCATTCTGAGTTCCTTAACCAAGGCCTCCAATTTCTGATATTCCTGAAGAAGGACTGAAGTCATAGGGACTACTTCCTTAGGGTAGAGAGGTGGTTCCTTATAGAATAGGAGCAACAAAGTCTCTACACGATCTTCCAACTAGGTGGCGAAAGGATCATAAGTCATTGGATCTACTCTCCCAAAGTCCTTCATTCCTTTCATCATTCTATCCTCCCAAGATTGGGATTCTAGTATGCTCATCTTCAAGTTACCTTCTGCTGGAAAGTATAGCGACTTATTTATCTCTTCAACCAATGGTAAAGCTCTCAAAGGATAACCAAATTTTTTTCTAGACAAGACATGATTAGAATTGATTCCACCTTTCCTTCTTATCAAGGGTACATTTGGAAAGCTACCACAACTAACCATGATTTCTTTGCCTAAAAGATCCCTGTTGCATCCCCAAGCAATGTCATCTGAGGTCAAGCCCATCAATCTTTTGGACCACTTCCAAGATTGTTTCAAGTCCTTAAAGGGTCCTGATTTTGGGAGTTGCCTTACAAACTAGTCAGCAAACAAGGGAGCACAACAGTTCACATGTCCCTATCTCTTTTAATTCCTGTAATGAACCCCATAGTAGAAGTCACCCAGCAATGTATGCACTGGGTTTCTTTTGACAAAGATGGTGATAGCCTCCATACTGATTATTTCTTTCTCTCCTGGGAATAAGTTTATCCCATACACTATCATGGATAGTAATGCTCTGAAATCTGCCCATTTGTTTCCCGATGCCATAACTTGAGCTTCTGTGATGAGAAACTCCAAAGAAATCCCCTTACACTACCTGGCTTCTAACCCCATCTTGAATATGAGCATACTCAAGTGATAGGCAATAGTAATGTCTTCATAAGGAGGGCTCATCTATGAAGCATAATAAGGCATACCTTCTCTAATGGGAATATTCAGGATACTAGAGACCTCTTCCAATGTAGGTGCCAGAATGTAATCTTGGAAAACAAATACTCGTAGTTGTGGATCATAGAATTGCAACAAGGAATGTAGGTTATCCCTCTGATCAACTATTGGCTTATTCACATAATCCAAAATCTTTCCATACTCTCTTTTGAAGTCATCAAGAACTTTGTCATTCATCAAGTTGATCAACTTCTGAATACCCTCTATCTCTGGTTGTGGGAAAGTATAGTGAACATTCTTCTTTCTTTGAGTCTCCATCTTGAAGCAACAATGTGATCGGGAATCGGAAGTAATATGAACCCTGAGAATAAAAGGAACACATATGATTAATGATGTCATGATGCTTATGCAAGGCAATGCATGTGATCAGTGATGTGTCTGTGTGGTGTCAATCATATAATCAAGTGTTTGTGCAGGGTCACAATATCACCACAAACATCTCTCTGATCAGAGGTTCAAATATCAGAATCAATGTGTAACAGAACAAATCACAATACTGAAGCATGCTGGTACATTGGGTGTGTTGAAGGTTAAGGTTCCTACAATCCTATAAACCCCTCCCAATCTCACGGGTGTGCTACTCGGGTCAACATCATGGACTCTCAAAGCTGAATAGCAATAATACATTCACCATCTCCGAGAAATGGCTCATGACCAAATCAGGGAATAGGTTTGGCATTATGTACTACTTAGAGAGGTCTCAGCTGAGTCCAAGGAAACAAGCATGCCTCACAAGTCCCCCAGCTTCAAGCACTGACTCGAGAAACAATAGTACATTCATACCGAAGGGTACAATACTATCGTCATACGAACAGTTTGCTTTAACTGGATTCCTATGAGAGAACCAGGCCATCCTATGAGAGTGCCCAGTGGGCCCTCGGATGCGAGTGGATTTTCCAACAAATGTGGTCTGCCACTGTCATCACTGGAGAGGGATGTTTTCATAAAGATTATCAATGTTCGGTCCCCTGACTGCACATAACTATCAAGGTTGTGTATTTCCCCAAAAAGATTACGGTATCAATACATTTCCAAGAAGGTCGCAAGTCTGGGTGTGGAACTCACTACTACCAACATAGCAAGATGCCATGAAGCCAAAGTGGAACCACTCTAAGTCCTAGGGTGCACTCGAGCCCCGGTTACGAGCTCATCTCACAGTAACCCCATCCCACAGAAAAATGAAACCAGCAAAGTCCAGTATATATGATGCATGTGAAAATAAATACTGAAAGTAGTAAACAAATGTTGTAAAGTAAACTGTAAATGAAAACAGTAAATAAACACTCAGCATACACATAAACACCCAGAGAAACAAAAGCAAACAAGCGGTAGGATTGACTCTATGAGGGAAACTAGAGATTCTGGGTTCGATCCCCAGTAGAGTCGCCAGCTGTCGCTCCCGGGATTTTCATTCTAGTACAAACGCGAAAGTGGCACGGAAAAGGTAGAATCTCCAGCCAGGCATTTTTATCCCGAATGGAATGGGAAAGGTAATGCTGCACAAACCTGAGGAAGAAGGAAATGACAAGGTCCTACAAACCAAATATCTAGGTTCGGGAGTCGGTTACGACCTGGGAAGGTATTAGCACCCCAGACCGTCCGTCGTACCCGACGGGATCCACGCTTGCTTGTTTGTTTTAAAAGGGTGAGAAAATAAAGTTGTTGCTGAATAAAACTACTACGGGAACTGGAACTGCATATGTCTATGCTCAGGTGTTGCAGGCTCAACTTGTGCGAGTGCGTTTACCATCTTACATGCGAGACAAGTCGTCGCAAGTTCGTGTTGTGAGTGAATGAGATGAGAAGAGAAGTTCCCGCAGGAAAGTCGCATATTGATTGTTGTTTGCTTTTTAAGAGTTTTGTATGAATTTGGCACAAGGAAGTGAATTCAAACTCTTTTCCATGGAATGTGTACTTGCTACTACATTCCAAGATGGAATAATAGAACAAGCACACCAAGTAAGGAGAATTTATCCAAGACTTGTTTCCAAGGATTAGGGTTTAAGTTCACTAGCGTTTTAAACTTATTAGATGTTTTTGTAGTTTGTGAAGAAGTATCTTTTAGATTTTGTTTGTGAAAATAATCTCTTGATCATACTTGTACATCATTCTAGACAAGCCCAAACTATTCCAAGATGGAATGAATGTAAGTTCCCCATGGAATACGGCTATACACAAGACATTCTTTCATGTCTTTTTGATTTTGTTTGAAGATGAGAAAAGAAGACTCAAGAGGAAAAAGGTCAAAGCTAAAGGGGGACTAAAACACAACCCTAAGTTATCTTATTATGTACAAAAGGTGATCCTATGGTTTATGAGGTATTCTAAACCTAAGTAAAAGAAAAGCAAGTTAGATTTATACTTACTTCCTAAAGAAGTTAAGTTGAATCTAAAGAACAAAAGGGAAGCCTATGAGCATAGCACCAAGTGCTAAGGCAAATACAATTAAAAATGCATAAGAGATAAGAATGAAGAATGATTACCTCAATCTTTCCCTGTACAAAACAAATGTTAGCATGATGAAGTAATTTGAACAATTATAACATGGAAAACTTCAATTAAGAACTCACATTAACTAATAAAGAACTAATGAACTTCTAAACCTAAAAATCAAGGTCTAAAGAAATCTACAAGTTGGCTAACTTCTAAAGGCAGGAGCTAAGTCATATTAAAAATATCTAAAGGGATAAAGTGAATCAAATTCAAACTATGCCCTAAAGTGTTATTAAATCCTAATGGAACCTAAGGATGACTTAAAAGGGAACCTAAGTGTTTTATCATATTAAAATCTCCTAAAATCAAAGGTAAGTGCAAAGTCCAGAACTTAACACTAAATAAAAGTAAAGGATGAGATTAGATCATATGAGAAAGAAGAGATTCAAATTAAGGAGATTCAAACATGAGATGGAAAGATGAAAGGATGAACATGGAAACATGGTTTTAGAAGTGGAACAAATGACTCACAAAATACTCACAAATGAAGTGGTAAGAAGTGTCTTAAGGCTAAGTGTCACAAATTAGGGTTTTAAGGACCTTTAGGTGACAAATGAGGTTCAAAAGAATGCAAAAGGGTCTAAACTTGAGGTAAACATATGGAGATGATCACAGTACATTCATGAGACACAAAACAATGATATTACAAGACTAGCTTATGTACAAATGCAATTTGAGATGGCTAAGATGAAGGGAGAAGTGAAAGTAGGTCAAAATGGAGCATATGTGACTTGTGACTCAAGAAAAACCTAAGAATCAAAGGTAAATACCTAAGGAGGGTACTCAACACATGAAGACATCTCATACGACCTATAATACTCAAAATTAAGATCTCAAGATAATGGCATAAATACCTTATTCCAATTGGATCAAAGGAAGTGAAGGAAAGGATAAAAAAATGTGACTTATGACCTAAACAACTTAGAAAAATATCAAATGTTCTTGAAAAAATTATAAAACTTGACAATCAAGTACAAAATCCAGGAGGTGACTTATGCCCAAATATTCTCACAAAAATTCATATTTTTGAATGGTCAAATGAGGTGTGGAATGAGATTAGGGTTTATGTGTATACATGTGAAAGAATGGGACCAAAACATGACTTACAATTACCTAAAAATTAAAACAAAAATATTTTGGAGAAGTTTAGGGAGTCATATGAATAATGCAAGAAGAATGAATAATTTATCATTTATTGTTTAGGAGAAAGAAAATGGACAAATTTATTGGTCAGAAAAGAGGAAAATAGAAAGAAAATTAATTGAGAAATTAATTCTGGTTTAAAAATAAAATAAAAATAAAAGAAAAAATTATAGAAAATTCAAGAAAATATCAAAGATCATGTGTGAATTAATTTGGGATTTTTAGATGTTTTTTGGTATTTTACAAAATCAGAAATGAAAATGAAATAGAATTGAATAAAAGAAAATAAAAGGAAATAAATTGTATGGGCCTGGGGGGTGGAAACATAAGAAAAATGAACTAGACTGGGCCTAAGGCAAAAGCGTGGGGGTGCTATTAGAAGCTGAAGCCAAACTCCAAAGGCGCTGGGTTCAGGAAGCTATGGTGGAGACTCAGGTCAACTTGTTGACTTCATGAGGACTCTTGGATCCATCCTACGTTTCATATTGATCCCCGTAAGAATGAACCATCAAATAGAAAGAAGGACACGTGGAAATGAACTTAGGGAAGCATGCATACAATCATTCAGGAACCCTAACCCTAACACGTGAAAGGAGTGTGATTCATTAATGCGCTAGCACATTCACAGGCCTTGGATCACAAAAGATCAACGGATACAACTTAAAGTTGAAGGATAATTAGGGTTACTGTTCCGTCACCGGAGAAGACATCCGATCATCTTCTCCAGTGACCTGCATCTAGGGAAAAGTTCAAAACCTAACTAAAATGAAATCTAAGGTCATCATTGTGTTCGCCTCAATGAGTACATCACAAATCCAGGTTCATAATCCATTTATCCTTCATATCCATTGCAAATTGAAGCAATCAAATCCAACCTAAAAATATGAAACTAAGCATTTAGGATGCCTATCAACTAGCCAGGTACCACAATGTTGTTATTGATTTTGTTGAGAAAAACTAGAGAGGATGATATAGGTATGCTCTATGCTTGTCCTTGATCCTCAATCGAGTGAAATAAACACTCAGAAGTTATGGAATCTTGATGAATTGAAGGCAATGCAGAAAAATGCAGAGGCTTGTTCTTGAGGTTTAGATGAAATGAGCTATGGAGGTTGATCACAAGATGATGATGAAGCTGAATTGATGATGATTGAGATGTATCAATGGAGTCTGAAGCTTGCTTGAAGCAAAAACCAAAAGAAACTTTTCCCCAAACCAGAGGAAATCAGAGAGAGAGTGATGAAGTTTTCTGTGTGATTTTGATCCAAATGAAGCTCTTAGTGCAATTCTGTTATAGAAGATCCTTTTATATCCATAGTTAGTTATAACTAACTCTAGTTGATGGTTAGAACTAGAGTTAGTTCTTAACTTAAGGTGCAAAGCTCAATTTGAAGGTGTATAGTGTAATGGTGTAGCTGAATTGACTTGCTCGACTATAATCCAATGCAGTGATGTTCAGGTTGCTTATGATGAGGATTAATGGAATGCAAGGTGATTGAATTGATCAAGGATGCAGCAATGCAATGCTTATCATTTTGCTGAATTTTCATGCAAGGATGCATGGCAATTTGCATGATCATGCAGGCAGGTGATGACTTGCACCCTTTGAGTGAAGCTTGACACTCAATGCAATCTGAATGAAGCATACACACTCAACTAAACTAAATTGAACACTTGATTCCATTTCTTGCTCTGCAAGAAAAGCAGTTGCACTTTGTGATCTTGAATTAGATATAACTTCCTGACCAAGGCACCAATTCATGCAATATTTGTGCTCAAATTGAAGATGAAGATGCATAGCACAAGTTTGGTGTTTGGTACAAGATGGATTGTGACCTCTAAACATCTCAAAATGGTCATTGGAATTCATTCCAAGAGGCTGCATAATGGGCCTGCATACTTTGCTTTGCCTTGTTCCATTGATGCCTACACATGTTCAGTTTCATGGTTGCCGCTTCAAGCCAATATATGTCCATGAAATAGGGTTCAAATAAGAATTTGGTAAACAAGAAACTTGTAGCAAACATGGCAAGGAACAACTTTGATGTTGGAGGTTTTTTCATTTGAAGTCATCTTGATGGATAAAAATGGCTTGACTTGTGGCACACCACCTGTTTGACAAATTTCCTGGCAGGGCGCACGCGCAGGCTGCAAGGCATGCCTTGCCTCTTGCCCTGTTTTTCCTTGATTTGCCAAACTTTGCAAGATCATAACTCTCTCAATTTTAATGCTATGAGTGAGTCCCACATATGGATTTGAAGCTTAAGATGCCCTCTTTAATTTACTCAAGGTAGAATTTTGAAAGCTCTTGTATTTTGGGAGAAGGCCTATCTTGAAATGGCTGCAAAAATGGCCAAAACTTGCCATTTTTGGAAACCCTAATTTTCCAAAAATGGTAAGTTTTGGTTTTTCTTAATTTATCTTGATTCCTCCATCATTTATTAATCATATTTGAACCATAAAATACTTGTAACCCTAATTTCATGATTTTGATCTCAAAAAGTCAGGAGTTGACTTTTTCCTCAGATGGTTGACTTTTCCCCAATTCCTTGATTTTCAATCATCTGGACAATTGAACCACTTCCAAAATGTTTCTATGGATGAAATTTGAACCCTATGCACATGACATCATATAGAGGACAATGGAATCAACTTTGGATCAAAATTTCACTAGGAAGCCCAGTAGAATTGAAACCCTAATTTGGCCCCTTTTCATTAGGAGATGTTGCACTGCTTGCCTCCTTTGATTAATTCAATTATTTTCATGATTTATGGCTTCAAATGAGGACTTGTGGGATGTTGTGAACCCTTTACACAAGGTTTAGAAGCTTTGTGGACCCTTGGTTGTCTTTTCATATCCTTCTATTGCTCCAATCAATGATCACATACCTATGCCCCAGCTATGATGAACATGATGCAATATTTTTTATTGTTTCATGAACTTGTTTATGCTAGATGCTATGCAATATGTTGAGAAAATGAGAGGGCAAATTTTGAGGTATTACAGTTATTGAGGTTTATGAAAAGTTTTCCAAGTTCGTATTTTGTTGTTAGAATAACTTGTGAAGGATAAGTTGTTTGTTGAGAAGGGTTGTTTTGAGGTAGAGTGTTGGAGAGCCAGAGTAAGAGTTAGTTGAGGTTACAGTATGATTTTGTTTGACTCTGACAAGCGGTAGATAGAATGTTGGATAATAATATGATAAGTTGATATGTTATTAGTACTTGGTCAAAAAGTTGTAGTTGGTATTACACGATGAGAGAGGAATTATGGAAGTAATTGTCTTAACCATGGATTAGAAGTGGATGAGAGTGAAATTGTGTTGAGTACCCGATATTATTATTGTTGCGATTGGAGATTGAAGTGTTTGGTAATCACATGAGCATACAATTCCAATTTGATCGGGAAGAGTGGAGTATGAAACAAATAATATTGTCGGAATGTCTGAGGTAGGGAGTCAGGAATTTTCCTATGTTTGCATTGATAGTTAAAGAGTTGAAATTGAGTTAGCAGTCAAGAGACTTGCATTCGGATATTGAGATATGTTAAGTGAATTGTTATAATTGTGGTGAAGGTTAGAAAGAGTTAAAGTTAGATGTGAACTTCATGGAATGGATAGCTGCGAGTAATCAGAGTGCGCAACGGAAGAGTGAAGTGGTGTAATATTTTGTATGTAAATGGCTAGTAAAGGCCCAAGATATTGAGCAATAAGACATGTTGAGGTATTGAGACTATTGGACATCCCAGAATGGATGGATAATGGTAAGAGGTTATCTACATATCGAGAATTGCGGGATATGCAGAGATATTAATATATGTGATGTATGTGCTTTATCAGTGTTGAGGTATGATCATGTTGTTTCGGTGGAGAAACTGCAAGGTTAGTCCATTATCAGTGTTGTTGTAGCTAGACGATGTGTATCATGAAATTTTGGTGTTTGTCCTCATTGTCTCCTCGTTACCTTTGGTGATGGTACGAGTGCGAGTAACTAATTCCTATGATGGGGATTAGGGAAGTGTTAACTATGATGATGGTAACGATTTTTGTTGTGTTCTATTTCAGGTGTATACCTGCGTGTTGTGAATTGATGATTGTGGTCTTTTTATTGTTTTGGTAGTTTTCTTGGCACTAATATTGTTGTTTTGGATTAATTATAGAATTGCATGTTATGGTAAGGGAGTGATTAGTCGGGTGCGAGAGTATATCCAAGTAGTTCCACTGAATACAATTTTTGAGGACGAAAATAATATAAGTGGGGTAGAGTTGTAACACCCCTATTTCATAAATTATTAAATAAAATAATTATTATGAATATGGGTGGTATTTTTGAAATTGTAAGTAAGGAATTTTTTTATTTAAATAATAATATGATAATAATGTGGTATTATTTGAATATTGTTATTAAATAAATAAAATAATAAGAATTGGAGGTCTAATGGGCAAGGTGGTAAATTGGTATTATTTTATGAGAAGAGAAAGTGATTCATTTTGATAGATCGTGCTTTTGTGAAAAATGGAGGAAACTGACTCTGGAGAAAGAGGAAAGGAAGGAGAAATTCAAGATACCTAAAGCCCCAAGATCAAGAGTTTGCAAGGAATCCATGGAATTCGAGGTAAAGGGGGAGAAAGGGTTCTTTATTGGTGATCTAACATGAAAGGGTAGTGGAGAGGTCCTTACTCTCTTAGGGAATATATAATTTTGATCTATCTTGATGAAATATGGTATGTGTATGAAATTACATGATTGATTGTAGTAATTGGAATAATTGTTGTGTGAATTATTTGGTGTGGTTAGTATGAAAACTATCTTATGAGTATTGTTGTTGTTGATGCAAATTAGGATGATGGAGTAAAATCTAGAATTCTCCAATTTGATTAATGACATTAGGTTGGAAGAATAAGGTAGTGTTAGAAGTATAAAATGAGTATGAGAACAATAATTGGACTGTTTTGAGTGATAAAAGTGAGTTATAAGTGATGGAATTCGAACTGGTATGAAAATGAGAGAGAAAAGTTATTTTTGGAAAAAGTGAATTTATGGGTGCAGCGCTCCTGACACGGGCCGTGTCACAGGACATGGGTGGTCGTGTCAGGCTACTGAGAAATGGTTTGGATGGAATTTTGGGGGTTTCCTTCAGAGGGCCTGACACGGGTGTCGCTCCCAAAGATTTGCATCCCGGTACAAGCGCGAACGGTCGGCGAAAGAGAAATGAAATGCAAAGAAAAGAGTCGCCAGCTAGGCATTTTTATCCCGAAGGAAAGGTAATGCTGCATAAACCTAGAAAGAAATGGATAAGACGGTCGTGAACCAGAGAAACTGAGAAAGGGGGTTGGTTACAACCTGGGAAGGTATTAGCACCCAGATTGTCCGTCGTACTCGACGGGATCCATGCTTAAAAGATTTGTGTTTAAAGGGGTAGTGTCAGTGCTATCTGTGTGCAACTGGTGGAAAAGAAATACAAGTGTCAGTGCAAAAGAATTGTGAAGTGAATACAAGGAGTGTCGGTGTAGGGAAAGAATGCAAAGCTTAAGATAATGAGGCCTAAAGAATGATACTGGAAGAAGGGGGGGAGACAGAGACTTTTGTTCGATAACAGTTAAGTTATGCCTACGTATCCTCTCGTGCAATGAGGAAGTCAGAACACCGTAGTTCGACTCAAAGAGACTGAAAGATGAATTGACTGATGAACTGCTTACTTGCCTATGCTCAAGTGTATGACCTGTCTGGCTCAGGTGCAAACTGTCTTGCATTAGAAGGAAGAAGCAAGTTCTCGATTATGAATGAATGAGATGAGAAACGAATCCCGGAGGAGACGATTATTGTTTGTTTTTGATGTTTTCAATCTTTTATTTCATTTTGGAGTTTGTCATAAGAAAATGAGCTTAAGCCTAAACCAAGGGTTAGTAAACTCATCACATCTTCCCTCTGATTAGGGGTAATAAGAATACCTTAAGTATGAAGTAAACACCTCACACTTAATCACCATGATGTAGGATTAAGATCATTAACCTACTTGCATTTATTTAGATGTTTTTGGAGTTTTTGTTTAGTGTTAAGTAATGATTTTAAGCCATAATCAAGGATTTAATGGACTCATTACACCATCCTAATAGAAGGATAATAGATTAGAACATTTAAGCTGAGGAAGGCTCCTCAACTTAATCCATGATTAGGGATTAACCTCATAACAAAAGAAAACCTTTGTTAGAGTGGATTTTAGTTAATGGTAAGGTTAAGAAATGGATTTTAGGGTTTGTAAGACAACTTGAAGGGGACTTGTCCATTAATACTAGGGTTAGTCCTTCTTAACCAATTAAGGAAGAATTAGAACCCTAATACAAGACCCAAGTTACAAGCTTGATGTCTTATTGATTATTAGATGAATTGATTAAAGGATTTAAACACATCAAGGGTTTAACAATTAGGATTAAAGTTATACACTCCATCCTAAGAGAAGGATGCAGGCATAATCTTAATCACAAAGCCTTTAAACATTTAAGGTTTAGTCCTTGATTATGAGGTGAGAAGAGAAGACACAAGAGATGACACAAAGGTAAAACTAATGGGGGGACTAATCAAACCGTAATTGTGATCATGCTTGGGTATTCCTAGGGTTTATGAGGCTTGCAAGATATCTTCAAGGAAAGCCACCAAGGAAGAAGCAAAGATGGAAAAAAAGAAGAAGCAGAAGAAGCAAGTCAACTTACTTCACTTGAGAAGATAAGTTGCTTGAAGAAAGAAGGTGAAGAAGGAGCATGAATGAGAAAGCTCACTCTAATACAAATACAAAATGCAGCAATGAATGCATAAGAGAGATGAGAAGATATTATGAGAAGTGAAGGCAGATTCACTTCTCAAAGTAACTTACCACCTGAAAAGTTAGTGAAAGAATGAAATGAAATGGAAATGAAATGAGATGCAAACCAAATCCAAAAGCAAATCCATGATGCAAATGATGCTAAGAGATGATATTAAAGAATGCCAAGAGATGTGAATGATCATACAAGTAATGAGGATGCAAATGAAGCATAAAGGAAGCATGAAAGTTCATGAATGCACATGTAATGAAATGAAAGCATAACATGGCAAATGGATGATGCAATGACCAAACATGATTCTAATGTGTCCTAAGATGTCTTATATGTCATGTGAATGCACAAAATGTCATGGCAAGTTCATGAATGCAAGCATATGCAAGATGTATGCAAGAGAAGATGAGAAATTAGGGTTTTCATACAACATGAGATGCAAAACTCAAAAACAGAAGCAAATGACAAGATAAAAATTTGAAAATTCAATGAAAAGAACCCTAACCCCATATGATATCACACCCCAAAGGATAATATCTAACTCTTAACCTAATGAAAGTTATGATTTTTCTAAGTTATCTAGGGTGTTAAGGGTGATCCTCAATGCAAAATGTCAAACAAATTGAAAATGAAAGATAAAAATGAAACAAAAATGTTTTTAGAAACTAGAAGGCATTCTTAGAACAATGAAAAAAGAATCATTCACAAACTCAACTTGGTTTAAAAGTTATAAATTTTTGAAGTTAGGGTTAGAAATGAACAAATTTAAGAACCCTAATTCAATGAAAAATGTCAAAAAATAATCAAAACCAAAAAGAAATTTGTATGGTGAGTTTGTAATTGTTTCTAAATATCCAAGAATGTTCTCTGAATTTTTTTTGTGATTTTTAAATACTTAAATGTATTTTTAATTAATTAATTTTCATTAATTAATTAAATAAAACATTTAAATGATTTAAAAATATTTTTTAATGCAAAAAATGAAAATAAAAATATTTTTGGGTTCTGAAAATTAATAAAATGTTTGATAAAAATTTTTAGAATGTTTTGATGTTTTTTACTATTTTTAAAAATTCGTATAAAAATAAATAAGAAAAATGCAATAAAAATTAAATAAATGGAAAGTATGCTGAATGGATGGTGGGGGTTGATTATGGGTTTGGGATCTGTTGACTGGAGCCACATCCAATGGTCCAAATTCAAACCTAACTAAATTAACACTAATGATCTAATCCTAGCCACACAATGCACGCGGGAACTGAAGATCTAACGGCCCACATTTAAAAAATGCCCTAACCCTAATTAATCAAGTTAATGACTTTCAGGTGGCCGGAAATGACCTCCGGTCATCTTCTTCGGCCAAACCTCCCCTGAATGATTCGCAACTCACTCCCTAGGCCATAAAAACATGCCAAAATCTCCAGAATTCATCCTCTAACATCAAACAACAATAATCCATGAACAAAAACAATTTATTTCACCCATACAAAGAGAATCGAAGAAGAACAAGTATAGGGCAAAAGTTTCAGAGCAACATGAAATGCTTGTTTCTGGCTCATTTTCGAAAATAAACACATCCCCATGATCAGGGCAACACATAGAACAACATTTTAACAAGAAAACAATGTTCTGGAAAAAAGTTAATCATGTTACCTGAGGTTGAGCTTTCGAATTCTGGGCTTTCTGGCCTCCTTCTTTGTGCTTTTCCACTCCAATGAATCCCTTGATGCTTCTGGGAAGCTTGAAACCAGTTTGTATGGAGTGTTTTGAAGGTTTCAGTTCAGAGGTGATGAAAATCGTATTTTGGTTTGAGGTGGTTTCAGGCTGTTTTGATGGGTGGGAAATGATCCTGGGATGATGCTGAGTTGTTTTGTGAAAGAAGTTTGAAGTTTTGTTAAGTCTGCTGAAAGTTTCGAAGAAAAATGCAAAGGAGGTGATTTTTGTGAACTTGTGCAATGCTGAGGATTCAGGCCTGGTTCTTGTGTGAAATGAGTTCCATAAGGCATGTATGTGAAGCTCTGATAGGTCAGAATAGCTGGTGTGGCTATGCTGATTGGTATGGGTGAAAATGCAAAAAAGTCAAGGTTGGTTGTACTTGAGGTATGGGCAAGTGGTAGGCTGGGATTTGGGCATGTCCTGGTTCAGCTGAGATCAAGGAATGTTTGTGAATCAGATTTGATGAGCTGTGGCAAGTGGATGAGAGGTTTTGTACCATTTTGCAAATTCATGAAGTTTTGGCCCCTTTTGGATTTCTTCATGTGCAAGTCATGAAATTTTGAGATTCTTGGGCCAATTCTGAGTTTTAGGCATTGCATAATGTTTGTATGATGGTTAGAAGTCAATTTGAAGTCACAAAATGAATTGGCAAGAGGTTTTGCAAAAATCCCTCTTTGGTGCATTCTTGAAAATTATGTGATTTTTGCCAACTTTGGAAAACCATAACTTGAGTTCCAAAATGAATTATATCTTGTTCTTGTACTTTTTGAAAAGGAAATGATCCAATCTAAAACTTTCATGACCAACGATTTTTCATTTGAAGCATTTTTGGTTGAGAAAGAGGAGGTTGAAAAACTTCCCCAAAATGGAAAGTTTACATTACAAGTCATTTCCACTTTTGGCAACTTTTGGTTTTGCTCAATTTTATTCAAATTTGTGAACTTATAAGCACTTCAATGATCAAATAAAGACCATATGACTTCAATTTGATGAAAAATCCATTTTGGTTCCATGTTGAGGGGCCTCAGATGCCCTGATTTGGCTCTGACTTGCTCAAGAAGCTACCCAGTGATCAGATGACTTCCACAATGAATTTCTACATAAAACTTGGTATGTATGATCCTTATATCATATTAAGACCAATATAAATAAGAATGACCAAAAAATATGGAGTTATGGCCTCTGAAACCAAAACCCTAATTTCAGGTCATATGTGCAATTAAACCCTAGCTCTGCTTCCATGCTTTGCCAGTTCTTGTGATTTTTTGACTTCCTTGATCTTTGGAGGATAACATATGATGATTGAACATACATGGACCCTCTTGAGATGATTGAAGACCTTTGGAGTGGCTCAGATGGATCTTGGATGGCTCAAGTCACAAACCCTAGATGCAGATGAACTTGAACTAATGCAGTGAAACAAAAATGCCACATGATATGATATGATTGAACTAATGCAAATATGAAAGATCACAAGCCATGGTGTGAACTTAGTGAGGGCAAATTTGGGGTGTTTACAGCTGTCCCTATTCAAACATGAGTTAGTTGTGCAGGATGTAAGCGACGGGCTTAACAGATGAACAAGATAACTTGTGGTTGAATACCAAAGACAATCCAAAATTTGCACTCACTGAGAGAAGAAGAAAAGGGATATAGATTGTAAAAGGAAGTATAATCTGATTATAAAGTGCGGGCAATGGAGGACGACCATCGAGCAGAGGACGACTGTTGGGGATGGAGCAATGACGGGGACGACCGACATGCTGGGGAAATAAAGGGATCATGACGGGGACGGCCATCAAGTAAAGAAACAAGACTCTCTAGGGATAAAAATAAAGGCAATGATGGGGACGACCATCAGGTTCAGAGAATAAATAACGTAATGATGAGGGACGGTCATCAAAGGTGAAGGACGATCACCTAGCAGGGGACGGTTGCTCTGTTGGGGATAAGGATGAGGGACGGTCATCCTAGGTGAAGGACGATCACCTGGCAGGGTACGGCTGCCGAAAGTATCACGACATAAGATGAATGTCGGATAGAAAAAGTCGACGATGGGGACGGCCATCGGATAAGCATGATGAAGGACGATCATCAAGAGGTGAAGGACGATCACCTAGCAGGGAACGACTGCTCTCGGGGTTTATCATGACATAGGACGAATGTTAGATAACAAGATCAACGATGGGGACGACCATCGGATAAAAATGATGAAGGACGGTCATCAAAAGGTAAAGGACGATCACCTAGCAGGGGACGGCTGCTCAAAATATCACGACATAGGACGAATGTCGGATAGAAAAAGGTTCCGATAATGGAGACTCCGCTGGGAGACGGATGAGGGACGGTCATCCAAAGATGAAGGACGATCACCTGGCAGGGTACGGCTGCCGAAAGTATCATGACATAGGACGAATGTCAGATAGAAAAGAAGTTTTGCTTTCTACTGGGGAATAGTAAACACAAACGAGTGTCTATATCCAAGAAATAAAATGTATAAGTGTTTGACACTGTGTATAGATTAAAGATGCGGACGAGCATCCTTAAGATTACGATACGGATGAGTATCGGTAGAAACAACTGCTGACACATGTTCAGAGATGATGGTACAGACGAGTACCAACTGGTTAACAAAGAACATGGACTAGTGTTGCATCTGAGGGGAAATAAGTGTGTATACAAGATACGGACGAGTATCTGTATGAGTAAAATTAATCATGAGTGAGACACAGATGGGTGTTCAACTTGCTGGGGAGAGTATGACACGGACGGGTGTCACGAGAGAAAATGTATAAGTTATGAACTTATAAGTGCAAAAGGTGTTCCGGTGACCTGTGGGGATAAGATGACACGGACGGGTGTCGACAAAAGTGTATTATAAACAAGTGTTTGGTTTACAATAAGCTATTAGGCAACCATGCTGGGAAGTGGTGACACGGACGGGTGTCAAGAGAGCGTATAAGGTTTCTGTTTGTGGGTTATACCTGCAGGGATATGACACAGACGAGTATCGAATGAACATGTATTTGTGTTTGAGAGTGCAAAGAGGACGCTTTGGCTTTCTGCTGGGGAAATTGAGATGACACGGGCGAGTGTCGGGACAAGCAAGTTATGTATAAGTATTTGTTTATAGAGAAATATTCTGGCGGCTCTACTAGGGAACGATGACACGGACGAGTGCCAAAAGGAGTATGTATCTGGTTTTGAGTGTGCGAAGGGACGCTTTGACGGTCTGCGGGGACTGTGAGTCTTTTATATACATTGCTGATGAAATATTAGTATTCACACGTGACTAATTCAAAACATGACTTGTGATTATGCAATATGTTTGATTTTTGTCGTAATGCTCCGTATTAGACGGAATGCTATGCTCTGAGGGATAAATGGTGTGAATGTTATGATTATGCAAAAGATACCGATTCGGGATTCGAATCCCGCTGCTGTGAAGATCTCCGATTGATCTGCTTGAAAGAATATCCCAGCTGGGGATGAGATCATTGGTAGATCTGATATATGGCTCTGCTTGGGGAAATAAGTCACTGATAGACCTATCTTAATAATGAGGAGCCCAGCTGGGGATACGGAAGCCTTCATCACTTCGTCGTGCGGGAGATTCAGACATTGCTCTTCTGGGAGAGGCTGGAGCCCTATGGGGAAATGGTCCCCTGTCTAGCACTTGGCTGGGGAAGAGAAAGATCACTGAACGATCTTCCTATAGATTTCTGCGGGGATCCTGCCGAGGATGATACTTGACAACTCAGTTGGGGATATGAGCCCCTTCGGGTACTTCTCCGACAGATGTGCTGGAGAAGTGATGCCTGGCAGCTCTGATGGGGAGAGAAAATTTCAGGTGATGTCTGAAAGATGTGCTGAGGAAACAATGATTTAGTAACTTTGCTGGGGAGAACCTTTCATGCCCCATGTTGCACTCTGAATACCTGCAAACCTGTTAAGACAAAGAAGCGCACAAGTACCCTGAGGTATCCCTTACTGGATCCCATCATAGGAGTTCAGACACTCCCGGGAGTAAGTAATATATTTCATGCAAGCATGTGATTAGAAAGGCACATATGTTTTTATGCAACCATTTTATCAAGGATATCAGACATTTTTGCAAATGGAATAAAAATATTCAAGACGAAGTGTGACTGAAAATCTGATTTTATTTATTTGTATGCCCTGGATTAGCAAGTACAGTCAAAGAAACAAATCCTCTGAAATGAGGAGATTGTTACAAAATTGAGAAACAAAATGGTGGTTGCAATGTTGACGATGCTTTTAATGAGCTTCCCGATGCTTTAACCTTTCGAAGCTTGCCATGTTGTGAGTGATACAGACGAATTCAGAATGCAGTTGTTCGCTTATTTACTTATTTTGCATGGATCGCCCTTTCGGGTTTTCAATCCACCGGGATACCCATTTTTGCCTGAGCTGTCCAATGCGGCTTTTCAACTCAGCGGGTGTACACACATTTTTTTTTATTTTCCCTTATTTTTGCCCAAGTATTTTATTCTGTTTTTGACTCGCCGGGATGCCCTATTTTTGCCTGGACTTACATTCTGTTTTTATGTACAGCGGGTCATTTTTATGCAAAGTATTTTTTAACTGCATCTGAATTCACAGGGGACAGGAAATCTTCACCATCCATAGTAGTGAGCATCAGTGCTCCACTGGAGAAAACCTTCTTCACTATGAATGGACCATCATAATTAGGAGTCCACTTGCCCCTGTGGTCTGTATGAGGAGGGAGGAGTCTTTTCAGCACAAGATCTCCTACTTGGTATTCCCGAAGCCTGACTTTCTGATCGAAGGCTTTCTTCATTCTTTTCTGATACAGCTTCCCATGACAAATTAGAGCCAATCTCTTCTCTTCGATCAGATTCAATTGATTGTACCGGGATCGAACCCACTCTTCTTCGTTCAACTTGACATCCATCAGTACCTGCAAGGAGGGTAATTCAACTTCAACAGTTAGGACTGCCTCCATACCATACACAAGCTGATACGGTGTTGCCCCAGTGGATGTTCTGATTGAGGTGCGGTACCCATGCAAGGCAAATGGTAGCATTTCATGCCAGGCTTTGTAAGTTACCACCATCTTCTGCACAATCTTCTTGATATTCTTGTTAGCCGCCTCAACAGCGCCATTCATCTTTGGCCTATAAGGAGAAGAGTCGTGGTGTTGGATTTTGAAGTCCCAACACAGTTCTGCCATCATTTTGTTGTTCAAATTGGAACCATTATCAGTAATGATTCGCTCGGGCACTCCATACCGACAGATGATGTCTCTCTTCAAGAATCGGGCTACCACTTGCCTGGTGACATTTGCATACGAAGCTGCTTCAACCCACTTGGTAAAATAGTCAATGGCTACCAAGATGAATCTGTGACCGTTTGAAGCAGTCGGCTCGATCTTTCCAATCATATCAATGCCCCACATGGAAAAGGGCCAAGGTGAAGACATCACATTCAAAGGATTTGGAGGCACATGCACTTTGTCTACATAAATCTGGCATTTGTGGCACTTTCTGGCATAGGCACAACAGTCTGCATCCATTGTGATCCAGTAGTAACCTGGTCGTAGTAATTTATTATCCATCGCATGTCCTCCAACATGGGTACCGAAAGATCCTTCATGCACCTCGTGCATCAATAAGTCTGCCTCTTTCTTATCAACACATTTGAGGAGTACCATGTCAAAGTTCCTCTTGTATAACGAACCATCGGCATTCAGGAAGAAACTACCAACTAGCCTTCTTAATGTCTTCTTATCATTTGACGATGCCCCAGGTGGGTATGTTTGATCCTCTAAGAAGCGTTTTATGTCATAGAACCAATGATTATCATCTTTAGCAATGTCTACTGAGAATATGTATGCTGGTCTGTCAAGTCTGGATACTGAAATCCGAGGCACAAAGTTGGCAGCTTGGACTTTGATCATAGAGGATATGGTAGCCAGAGCATCTGCAAACTGATTTTCATCTCGAGGGATATACTCAAGCTTGACTGTTGTGAAGAAAGTCAGTAATCTCCTCGTATAATCCCGGTATGGAATCAGATGCTCCTGGTGAGTGTACCATTTGCCATTGGTTTGATTGATTACTAGAGTAGAATCTCTGAATACAGTTAACGTCTTGATCCTGAGGTCAATGGCTTCCTCGAGACCCATGATACAAGCTTCGTATTCAGCTTCGTTGTTAGTGCAGTTAAAGGTGAGTTTTGCCGAGAAAGGCATGTGAACTCCCTTAGGTGTAATAAGTACTGCACCAACTCCATGACCATTCATATTAACAGCACCATCAAACATCATTGTCCATTCTTCTTCTGGGTCAGGACCTTCAGTGTGAATATGCTCTTCATGATCTTTTGCTTTTATGAACAGGATTTCCTCATCAGGGAAGTCAAATCTCATAGGCTGGTAATCATCAATGGGTTGCTCAGCTAGATAGTCAGACAGTACACTGCCTTTGATGGCTTTTTGAGATGTATACCGAATGTCATATTCTGTGAGAATCATTTGCCATCTTGCAACCCGTCCGGTAAGTGCTGGCTTCTCAAATATTTACTTGACTAGATCCATTTTGGAGATCAACAAGGTAGTGTGGGTCAACATATACTGCCTTAGTCGGCGAGCAGCCCACGCTAAAGCACAACAAGTTTTCTCGAGCAGTGAATAACGTTGTTCACAGTCGGTAAAATTTTAGCTTAGGTAGTATATTGCATACTCTTTTCGACCAGACTCGTCATGTTGGCCCAGCACACACCCCGTTGACTCTTCTAATACTGTCAGGTACATTATCAGAGGTCTCCCTTCAACTGGAGGCATAAGGATCAGAGGCTCTTATAAGTATTCCTTGATTTTGTCATAAGCCCTCTGGCAGTCTTCATTCCACCTGACCGTTTGTTCTTTTCTTAACAACTTGAACAAGGGTTCATAGGTTGCTGTAAGATGAGATATGAACCTTGAAATGTAGTTCAATCTACCTAGAAACCCCCAAACTTCTATTTCAGTCTTCGGTGCAGGCATCTCTTGGATGGCTTTGACTTTTTCAGGGTCAACTTAAATTCCCTTTTTGCTTACAATAAACCCCAGCAACTTACCGGATCGCACCCCGAATGTGCATTTGTTGGGGTTTAACTTCAACTGGTACTTCCTCAGACGTTTGAATAGCTTCAACAGATTCACCAGGTGGTCTTCTTCTGTGAGGGACTTGGCAATCATGTCATCCACATAACATTCAATTTCTTTGTGGATCATGTCGTGGAATAATGTCACCATAGCCCGTTTATAAGTGGCACCAGCATTCTTCAGTCCGAATGGCATTACCTTATAAAAGAATGTGCCCCAGGGTGTGATGAAAGTTGTCTTCTCCATGTCTTCAGGTGACATCTTGATCTGATTGTATCCTAAAAATCCATCCATGAAGGAGAACACCGAGAACTGAGTCGTATTGTCGACCAATACATCAATGTGAGGTAATGGGAAGTCATCTTTCGGGATGGCTCTGTTCAAATGACGGTAATCCACACACATCCGTACTTTGCCATCCTTCTTAGGCACAGGTACAATGTTAGCAACCCACAGCGGGTAACTAGTCACAACAAGGAAGCCGGCGTCCCACTGTTTTTGTACCTCTTCTTTTATCTTCATAGCCATATTCCGACGAGTACGGTGCAACTTCTGTTTCACTAGAGGACAATCTTCTTTTAGAGGCAGCTTGTGCATAACAATGTCGGTATCCAGACTTGGCATATCCTGATAAGACCAAGCAAAGACATCAACGTACTCTCGCAGCATGTCAATAAGTTGCTCTTTCACTGAATCTTGTAGACGGGCTCTGATCTTTACTTCTTTCAAGTCTTCTTCTGTACCAAGATTAACTGTCTCCACTTCCTCCTGATGAGGAGTGATAACCTTTTCCTCTTGTCTTAACAACCTAGCTAGCTCTTCGGGTAGCTCATAATCTTCTTCAACCCCTTCATCGGCTTGATTAATCAGATTGTCAAAGTCATACGAAGTCATAGCAGTGTCGTTGTCGGTGCAGTCTAGAAGGCACTCTCTGCAAGGGTTTAGATTTGTTCCTTTTAGTGATAAGTTTTATCTTGTTTAGAAAAAGTGAAAATGAAGTTACTAATTTGAAAAACATTGCCATTTTATTTTTGTACAAAAATTAAAAAATGAAAAACAGTGAGCGAGAAAAAAGAAGAGACTCATTTGCAAAAGATGTCCTGATATTCATTAATTGATTGTTTGCACAAAATACAAGATGGCCCGATTACAAAATGAGCCCTGACATCTTGGGCAAGATGCAGGACTTGATGCATGCTTAAAGACAGGAAATAATAATTACTCTGCAGGAGTAACCCTTATAATTTCCCGGGAAGACCAGTTTGAGACTTGGTTCCCCGGGATCCTTGGAAGTATCCAGTTTTCCAGGTTGCGTTCGTCTTCTTCCTCGTCTTCTAGACTGTTCACAGCATTCGGGGTTAGCATTCCCCCGCTGACAAATTTGGGTTCCGCTGCAGCCTCCGGTTGATCTTGTCGAGTTGGTCTGTAACCCAACCCGAATCTGTCTTCTTTCTTTTCAACTGGCAGCAGCTTGCCCCAGCCTTGAGCGGTACCCTCCTCAACAACCTTTCGGGCCTGTTGATATGAAGTGATGGAAGTCCCAGATAGAGCAGTTGCTTCATTGATGTTAAGGGCCTCAAACCCCTGACTCATAGTCTCATGGATCTCCCCATCCATTTCTATGTACTTATAAGTAGCCAGCTGGCTAACAAAGATATCCTCCTCCCCGCAGATGGTGATGATCTGGCCTTCCCACTCGAATTTTAACTTCTGGTGAAGGGTAGACGTAACAGCGCCAGCGGCGTGAATCCAGGGTCTACCCAACAGACAGCTGTAGGCCGGCTGTATGTCCATCACGAAGAAGGTAGTTTTAAAGGTCTGTGGGCCAATCAACAAAGGTAAATCAATCTCTCCAAGTACTGATCTCTTAGAGCCATCAAATGCTCTCACCACCAAGTTACTTGGACGCAATGCCAAACCGTCATACTCTAGCTTCACCAAGGCTTTCTTTGGGAGGAAATTTTGCAAAGACCTAGTGTCCACCAACACATGAGAAAGAACGACACCTTTGCATTCTAAGTTGATATGTAAAGCCTTGTTATGGTTGCGTCCCTCCGTTGTTAAATCAGCATTTGTAAAGCCCAGCCCATGACTGGTGTTGACATTTGCAACCACAGTTTCTAACTAATTAACAGTAATCTCTTCTGGCACGTATGCTGTGTGCAGGACTTTCAACAATGCATTCCTGTGGGCTTCAGAACACATTAACAGTGATAATATGGAGATTTTGGAGGGTGTTTGGTGAAGCTGGTCCACCACCTTGTAATCACTCTTTTTTATTATTCTCATGAACTCGTCCACTTCTTGTTCAAAAGACGTCTTCGAAGTTTCTTTACCAGTTGGCTCTTCCAGTACCACGCTCTTCCCTTTTGCCTTAGCAGCAACTTCTGCTTCAGCATTGGGTCTTGGTGTTTGTGAGGCAAAAAGGCGTCCGCCTCTGGTGAAGCCTCCGCCTCCCCCAACATTGTCAACTTGTGGTGGAGAGGTTGCTGAATCTAGAGTGATTTTCTTTCCATCGCAGTAGAGATCAGATCCATAGTGCCAAGGTATGGCATTACTACTTTCATAAGGAACAGGTCTAGGTACCGTAATGGTAACCGGACTGATTGCTACAGCGGAAGGAACTGTGATGGTATGCGGGTCGTAGTAGATTGTGACTGGAGATCTGACGGGAGGTATTGCAGTTTGTTGTTGGAAATTGTTGTTTGGAGGAACATTTGCTAGGTCATAATAGATCGTGACCGTTGAGACATCTTCATTAATGTTTGCTGGTGTTGTAGGTGATTCCGTTGATAAGATGGGTGCTGATGTTGTAGAAGTAAATGTTACTGAATTTTGATCTGTTGAAATAATGGATGGAGTGATTGCTGGAGTTGTTGATGAATCAGTGGGAATGATAGTTGTTGTTGTTGTAGGAGGATCTATTGTTGCTGAAGAAAGGATTGTTGATGTTGTAGGAGAATCCATTGTCGCTGAAGAAAGAGTTGTTGAAGGAGCTGTTGTGGTAATATGCAGAATTCCATCTCTGATGAGGCCATCTATGCCAAACCTTAGCTTCTCACAACCATTACTAGCAATCCTGCACAGTTCACAGCAGGCCCCACAGCCTAGGAACACTTGGCATCTTAAGAGTTGAGTCTTGACTTCAGCCAGCGGTGTTTGGATCTGTGCAACATTGTCAATCAGTACAGATGGTTGATCCTCTTCTACGGCATTAATCCTGGGCCCACCATGATTAGGCATAGGATTTATGTTTACATTCGGAGGCGGTGCGAAATTGAGAGCTTTGGAGTCGACCAGATCTTGAACCTTCATTTGCAAGGCTCTACATTTCTCGGTATTATGACCAGGTGCGTTGGAGTGGAAGGCATACCTAGCATTGGCATCATAATTCTTCGAGAGATTGAGAGGATCTGGTGGAGCCAACGTCCTTAACTCAACTAGGTTAAGCTTCAGGAGTTGTGGCAGTAAAGCAGCATAAGGCATAGGAATTGGGTCAATCACCCTATTTGCCTGAGATGGTCTCTGTTGAAAGGGACGCTACTGTTGGTTGTTGTTGTTATTACTGTACGTTCTTTGTTGCAGAAAATGAGATTGTTGTTGATAATGTTGTTGTTGTTGAGGATATGATGGTTACTGTGGAACTGGAGTCGGGATAGTAACAGCTGTTATGGTTCTGTGAGAATATTGGAGTCTGCCCCTGCTTGCATGGATAACATTTGTTTCACCCGCCCTACGGGGTCCTGCAAAAGGTTTTCTGGGGTTGCTGGAGGAACTTGCACCATTGTCAGAAATTTTGCCCATCTTCAAAAGACTTTCAATTCTCTCACCAGCTATAACTACATCGACAAAACTGGTGGAAGAGAAAGCAGCAAGTCTATCAATATAAGTTCCCTGCAAGGTGTTCATGAACATGTCAGCAATCTCTCTTTCTGACATGGGTGGCTGGACAGCAGCAGCAAGCTGTCTCCATCTCTGAGCATAATTCCGAAAGCTTTCCCTTGAAGACTGAGTCATGCCCATTAGAAGAGTCCTATTGGGGGCCATGTCTAGGTTGTACTGGTATTGACGGATGAAGGCCACGGCCAAGTCTTTCCAACATCTTATGGTGGCCCTTGTCAGATGCGAATACCATTCTCTTGAAGCTTCAGTCAGGCTGTCCTCAAAATAGAACATCCATAACTTCTCGTCCATGGTATAAGCCTTGAGTCTTCCTAGGAAGGATTGAAGATGAGTACGCGGGCAAGAGGTACCATTATATTTCTCAAAGCATGGGGGTTTGAATTTGTGGGGAATCCTCACCCCATCTACCAGCCCCATATCCATTACGTCAAAGCCTAAGGAATTTTGGGATTCCAAAGACATTAGCTTTTCAGCAATCTCATCTAGTCTTCTATCATACACTTCATCCCCAGCTCCAATAACAGTGAACTGTTCTTCTTGGGGATCCTCTTGCAGGATTCTACCCCCAGCAGCATTACCTTGAACATTCCTTGTGACATTAGCATCTGGATTCAAATCGGGTTCATACTCTGGTGGGTCAATACGGGGTGTCGCTCCCCGGATTTCCATCCTGGTACAAACGCGAAAGTGGCGCGGAAAAGAATAGAGTCGCCAGCCAGGCATTTTTATCCCAAAGGAACGGGAAGGGTAATGCTGCACAAACCAGAAGAAAAGAAAGGAAGGACACGGGTCCTGCGAACCAAAGAGACTGAGCTCGGGAGTCGGTTACGACCTGGGAAGGTATTAGCACC
Organism: Lathyrus aphaca; assembly: GCA_963966055.1. Classification (NCBI taxonomy): domain Eukaryota; kingdom Viridiplantae; phylum Streptophyta; class Magnoliopsida; order Fabales; family Fabaceae; genus Lathyrus; species Lathyrus aphaca. The sequence goes on along the minus strand of OZ014522.1, from coordinate 284,743,653 downwards.
CAGATCGTCCGCCGTACCCGACGAGATCCACACTCGCAAAGAAACTGTTTCAAAGGGTGAAGAAATGAAAGCTGCTGCAAAGAAAATGAAACTGAACTGGGAACAAGAAAAGAAAAGGGAACTAAAAAAGAAATGAAAATGAAAAAATGTAGGGAAAATAAAGATTGTGCTCGAACGGGCCCTACCCCGCTGTCTACGTACCTCATCAGGACAATGAGGATCAGAGACGCCGTAGTTCCCCTAACTAGGGGTAGAAAAGAAATTGCTTGTGAATTAAAGCTTGAACTGCCTATGCCAATGCTCAGGTGTTGCAGACTCGAACGACGAGTGCGTAACCGTCTTGCAAAATGACAAGTAGGAGCAAGTTCGCGTACGAAGCGAAGGAGATGAGAAAAGAATTCCCGAAGGAAAGACGCTTATTGTTTGTTTGTGTTTTTTATGAAGCTTTTAAGAGTGTGTCACAAGGAAGTGAACTCAAGCTCTTTTCCATAGAATGTGCACTTGTCACTACATTCCAAGATGGAATAATAGAACAAGCACACTCAAGTAAGGAGAAGATCCCCAAAACGTGAACCCAGAGATTAGGGCTTAGGCTCACTAACTCATTAACTTATTAAGTGTTTTTGGGTATTTACAATGAAGAAGTGTTTTTTATGCTTTTCTTTGTGAAGATGATATCTTGATCAGACTTGTGCATCACAAGATAAGCTTGTACTATCCCAAGATGGGAAGACTACAAGTATCTCATGGGATAAGGCTATTGCTCAAGGTATCACTTCAAACTTTATTAGATGCTTTCTTAGGGTTTTGAGATGAGAGGAGAAAAGAAACCAAAAGGATCACAAAGGTAAAAGTCTAATGGGGGACTAAAGATTCCTAAGTGTTGTCATGCATGGATATCCTAAGGTTAGTGTGGTTTTCTATCCTAAAGAAGAAAGAAAGAAGAAGAGAAGAAGAAGAAAGAAGAATAGGAGAGAAGGGAAGTAAGGCCTAAGCCCAACAATCAAAGGGTTAGCACAAGTAAGAATAAGAAGAGAAGAGATGAGATTTGGAGATGTGGGAAACATATTCACACCTCTCACTTACCAAAGCCCCTGAAAAGGTTAGCAACACAAGCATACAAGTAAAGAAAAATGAACAAAATGACATGCTAACATAATACAAACAGAAGTGAAGTCATACATACAAAAGCTCAATGAAAATGCAAGCCATAAGAATGAGAAAAGAAACATACAAGATAATATGAGGCAACATGAAACACATGGCAAGACAAAGTAAACTTAAGAAGATGCAAAGCAAAAAATGCACAAGACATGAACTCAATGCACAAAACCAGAACCAAACCAAGCTAAAGAAATGCTTAAGAAGCAACAGAGGTGAGGAGAAGAGAAGCACAAAGCTACACAAACCACTTATAGGAAGAAATAAGCAAAGAAGTGAGGTGAATGCACATAATAAAGAAAGAACTTAAAAGGTAAGCAAATCACAAAAAATCAAAGACACAACCCTAAAACAAGATTAGAAAGGTAACCATACCCCAAAGAGACCCCAAATGAGAAGAAGAAGTTGGCACAAGTGCCCTTCTAAGCCAATGAGAGAGCTTATGACCAAAAAGAAGCAAAATGGGACAAGTTATGAACCAAATTTCAAATCAAATCAACAATGCACCCAAAAATTCCACAACTTTGGACAAAAGGCCTCTAAACATAATATAACAATGTGCCAAAAGGATAGGAAGAAATTCAGAAGCTAGACAAGTCAAAAGAGGGCTTAAACATGAACTAGGGGTAAGAAACTTCAATGACAAGTCAAAGGTCAAAACCAAGTGAACAAATTTCTAAAAATCAGGGCATAAATCACACATGAAGTAAATCCTCTTATGAATCCAGAGCAAAAATAACCAACAAGAAACTCAAAATGATGATCACTATGGAAATTGGACAAGGCAGCATGCACAAAAAGGAAATAAAATGAATTAATTACAAGAGGGAATTAATTGACACGTGGATATTAAGAATAAATGGAAAAGAAAAAATATGGAAAATTAAAGAAAACTCCAATGAACATCCCTGAATTAATTCATACATTTTGGACACTTAGAAGTATTTTTAAAAAATGAAAAGCAAAATGAAATGAAAAGAAATAAAAGAAATAAAAGAAAAAAGAATTAAAAATGAAATATGAGGCTGGGGGTGTGAAGAGCAGAGAGTTTAGTTCAAATGAAATGGGCTTAGAGCAAAGGGGGGGTGCGAATAAAGTTTGAGGCCCACTGGATTGGCGCAGGTGTATAAAAATAAGGGTGGAAATTCAGGAAAATAATTGGAAAAAACAAAGGCCATTTGATCAGATGGACGCATCTTGTGGCTGGTCTCATTAATTGACGTGGCATAACAATTGGTCCAGAGGCTGAGGAGCATGATAAGTAACATGGTATGCGAAACAAAAGGATTATTCAGAAACAAAAATATAAAAGAGGAGCACGTGATGGAGAGGTGGTGTCATTAAATGACGTGGAAGGCTTATGTGTGTTGAGATAAAGGATCTGAGGGTGGAAAGGTTATCTTCAATCTTGAGAAACCCTAGAACACACTTTCCAGAATACGGTGACCAGAGTTAGGGATCTGGCACCGAAAAACGCATAATATGAACAAACCCTAATAAAAATGAACAACAAGCTCCAGATCCAGTAAACACACTACCCTGAGTTCAAATATGGTGATGAAAATTTCAATGGATCAAAGGATTCTCTGGATCGAAGGAAAACAGTTGGTACCATGAAAATTCAAATCCACAATACAAACTCAATAATGCACTAAATTCGAAACTAAGACTAGCATAATGATCAGGAAACATCAAGGATCAGAATGCACACCTCAAAAATCATTTCTAGATCTGAAGATTTGGAGGCTTACCTGAGATTGCAGTTCTTGAGAAAGCTTGTTAGAAGCCAAGATAATAAAGCCAATCCACTCCAAATGCACTCTAGTTGCAAAATAAATGCAACTAGAGTCTTGAATCTTGCTGGATCTGAGGATTTGCAGCCAACTGCCCTGAAATGGCATGGTGATGAAACTTCAGAGATAGCTTGCACAATGGAGAGATTTGTGATCCTAAGCTCTCAAGGATGAAGGATATGTGATTTGTTTTTGGAGAGAGCAAGTGTGTGAAGAGATTCGAATCAAAATGCAAATGGAGCAAAAACTTGGAAGCTAAGAAATGAGAGAGAACTGGATCCTCTAAAACCTTAATTTGCTTTTATATGATGTCCTGACTCAATGCTGAAAGAATGAGGAAGTTTGCACGTGAGAAGAGAGAGTGTGAGTGATTTTGCAAATTAGGAAAGTTTTTTGAGATCTCATGAAATCCTCATGCATTCGCTTGCCTCTTGCCCATGTGCACTTCATATCTGACCCTTAATCTTAATCCAAACAAATCTTGGCCCTTAGATGAAGATGTCACACTCTTTTCATGTTCATGCAAAAATTGCACTTTTGGAATGGAATCCTCATTGTGCAAGAATTTTGTGAATTTCTTTGAGCAAAGTGAGCCATTTGCATTGCATTTTAATATTGTGAACTTATTTGATCCATACCAACACTCAAAATTGAGTTTCAAGACTTTTGGCTTTGGTGCATAAATGAAAAAACAACTTTTGCCCTAATTTTGATGAAATTTTCGAGGGGCTTAACTTTGTAACCATGAAAGCTATGAAAAAGTACTTGTACTTTTTGAAAATGGGAGGCTTTAATCTCCAACTTTCATGTTTGACTTTGGTCCATTTGAAGAATGTTTCACCAAGTTATGCTCACTTGAATTTTAGGGCAAAAACTTGCCAAAAATGGCATTTTCCAAAACCAACTTTGCACCAATTTTGCAAAACACCTCAAAACGTCATGATTCTTGATCTTTGAACTTGACAAACCTCTTTTAACATCATAAGAACATCCCTTGGCTATAAAAATGGGATTGGACCCCTTGAAATCACACAGTTGACTTTTCTAAGGCACAGTTGACCAGTTTCTTCATTTGCAAGCAACTGAAGAAATGCTTGACTTCCACAAGGAATTTTCTCATAAAATTTGGTACCTAGGATCCTCTTAACATGTGAAAGGCTTTGCCCAAATGAAATGGCCAAATTCTTGAGGTTTTCATGCTTGAAACTCAAACCCTAGTTAAGGACCATTGTGTAGGAGCTTTGCCTTAACCTGGATTCCCTGATTATCTTCCAACCTTCTGAGCTTTTGTAAATGAATTTGAACTTGTAAATGCAATGTAAAACCCTTATAGGAATTTTACAAATCCATTGGGCCCCTTGTCATAGCTTGTGATGCTTCAAGAACCTCCACAAATGATCATATGCCTAATGCTAGGTCATGAGAAATGTTATGCCTCATCTTTCCATGCTAGGATGCTAAAAATATGATATGTTCATGATGAATATGATGTGATATGATGCTTAAAATGAAGAGGGAAAATTTGGGGTGTTACAACTGCCCCTATTCAAACAACTGTTAATCTGAAAAGGACGGTAGCACGGGCTATCGACCGTTCAAGATAAATTGTGGTTGAATACCAAGAAGACCTGAAATTTGCACTCTAACGAGGAATGCAGACACTGGGAAATAAACCCAACCAAATGACGATTTGGTGACTGAAGTGAAGAGAAAGCAGACGAGCTCCTTCCAAGTTGAAACTGTTATCTGGAATTAGAATACTTTGACAGACGAGTCTTCTTCGAACAATCCTGTTACGCCAGGAACTGGACATACGAGTCCCCACACTTTGCAAGATCATAAGACTTGAGACAGACGAATCTCCTTCGGATACACTTGTTACGCCAGGACCGGGATGCACTAAAGTCTGTGGGATAGACATGCATAATCAAGGTAGACGAACCTTCTTCATATATTATTCGTGGATATATGGTATAAGACAGACGAGCCTTCTTCGAGCGAACCTGTTACGCCAGGTGCAACATTAATAATTGGTGCTTGAGACAGACGAGCCTCCTTCGGATAATCCTGTTACGCCATGACCGGTAACCATTTTGACATTTATTCCCACAGTCAGGATTTTAAACCTCTTCAATACAGACGAGTATTGGATGATCATCAAGATAACACAGACGAGTGCCAATAGTCAATGATACAAATGAATATCAGACGATGGTCCGAGAAACACAGACGAGCGCTTCAGGCAATGATACAGATGAGTATCAGCCACTGATATAGACGAATACCAAAAATTTAAGCACAGACGAGCATCTGGAGTAGCAATACGGACGAGTACCAAGATAATCAGCAAATCCACACATACAGATATAAGCTAACACAGACGAGTGTTGGGGATGAGCAGTAGAAGGGGTCAAAACCAAACCAGATATGATGTGATAGATACCCTGAAAAACAAATAAACTAATGTTAAATGATGCAATGATGATATATGCAAATGATATGCAAGGGTTTGTGATCAAGAGCTGGATCTGATTATCTGTCTTGGTATAAGGTCCATGCATGTTCAAAGGTCCGGATGGAGGCTCAGAAATCCAGTAACCAGGGTGGGGGACTCAAATAAAGAGTCACTTGTCCAAGGTTAATCACAAGAACTGTCCAAAGTGAAGTATTCTTAAACAAAACAAGTAACAGGGTGTGATGTGGCCAAGGGTTCCTGCAAAACCTGTAAATACCCAACCCCCTCACATGTAATGTTCTAGAACAAGGATCCTCAGACTTGGATCAGTTATGAGAAGTGTAAACACTTCTAACCCGGAGGTACAGTGCTTACAATAACCATAAAAGATCCTCCTCTAATTCACCCCAGATTTTGAAGGTCAAAATAAAGGTCATCCAGACTTAGCAGGCTTCCTAGATAGCCCTAGCACTACAGGAAATCTGTAGCACAGAGTTCTCAAGAAGAAACCCACATCTGAACCGTGTTTCATATTCCCGCACCAGACTGAAATGGAATGGTAAAGAACATGAACCACTCTAGCCTAGGTGTCACTCAGGTCCTAGGTATAGGACCTTAATCTCTCAATGGAACCCCACCCACCAAAACAGAAAACCAGATCCAACAATGATAGTATGAAATATGCATAAGACTGTAAAAGAAAGCAATAAATAAAGCTGCACATAAAGCAATAAATAAAGCAAATAAACACAATCAGCACATAACACCCCAGTAAACACAAATCAAACAAGCGCTAGGAGGAACCCACAAAAAGAACCAGAAGCCCTGGTTACAGTATAAGGATCCCCAGCAGAGACGCCAAGCTGTCGCTCCCAAAGATTTGCATCCCGGTACAAGCGCGAACGGTCGGCGAAAGAGAAATGAAATGCAAAGAAAAGAGTCGCCAGCTAGGCATTTTTATCCCGAAGGAAAGGTAATGCTGCATAAACCTGGAAAGAAATGGATAAGACGGTCGCGAACTAGAGAAACTGAGAAAGGGGGTTGGTTACAACCTGGGAAGGTATTAGCACCCAAATTTTCCGTCGTACTCGACGGGATCCACGCTTAAAAGATTTGTGTTTAAAGGGGTAGTGTCAATGCTATCTGTGTGCAAAAGGTGGAAAAGAAATACAAGTGTCAGTGCAAAAGAAGTGAGAAGTGAATACAAGGAGTGTCAGTGTAGGGAAAGAATGAAAAGCTCAAGATAATGAGGCCTAAAGAATGATACTGGAAGAAGGGGGGAGACATATACTTTTGTTCGATAACAGTTAAGTTATGCCTACGTATCCTCTCGTGCAATGAGGAAGTCAGAACACCGTAGTTCGACTCAAAGAGACTGAAAGATGAATTGACTGATGAACTGCTTACTTGCCTATGCTCAAGTGTATGACCTGTCTAGCTCAGGTGCAAACTGTCTTGCATTATACGGAAGAAGCAAGTTCTCAATTATGAATGAATGAGATGAGAAAAGAATCCCGGAGGAGACGATTATTGTTTGTTTTTGATGTTTTCAATCTTTTATTGCTTTTTGGAGTTTGTCATAAGAAAATGAGCTTAAGCCTAAACCAAGGGTTAGTAAACTCATCACATCTTCCCTCTGATTAGGGGTAATAATAATACCTTAAGTATGAAGTAAACACCTCACACTTAATCACCATGATGTAGGATTAAGATCATTAACCTACTTGCATTTATTTAGATGTTTTTGGAGTTTTTGTTTAGTGTTAAGTAATGATTTTAAGCCATAATCAAGGATTTAATGGACTCATTACACCATCCTAATAGAAGGATAATAGATGAGAACATTTAAGCTGAGGAAGGCTCCTCAACTTAATCCATGATTAGGGATTAACCTCATGACAAAACAAAACCTTTGTTAGAGTGGATTTTAGTTAATGGTAAGGTTAAGAAATTGATTTTAGGGTTTGTAAGATAACTTGAGGGGGACTTGTCCATTAATACTAGGGTTAGTCCTTCTTAACCAATTAAAGAAGAATTAGAACCCTAATGCAAGGCCCAAGTTACAAGTTATGTATTAGTGATTATTAGATGAATTGATTAAAGGATTTAAACACATCAAGGGTTTAACACTTAGGATTAAAGTTATACACTCCATCCTAAGAGAAGGATGCAGGCATAATCTTAATCACAAAGCCTTAAAACCTTTAAGGTTTAGTCCTTGATTATGAGGTGAGAAGAGAAGACACAAGAGATGACACAAAGGTAAAACTAATGGGGGGACTAATCAAACCCTAATTGTGATCATGCTTGGGTATTCCTAGGGTTTATGAGGCTTGCAAGAGATCTTCAAGGAAAGCCACCAAGGAAGAAGCAAAGATGGAAGAAGAAAAGAAGCAGAAGAAGCAAGTCAACTTACTTCACTTAAGAAGATAAGTTGATTGAAGAAAAAAGGTGAAGAAGGAGCATTAATGAGCAAGCTCACTCTAATACAAATACAAAATTCAGCAATGAATGCATAAGAGAGATGAGAAGAGATTATGAGAAGTGAAGGCAAATTCACTTCTCAAAGTAACTTACCACCTGAAAAGTTAGTGAAAGAATGAAATGAAATGGAAATGAAATGAGATGCAAACCAAATCAAGAAGCAAATCCATGATACAAATGATGCTAAGATTGATATGAAAGCATGCCAAGAGATGTGAATGATCATACAAGTAATGAGGATGCAAATGAAGCATAAAGGAAGCATGAAAGTTCATGAATGCACATGTAATGAAATGAAAGCATAACATGGCAAATGGATGATGCAATGACCAAACATGATTCTAATGTGTCCTAAGATGTCTTATATGTCATGTGAATGCACAAAATGTCATGGAAAGTTCATGAATGCAAGCATATGCAAGATGTATGCAAGAGAAGATGAGAAATTAGGGTTTTCATACAACATGAGATGCAAAACTCAAAAACAAAATCAAATGACAAGATAAAAAATTGAAAATGCAATCAAAAGAACCCTAACCCCATATGATATCACACCACAAAGGAGAAAATCAAACTCTTAACCTAATGAAAGTTAAGATTTTTCTAAGTTATCTAGGGTTTTAAGGGTGATCCTCAATGAAAAATGTCAAACAAATTGAAAATGAAAGATAAAAATGAAACAAAAATGTTTTTAGAAACTAGAAGTCATGCTTAGAACAATGAAAAAAGAATCATTCACAAACTCAACTTGGTTTAAAAGTTATAAATTTTTGAAGTTAGGGTTAGAAATGAACAAATTTAAGAACCCTAATTCAATGAAAATTGTCAACGCATGATCAAAACCAAAATGAAATTTGTATGGTGAGTTTGTAAATGTTTCTAAATATCCAAGAATGTTCTCTGATTTGTTTTGTGATTTTTAAATACTTAAATGTATTTTTAATTAATTAATTTTCATTAATTAATTAAATAAAACATTTAAATGATTTAAAAATATTTTTTTTAATGCAAAAAATGAAAATAAAAATATTTTTGGGTTCTGAAAATTAATAAAATGTTTGATGAAAATTTTCAGAATATTTTGATGTTTTTTACTATTTTTAAAAATTCGTATAAAAATAAATAAGAAAAATGCAATAAAAATTAAATAAATGGAAAGTATGCTGAATGGATGGTGGGGATTGATTCTGGGTTTGGGATCTGTTGACTGGCGCCATATCCAATGGTCCAAATTCAAACCTAACTAAACTTAATTAAAATATTAATTAATCCTAAATTAACACTAATGATTTAATCCTAGCCACATAATGCACGCGGGAACTGAAGATCTAACGGCCCACATTTTAAAAATGCCCTAACTCTAATTAATCAAGTTAATGACTTTCAGATGGCCGGAAATGACCTTCGGTCATCTTCTCCGGCCACACCTCCCCTGAAAGATTCGCAACTCACTCCCTAGGCCATAAAAACATGCCAAAATCTCCAGAATTCATCCTCTAACATCAAACAACAATAATCCATGAACAAAAACAATTTATTTCACCCATACAAAGAGAATCGAAGAAGAACAAGTTTAGGGCAAAAGTTTCAGAGCAACATGAAATGCTTGTTTCTGGCTCATTTTCAAAAATAAACACATCCCCATGATCAAGGCAACACAGAGAACAACATTTTAACAAGAAAATAAGGTTCTGGAAAAAAAAGTTCATCATGTTACCTGAGGTTGAGCTTTCGAATTCTGGGCTTTCTGGCCTCCTTCTTTGTGCTTTTCCACTCCAATGAATCCCTTGATGCTTCTGGTAAGCTTGAAACTAGTTTGTATGGAGTGTTTTGAAGGTTTCAGTTCAGAGGTGATGAAAATCGTATTTTGGTTTGAGGTGGTTTCAGGCTGTTTTGATGGGTGGGAAATGATCCTGGGATGATGCTGAGTTGTTTTGTGAAAGAAGTTTGAAGTTTTGTTAAGTGTGCTGAAAGTTTCGAAGAAAAATGCAAAGGAAGTGATTTTTGTGAACTTGTGCAATGCTGAGGATTCAGGCCTGGTTCTTGTGTGAAATGAGTTCCATAAGGCATGTATGTGAAGCTGTGATAGGTCAGAATAGTTGGTGTGGGCTATGTTGATTGGTATGGGTGAAAATGCAAAAAGTCAAGGTTGGTTGTACTTGAGGTATGGGCAAGTGGCAGGCTGGGATTTGGGCATGTCCTAGTTCAGCTGAGATCAAGGAATGTTTGTGAATCAGATTTGATGAGTTGTGGCAAGTGGATGAGAGGTTTTGTACCATTTTGCAAATTCATGAAGTTTTGTCCCCTTTTGGATTTCTTCATGTACAAGTCATGAAATTTTGAGATTCTTGGGCCAATTCTGAGTTTTAGGCATTGCATAATGTTTGTATGATGGTTAGAAGTCAATTTGAAGTCACAAAATGAATTGGCAAGAGGTTTTGCAAAAATCCCTCTTTGGTGCATTCTTGAAAATTATGTGATTTTTGCCAACTTTGGAAAACCATAACTTGAGTTTCAAAATGAATTAGATCTTGTTCTTGTACTTTTTGAAAAGGGAATGATCCAATATACAACTTTCATGACCAACAATTTTTCATTTGAAGCATTTTTGGTTGAGAAAGAGGAGGTTGAAAAACTTCCCCAAAATGGAAAGTTTACATTACAAGTCATTTCCACTTTTGGCTCTGACTTGCTCAAGAAGCTACCTAGTGATCAGATGACTTCCACAATGAATTTCTTCATCAAACCTGGTATGTATGATCCTTATATCATATTAAGACCAATAGAAACAAGAATTACCAAAATAATTGGAGTTATGGCCTCTGAAACCAAAACCCTAATTTCAGGTCATCTGTGCAGTTAAACCATAGCTCTGCTTCCATGCTTTGCCAGTTCTTGTGATTTTTTGACTTCCTTGATCTTTGGAGGATAACATATGATAATTGAACATACATGGACCCTCTTGATATGATTGAAGACCTTTGGAGTGGCTCAGATGGATCTTGGATGGCTCAAGTCACAAACCCTAGATGCAGATGAACTTGAACTAATGCAGTGAAACAAAAATGCCACATGATATGATATGATTGAACTAATGCAAATATGAAAGATCACAAGCCATGGTGTGAACTTAGTGAGGGAAAATTAGGGGTGTTTACAGCTGCCCCTATTCAAACATGAGTTAGCTGTGCAGGATGTAAGCGACGGGCTTAACAGACGAACAAGATAACTTGTGGTTGAATACCAAAGACAGTCCAAACTTTGCACTCACTGGGAGAAGAAGAAAAGGGATATAGATTGTAAAAGGAAGTATAATCTGATTATAAAGTGCGGGCGATGGAGGACGACCATCGAGCAGAGGACAACTACTGGGGATAGAGCAATGACGGGGATGGCCGACATGCTGGGGAAATAAAGGGATCATGACGGGGACGGCCATCAAGTAAAGAAACAAGACTCTTTGGGGATAAAAATAAAGGCAATGATGGGGAAGGCCATCAGGTTCAGAGAATAAATGAAGTAATGATGAGGGACGGTCATCAAAGGTGAAGGACGATCACCTAGCAGGGGACGGCTGCTCTGTTGGGGATAAGGATGAGGGACGGTCATCCTAGGTGAAGGACGATCACCTGGCAGGGTACGGCTGCCGAAAGTATCACGACATAGGACGAATGCCGGATAGAAAAGGTCGACGATGGGGACGGCCATCGGATAAGCATGATGAAGGACGATCATCAAGAGGTGAAGGACGATCACCTAGCAGGGAACGACTGCTCTCGGGGTTTATCATGACATAGGACGAATGTTAGATAACAAGATCAACGATGGGGACGACCATCGGATAAAAATGATGAAGGACGATCATCAAAAGGTGAAGGATAATCACCTAGCAGGGGACGGCTGTTCAAAATATCACGACATAGGACGAATGTCGGATAGAAAAAGGTTCTGATAATGGAGACTCCGCTGGGAGACGGATGAGGGACGGTCATCCAAAGGTGAAGGACGATCACCTGGCAGGGTACGACTGCCGAAAGTATCATGACATAGGACGAATGTCAGATAGAAAAGAAGTTTTGCTTTCTACTGGGGAATAGTAAACACAAACGAGTGTCTATATCCAAGAAATAAAATGTATAAGTGTTTGACACTGTGTATAGATTAAATATGCGGACAAGCATCCTTAAGATTACGATACGGATGAGTATCGGTAGAAACAAATGTTGTCCACTACGCACCTCACCTCTCCGCATTGTACGAATTTCATTAGCAGCCCTCACTATAACAACCTTTTTTTCCCATAAGAATACAGCTCATCCTTCCAATCTCAGCATCTCCAAAAACCTTCAAAAAACCATTATCTCATGATCCAACCTTCACAAAAAAAACCAGCGAATAACTCCATAACCATTAAACCAAACTTTCTTCACCTTCAAAACAAAAATCAAAATCTACAGACAAACTTTCCTCCTCTACTCACCGTCACTATTTCTACAACATTACCATCTACATTAAAAATTCATTAGCCTCACAAACACCAAAACATTCCCTCTGCTACAAATAGATCCGCTCACAGCAAAACCATGCAACCTGCATTTTTTAGATAAACCAAGTCATCCACCATTAACAAACATTCATCATCGCCACCCTTTCCAACCTCTTCACAGACCAAAAAAAACTGAAACAAAAAAAAACGTGACCAACACAGTAAACACAAAACCGTATGAACCACATCAAGCTTCTGAAGCCATCGTTGTTCGAACCAAACACGGACTGAAATCTAAAAACTCAGCACCATCGTTTCACAACCCTGCCACCAAACCAAACCAGATCCGCGGACCATCCAACCAAAAAACCAGACACATCGTTCACTCATCCAAACACAACACACTGACCCGCAAACAAATTCATATCGACCAAACCAGAACTGACGGAGAGAAGGATTCCGCGTGAACGAAAGCGTAAATCTGAAAGAGAACACCGATCCAAAACCGACCTGAGAAAACTTGCAACCGTGAGAGCGAGCGCCGCCGTGAATCCGCGAAAGAGATCATTGCGAGAGAGAGGGCCAGAACGGGTGGGTATTGACGTTTTTCTAACAAAGAAATTCGTTTCTTCTTTACTGTTATTTTTTATATATCCCCTTATTTTTTTCATAAATTTCTTCTGCAACTTGGGCTTTTCCCTTAACCCACATAATTTCTATTCACACCCATCATGTTGTTACTGGTTCATGCACACCACCTGCTTTTTGTTATAATCTTTTTTTAAATTGTTTTTTGCTGGCTGTAGGCTCACATACTACAGCCCATATGTTTTTTCTATTCACACTACCATATCACATGCAGACCCCTTCTCTATTTTATTTATTTCTCTTTTTTGTTTATTATTGTCTTCTTCTCATTTTAATTCTATATTTCTTTTTATAATCTTTATTGGTTAAATAGTCTCTTTATTTAAGGAAAATATTTTAATAAAAAAAACTTGTGTTAATAATTTCTTTTTATTAAGGCCAATGATATAACAAAAGGACTACGTTTCTCCCGATTTCGTTAAATCGGTGATACTCGATCAATATGAGGCCCATGTAATTTTATTTATTTATTTTTCCATTTTTCCAATTTACAATTATGTCACAAATTAATTTAATTCATTATTTTTATTAATTTATCGGTTATACCATTTTATTCAATTTATCGCTTTTAATACATAAAACGATTCGACTCCTCATAGAACGGTTCTAAACTTTGAACCGGCTCTAAGGTAGTTAACGAACTACACCTCGATGCGTCCGAAAAGGTTCAACGCCTCCGAACAGTTGCATTCGAATAAAAAGGCCGAACGCCTCCGAACAGTTCGAAAACACTGCACACACGTTTTATCTTGGGCAAATTACAACGAGACCCCTTAATTTCTCGCAATCCCCTGTAATTTATTTTGTATCCCTCCCCCATTTTATGTACGCATTTTTATTTTCCGTATTTTATCGATTTAGTTTAGTTCGCGAATACTTGGTCCAACGCCAAGCGGTTGCACTCGCACACTCACACTTTATTTTTCAGTTATCGTTTATTAGGATCCACTTCACCTTGCGAGTCGAGCGCTTTGTGCCTCGCTAACAAACCACAAAATAAACCTCCACTTGCATTCACCCCAAACCTCAAAAATCAAAATGTTACTTTTAGATCCAAACCCTTGATCCAACGTCAAGTGGTCTTAGGTAATAAAACACTTTAATAATACGAGAAGAAATTGTACGCCACGAGCCTTAAGTGGTAAAAAGGAGGATAACGAGCTCTCGTTACTCGCTCCGATTATTTCGACGCAAGACGCTCGTCTTGTTGAACGGAATAAGCTACCCATAGTCTTTAGTGCAATTCAACTCCTAAACCCTTTCTTCAAAGGAAGGTAATAAAATCAACAACCATCAACCGTAGTTGGCCGAACTACGAGGCTCTAACTTTCCCATTGCACGCGGGAGTACGTAGGCACAAGGATCTCAATCCTTTCCGAGCACCTAGGATCAATCTAACTTATAATTTAAACTCATTTCCCTCTAGCAAGTAACTCATTAAGCATAGACATCCTTTCACGCATGATAACTTAGATGGTTCCCATCGAGTACGATGGATGTAGGGGGTGCTAATACCTTCCCCATACATAACCGACTCCCGAACCCAGGCAATGGTTCCGTTGAGGTCGTATTTTTCGGGGTACGACAGCTGGAGACTCTGATGGGGACTGGTTCACCCCTATGCGAGTCAAGCCTAGTCTAGGTTTCCACGCTTGTTTGGATGTTTGCTTTTATGTCTTACGTGTCTTTTTATTGGTTTCTTTATCGCATTCCATATTATATATCTTGTGGCACCTTGGTACTATGATATTGGATCGATACATTGATTGCAAAAGAAACTTGAGGGAAAGGCTCTATACCCGGGCTTACGAGTACAAACATAAGTTAGCGAGGTTATGTAGTATGGGCTCCCAAGGGAACCTCTCTCGTGGGTTGTCGATACGAAAACCTCACTTGGAGTAGATTCTAATGAGAATACTAACGACCGTCAAGCTCTTGACGTGTGTGCTCAGTTGTTTTCATTAGGGTCATCGACTTTGAGGACCTTTAGAACCTTTTGGTTAAAACATCGATTGATGGTCGCATAGTATTGGCTCCCGAGAAATTCACTCTCGTGGGTTGTCGATACGAAGACCTCACTCAGAATAGACATTCTCGATGGAGTTGATTGACTGTCAAGAGCTGACATGTGCATCAAACATTTGAGCAAAGTCCATAACTCTGAGGCTTTTGATTAAACCTCGAGTCGATGATCGCGTAGTATGGGCTCCCGAGAAAATTTGCTCTCGTGGGTTGCCGATACGAAGATCTCACCCAAAATAGATTCATATAGGGGAGTCACTCAACCGTCATGCTTATGGCGTGTGTGATGAACAACCATATGAATTGACAACTTTGGGGTCCCTAAAACCTTAGAGTCTACCCAGTGAGCTCCTGATCAGAGTATCCTCCGTCTGTACCTTGGACTCATGAGACCATGATCTTGTGATCCTAGATTCTGACGTTGCATATCATTTCATTTGCATTAATTATTCATATTGCATTTCATTCCAGAACCGAGAACTCATTTCATGTTCCTCCATCTAGAGTAAATCAAGCTGGTTTCCCGACGCCCGTATCGTGCTAGACGCCCGTACCTAACTCGAGCCAACACTAGGAGACTAATGGATGTGATTCAAGAAGAGCAAGCTGATATGAGGGAAGAGATTGACTCGGTCAAGAACAAGATTGACCAGATTTATGAGACCATACAAGCTTTGGCTAGGATGGAAGAACGTCGCGAAGCTGCTGTTGCAATGAACAGTGCTCTAGTGCAAGGATCTACCTCGCGTGCAATGCCTTCAGTTCCAGTTCCAAATCCTTTGGTCTATGGTTTCCCTCCAGGCTTTACTCCTGCTGTTGAAGAGGTCACTTCCCAACCAATACCTACCTCTGGTGTCACTGTTGGTTCTATTCCTCAAGCTCAACCTATTCCAACTCAAGTCCAGTTTCCTCATGTTGAAGAAGATCAGCAAGTTGAGTACGAGATGCATACCGCTGTTCCAATCATCAACCCCCATGTTGTTCAAGAATCTGAAGCTATGAAGATGTGTCGTGAGTTAGCTGAAAAACTCTGAATCATGGAAGGACACAACTCAACCTCTCTGAGTGCCTCAAACATGTGCCTAGTTCCGGATGTTGTGATCCCTGCTAAATTCAAACTTCCATAATTCGAGAAATACAAAGGCCTCAGTTGTCCTGAACTCCACTTGAGGATGTATTGCAGAAAAATGGCTGCTCATGCCAAAGACGACAGACTCATGATCCATTGCTTCCAGGACAGCCTGTCTGGAGCATCTCTAGAATGGTACATGCAACTTGAGCGTAATAATGTACGTACTTGGCTTGATTAATCTGATGCATTCAAAAAGCAATACAAGTACAACACCGACTTAGCTCCTAACCGTACTCAACTTCAGAGTATGACTCGAAAGGAGAACGAATCCTTTAAGGAGTACGCCAGAGTGCATCCGCCATTGGTTGACCGTGAATTGATTGACATCTTCATGGGCACCTTACAGGGGCAATACTACGAGAAGTTAATCAGCAGCGTATCTTCTGGATTTTCAGACATGGTGATTGTTGGAGAAAGAATCGAAGAAGGTCTGAAAAGTGGAAAACTCCAAGGAGGTTCTAGCAGCCAAGCCAGTGTCAAGAAGCCTTTCAACGGGTACAAAAAGGGTGAAACAAATGTCATTTATACTGCAAGTGGGAAACCTCAACAGAGTGCACCTACTTCAATCCCCTACTATCAGTACCCGTATGTTGCTGTTGCACAATACACTCCTGTGCCATATCAACCAATTCCTCCAATGCCTTACCAGCCAGCTATTCAAGCTCCATTTCCACCTCAGATGGCTTATCAACCACGTCCATATCCTCTAGTTGCAGCTGCTCAATATGCATCCGGACCATACCAGCAATCGGCTTATCCACAACAGCCTGGTCAACAACTCCAACGCGCTCTTCAACAGCGCCCACCATATCAACAAAGAAGGTCTGAAAGAAATTTTGATCCACTGCCTATGTCATATGGAGAAATCTTTAATGGGCTGATGGCAAAGGGAACTCTTGTTTTGAAGGACATACCACCTCAAACTGGTACTGCCCGAGATTATGATGCCAATGCTCGCTGTAAGTATCACAAGGGTGCTCCAGGTCACGCAATCGAGAACTGTAGAGTTTTCAACCACAAAGTTCAAGACATGATCGACTCTAAGGATCTCACCTTCACTCCGAGAAATCCAAATGTCCAGAACAATCTAATGCCGCCACACGGTGCCAGAAAGTGAAAGCTTTTGAAGGGGTTGTTGAAGACCGAGCTGAGTAGTCTCCAATTCTGAAGCATTCAATCAAGAGAAGTTCAATTCCTCAAATCAAGGCAGCCAGTGCCATTTATTATTTCCGCATTCCTGTTATTTTGTATTGTTTGTTTAAGTACTATTTGTTGTAAACATTGTCATTTGTACTTGGTTTTGTTAATATTATGTTTATGCATGTTTTGAATCAGTCTATTCGCATTCGCTCATTATTTATCATTTATCACAAAAGTCATAAGAATAGTTCCTCACTTCACTTTAGCAAATATTTAAGGGAGGATGATGAAAACGAAATGCCCATAACTGTTGCGGTATGCTTTCGGATAAAACCTCGTCAACGATGTACAGGCATTTGTTCAAATCCCCAAACACTGGAGATACAAGGAGTTAATCCCTAGTCAACCACTTCGAGCCTAGAAGTAGGAGTTTCTTTCGGATATAAACCCTTACATCTAACCCGGGGCAGGGTAGTTGTTTAGTTAATCTAACTACACCTTCAAATCGCAAGATGAGACATCCCGTCGGAGGACCATCAACAAATGACTTGGCAGTCACAACATTCAACAAAATACGAAAAAATATAGACAAGAAAAAACCGCTAAGTTGAGCACCCAAAGGGAGACTTAGTCGAAAAATGAAACAAAAGAAAGAACAAATCAAAAAGAGGAGCTCAGATCCTCAGCAAAAGCGAAGCAAATATCAGGGACCACCAAATCAAGAATCAAATGGTCACCAGCAAAACAAGATGACTGCCACTTCCAAGCGAACATCAAAGTTTCATCTTCGCTCTTACAACGACGAAAATAAATGCTTGTGTTGAGTTAACTGAACGTAGGACTGGAGAATATCACGAAGATGGGTGGGTACAAATCAAACTTTGAGCCTTATAACTTTTGTTTATCAAACCATTAACCAGACCACGTTACAACCCTCAGAAGTCCTAATTGAGACAGGGTTTATTCTGAAAGCATGCTACCAACAAGGTTGCGTAAATTGAATCCCATATATTTGCTAATCTTCAATCTCGTTTGCACATTATTCTTGCTGCATCTTTTACGCACTTTCTAAAATCAGTAACACATTTGGACCAACGGTCCATTCGTCACACTATCACGGCATTCAAATAAATTGACTTTTTCAAAACTCACATGAACGTTGCATTAACACTACCATTTGTGTATGAATAATTTAATTGCAAATTAGTGCTTGACATCAGTGCATTCCCAACAAGGGGCAATCAAAAGAGAAATTTGAACTTCATTGGTGCCAACATGAATCAAGACTACCTCAACTGTCCAATCAGGGGCAAAATCATCCTCAACAACCCAATCAGGGGCAAATTATCTTCAAACAGCTTAACCAGGGGCAGACGTCTACCAAATCCAGATGCAAGGGCAGATCATGTCATGGTCGTTCTCAAGGCTCCCCACCAGATTTATTTCAAATACCCTACAGGCAGGGGCAACCAAACAAGGAGCAAATATTCCTATCTCTACTCCCCAACTGAACAAGCAGTCCTTTCTAGACGTTGGCAACCATTCAAAGCAAATCAGTTCTCATGCGTCAATCAAGTCGCTTTGCTCATTAGCAAGTGACCGAACTTGGAGCATTCAGATCCATCTTCTGACCGTACATCGTCGAAGATCGAGTGTCGAGGAATCAAGCCCTCCACCCACCCAAAGTCCAGACATTATTGGCGGCTACCATTTCAAAAGTCCACCAAGCTGGAACCTTTCATTATTCCAATCAATCATACACATCATTGTGCATCATTTACATCAATCATTTACAGCATACGCATCATATGCATACCTAAATAAGTCAACTTTTCATACTCCCAACATTTTAACTTTAAGCAGTGCATAAACACTTGCATCGTATCTCCATCATTATGGAATACCATTTCAAAAAAAATCAAACATGCATACATAAGTCAGGATCCAGGATCGATCGAAGATTCCAGGCATCTCCTCGGCGGATTCAGTGGCTGTCCCCCATTGAATCTTTTCTTTTCAACTATTTTAATTTCTAGCCACTCGGTTTTCCCTTTAATGACATTAGTCGTTTTCAAATTTCACTCGCCTTATCATCCTTTGGTGATAAGTGATTTCACTCGCCTTATCATCCTTTGGTGATAAGTGATTTCACTCGCCTTATCATCCTTTGGTGATAAGTGATTTCACCCGCCTTATCATCCTTTGGTGATAAGTGATTTTATTTTCAGTCATTTGCCTTATCATCCTTCGGTGATAAGTGATTTTTATTTTCATTCATTTGCCTTATCATCCTTCGGTTATAAGTGATTTTATTTTCAGTCATTTGCCTTATCATTCTTTGGTGATAAGTGATTTTATTTTCAGTCATTTGCCTTATCATCCTTCGATGATAAGTGATTTTATTTTCAGTCATTTGCCTTATCATCCTTCGGTGATAAGTGATTTTATTTTTAGTCATTTTCCTTATCATCCTTCGGTGATAAGTGATTTTATTTTCAGTCCCTCGCCTTATCATCCATCGATGATAAATGATTTTATTTTAAGTCATTCGCCTTATCATCCTTTGGTGATAAGTGATTTTATTTTCAATCCTTCGCCTTATCATCCATCGATGATAAGTGATTTTATTTTAAGTCATTCGCCTTATCATTTTTTGGTGATAAGTGATTTTACTTTCAGTTATTTGCCTTATCATTCTTCTGGTGATAAGTATTTTTATTTTCAATCTTTCGCCTTATCATCCTTTGGTGATAAGTGATTTTATTTTTAGTCATTCGCCTTATCATCATCTTGGTGATAAGTGATTTTATTTTCAGTCTACTTGCCTTATCATCCTTCGGTGATAAGTGATTTTATTTTCAGTCATTTGCCTTATCATCCTTCGGTGATAAGTGATTTTATTTTTCAGTCATTTGCCTTATCATTCTTCGGTGATAAGTGAGTTTATTTTCAGTCATTTGCTTTATCATTCTTCGGTGATGTTGATTTTATTTTCAGTCACTTGCCTTATCATCCTTTGTTGATAAGTGATCTTATTTTCAGTCACTCGCCTTATCATCCTTCGGTGATATGTGATTCTATTTTCAGTTACTCGCTTTATCATCCTTGCGGTGATAAACGATTATTTAATTTTCTGTCAACCTGTTTCTGTTTCGTATCACCTTTACTTTCCAATTTTAAATTATCGATTTACTGCACAATTTCTTTCTTTATCGGACAAATTTGGAGTCTGTTAGTATCTAATTATGTTATACCTTGAAAGTTTGAACGCGAGCCAGTTCATCTTACTCGGTCTAAGCCAATTCGATAGGGGACACTGTCATACCCCAAATTTGTCCTACCCGCACCATTTTTTTTTACTGTCTAACAAACATTCCAAAAAAATCCAAAAAAATGCTTTGATTTCAAGTTCTCTTTTTTATTTTAAGTTTTTATTTTTATTTTTATTATTTTGGTTCATTAAAGAAAACACAAAAATCTATTACTATTATTTCTTTTAAAAAAAAATTCACATAAGCCCATTCTTCTTAAGTCCATTTATTAATATTTAAATAAAGTCACAAAAAAAAAATCTTTCTTAGTTTTATCATATTATTATTATTTTTATATTTTATTATTAAGTCCAATTTTCCAAAAAAAAATTACAAAAAAATTATTTCATCGTCTTGTTATTTTTTTTATTACTTTTATTTTTATCCATTATTATTATTATTATTATTATTATTATTATTATTATTATTAGCAACCCTTTTCTAGTTTTGTTATTATCATTTGTATTTTATTACTATTACCTATTATTTTGTTATAATTATTAGTATTATTATAATTATTATTCTATTTTTATTGTTATTATTGTATTATTATTATTATAGTTTATTATTTTTATTATTACTATTTTCTATTCTTATTATTATTATTATTATTATTTTGTTAGTATATTCCAACTTTTTTTTAAAATTATTTACATTAATATTATTAATATTACCAACTGACCTCATTTTATACAACGGAAAGAATCAAACTTGTTATCACCAAAGTTTCCAATACAGTTTGTCCACTACACACCTCACCTCTCCGTATTGTACGAATTTCATTAGCAGCACTCACTACAACAACCTTTTTTTTCCCATAAGAATACAGCTCATCCTTCCAATCTCAGCATCTCCAAAAACCTTCAAACAACCATTATCTCATGATCCAACCTTCACGAAAAAAACCAGCGAATAACTCCATAACCATTAAACCAAACTTTCTTCACCTTCAAAACAAAAATCAAAATCTACAGACAAACTTTCCTCCTCTACTCACCGTCACTATTTCTACAACATTACCATCTACATTAAAAATTCATTAGCCTCACAAACACCAAAACATTCCCTCTGCTACAAATAGATCCGCTCACAGCAAAACCACGCAACCTGCATTTTTTAGATAAACCAAGTCATCCACCATTAACAAACATTCATCACCGCCACCCTTTCCAACCTCTTCACAGACCAAAAAAAAACTGAAACAAAAAAAAACGTGACTAACACAGTAAACACAAAACCGTATGAACCACATCAAGCTTCCGAAGCCATCGTCGTTCGAACCAAACACGCACGAAAATCTAAAAACTCAGCACCACCGTTTCACAATCCCGCCACCAAACCAAACCAGATCCGCGGACCATCCAACCAAAAAACCAGACACGCCGTTCACTCATCCAAACACAGCACACCGACCCGCAAACAAATTCATACCGACCAAACCAGAACTGACGTAGAGAAGGATTCCGCGTGAACGAAAGCGCAAATCCGAAAGAGAACACCGATCCAAAACCGACCTGAGAAAACTCGCAACCGTGAGAGCGAGCGTCGCCGTGAATCCACGAAAGAGATCATTGCGAGAGAGAGGGCCAGAACGGGTGGGTATTGACGTTTTTCTAACAAAGAAATGCGTTTCTTCTTTACTGTTATTTTTTATATATCCCTTTATTTTTTTCATAAATTGCTTCTGCAACTTGGGCTTTGCCCTTAACCCACATAATTTCTATTCACACCCATCACGTTGTTACTAGTTCATGCACACCACCTGCTTTTTGTTATAATCTTTTTTTAAATTGTTTTTTGCTGGCTGTAGGCTCACATACTACAGCCTATATGTTTTTTCTGTTCACACTACCATATCACATGCAGACCCCGTCTCTATTTTATTTATTTCTCTTTTTTGTTTATTATTGTCTTCTTCTCATTTTAATTCTATATTTCTTTTTATAATCTTTATTGGTTAAATAGTCTCTTTATTTAAGGAAAATATTTTTAAAAAAAAACTTGTGTTAATAATTTCTTTTTATTAAGGCCAATGATATAACAAAAGGTCGACGTTTCGCCCGATTTCGTTAAATCGGTGATACTCGATCAATATGAGGCCCATGTAATTTTATTTATTTATTTTTCCATTTTTCCAATTTACTGTTATTTCACAAATTAATTTAATTTATTATTTTTATTTATTTATCGGATATACCATTTTATTCAATTTATCGCTTTTTAATACATAAAATGATTCGACTCCTCATAGAACGGTTCTAAACTTTGAACCGGCTCTAAGGTAGTTAACGAACCACACCTCGACGCGTCCTAAAAGGTTCAACGCCTCCGAACAGTTGCATTCGAATAAAAAGGCCGAACGCCTCCGAACAGTTCAAAAACACTGCACACACGTTTTCTCTTGTGCAAATTACAACGAGACCCCTTTATTTCTCGCAATCCCCTGTAATTTATTTTGTATCCCTCCCCCATTTTATGTACGCATTTTTATTTTCCGTATTTTATCGATTTAGTTTAGTTCGCGAATTCTTGGTCCAACGCCAAGCAGTTGCACTCGCACACTCACACTTTATTTTTCAGTTATCGTTTATTAGGATCCACTTCACCTTGCGAGTCGAGCGCTTTGTTCCTCGCTAACAAACCACAAAATAAACCTCCACTTGCATTCACCCCAAACCTCAAAAATCAAAATGTTACTTTTAGATCCAAACCCTTGATCCAACGTCAAGTGGTCTTAGGTAATAAATCACTTTAATAATACGAGAAGAAATTGTACGCCACGAGCCTTAAGCGGTAGAAAGGAGGATAACGAGCTCTCGTTACTCGCTCCGATTATTTCGACGCAAGACGCTCGTCTTGTTGGACGGAATAAGCTACCCATAGTCTTTAGTGCAATTCTACTCCTAAACCTTTTCTTCGAAGGAAGGTAATAAAATCAACAACCATCAACCGTAGTTGGCCGAACTACGAGGCTCTGACTTTCCCATTGCACGCGGGAGTGCGTAGGCACAAGGATCTCAATCCTTGCCGAGCACCTAGGATCAATCTAACTTATAATTTAAACTCATTTCCCTCTAGAAAGTAAATTATTAAGCATAGGCATCCTTTCACTCATGATAACTTAGATGGTTCCCATCGAGTACGATGGATGTAGGGGGTGCTAATACCTTCCCCTGCATAACCGACTCCCGAACCCAGGCAATGGTTCCGTTGACCTTTGTCCTTATCTCTCTCTTCCCGGTTTTTATCTATATCTTCCCTTTCCCTCTTCGGGAATAATTAGAATTAGGTGGTGACTCTTCAGTCTGGACAGCGCACGACTCCGTCTTTTCGGATCGCGTGAGGTCGTATTTTTCGGGGTACGACAATACCAAAGACGAGAAGCTTTGGATGTACTACTTCCAGGACAGCTTGTCTGAGGGCTCACTGGAATGGTACATGAAACTGGAGAAGAACTCTTTTCACAATTGGAAGGTGCTTGGGGAGGCTTTCGTCAAGCAGTACCAATATAACATCGTCATGGCTCCCAGCCGGACACAACTACAAATCCTGTCACAAAAGAACTCTGAAAGTTTCAAAGACTATGCGTAAAGGTGGCGCGAGGTCGCAGCCAGAGTTCAACCACCATTGCTGGAAAGGGAAATGGTTGGCCTCTTCATGGATACCCTCCCGAGGAATTTAATGGAAAGACTGGCATGTTGTTCCTCTAGTGGTTTTTCCGATATCATCTTAACGGGCGAGAGAATTGAGAGTTAGATGAAGCAAGGAAAGATTCAGAGCAGTGGAACGTCAACCTCCGGGGTCAAAAAGCCTTTTGTGAAGCAAAGGGAAGGAGAAGCTGAGGCCGTATACGCTCAGAAGAAGAGGGGGAATCATAACAATTATCATCAGGAAGCTCCTGTAACTATTTATGCTCCTGCTAATCAGCAACAGGTTCAACAAAACTACCAACAACAAAGGGCTCCCTGTCAATACTATCCTCCCAGACCAAAGGATAGACATCTTGAGAAGCCTCTGATGTCCTACTCTTAGTTACTACAAAATCTTCTTCAGCTTCATATGGTCCAATTGATAACCTTGCATCCTCCAAGGCTAGGGCAGATTCCTAAGGGCTACGATGCTAACGCTCGCTGCGAGTTCCATTCTGGAGCTCTGGGCCATAGCACTGAAAATTGTAAAGCTCTTAAACACAAGGTGCAGGATTTGATAGACTACATGGCAATCAACTTCGCCCCAACCCCGAATGTGCTATAGGATCTCATCTCTGATCATGATAGGACCGTATGAGCTATTGATAGTGGGGAATGTTTGAACCTGGTATCTGACGTTAATGTCCTGAAGGCCTCATTGTTAGCTGTAAAGGCTTGCCTGGCTAAGAATAACGTATTTCCAAATTGCGAGAAAGGATGTTCATATTGTGTTATTTTTTACAACGGTTGTGACCGATTGAGATCGGGGATATAGAAGATGATGGACGAAGGAATTATACAGTTTAACAAGATCGTGAAAGAGGACAAAGTATCAACTGTTACGATTTACTATAATCCAGCATAAGTTCCTGCACCAGCAAGGATGGCACCGGTAACCATTACTACTTCTGGACCAGTTACATACCAGAGTGATAAAGTTATCCCATGGAATTATGGGGGAGAAGTTTACTACAATGGTTAGAAGCAAAACATGGCCACATCCAGTTTATCTCCGCACCAAGACGAGAATGTTGGGGTCGGAGGATTCACTAGGAGAGGTAGACTGTTTGCACCAGAGACGTTGAGAAACAAAGTGTTACCACCGAAGGACAATGCTAAAGCTCAAGCTAGGGCCAAGGGAAAGCAGCCTATGACAAGTGATGCTCATGCGTTAACTCCAGAGCCTAATATCACCTTTGACAAGGAGGCAGAAGAATTTCTAAGAATAATCAAGAAGGGTGATTACAAGATTGTTGATCACTTGCAGCAAACTCGCTCTAAGATCTCAATCTTATCCCTGTTGATGTGTTCAGACTTGCACCGGAAAGCTCTGTTGAAGATCTTGAACGATGCATACGTGCCACAAGACATATATGTAAATCATCTAGAAACGGTGGCGTCAAGTGTGAATTCCATCCATGGGTTGGGATTTACGGATATGGATCTGACAATTGAGGGATGCAGCCACAATCACGCTCTACACATTTCCATGGAGTGTAAAGGAGATGTGCTCTCTCATGTGCTTGTGGACACAGGGTTGTCTTTGAATGTACTTCCTAAGAAATCACTGATTAAGCTGGATTATGATGGGATTGTACTTAGGCCAAGTGATTTGGTTGTCAGAGCGTTCGACGGCTCGAAAAGGTCAGTATTTGGAGAGGAGGAACTGCCGATCAAGGAGGGACCACATGTTTTCAATACTACTTTTTACGTCATGGATATCCAACTGGCCTACAGTTGTTTGTTAGGACGACCTTGGATACACGCAACAGGGGCAGTGTCTTCGACCCTCAATCAGAAGCTTAAATTTGTTTGTGAAGGACAGATTGTGACGGTGTATGGGGAAGAAGATATCTTTATCATCCCCTTAGCCTCATTCAAGTACGTAAATATGGATGGGGAGATTTTCAAAACTCCATGCCAAGCCTTCAAGCCCATCAGGATTGTAAGTGCATCATCGTCAGCTGCTTTATCAAAGGATACAGAGAAAGGAGCATCCATAGCCTCCTACAAGCAAGCCCTAAAAGTTTTGAAGTCAGGTGCAAATGAAGGCTGGGGAAAAATGATTGAGGTCCCAGAGAAGAAGGATATGTTTGGGGTTGGCTACCAATCAGTCAACACCAGGGCAGAGCGCTAGAGGTCGGAAAGGCCTAATTACCTTTAATAGTGCGGGATAGTTTGATCTCGTCAACGTCTATGCAATGTAGAAATGATTGACAGTGATTGCGAACTGGATGAGTGGATAAGGCCATGTGTCCCAGGGATGCAACTCAATAATTGGTCGGGTGAAGCAATCATCTCCATCACTCAACCAGAAGAGTAATAGTTTTATGTTTCTATTCTCTTGTGTGCAAGCTCTATGCCTTGCCCGAGGCGTAGTAGCTCATTGTAAGGGTTCATTGTTCATGATGCAATATCATAATCATTAATAAAGTGGACGTTTTTGAATTCATTCATGTGTTCCTTGTATTTCATTTTTTGTTTTAAAAATAAATGGCAATGTTTTCCATGTCTCCCACTCTTTCTAAAATCTAGCATGAATCATCATTCGTACAAATGCTCATCATCAGGTCTCATCAATGACGACCTGGATATGGTTCAGTATAATTTCGACAATCTAATTTACCTAGCCAAAGAGGAAGGTGAAGAAGATTGTGAATTACCTGAAGAACTGGCCAGATTGTTCAAGCAATAGAAGAAGATGATTCAGCCACATGAGGAAGCCATTGAGGTGGTAAACTTGGGTACCAAAGAAAACAAAAAAGAGGTCAAGACCGGGCCGCGTTGGTAGAACCTATCAATAGCCGCTTGATCTCCATGCTCCTGGAATATATCGACGTCTTCTCCTGATCTTACCAGGACATGCCAAAGTTGGATACCAATGTTGTAGTGCACAAGCTACCACTCAGAGAAGACTGCCCATCGGTGAAGCAGAAACTAAGAAGGACTCGACCTGACATGGCTATCAAAATCAAAGAAGAGTTACAAAAGCAGTTTGACGTCGGATTCTTGGCCCTGACAAGTTATCCTCCATTGGTCGCGAACAATGTGTCAGTCCCTAAAAAGGATGGTAAGGTCAGAATGTGCGTAGATTATCGGGACTTAAATCGGGCGATCCCCAAAGATGACTTCTCGCTGCCACATATTGATGTGCTAGTTGACAACACTTCCCAATTCTCTGTGTTTTCCTTCATGGATGTCTTTTCATGCTATAACTAAGTCAAAGTGTCACCAAATGACATGGAGAAGAACGCCTTCATTACCCCATGGGGCAACTTCTATTACAAAGTAATGTCGTTTGGTTTGAAAAATGTTGGAGCTACATACCAACGTGCAATGGTGACTCTATTCCATGATATGATCCATCACAAGATCGAAGTCTACGTCAAAGACATGATTGCGAAGTCACAAACAAAAGAAGAACATCTGGTCAACCTAGACAAGTTGTTTGACAGCCTTCAGAAGTTCAGATTGAGATTGAACCCGAACAAATGCACATTCAGGGTGCGTTCCGGAAAGTTGTTGGGCTTTATCGTCAGTGAAAAGGGGATCAAAGTCGACCCTGCGAAAGTGAAAGCAATTCAGAAGATGCCTGAGCCGAAAACCGAGAAGGAAGTCTGTGGCTTCTTAGGGAGGTTTAACTACATTGCACGGTTCATCTCTCACCTAACGGCCACGTGTGAGCCTATTTTCAAACTTCTGAGGAAGAATCAGGCCATCAAATGGAATGATGACTGCCAACAAGCTTTCACCCGAATCAAGGAGTACCTACAAGAGCCTCTGATTCTCATGCCTCCAGTGTTGGGGAGACCTCTAATCATGTACCTCACAATGATTGAGGGATCAATGGGTAGCGTATTGGGTCAGCAGGACGAGTCTGGTCGAAAAGAGCATACAATCTATTACCTTAGCAAAAATTTTACCGACTGTGAGACCCACTACTCACTGCTCGAGAAAATTTGATTTTCTTTGGCATGTGTTGCTCGCCGACTAAGACATTACATGCTGATTCATACCAACTCTATTAATTTCCAAGATGGACCCTGTAAAGTACATCTTCAAAAATCCATCTCTAACCGGAAGAGTAGCTCGGTGGAAAATGATTCTAACATAATACAATATCCAATATACTTCACAAATATCCATCAAAGGAAATGTATTGTCGGATTATCTGACCCAGCAGCCAATTGAGGATTACCAACCAATGAGGTTCGAGTTCCTGGATGAGGACATCATGTTCCTCAAGTTGAAAGACAGTGAAGAACCACTCTCGAAGGAGGGACCAGACCTCGAATCCAAATCGAGTCTGATGTTTGACGGAGCCGTTAACATGAACGGTAGTGGATTTGGTGTTGTTATAATCTCTCCGGAAGGGATCCATATGCCCTTCACTTCCCGGCTAACATTAGAATGCACTAACAATGAAGCAGAATATGAAGCCTACATAATGGAGATCGAGGAAGTAATTGGTTTGAGAATCAAGAACCTCGAGGTCTTCGGTGATTCGGCTTTAGTTATCAATCAGGATAATGGAAAATGGTTGGTTCATCAACCTTATTTGACTCCTTATAGGGACTATACCAGGAGGTTGTTAACTTTCTTTAATAAAGTCAATTTTTGATATATACCTCGGGACGAGAACCAATTTGCTGATGCATTAGCAACCTTGTCTTCCATGATCAAGGTTCACAAGAGAACTATATTCCTAGAATTGATGTGTCTCGTCTTGAAAGGCCAGCATATGTATTTGCAGTTGATAGTGTTGACGATAACAAACCCTGGTATTACGACATCAACCAATTTCTGAAGTCTCAGGAATACCCGGCAGGGGCTTCAAGCAAAGACAAAAAGACCCTTAGGAGGTTGGCATGCGGGTTCTTCTTAAACCAAGATTACGTGCTCTATAAACAGAACTTCGACATGGTTTTTCTCAGATGCGTGGATAGACACAAAGAAGACCCGTTGATGCAAGAAGTTCATGAAGGCTCCTTCGGTACCCATGCTGGAGGGCATGCTATGGCAAAGAAACTTCTCAGGTCGGGGTATTATTGGATCACCATGGAATTCGATTTCTATAAATACTCCTGTAAGTGCAAAAGTGCCAAATTTATGCTGACAAGGTGCATGTACCTCCAAATCCATTGAGTTTCATGTCTTCATCTTGGCCCTTCGCCATGTGGGGAATTGATATGATTGGCAAGATCGATCCAACTGCTTCCAACGGTCACCGGTTCATCCTAGTTGCTATTGACTACTTCACAAAGTGGGTCGAAGCGGCGTCCTATGCCAATATCACGAAACAAGTGGTAGCCTGGTTCATCAAAAGGGATATCATATGCCGTATGGGATTCCCGAAAGAATCATTACTGACAATGGTTCTAATCTCAACAATAAGATGATGGCAGATTTGTGTCGGGATTTCAAGATCGAGCATCACAACTCTTTGTTGTATCGCCCGAAGATGAATGACTTCGTCGAGGCGGCCAACAAGTACATCAAAAAGATCATTCAGAAGATGGTTTTGACATACAAAGATTGGCATGAGATGCTACCGTTTGAACTACATGGGTATTGGGCATTCATACGCACTTCAACTGGGGCAACCCCGTTCTCACTTGTATATAGTATGGAGGCAGTCCTTCCAGTTGAAGTTGAGATCCCTTCCTTGAGATTAATGATGGATTTCAAGCTTTGAAGAAGCTGAGTGGCTCCGATCCAGGTATAATTAGTTGAACCTCATTGAAGATAAATGCCTAGTAGTTGTATGCCATGGACAGTTGTATCAAAGGCGAATGAAACGAGATTTCGACCAGAAAGTACGGCCTCAATGCTACATACCCGGCGATTTAGTGCTGAAAAGGATTCTTCCTCCCAATACAGATTACAGGGGCAAGTTGACACCCAACTATGAAGGTCCATTAGTGGTTAAAAAGGTCTTCTTGGGAGGAGCCTTAATGTTAACAACCATGGATGGCGAGGACTTCAAATCCTCTGTCAACGCAAATGCAATGAGAAAATACTTCGTGTAAAGAGACCCGCTGGACAAAAACAGAATGAGAGTCCATGCAAAAATGGGCATCCCGGCGAGCCAAAAACAGAATAAAAGGCTCAGGAAAAAATTAGGGAAATATCTTAAAAAACATACACCCGCTGAGTTGAAAAGCCACACTGGACAGCTCAGGCAAAAAAGGGTATCCTGGTGGACCGAAAACCCGAAAGGGCGATCCACGCAAAAGAGGGATTAAAATGAACAACTGCAATCTGCGAGATTTGTGATTCCTCATTTACAATCAAGGGTAATCCAAAGGTTGAAGATCAATTCAATCGTCTTCCTCAAGGCGAAGCGAGCGGAGAATCTTGAGGATATACAAGTCATAATCGGGTCGAAGCTTGATGAGACTTGTTTTTTCACATTGCCATTAGGATAGTTTATTTTCCTTTTGTGCAATTTCCTCTTTCCAAGGATTGCTTCCCGGTGTAATGCCTATTCATGGCCATTCTTCAATCAATAAAATTTCAATTTCATTAAAATTTGCTTCCACATGTCTTTGTTTTTCATCTACCATTGATTGATTGCAAAAACGTCCAACAAATTATGATAAATATTACATTGTGAACACATGAATGCCTTATAATACACGCAGGAGAGTAAAAACATTTGAAACATATATGATGTGTTGGGTGACTGGGATGGTGATTCAGACCATGGGCCTGGAGCATGTAGGCCAAAATAACTCATTTCACAAGTACTATCTATTGTGTTTATTAACATGCAGGTACAGGCGTTTCTAACAAATCCATCGCCAGTACAAAGCTTCAAGAAGCTTCACCTCGGCAGGTCTTGAAGCATGACTCCTCAGCAAGTCTCATCAGACCATCCCATCTCCAGCAGTGCAGCAGTAAAGAGAATGATATTTCCCGAGCAGGAGGATATCATTATCTCTTATCCCCAGCGGAGTACGCCTTCCACTTCTCATCCCCAGCATGAGACATATCCTACTTCTCACACCCGGCAAGAGGTGATTAAAACTCTTGTTTCCGGAAGGAAAAAAATCCCCAGCGGAGTTCTCCATTATCCCTAGTAGACTTGGAGATTGGAATCTTTCCCAGCATAACAAAAGAAGGCTGATGATGTTCTCCCCAAGCAAAGAGCCCTCCTTCAACAGAGGAGTATCTCGAATCAGAGTCTTCTTATCCCCAGTAGTACATGAGGATCTATTACGCCCTAGCAGTGGTGAAGATACAGAAGAGCCTGAAAGTTCTCTTCCTTGCCAAACAGTGTTCGCCATTTCCCCAGTGGATTCTCCAATTAAGGTCCAATCTTCATTGGCATTTCTTCTTCAAGCAGAAGATGGTGCACCTAAGGGATTCCCCAGCAGGTCTCTTCCTCAACAGAGTATCAACGCATCTATCTCCCCAACCGATTCAGAAAGGTATCACTTTCCCAATGAAGTTCAGCGGGTAGCGTACCTATCAAATCAAGTTCATCCCCAAAAGGGTCTTGGATCTCCAATCTTAAAGTCCAATTTATTTTTGGCAATGGCGGCAGTTCAGAGCCAGTGTATCATTAACACCATCCCCCACAGAGTCGGCTTTCCCACAAGGATTCATCACAATCAACGTAGTGATTATTTATTCTCCAGCGAAGTCGTCAAGGATACCTGTTATCTCCTCATCAGGAGATTCCTTTTCATTTGCATTTAGTAATCATCATTACATTTTTATCCTCAAAAAGCGTAGCATTTCCATCATTATGGAGCATTACGCCATGGAAAAAATTCAAACATATGCATACGAAGCATAAGCCAGTTTTGCTACCTTGCATGGAAACCCGAAATGGTATATCTTCAATAAGACCAAAGTATCCCCACACAGAATGCCAATTTTATTCCTCAATGTTGTTACTTATACCAAGTAAACACTTGTTATCCCCGATTGAGTCTCTTTTAAGTACAACGAGCTCATTTTCCTCGCATCTCAGTTTCAGTACAACGGTCGTATGTTGGGTTATTAGTTAAGTACAATGATCCAGCTTCTTTTGTGATTCCATTTAAGTACAATGGTCTCATATACTTCTGATTCTGTCTAAGTACGATGGTCTTGTTCCCTTCGAGTTATCATTCAATTACAATGAGCTCGTTCCCTTTTGTCAGGTCCGAGGTCAATGTCATGTTTCAAGATGTCATCCGAGAGTGGCACTTGTTCTCAATTCATTTCATTTCCCAAAGAGTACACATTTTCCGGTTTATTTGGGTATAATCACTCCATACCTTGAAGGTATGAAATCTATTGCTATCATCCATTCAGGTCTACAGATGATTCAATAGGGGCAGCTGTAATATCCTAAAATTTTCCCTCTTATTTATGGCCAACCTCAAGTGGTTTATGCTTCATCATCCTGCATATCCGTCCATATTGTATTGCATTTAAAAGAAAAATAATATATAAATCATCATCATCTGCATACGCATAAGGCATGTGATCAAGTGATATTTGTCAATCATTGGAGCTCAAAAAGGAGAAATAATACCACAAAGATAACCCATACCATTTCTAAGTTGACCCATTGAAGGAAAGAAAAAATCCACATTTTTCATCCGTTAACCGGCTAAAGCCTGGGGTTAACCGGTTAAAAGAGGCAAAATTTGTGAAGAAATTTCAAATTTTGGTTGGTTTTGAACACTTCCCTCCACTTTTTTCCATATTGCATTACACTCTATTTTGCTTCCTTTTTCTATCATTTTCTAGACTCTTCCACACTCTTCCAAGGAATATTCCAAGGAATATTCAAGAAGCCTTAACTAACTTTAACTAACTCCAAGCCTAAGTCCTAACCTCCTTTTCCAAACCTTATGCCCAAGCTCACTTCATACCCAAAGCTTGCTCCAAACCTAATTCCTATATAAGTTGAACTCACTCCAAACCTCACACAATCAACCATTTTCCACAATCTCACTTCATCTCTATCATTTTTCTCCCAATTTTCTCTCTTCTTCAACCTTTCACCAAAAAGCTTCTTCATCATAAGTTCTTCAAGTTTTGAATTGAAGCTTGAAGAACTTGAAGCTAGACCTTCATCCAACATTGATTATTTGGCTTATTGGATCAGTTGCTGCTGTTTTGGATTGATTTTAGCTTCTTGGAAGTGATTTTGCAAGTGTTCATTAAGATCTTCATCAATTGCATTTATTTTTCATTCTCGCGGATCGAAGCTTGAAGTCTACGGTTTTAACTTCATTTGTACATCAATCAACTCGCAACAATCACCAAAGAAAGCCTCCACTTTGTAGGTTGGTGAATCCGAAACCGCTTTTCGCTTTTAATTTATTAACTTCATCTCGTTGTATGGAATTCTTTGATCGATTCATTGTTTTGCTTGCGATTTGCTCGTTTTGATTGTGGATAGCTAGAATTGTAGCTAGTTCTTGGTGCTAATAGGTGTTAGAGGACTAGGTTTGAGTGGAAATTTCGTGCTAGCATCTTCATGGATGTATTAGGAGCTTTTAGAAGTAGGTTGGTGGCTAAAAATGCTTATTTCATTGATGTTTTTTGCATTCTGTTCAGTGTTAACCGGTTAACGCCTTAGGTTAACCGGTTAACATGTTGATTTTTGCCCCTGGATTTTATTTTTTAAAGTCGTTAACCAGTTAACCCAGGGTGTTAACCGGTTAACGTTATTCGAATTTGGGAAAACAATTTGTTTCATTGCATGTTGTGTGATGTTCGTGCCTTTAATCACCATGTATTGTTAGATCATATTTTAGTGAATTTTTAGGATCACTTTAAGTGCATGATTCTGTAGTTTTGATAGCTTTCGACATGAGTTTCGTTAGTTTCTATTTTTTGCGCATAAATGTTGTATATATGTGCATAACATTTTGTGACCATAATTTGCTTAGCTTAGCATCACTTCATAACATGTTATTGCGTACACCTCTATTTTTGCATTGCATTATGAAGCCATTCACATCTTGATTCAATTATGTGCATATTGAGAAAAATTGCATATTGTTAAAAAAAACTCGTAAATCATTCAGTTTGCATCATTTACTTGCATGATTGATGTTGTATTCTATTGTCATTGATTCATTGCATGTTATTGCATTAACTTGCGTAATTTTGCATTACTTGATTTGCATTAAAATTTATGTTTTTATGCATTTGAAAAATAATTGAGATCTCCCTTATTTTCATAGCTGCATTTTGAAACAGGAGCTGTAAAAACATGTTACATTCATGTTGTTTCATACTTTTTACACCTGTTTGCATGTTGTTTGTTAGCTGTAATAGGTTTTTTCATTTTTCATTGCATTTTAGTAGTTGTTTGTACATTAGAGAGTTGTAGTAGCTGCTGGATTTTTGCCTTGCCTAGTTTTAGGTCCCTTAGACTTAGAATTGAGTCTAAATTAGGTCCTAGTTGTATTAGGATTTGTTTGGTACTTGTTTACCTCATTCCTTTTATCATATTTATCCTACTAACCTTTGTTTTGTAGGGAGGTGGAGGTAAGTGTCGCTCCCCGGATTTCCATCCTGGTACAAACGCGAAAGTGGCGCGGAAAAGAGGTTAGAGTCGCCAGCCAGGCATTTTTATCCTGAAGGAATGGGAATGGTAATGCTGCACAAACCAAAAGAAAGAAGAGGAAGGACACGGGTCCTGCGAACCAAAGAGACTGAGTTCAGGAGTCGGTTACGACCTGGGTAGGTATTAGCACCCAGATCGTCCGCCGTACCTGACGGGATCCACGCATGCAAATAATCGGTTTCAAAGGGTGAGGGTATGAAAGCTGCTGCAAAAGAAAAGAAATGAACTGGAAAAGAAACTGAGAAAAGGAACTGAAAAAAGAAACAAAGAGAAAAAATGTAGGGAAAATAAAGATTGTGCTCAAACGGGCCCTACCCGCTGCCTACGTACCTCATCAGGATAATGAGGATCAGAGACGCCGTAGTTCCCCTAACTAGGGGTAACAAGGAAATTGCTTGTGAATTAAGGCTTGAACTGCCTATGCCATTGCTCAGGTGTTGCAGACTCGGACGACGAGTGTGTAACCGTCTTGCAAAGTGACAAGTAGGAGCAAGTTCGCGTACGGAGCGAATGAGATGAGAAAAGAATTCCCGAAGGAAAGACGCTTATTGTTTGTCTGTATTTTTTATGAAGCTTTTATGAGTGTGTCACAAGAAAGTGAACTCAAGCTCTCTTCAATGGAATGTGCACTTGTCACTACATTCCAAGATGGAATAATAGAACAAGCCCACTCAAGTAAGGAGAAGATCCCCAAAACTTGAACCCAAAGATTAGGGCCTAAACTCACTAACTTGTTGAATTATTAAGTGTTTTTTGGTTATTTACAATGAAGAAGTGTTTTTTATGCTTTTCTTTATGAAGAAGACACCTTGATCAGACTTGTGCATCACAAGGTAAGCTTGTACTATCCCAAGATGGGAAGACTACAAGTACCTCATGGGATAAGGCTATTGCTCAAGGTATCACTTCAAACTTTATTAAGTGTTTTCTTTAAGATTATGAGATGAGAGGAGAAGAGAAACAAAAGGATCACAAAGGTAAACTCTAACGGGAAAAGTATAATCCTAATATTCACATGCTAGGATGATCCTAGGTTAGTGAGGCTTACTATCCTAAAGAAGAAAGAAAGAAGAAGAGAAAGAATGAGAGGAGAAGAACCATGGTGGCATAAGCACACCTCAAGTTAGAAAGAATAGAAAAATATGAGGAAGAAGAAAAGAATAAGAAAAGATAAAGATATGAGAATGCGATATAGAGTAAACGAACAATGCACAAACAGAGTCTACACCAGTAGGACTTCCAGATGCAACAGCATGCAATAAGCAAAATCAGGCCTCAGTGATACCTAACGGAGAAGGTTCGTTGCCTCTTCAATATGCGTATAAGAAAACCAAGAATAAGAAGTTTCAAGTCTAAAGTGGATTCAAAGTTTCGATTATCAAGGAATCGAACAAAAGTCCAAAGTAAGCTTCCAGCACCATGAATCAGTCCTCACAATATCAAGTCCTAAATGCAATTTGCGTCCAAAGATCTCATTAGTTCAAATAAGATCATGAAAATGATTAATCACAAGGCTACCATCCGGCTATCATCAAGCAGGATCATCTATCATCGAAATCAAGTAAGAGACCTGCAAAGCTTTAAACACGAACTGCAACCAAAGTTAGGCACAATTCTATTAAGTCAAATTAATCAAAAGTATATCATTTAACAAAACAAAATTGTAAACTAAAACTCTAACTTTAACTAAAATTCTAAACTAAATATTAACTTTAAAATAAAAATAAACTAATTTCATAATATGGTGAGAAAGTCTAATTACAATAAAAATTAATAAAAAAACAAAACAAAAGGGAAAATGGGGGAGGGTGCCGCTGACTGCATGGTGGTGATGCAGCAAGAATCCATCGGGCTTAGCCCATGTCAACAAAATCCAAGTATCAAAAAGAAATTAAATATAAAAACAAAAAATACTTGTCAAATTAATAACAAAATAACGAAGCTGAGGATGGCGCTGGATTCAGGTAATGTAGAAAAGGGAAATTCGGTGAAGGGCGATGGACTTAGGGCTTATGAGCCCAATCTGCAAAAAAAAGAAACCAAAAAGAAAAACGGTGAATGGGATGAAAACAAAAGGGGATATCAGCATCAAGCAGAGAAACAGGGTCTTCTTCCTCAATGCAAAATCCGAGTGGTCTCCTTCCAAAGTTCATCAGCGGCGGCTCCTCCCATTCTTAGATCACGGCTCGGCTTTCTTCATCCACGAAAATCAACCGGGGAAATCACTTCGCCGTGCCGCGTCTGTCGCTGAAACGCCGAAAACAAACCTTACCATTGACCTCGCCTCTCTGCTTCCGTGATAGCTGATGCGTTATGGTTTGCTCTCATCCTCTTTGTGTGATTTCGAATTTCTCTTCATCTCAGACCTTTCTCTATTTTCTGTCTGTTGGTGTTTGTTGTTGTTGTTGATGGAGGCGGTGAGGTGGTGACGGTTGAAGAAGAGTTGAGGTTTGGTTGAAGAGATCTTCGGTGTGATGAAGTTGCTTTTTATTGTTTCAGTTTGATGAAAGTAGTGTGGCAGTGGATGAATCGATGGCGGTTTGGAGGTGAAGGAGGGTTTGTGTGAGGTTTGTGCTTGAGAGTTTTCGTAAAAAACTGGAGAAGGATTATTGATGTGCTTCAGAAAGGTTTGTGTATAGCTGTGTTGGTTGTTGATTTGGGAGCGTTCCGGATTGTCAGTTGAACTGATGGAGGATGAATGGTGCCTATTTTAGAAGTTGCGGCATGAAGGTGACTGATGAAAAATGGGCTACGGTGAAAAGCGTGTGTAAAAAATGGTCAGTGAAGATTTTTGTGCGCTGCGTGTGGAAATCAATTGTTATCCTGTTGTTTTTGCTGTGTGTGTGGTGATGTGGAAATGGAATTCCTATTGTAGTGTTTTCGTCATGAAAAATGGTGAGTTGTATGTGGTACGTTTGTGAATTCTGTTATTGGAGTGGTGGGGCCTAGAGGACATGTGAACTTGGCTATATTCCTCTTAATAAAAAGAAGGTTGCAAGAAAGAAAGGGTCATGTTGAGTTCACTTCTTATATTTGATGTAAAATAAAGAGTCTATAAACTTGTATTGACTTTTGTCTAAAAGCTGAATTTTTTGTAAAAGTATAATGGGCTTATTGTAATGAGACATAGACTTTATATTTTCTTAGTGATTTTGATGGTAAAAGGTATTAATGAGAAGGGAGTAAATAAAAAGGTTTTAATGAGTAATGAACTTGGACTTAAAAAAAAGTATGGATTAAAAAAGGATTTAGTCAAGAATGGATTAAGTAAGAAGAGTCGCCAAGCTGTCACCAAGCTGTCGCTCCCAAAAGATGAGACTGGCTCAAATATGGTACAGACGCGAACGGTCGGCGAAAGGATGAAATGAAAAGAGTCGCCAGCTAGGCATTTTTATCCCGGAGGAAAGGTAATGTTGCATAGACCTAAGAAAAGATATGGATAAGACGGTTGCGAACCAGGGAGACTGAGAAAGGGGGTTGGTTACAACCTGGGAAGGTATTAGCACCCAGATTTTCCGTCGTACTCAACGGGATCCACGCTTAAAAGATTTGTGTTTCAAAGGGGTAGTGTCAGTGTAATCTGTGTATCAAAGCTGGAAAAGAATGCTAGTGTCAGTGTAAAAAGAATGTGAGGTGTGTAAATGTACAGTGTCAGTGTAAGAACAGGAATAAGATGCTCAAGATCATGAGGCTTAAAGAATAATGCTAGAAGGAGGGGGATATACAGAGACTTTTGTTCGATAACCGTTAAGTTATGCCTACGTATCCTCTCGTGCAATGAGGAAGTCAGAACACCGTAGTTCGACCCAAAGAGACTGAAAGATGAATTGACTTGTGAACTGCTTGCTTGTCTATGCTCAAGTGTATGACCTGTTTGGCTCAGGTGCAAACTGTCTTGCATTAGACGGAAGAAGCAAGTTCTCGTTTATGAGTGAGTGTGATGAGAAAAGAATCCCGGAGGAGACGATTATTGTTTGTTTTTGTGTTTTCAATCTTTTATTGCTTTTGAAAGTTTGTCATGAGTTAAAGAGCTTAAGCCTAAACCAATGGCTTTAGTAAACTCACCACATCTTCCCTCTGATTAGGGGTAATGAGAATACCTTAAGTGTGAAGTCAGCTTCTCACACTTAATCACCATGATGTAGGATTAAGATCATTAACCTACTTGCATTTATTTAGATGTTTTTGTTGTTTTTGTTTAGTGTTAAGTAATGAGTTTAAGCCATAATCAAGGATTAAACAGGCCCATTACACCATCCTAATAGAAGGATAATAGATGAGAATGTTTAAGCTGAGGAAAGCTCCTCAACTTAATCCATGATTAGGGATTAACTTCATGACAAAACAAAGCCTTTATTAAATGGATTTTAATTAATGATAAGATGATGAAATGGGTTTTATGGTTTGTAAGACAACTTGAGAGGGACTTGTCCATTAACACTAGGGTTAGTCCTTCTTAACCAATTAAGGAAGAATTAGAACCCTAATGCAAGGCCCAAGTTACAAGCTTGATGTCTTGATGATTATTAGATGGATTGACTAAAGGAGTTAAACACATTAAGGGTTTAACACTTAGGATTTAATTTATACACTCCATCCTAATAGAAGGATGCAGGCATAAGCTTAACCACAAAGCCTTAAAGCCTTTATGGTTTAGTCCTTGATTATGAGAAGAGAAGAGAAGACTCAATGAGACACAAAGGTAAAATCTAAGTGGGGGACTAATCAAAACCCTAATTATTGTCATGCTTGGTTGTTCCTAAAGTTTGTGAAGTTTACAAGAGAAATCTTCAGAGGAAACACCAGGAAGCAGATGAAAGGAGCAAAGAGAGGCAAGGTAACTTGCTTCATTTAAGAAGACAAGTCACTTGAGGAAAGAGGGTAAGAAGAAGAAGAAAGAGAAAGCTCAATCTCAAACACAAGACAAAATGCAGCAATGATGCATAAGAGAGATGAAAAGAAATTGTGAGAAGTGAAGGCAAATTCACTTCTCAAAGTTACTTACCACCTGAAAAGTTAGTGAAACAAATGCAATGCCATGCAAAATGAAGTGAAATGGCATGATGCAAACCAAAACCAGAAGCATGTGTGTGATGATAATGATGCTATGAGGTGATGCAAACATGAAATGAAGCATGAGGGTGATCATACAAACATATGGATGCAAGAGAAGCATGCTTAGAACCATGAACTTACATGAAAAGTTATGAAATGCAAATGGCATACAACATGGCAAATTCAAGATGTAATGATCAAACATGATTCTAACATGTCCTAAGATGTCTAATGAATCAAATGGATGCATAGAATGTCATGGAAAGTCATGGTATGCAAGCAAATGCAAGATGAATGCAAAAGGAAGCCCAAATTAGGGTTTATGATCAATGCACAAAACAAAAACCAAAACCAAAAGCAAACATCAAGATAAAAAATTGAAAATGCATTCAAGGGGGACCCTAAACCTATACCAACTCACTGCCCAAAGGAGGGAACCCAATTCTTAACCTAGTGAAAGTTATGAATTTCTTAAGATTTCTAGGGTTTTAGGGTACCTTGTCAAGAAAAATGTCAAACAAATTGAAAATTCAAGATCAAAACATGCCAATTTAATCCTACAAACTAAATGATATGCAAGACACAATGCAAAAAGAATCAAAGTCCAACTCTTAAAGACTAGGCAGAAATGAATTTTCAAAGATTGGATCAAAATAATGCCTTAAAAATGAAATTAATTCCATGAAAAATTGTCAAAGACATCAAGATCAAAAAAGAAATTTGGTTTGAGGGTTGGACAATGTTTCTAAATGATTTTAAATGTTTCATGAATTTTTTGGTGATTTTTAAATACCTAAAAGTATTTTTAATTAATTAATTCTCATTAATTAATTAAAAACAATCTTTTAAATGATTTAAAAATAATTTTAAATGCAAAAAATAAAAATAAAATTGTTTTTGGTTTCTGAAAATTAATAAAAGGTTGTATTAAAATTTTCAGAATTTTTGAAAATGTTTTACTATTTTTAATAAAATGAAGAAAGCAAATCAAATTAAATGAAAATAAAATGAATTAAATGAAAAGTATGCGCATCCAGTGGCCAGGATTCAAACTCAGGAAGGAGGGAAAGACTGCGTGCCAGATCCAAGGGTTGTCATTCAAACTGACTAAAATGAATTAATTAATTTAATTAATTGAGGGCTAAGTGGAAGATCTGGACCATTGAGCACGCGCGGGAATTGACTAAGTCAGCAACATCTACGCTCCACATTCAAACTTTATTAATTACGCAGATTAAACCCTAATCACTTTCAGGTGGCCGGAGAAGACTTCCGGTCGTCTTCTCCGGCAAGACCCTCACCTGAAAGTTGCTAAAATCCTCAAAACTTCATAAAAATGAAAACTCACAGCCCAGAAATCATCCCCATTCGAAACTAAATCAAAACCCCCACACAAACATCATTTTTCATTCATCAATCAGCCAAATCGAAGCAAAACATTCCTAGGGCAAAAAAGTTTCAGAGCAATCATATATCCTGGTTTCTCAACCATTTTCAAAAATAATCATATCCCCATGATCAAGGGAGTGCATAGAAGCATTTAAGAACTCAAAATGGAGTTTCTGGAAAAAAAGTTTGAGATGGCTACCTGAACTGAAGCTTTGGTTTCTGGTACTTTCTGGCTGGTTTCTTGCTTTCAATCAACTCCACTGGACCCCCTGAGAAGCTTTCAATGCTTGTTTGAAGTTTATAATGGATGGTTTGAGAGATGGCAGAAGTTTTGTTCAAGGTGAGATGGAAATCGTATTTCTGATTCAGGGAGTTTTAGGCTATAGTGATGGGTGGTTTTTGATCAGTGAAGCATGCTGAGTTGATTTGTGAAGTTGTTTTTTGTGTTTGCTAGCTGTGCTGAGTGTTTCGAAGGATTTTGCAAGTTGGAGCAAAAATGATAACTATGGCTTGTGGGCAAGATCAGTGTGTGTTGTGTGATGTGTTAGGCTGGGTTTTGTCCATGTATCAAAAGGGGATAGGTCAGAAAGTTGTTGGTGGCCTATGGTGATTGGTATGGGTCTTTGGCCAAAATGTCAACTTGATGTGTACTTGAGGTATGGGCTATGGTACAACTTGCTTTTTGGCTTGCTTTTGCTCAGCTTGAATCAAGGAATGCTGTGAAAAAGGTTTAGAGGCAATGCAGCAAATGGTTTGTAAATTATGATGAGTTTTGCAAGTTGGTTCAAGTTTGGTTCCTTTGAGATTTATTGAGTTTCAATGCATCAAAGTGCAAAGTTCTTTGGCCCATTCTGAATTTTAGAGGTCATATGATCATGTTGTGAAGAAATGATACACATTTGAGGCTTTTAGAACACTTGAACAAACCATTTTGCAAAATGTCTCTTTGGTAGAAAACTTCAAATTTTGTGATTTTAGCCAACTTTGACAATCCATAACTTTTGATCCAAAATGAATTAGGTCATGTTCTTCTACTTTTTGAAAAGGGAATGATCCATTCTACAACTTTAATGACCAAAGTTTTTCCATTTGAATCATTTTTGAATCAAAAAGCAAGGGTTGAAAACGTTTCCCAAAATGGCAATTTCATTAAAAGTCAACTTTGCAAATGACTTGAAATTCTTCAATTTTGTGAACTTCCAACATCTTCCATGATCAAATAAAGATCATACACAATCAAAATGATGAAGAACACCCTTTGGTTGGGTCATTGGGGGCCTCAGATGCCCTGATTTTACACTGACTTGCTTGAAAAGTCAACTCTTGATCAGATGACTTCCCCATGGAATTTCTTCATGAAATTGATATGCATGCTCCCTATACCATATAGAAACCAAAAGAAACAAGAATGGCCAAAAAAATTGGAGTTATGGCCTCTGAAACCAAAACCCTAATTCTAGGTCATCTGTGCAGTCAAACCTGGCTCTGCTTCCATACCATTCTCAGTTCTTGTGATTCTTTGACATTCTTGACTTTGAGAGGATATAATATGATGCTTGAACATACATGGACCCCTTTGAAGTGATTTAAGACCTTTGGAGTGGCTCAAGAAGCTCTTGGATTGCTCAGATCACAAACCCTAGGTGCAGATGACCTTGAACCAATGCACTGTGTTAAAAATGTGATATGAGATGCTATGATTGAACTTATGCATATGAAAAGATCACAAGCCATGGTGTGAATGGGTGAGGGCAAATTTGGGGTGTTTACAGCTGCCCCTATTCAAACATGAGTTAGCTGTGTAGAATGTAAGCAACGGCTTATCAGGCAAACAAGATAACTTGTGGTTGAATACCAAAGACAGTCCAAAATTTGCACTCACAGCATGAAGAAGAAAAGGGATATAGATTGTAAAAGAAAGTAAAGTATATTATAAAGTATGGGCGACGGAGGACGACCGTCGAGCAGAGGACGACTGCTGG
This sequence comes from Lathyrus aphaca, assembly GCA_963966055.1. Taxonomy (NCBI): domain Eukaryota; kingdom Viridiplantae; phylum Streptophyta; class Magnoliopsida; order Fabales; family Fabaceae; genus Lathyrus; species Lathyrus aphaca. The sequence continues at coordinate 284,700,324 of OZ014522.1, read as the reverse complement.
GGGATGAGCAATGACGGGGACGGCCGACACGCTGGGAAAAGTGCGGGAAGTAAAGCAATGACGGGGACGGCCGACATGCTGGGGATAAAGGGGATTATGATGGGGACGACCATCAAGTGAAGCTGTAAGATTCTCTGGGGAGTATGAAAAAAATGATGGGGACGGCCATCAAGTTCATAAAGTAAGGTAAACAACGATGGGGACGGCCATCGGGCTAAACTGATGAAGGACGATCATCAGGAAAAGGAAAAGGGACCACGACGGGGACGACCATCGGGTTAAAGAATAAATGAAATAATGATGAGGGACAGTCATCAAAGGTGAAGGACGATCACCTAGCAGGGGACGGCTGCTCTGAAGGGGATAAGATGAGGGACGGTCATCTATGGTGAAGGACGATCACCTGGCAGGGTACGGCTGCCGAAAGTATCGCGACATAGGACGAATGCCAGATAAAAGGTCAACGATGGGGACGACCATCGGACGAGCATGATGAAGGACGATCATCAAGAGGTGAAGGACGATCACCTAGCAGGGGACGACTGCTCTCAAGGTTTATCATGACATAGGACGAATGTCAGATAACAAGATCAACGATGGGGACGGCCATCGGATAAAATGATGAAAGACGATCATCAAAGGGTGAAGGACGATCACCTAGCAGGGGACGGCTGCTAAATATCACGACACATGACGAATGTCGGATAGAAAAGATCAACGATGGGGACGGCCATCGGACGAGCATGATGAAGGACGATCATCAAGAGGTGAAGGACGATCACCTAGCAGGGGACGGCTGCTCTCACGGTTTATCATGACATAGGACGAATGTCAGATAGAAAAGAAAATTTTACTCTACTGGGGAATAGTAAACACGGACGAGTGTTTACATCCAAAAGAAAATAAGAGGTATAAGTGTTTTGACGTTGTGTATAGATTAAAGATGCGGACGAGCATCTTTAAGGCTACGATACGGACGAGTATCGGGTAGAAACAAATAATGACACATGTTCAGAGATGATGATACGGACGAGTACCAACTGGTTAACAAGGAACACAGACGAGTGTTGAATCTGAGGGGACTCTTCTGAGGAATAGTAGACACAGGCGAGTGTCTATATTCAAGAAGACAAGAGTGTTTGACACAGTGTATGGATTAAAGATGCGGACAAGCAGCTTTAAGACTATGATACGGACGAGTATCAAGTAGAAACAAACGCTTGACGCATGTTCTGAGATGATGGTACGGACGAGTACCAACTGGTTAACAGAGAACACGGATGAGTGTTGAATCTGCGGGGATATAAATGGTGTATACAAAATACGGACAAGTATCTGTATAAGTAAAATAAGTATGAGTGGTGTATAGATGAGTGTTCAACTTGCTGGGGAGAATGACACAGACGAGTGTCAGGAGAGAAAAGTGCAATATAGACAAGTATATGCTTAACAAAGTGTTTAGGTAAAATGCTAGGGAAAGTGACACGGACGAGTGTCAAGAAAGTCATATATATATGTATCTGTGAGTGCAAAGGGGACGCTCTGGCGTTCTACTGGGGATATGACACGGACGGGTGCCACGAGGTGTATGTACTGGTGTTTATGGGTGTAAAGCAACTGTTTTAGCTCTTTGCTGGGGAATCTGGGGAGCATTCCATATATTGTTGATGGATTGTCATTATTCACAAGTGTTTGATTCAAACCATGACTTATGATTATGCAACATGTTTGATTTTTGCTGTAATGCTCCGTGTTAGACGGAATGCCACGCTTTGCGGGGTGAATATGATGCAAATGCTATGATCATGCAAAGATACCAATTCGAGATTCGGATCCCGTTGCTGTGAAGATCTCTGGTCGATCTGTTTGAAATGAGCATCCCAGCTGGGGATGAGATCATTGGTAGATCTGACAAGATGTATCTGCTTGGGGAAATGGGTCAATGATAGACCTTTTCCAGTAAATGGAGGACCCAGCTGGGGTTTGTAGAAGCTTCCGTCACTCTGTTGTGATCCCTTCATGCGTTGCCCTTCTGGATAGAGGCTGAAGCTCTGTGGGGATATGGTTCCCTGTCTTTTGTACTTGGCTGAGGAGGAAGCAAATGGCAACTCGGCTGGGGAGAAAGCACCTACGGTGCTAAGCCTGAGTGGATAATGATTAGCCAGCTTGCTGGGATGAAGCTTTCATGCCCTATGTTGTGTCTTGAATACCTGCAATCCTGAAAAGACAGAGAAATGCACAAGTAATCCTGAGGTATCCCTTACCGGATTCCATCATAGGAGTTCAGACACCCCCGGGAGTAAGTATATTTCCTGCAAGCACGTGTTTTAAGAGAAACATCTGTATTTATGCAATCAGTATCTTAAAGACATCGGACATTTTGCAAATGAAGAAATATACGAGACGAGACATGACTGAAAATCTGATTTTATTAATTCATATTCCCTGAATTGGCAAGATACAGTCAAAGAAACATATCCCCTAGAATGAGGAGATTGTTACAAATTGAGAAACAAGATGTTGGCAATGTTGACGACGCTTCAAGGAGCTTCCCTTCGCTATGATTCGTATGACTTTTGACGTTCTTCTCGTCTTGCTTTCTGAAAAAGGTTGATTCTGAGTGAAGCTTGATCCTTTCGGGGCTTACCAAGTTGTAGGTGATACAGACGAATTCAGCATGCAGTTGTTCGCTTATTCCCTTATTTTGCATGGATCGCCCTTTCGGGTTTTCAATCCATCGGGATACCCTTTTTTGCCTGAGTTGTCCGATGCGGCTTTTCAACTCAGCGGGTGTACATTTTTTTTTGTTTATTTCCCTTATTTTTGCCCGAGTCTCTTATTCTGTTTTTTTTTTTTACTCGTCGGGATGCCCTATTTTTGCCTGGACTTACATTCTGTTTTTATGTCCAGCGGGTCATTTTATGCGAAGTATTTTTTAACTGCATCTGAATTCACAGGGGACGGGAAGTCTTCACCATCCATAGTGCTGAGCATCAGTGCTCCACCAGAGAAAACTTTCTTTACTACGAATGGCCCTTCATAGTTTGGAGTCCACTTGCCCCTGTGGTCTGTATGAGGAGGGAGGAGTCTTTTCAGTACAAGATCTCCTACTTGGTACTCTCGGAGCCTGACTTTCTGATCGAAGGCTTTCTTCATTCTTTTCTGATACAACTGCCCATGACAGATTGCAGCCAATCTTTTCTCTTCATTCAGACTCAGTTGTTCGTATCGGGATCGGACCCATTCTGCTTCGTTCAGCTTAACATCCATCAATACCCGTAAGGAGGGTAATTCAACTTCAACTGGTAGGACTGCCTCCATACCATACACAAGCTGATACGGTGTTGCCCTAGTGGATGTTCTGATTGACGTGCGGTACCCATGCAAGGCAAACGGTAGCATCTCATGCCAGTCTTTGTAGGTGACTACCATCTTCTGCACAATCTTCTTGATATTCTTATTAGCTGCCTCAACAACGCCATTCATCTTTGGCTTGTAAGGAGAAGAATTATGGTGTTGGATTTTGAAGTCCCGGCACAGCTCTGCCATCATTTTGTTATTCAAGTTGGAACCATTATCAGTAATGATTCGCTCGGGAACTCCGTATCGACAGATGATATCTCTCTTCAGAAATCTGGCTACCACTTGCCTTGTAATGTTTGCATATGAAGCTGCTTCGACCCACTTGGTGAAATAGTCAATGGCGACCAGGATGAATCTGTGGCCGTTTGAAGCAGTAGGCTCAATCTTGCCAATCATGTCAATGCCCCACATAGCAAAGGGCCAGGGTGACACCATCACATTCAAAGGATTGGGAGGCACATGCACCTTATCCGCATAAATCTGGCATTTATGGCATTTTCTGGCGTAGGCACAACAGTCGGCATCCATTGTGATCCAGTTATAACCTGATCTTAACAACTTCTTGGCCATTGCATGTCCTCCTGCATGGGTACCAAAGGACCCTTCGTGCACCTCGTGCATCAACAATTCTGCTTCTTTTCTATCAACACATCTGAGAAGTACCATATCAAAGTTTCTCTTGTACAGGGAACCATCAGTGTTCAGAAAGAAACGACCAGCAAGCCTTCTCAAAGTCTTCTTATCATTGGAAGATGCCCCAGGTGGGTATGTTTGATCCTCCAAGAAGCACTTAATGTCATGGAACCAAGGGTTATTATCTTTGACAACATCTGCTGCGAACACATATGCTGGTCTGTCAAGTCTGGACACTGAAATCCGAGGTACAAGGTTGGCAGCTTGAACTTTGATCATGGATGAAATGGTGGCAAGAGCATCTGCAAATTGATTCTTGTCCCGAGGGATATACTCAAGCTTGACCGTTGTAAAGAAAGTCAGTAACCTCCTTGTATAATCCCTGTAAGGTATCAGATGATCCTGGTGTGTGTACCATTTGCCGTTGGTTTGATTGATTACCAGAGCTGAATCTCCAAACACAGTCAAAGTCTTGATCCTGAGGTCTATGGCTTCCTTAAGACCCATAATACAAGCTTCATATTCAGCTTCGTTGTTAGTGCAATTGAAGGTGAGTTTTGCCGAGAAAGGCATGTGAACTCCCTTAGGTGTAATGAGTACCGCACCAACACCACGACCATTCATATTAACAGCCCCATCAAACATCATAGTCCATTCTTCTTCTGGGTCAGGCCCTTCAGTGTGAACAGGCTCTTCATGATCTTTTGCTTTAATGAACATGATGTCTTCATCAGGGAAGTCAAATCTCATAGGCTGGTAATCATCAATAGTTTGCTCAGCAAGATATTCAGACAATACACTGCCCTTGATGGCTTTCTGAGACGTGTACTGGATGTCATATTCTGTGAGGATCATTTGCCATCTTGCAACCCGTCCGGTAAGTGCTGGCTTCTCGAAAATGTACTTAACTGGGTCCATTTTTGATATCAATAAAGTGGTGTGGGTCAACATATACTGTCTCAGTCGGCGAGCAGCCCACGCTAAAGCACAACAAGTTTTCTCGAGCAGTGAATAACGTTGTTCACAGTCGGTAAACTTTTTGCTCAGGTAGTAAATTGCATACTCTTTTCGACCAGACTCGTCATGCTGGCCCAACACACACCCCATTGACTCTTCTAATACTGTCAAGTACATTATTAGGGGTCTTCCTTCAACTGGAGGCATGAGGATTGGAGGTTCTTGCAAATATTCCTTGATCTTGTCAAAAGCCCTCTGGCAGTCTTCGTTCCACCTGACTGTCTGTTCTTTTCTTAACAGCTTAAACAAGGGTTCACAGGTTGCTGTAAGGTGAGATATGAACCTGGAAATGTAGTTCAATCTACCTAGAAACCCTCGAACTTCCTTTTCTGACTTCGGTGCAGGCATTTCTTGAATGGCTTTGACTTTATCAGGGTCAACTTCAATCCCTTTTTCACTTACAATAAATCCCAACAGCTTACTAGATCGCACCACGAATGTGCACTTGTTGGGGTTCAGCTTCAGTTGGTACTTCCTCAGACGCTTGAATAACTTTAGCAGATTTACCAGGTGGTCTTCTTCTGTGAGGGACTTGGAAATCATGTCATCCACATAACATTCGATTTCTTTATGGATCATATCGTGGAATAATGTCACCATAGCCCGTTGATAAGTTGCACCTGCATTCTTTAGTCCGAATGGCATCACCTTATAACAGAATGTGCCCCAGGGTGTAATGAAAGTTGTCTTCTCCATGTCTTCAGGTGACATCTTGATCTGATTGTATCCTGAAAATCCGTCCATGAAGGAGAATACCGAGAACTGAGTCGTGTTATCAACCAATACATCAATGTGAGGTAATGGGAAATCATCTTTCGGGCTAGCTCTGTTCAGATCCCGGTAGTCCACACACATTCTCACTTTGCCGTCTTTCTTAGGCACAGGTACTATATTAGCGACCCACGGTGGATAGCTAGTTACAGCGAGGAACCCGGCGTCCCACTGCTTTTGTACCTCTTCTTTAATCTTCATTGCCATATCCGGGCGAGTACGGCGCAGCTTCTGTTTAACTGGCGGGCAGTCTTCTTTTAATGGCAGCTTGTGCATGACGATATCGGTGTCCAACCCTGGCATATCCTGGTAAGACCAAGCAAACACATCCGCATACTCTCGAAGCAGGTCAATCAGTTGTTTCTTCACTGAGTCTTGTAAGCAGACCCCGATTTTAACCTCTTTCACATCTTCATTCGTACCAAGATTAATCGTTTCGACCTCCTCCTGATGAGGAGTGATAACCTTCTCCTCTTGTCTCAACAACCTGGCTAGCTCTTCAGGAAGCTCATATTCTTCTTCAACCCCTTCATCAGCTTGATTGATTGGATTGTCAAAGTCATACGAGGTCATAGTCGTGCTGTTGTCGGTGCGGTCTGGAAGGCACTCTCTGCAAGGGTTCAGTTTGTTCATTTTAGTGATTGATTTTAATCTTGTTTAGAAAAGAGTGAAATGAAGTTATCATTTTGAAAACATTGCCATTTATTTTTGTACAAAAAGAAAAATGGAAAAACAGTGAACGGAAAAGAAAAAGACTCATTTGCAAAAGATGTCTGATTATCATTGATTGATCTGTTTGCACAAAATTATAGATGGCCCGATTACAAAATGAGTCTTGTCATCTTGGGCAAGATGCAAGACTTGATGCATGCTTAAAATATACAGGAAATAATAATTACTCTGCGGGAGTAACCCTTATAATTTCCTGGGAAGACCAGTTTGAGATATGGCTCCCCGAGATCCTTGGACGTATCCAGCTCTCCAGGTTGCGCTCATCTTCCGACTCATCTTCCAAGTTGTTTACTGCATCGGGGGTGAGCATCCCCCCACTGACAAAACTAGGCTTCTTGGCGGCCTCTGCTTGATCTTGTTGAGTTGGTTTGTAACCCAACCCAAATCTATCCTCCTTCTTCTCTACAGGCAACAACTTGCCCCAGCCTTGGGCAGTCCCTTCTTCAACAACCTTCCGGGCTTGCTGATAAGATGTCATTGAGGTTCCAGGTACAGCGGATGCTTCTTTTATGTTCAAGGCCTCAAACCCTTGACTCATAGTTTCGTGGATCTCCCCATCCATCTAAATATATTTGTATGTAGCCAGATGGCTAACAAAAATATCCTCTTCACCACAGATGGTGATGATCTGGCCCTCCCACTCGAATTTTAACTTCTGGTGAAGGGTAGACGTAACTGCGCCCGCGGCATGAATCCAAGGTCTACCCAAAAAACAGCTGTAGGCCGGCTGAATGTCCATCACATAGAAGGTTATTTTAAAAGTCTGTGGGCCAATCATCACTGGCAGATCAATCTCTCCTAGCACTGATCTCTTAGAGCCGTCAAATGCTCTCACCACCAAATTACTTGGACGCAACGCCAAGCCATCATTCTCCAGCTTCACCAAGGCTTTCTTTGGTAAGACATTGAGTGAAGACCCAGTGTCTACCAGTACATGTGATAGAACAGCACCCTTGCATTCCAGGGTGATGTGTAAAGCCTTATTGTGGTTACAACCCTCAGTCGTTAAATCAGCATTGGTAAAACCCAATCCATGGCTGGTATTGACATTTGCTACCACGGTCTCCAGCTGATTAATGGTGATCTCCTCTGGCACATATGCCGCGTGAAAGACTTTTAATAATGCATTTCGGTGAGCTTCGGAACACATCAGTAGGGATAGAATGGAGATTTTTGAGGGGGTTTGGTGAAGCTGATCCACCACCTTGTAATCACTCCTCTTGATGATTCTCATAAACTCGTCTACATCTTGTTCAAAAGATGTCTTCTGTGTTTCTTTGAGAATGGGCTCTTCAGCTATTACACTCTTTCCCTTCGCTTTGGCAGCAGCTTCTGCTTCGGCATTAGGTCTTTGTGATTGCGAGGCAAAAAGGCGTCCGCTTCTGGTGAAGCCTCCGCCTCCCCCGACATTATCAATCTGTGGAGAAGATGTTGAAGAGTCAAGAGTGATTTTCTCCCCCTTGCAGTACAGGTCAGAGCCATAATGCCAAGGGATGGCATTAGTGTTTTCATATGGAACAGGCCCAGGTACCGTGATGGTAACCGGGCTTACTGCAGCAGAGGAGGGTGTTACAATAGTATGTGGATCATAGTAGATGGTAACCGGTGATCTGGCAGGAGATGCCACTGTTTGTTGTTGAAAATTGTTGTTCGGAGGAATACTTGACGGATCATAATAAATAGTGACTGCTGAGATATTTGCTGGTGTTGTAGAAGAGGATTCTGAATAGAAGGGTGCTGATGTTGTAGAAGGAATGTTTGTTGACGTCTGGTTTGTTGAAGTGATATTTGAAGCATTTGTTGATGAAACTGAAGAATTGTTTGGAATAATTGTTGTTGCAGTTGTAGGAGACTCTGGAACTGTTGTCGGAGGGATTGCCGGATTTGAAGGTATTGATGTTGTGATTTGAAGTAGACCATTCTGGATAAGACTGTCTATGCCGCTTCTCAGATTTTCACACCCATTTACCGAAATGTTGCAATAACCGCACCCGAGCTCACACCCAGGGAATATCTGGCATTCAAGGAGTTGAGCTTTAATCTCTACCAGGGGTGTCCGGATTTGCCCAACACTGGTTATCAAGTAAGACGGCTTATCTTCCTCAATAGCATTGATTCTGGGCCCTCCATGGTTGGGCATGGGGTTTTTGTTGACATTTGGCGGGGGTGCAAAGTTTAGAGCTTTGGAATCTACCAGGTCTTGCACCTTCATCTGTAAAGCTCTGCACTTCTCTGTACTGTGTCCAGGTGCGTTGGAGTGAAAAGCACATCTGGCATTGGCGTCATAATTTCTCGGCAAACTGGAAGGATCTGGTGGCGCCAACGTCCTTAACTCAACCAAGTTAAGCTTCAGGAGCTGTGGCAGTAATGCGGCATAAGGCATAGGGATCGGATCGATCACCCTATTGGCCTGAGATGGTCTCTGTTGAAATGGTCTTTGCTGATTGTTGTTGTTGTAGTTTCTCTGAGGTGGATATTGAGCTTGTTGCTGGTAGTGGGGTTGTTGCTGTGGTTGATATGCGGGTTGCTGAGGAATTGGAGCGGGAATGGTGACTGCTGCCACTGACCTATGAACATATTGGGGTCTGCCCCTGCTGGTATGGATAGCATTAGTCTCACCAGTTCTTCTTGGACCTACAAAAGGCTTTCTTGGGTTGCTGGACGAGCTTGCACCGTTGTCGGAAATCTTACCCATCTTTAGAAGGCTCTCAATTCTTTCTCCAGCTATGACTACATATGCGAAGCTGGTGGAAGAAAAGGCAGCTAGCCTGTCAATGTATGTCCCTTGGAGGGTGTTCATAAACATGTCGGCCATTTCCCTTTCCGACATGGGTGGTTGGACAGCAGCAGCAAGCTGTCTCCACCTCTGGGCGTACTCCCGGAAGCTTTCCCTGGATGATTGAGACATTCCCATCAGAAGGGTCCTGTTGGGAGCCATATCCAAGTTGTACTGGTATTGTCTAATGAAGGCCTCAGCCAGGTCCTTCCAGCATCTGATGGTCGATCTGGTCAAATGAGAGTACCATTCCCTTGAAGCCCCTGTTAAGCTATCTTCAAAATAAAACATCCATAGCTTTTCATCCATGGTATATGCCTTCAGCCTCCCCAGAAAGGATTGTAAATGGGTTCGGGGACAGGAAGTTCCGTTGTACTTCTCAAAACACGGAGGTTTAAACTTGTGGGGAATCCTGACCCCGTCCACTAAGCCCATGTCCTTGACATCAAAACCCAAGGAATTCTGGGACTCCAGGGACCTCAATTTCTCAGCAATTTCATCTAGCCTTCTGTCATAGGCTTCATCCCCAGCTCCCATCACAGTAAATTGATCTTCCTGGGGGTCTTCTTGTAGTACTATGCCTGTAGTAGCATTCCCTTGCACATTAGCAGGGATGTTGATCTCTGGGTGAAGGTGAGGGCCATACACAGGTGGGTTGACATGAGGCTGGACCCTCTCATTATTGCTTGTTCCACCAGTCCCTAGATGGGGTTCCTCCTGGGTCTGCCTTTCTACTAGTGCCCTTAATCTCTCCTGGCTCTGTGCCAATCCATTCATCACTTCCATAAACTGGGTCATCTGATTTCTCATTTCCAGTCTCTCATTGGCCATTTGAGTCCTGACCTCTGTAAGGTCCTATTGTACCTGGTCCATTTGTATGCCCGGAAGGTTGTTGCGGGTAGGATATCTGTGTGGACGGTTGAGTGGGAACACCCGACGCCGAGCAATAGTTCCTGAACCACAACAGAGTTAGTAACAAAAACAAAACAAAACCTACAAAACAAAACAAAGGTTAGTATGCAATGCAGTATGCTTATTTGTTTCCAAGGTATCCGGCTTGGCATTTGGTTTTGACCTTTCCAGACCCCGAGGAAGATGCTGTTTGATGTTGCTTGAGAACTCAGATAAAACAAACTAATAAATATATTACAAAAAGTGAATGATACATAGTTTGTTTTTTACAATACATGCCCTCTGAGGGGTCAAAATACAACATAAGAAAAAGAAAAGTACATGAAATGAAAGCAACAACAAGCAAAAGTCAGACATCAAGACCAAACTCATCCTCTTGAACTTCCTTCAGAAGTGCTTCAGTCACAGGGTCAGCTGGATGCTCTGTGAGATTCCTGATGAGAAGATTCCTGGTGGCAATAGCTGCAGTTAGCTTCTTGTGTCTGCCCTGGTCCTTTGACCTCTTCACACCAGCCCTAATCTTCAACTCTGAGATCTCTCTCTGGGCTGCCAGCAAGGCTTCCTGTTGCTCCTTTGCATTAGCCTCCAACTGCTCAATCTTGTCCTGAGTTCTCTTATCCTCCTGAGTGCGAGCTTCAGTGATTCTGACCCACCTAGCTTGACTCTCTTTCAGATAGAGATCAGTCCTGGCCTTCTGAAACTGAGCCTCTTTACAGGCATTCTTCAAAATCTGCTCTCCTGCCCTTGACTTCTTGATGTAGTCCTCTGACTTCTCAATCCTGGCTAGATGCTCCACCTTTAGCTTTTCTAACCTCTCAATGTCAAGGCGACCATCACTCCTCTCCCAGAGGGTCTTCTGCAGAGCTTGAGTCAAATTCACATTCCTCTCTTTTAGCTTCTCAAACACTTCCAGGCTAACAGTGGCTGGAGGGGGTGCTGTGGATGGCCCAGGTACATCCTCAATGGTGAAAGGCATCCCAGAAATTTGAGCCCTGGCATGAGACCACTCATAATACTGAGTTGAGGCCACATTGTTGCATCTCCCAAGAATGGCCATCCCTTTGCTCTGGACATTGTCCCAAGCCCAGGATGCTTGCCTGACAATAGCCAAATTAAGCTTGATCTCACAATAAAGGGTCTCAGCTAGATCTTGTACTCTAGGGGGGTGGACCAATGCATAGCCCAGTTATCTTTTGAATAGCAGAGGGTTGTAGTTGATGCAACCCTTCACTCCTATCAGGGGTACATTGGGGAACTGCCCACAACTAGTAATGATGTCCCTACCCTTGGTGCTCTGAGTGCACCACCTGATGTCAGCTGAGGTTAAAGCAGTGAGTCTTCTAGCCCAATTCTTTGGCTGGTGAGGATTCAAGAATGCATCAGTCTTGGGCAGGTGCTTGAGCAGCCAGGTATGGAATAGGGGAGCACAGCATCTCACCAATCTTCCTCTTTGCTTTTCATTCCTTTGGTGAACAGAGTAGTAGATATCTCCCAGTAAGGTGGGCACTGGGTTCCTCCGAATGAAAAGGTGAATGGCATTCTTGCTAATAAACCTAGGCTCATCTGCAAATAATATAACCCTATATATGCTAAGGGCTAATAATGCACAGACTGCCTTCCACTCTCCCAAGGAGGCTTTCAGAGTAGCCTGAGAGGTCAAGAAATCCAAGTGTAGACCAGAGATTCCAGCCTTTGCTGTCATGTTCTGCTCAATCAGAACTGGTTCCAGATACAATGCCCTTGCCACCTCTTCATTACTAGGAAAGGCCATCTCAGGGTTGAAGGGGACTCCACCCCTGATAGGTACACCAATCAGTGATGAATACTCTTCCAACAAGGGTCCAGACTAAAAATCCTGGAAGGTGAAGCACCTCGGAGGAGGATTATAGAACTGCAGGCAAGTATGAATCAAGCTCCTCTGGGAAGGGTCCAAATCCATAACCACATCAAGGATGCCTCCATAATGTTCTCTGAATAGTGGTATATGGTCTGGAGTAATCAGGGCCTGGACTTTCCTGATGCCAGCCAGCTCAGGCTCAAAGAAATGGTAGGATATGTTGCTCTTCTTGGGTGCCATGACTGCTGAAGAAAAGCTGAAACAAATGCTGATGATAGAAGATGGGCCACTGACAGGCTAAGACTGGTGATGCAGGTGACTGAAGCAGGTAGCTGATGAGGATAGCTGAAGCAGATACTGGTGAAGATAGGTCTATGCAGATGAAGGGGTCAAAACCAAGCCAAAATATAGTATGGATACCCTGAAAAACAAATAAGCAAATGTTAAATGATGCAATGATGACGTATGCAAATGATATGCTAGGGTTTGTGATCAAGCTGGATCTGATTAACTTCCTTGACATAGGTCCATGTATGTTCAAGAAATCCAGATGGAGGTTCATAAGTCCAGTAGCCAAGGTGGGGGACTCAAATAAAGAGTCACATGTCCATGGTTAAAAATCACAAGAACTATTCCAAAATGGAGTACTCTTAATCAAAACAAAGTAACGGGGTATGTTGAGGTCAAGGGTACCTGCAAACCTATAAACAGCCCAAACCCCTCACAGGTGGTGTTCTAAAACAAGGATCCTCAGACTTGGATCAGTTATGAGAAGTGTAAACACTTCTAACCCGGAGGTACGGTGTTTACAATAACCATAAAAGATCCTCCTCTAATTCACCTCAGTTTCTGAAGGTCAATACTAAAGGTCATCCAGACTTAGCAGGCTTCCCAGATAGCCCTAGCACTACAGGAAATCTGTAGCACAGAGTTCTCAAGAAGAAACCCATATCTGAACCGTGTTTCGTATTCCCGCACCAGACCGAAACGGAATGGGAAAGAACATGAACCACTCTAGCCTAGGTGGCACTCAGGTCCCCGGTATAGGACCTCAACTCTCAATAGAACCCTACCCACCAAAGCAACAAAACCAGATCCAGCCAGAACAGTATGACAGTATGATGTATATAAAGCTGTAAAGAAAGCAGTAAATAAACTGTACATAAAGCAATAAATAAAACAAATATACAAACACAGATAGCACATAACACCCCAGTAAACACAAATCAAACAAGCGCTAGGAGGAGCCCACAAAAAGAACCAGAAGCCCTGGTTACAGTATAAGTGTCCCCAGCAGAGTCGCCAAGCTGTCGCTCCCAAAAGATGAGACTGGCTCAAATATGGTACAGACGCGAACGGTCGGCGAAAGGATGAAATGAAAAGAGTCGCCAGCTAGGCATTTTTATCTCGGAGGAAAGGTAATGCTGCATAGACCTAAGAAAAGATATGGATAAGACGGTTGCGAACCAGGGAGACTGAGAAAGGGGGTTGGTTACAACCTGGGAAGGTATTAGCACCCAGATTGTCCGTCGTACTCGACGGGATCCACGCTTAAAAGATTTGTGTTTCAAAGGGGTAGTGTCAGTGTAATCTGTGTATCAAAGCTGGAAAAGAATGCTAGTGTCAGTGTAAAAAGAATGTGAGGTGTGTAAATGTACAGTGTCAGTGTAAGAACAGGAATAAGATGCTCAAGATCATGAGGCTTAAAGAATAATGCTATAAGGAGGGGGATATACAGAGACTTTTGTTCGATAACCATTAAGTTATGCCTACGTATCCTCTCGTGCAATGAGGAAGTCAGAACACCGTAGTTCGACCCAAAGAGACTGAAAGATGAATTGACTTGTGAACTGCTTGCTTGTCTATGCTCAAGTGTATGACATGTCTAGCTCAGGTGCAAACTGTCTTGCATTAGACGGAAGAAGCAAGTTCTCGTTTATGAGTGAGTGTGATGAGAAAAGAATCCCGGAGGAGACGATTATTGTTTGTTTTTGTGTTTTCAATCTTTTATTGCTTTTGAAAGTTTGTCATGAGTTAAAGAGCTTAAGCCTAAACCAATGGCTTTAGTAAACTCATCACATCTTCTCTCTGAATAGGGGTAATGAGAATACCTTAAGTGTGAAGTCAGCTTCTCACACTTAATCACCATGATGTAGGATTAAGATCATTAACCTACTTGCATTTATTTAGATGTTTTTGTTGTTTTTGTTTAGTGTTAAGTAATGAGTTTAAGCCATAATCAAGGATTAAACAGGCCCATTACACCATCCTAATAGAAGGATAATAAATGAGAATGTTTAAGCTGAGGAAAGCTCCTCAACTTAATCCATGATTAGGGATTAACTTCATGACAAAACAAAGCCTTTATTAAATGGATTTTAATTAATGATAAGATGATGAAATGGGTTTTATGGTTTGTAAGACAACTTGAGAGGGACTTGTCCATTAACACTAGGGTTAGTCCTTCTTAACCAATTAAGGAAGAATTAGAACCCTAATGCAAGGCCCAAGTTACAAGCTTGATGTCTTGATGATTATTAGATGGATTGACTAAAGGAGTTAAACACATTAAGGGTTTAACACTTAGGATTAAAGTTATACACTCCATCCTAATAGAAGGATGCAGGCATAAGCTTAATCACAAAGCCTTAAAGCCTTTATGGTTTAGTCCTTGATTATGAGATGAGAAGAGAAGACTCAATGAGACACAAAGGTAAAATCTAAGTGGGGGACTAATCAAAACCCTAATTATTGTCATGCTTGGTTGTTCCTAAAGTTTGTGAAGTTTACAAGAGAAATATTCAGAGGAAACACCAGGAAGCAGATGAAAGGAGCAAAGAGAGGCAAGGTAACTTGCTTCATTTAAGAAGACAAGTCACTTGAGGAAAGAGGGTAAGAAGAAGAAGAAAGAGCAAGTTCAATCTCAAACACAAGATAAAATGCAGCAATGATGCATAAGAGAGATGAAAAGAAATTGTGAGAAGTGAAGGCAAATTCACTTCTCAAAGTTACTTACCACCTGAAAAGTTAGTGAAACAAATGCAATGCCATGCAAAATGAAGTGAAATGGCATGATGCAAACCAAAACCAGAAGCATGTGTGTGATGATAATGATTCTATGAGGTGATGCAAATATGAAATGAAGCATGAGGGTGATCATACAAACATATGGATGCAAGAGAAGCATGCTTAGAACCATGAACTTACATGAAAAGTTATGAAATGCAAATGGCATACAACATGGCAAATGCAAGATGTAATGATCAAACATGATTCTAACATGTCCTAAGATGTCTAATGAATCAAATGGATGCATAGAATGTCATGGCAAGTCATGGTATGCAAGCAAATGCAAGATGAATGCAAAAGGAAGCCCAAATTAGGGTTTATGATCAATGCACAAAACAAAAACCAAAACCAGAAGCAAACATCAAGATAAAAAATTGAAAATGCATTCAAGGGGGACCCTAAACCTATACGAACTCACTGCCCAAAGGAGGGAACCCAATTCTTAACCTAGTGAAAGTTATGAATTTCTTAAGATTTCTAGGGTTTTAGGGTACCTTGTCAAGAAAAATGTCAAACAAATTGAAAATGCAAGATCAAAACATGCCAATTTAATCCTACAAACTACATGATATGCAAGACACAATGCAAAAAGAATCAAAGTCCAACTCTTAAAGACTAGGCAGAAATGAATTTTCAAAGATTGGATCAAAATAATGCCTTAAAAATGAAATTAATTCCATGAAAAATTGTCAAAGACATCAAGATCAAAAAAGAAATTTGGTTTGAGGGTTGGACAATGTTTCTAAATGATTTTAAATGTTTCATGAATTTTTTGGTGATTTTTAAATACCTAAAATTATTTTTAATTAATTAATTCTCATTAATTAATTAAAAACAATCTTTTAAATGATTTAAAAATAATTTTAAATGCAAAAAATAAAAATAAAAATGTTTTTGGTTTCTGAAAATTAATAAAAGGTTGTATAAATATTTTCAGAATTTTTGAAAATGTTTTACTATTTTTAATAAAATGAAGAAAACAAATCAAATTAAATGAAAATAAAATGAATTAAATGAAAAGTATGCGCATCCAGTGGCCAGGATTCAAACTCAGGAAGGAGGGAAAGACTGCGCGCCAGATCCAAGGGTTGTCATTCAAACTGACTAAAATGAATTAATTAATTTAATTAATTGAGGGCTAAGTGGAAGATCTGGACCATTGAGCACGCGCGGGAATTGACTAAGTCAGCAACATCTACGCTCCACATTCAAACTTTATTAATTACGCAGATTAAACCCTAATCACTTTCAGGTGGCCGGAGAAGACTTCCGGTCGTCTTCTCCGGCAAGACCCTCACCTGAAAGTTGCTAAAATCCTCAAAACTTCATAAAAATGAAAACTAACAGCCCAGAAATCATCCCCATTCGAAACTAAATCAAAACCCCCACACAAACATCATTTTTCATTCATCAATCAGCCAAATCGAAGAAAAACATTCCTAGGGCAAAAAAGTTTCAGAGCAATCATACATCCTGGTTTCTCAACCATTTTCAAAAATAATCATATCCCCATGATCAAGGGAGTGCATAGAAGCATTTAAGAACTCAAAATGGAGTTTCTGGAAAAACAGTTTGAGATGGCTACCCGAACTGAAGCTTTGGTTTCTGGTACTTTCTGGCTTGTTTCTTGCTTTCAATCAACTCCACTGGACCCCCTGAGAAGCTTTCAATGCTTGTTTGAATTTTATAATGGATGGTTTGAGAGATGGCATAAGTTTTGTTCAAGGTGAGATGGAAATCGTATTTCTGATTCAGGGAGTTTTAGGCTATAGTGATGGGTGGTTTTTGATCAGTGAAGCATGCTGAGTTGATTTGTGAAGTTGTTTTTTGTGTTTACTAGCTGTGCTGAGTGTTTCGAAGGATTTTGCAAGTTGGAGCAAAAATGATAACTATGGCTTGTGGGCAAGATCAGTGTGTGTTGTGTGATGTGTTAGGCTGGGTTTTGTCCATGTATCAAAAGGGGATAGGTCAGAAAGTTGTTGGTGGCCTATGGTGATTGGTATGGGTCTTTGGCCAAAATGTCAACTTGATGTGTACTTGAGGTATGGGCTATGGTACAACTTGCTTTTTGGCTTGCTTTTGCTCAGCTTGAATCAAGGAATGCTGTGAAAAAGGTTTAGAGGCAATGCAGCAAATGGTTTGTAACTTATGATGAGTTTTGCAAGTTGGTTCAAGTTTGGTTCCTTTGAGATTTCTTGAGTTTCAATGCATCAAAGTGCAAAGTTCTTTGGCCCATTCTGAATTTTAGAGGTCATATGATCATGTTGTGAAGAAATGATACACATTTGAGGCTTTTAGAACACTTGAACAAACCATTTTGCAAAATGTCTCTTTGGTAGAAAACTTCAAATTTTGTGATTTTAGCCAACTTTGACAATCCATAACTTTTGATCCAAAATGAATTAGGTCATGTTCTTGTACTTTTTGAAAACGGAATGATCCATTCTACAACTTTCATGACCAAAGTTTTTCCATTTGAAGCATTTTGAATCAAAAAGCAAGGGTTGAAAAAGTTTCCCAAAATGGCAATTTCATTAAAAGTCAAACTTCCCAAAAAGTCAACTTTGCAAATGACTTGAAATTCTTCAATTTTGTGAACTTCCAACATCTTCCATGATCAAATAAAGATCATACACAATCAAAATGATGAAGAACACCCTTTGATTGGGTCATTGAGGGCCTCAGATGCCCTGATTTTACACTGACTTGCTTGAAAAGTCAACTCTTGATCAGATGACTTCCCCATGGAATTTCTTCATGAAATTGATATGCATGCTCCCTATACCATATAGAAACCAAAAGAAACAAGAATGGCCAAAACAATTGGAGTTATGGCCTCTGAAACCAAAACCCTAATTCTAGGTCATCTGTGCAGTCAAACCTGGCTCTGCTTCCATACTATTCTCAGTTCTTGTGATTCTTTGACATTCTTGACTTTGAGAGGATATAATATGATGCTTGAACATACATGGACCCCTTTGAAGTGATTTAAGACCTTTGGAGTGGCTCAAGAAGCTCTTGGATTGCTCAGATCACAAACCCTAGGTGCAGATGACCTTGAACCAATGCACTGTGTTAAAAATGTGATATGAGATGCTATGATTGAACTTATGCATATGAAAAGATCACAAGCCATGGTGTGAATGGGTGAGGGAAAATTTGGGGTGTTTACAATATGAAAATGATTGAATGCAAAATGTTAATGATCTAATGATGATGCGTATGAATGCAAAATGTAAAGCAGACAAAGATAGAAAACCAGAGGGCAAATTTAGGGTGTCTACAGCTGCCTCTATTCAATCAACTATTGATCTGAAAAGGATGAGAGCAACGGCTACCAGACGTTCGAGATAAGCAGTGATTGAATACCAAAAAGACCCTGAAATTTTGCACTCTGACGAAGAATGCAGAATCTGGGAAACAAACCCAACCAAACAAAGCTTTGGTGACTGAAGTGGAGAGAAAGCAGACGAGCTCCTTCCAAGTTGAAACTGATATCTGGAATAAGAGTACTTTGACATACGACTCTTCTACAAACAATCCTATTACGCCAGGAGCCGGACATACGAGTCCTCAAACACTTTGCCAAACATATGACTTGAGACAGATGAATCTCCTTCGGACAATCCTGTTACGCCAGGACCAGTAACGCTTTTGACATTTATTCCCACAGTTAGGATTTTAAACCTCTTCAATACAGACGAGTATTGGATGATCATCAAGATAACACAGACGAGTGCCATAAGTCAATAATACAGACGAGTATCAGACAGATGATCCAAGAAACACAGACGAGCGCCTCGGGTAATGATACAGACGAGTATCAGCCACTGGTATAGACGAATACCAGAAATTCAAACACAGACGAGCATTTGGAATAGCAATACAGACAAAGTACCAAGATAATCAGCAAATCCACCATACACAGATATAAGCTAACACAGATGAGTGTTGGGGATGATACAGACGAGTATCCAAACAAAGCAAACGAGCTTCAAACAGATGATACACACAGACGAGTGCCGGAGAATGCAAACTAGCAATCAAGCCAATATTGGATAACAAACACAGACGAGTGTTGTGAAACACAGACGGGCAACAGCCATCATGACAACACAGACGAGTGTTGGAAATTGTAGACGGGCAATAACAGGTATTAGATATCAAACACAGACGAGTGTTGGGCAGTGCAGACGAGCAACAACAAATACTGGATACCAAACACAGACGAGTGTTGGAAATTGCATACGAGCAACAACAAATGGATATCAAGCACAGACGAGTGCTAGGAAATGCGGACGAGCAACAACAAATGTCAAATATCAAACACAGACGAGTGTTGGCAAAATTGCAGACGAGCAACAACAAATACCATATATCAACCCCAGGCGAGTGTTGGAAATTGCAGACGAGCAACAACAAAGTAATCATAGACCACTGCTGGGGAAAGAGAACGAGTAATACCAAAGTGATAACACAGACGAGTGTTGAGAGATGCAGACGAGCAGTAATAAAGTACGAGCACAGACGAGTGCTGGAGATTGCAGATGAGCAATAATACCAAGCAAGAGCATAGACGAGTGCTAGGGAGATGCATACGAGCACAAACAGATAACTAACACAGACGAATGCCAAGAAATGCATACGAGCAAAAACAAAGTGCCCTGATTGGCAGCAAGAACCTCAATTCTACAGGGGATGACCAGGTTAAGATGCTTGACAGTTAACTCTAGTTAGGGAGATGAACCACTGTCTGTATCATCACATTAGCCAAAAATAAATTGGCAACATCTCTGGGGAATAATTCAATGATGGAAAATTCCAAACATGAAACTCTGTGGGGAAATGACAATCTTCAGACTCGGCTGGGGAAGATGCTTGGTTAAATAACCCTTGCTGGGAAACAAATTCTGACATTCTAAGCTCTGTGGGAAAATGCAAGGCCTTCAGCTGCCTGTTGGGAAAACTTCACTGTGGAAAGATAACTCCGCTTGGGGATGAGAATAATTCAGTTAGCTTTGAAGTTCCGTTGGGGATATCATCTGCTCTACCTCAGCTGGGGAGATGTCAACCTTCTGGCATGACTGAGGAAAAGATTTGGCAATGCTCTGCTGAGGAGAGACTTTGCTGAGGAGAGTCTTAGAGATCAAAATAAGCCAATGACGACTGTGTTGGGAAGATATGCCAATGGAAATTGGATTTTGAATGAATGAGAATAAACAACTCCTTATGAGGAAATCTTGTCGGCTGAAAGAAGATCTTATGCTCGGGAAAGAAATAAACTTCCAATGCCCTGTTGGTAAACTAAATACCAGACATTCCCTGAAAATTAACTCGGTGCTTCAAACTTTTAAGCTCGACAGTTGCCTACTGGTTACCGAGAGTGAATAAGCATTCCTTACTCCTTAATTACGCCTCAAATTGCATAGTCTATAAAGAGATCATCTCCAGAGGATTTTACAGAAGACTTGGCATCCAGAATTGCCCCAGTGTTTTCAAACTCTCGCATAAATTCATCAGATCTTGAGATAACTGCCTCAGGCTGCATCTTGAAACGATATTACTCCACACCAGAGAGAAAACAAAAACCATGCAGTATGAAGGTGCGATGTAAATGATGCAAGATGCAGACGTATGCTCATGATGCTAAGGATATGATGACAGGATGATATGCAAGCTACAGGAACTGAAACAAGGATGATTGGGCGTAAGGCCAGGTTGATAGCTGATTTTCCTTTGGTTGCCAAGCAATTGGACTTTTGAAAGTGAATTACCAGACAAGAACCGATTTATTGAAGGTAGGCCAACAGACGAGAACTGATGGGCAAATAATAAGTCGTCAGATGGGAACTGACTCCTTGGGTGTTCATTGTCAAATGAGAATTGACTCTGAAAAGTAATGACTACCAGACGAGAACTGGCGTTCAACAGGTTAAATGAAAAGGCGACCAGACGAGAACTGATTAAAAGATCCACCTACCAGACGAGAACTGGTATTTGAAGTTGGATTTCCAGACGAGAACTGGATTTTGGGTTTGTCTGCCAGACGAGGACTAGACTTTAAAACGGTTTGCCAGACGAGAACTGGACTTTGAGATGTCAAGAAGTTGGGGTTACGAGGCCCTGGATGAGATCTGATGTTGCGGGGGGAGGATGCCCAATGCACTTATGATGCATATGCTCTATATGCTCGAGCGACATGAATATCGTATGCAAATGATTTATGCAATGCTTATGAAAAGCTCCCGAGGTGGGAAGAAAGGTCATATGACAAAGCTTCTGTTGAGAAGGGTGACAAAGGCGATGGTGGGCAACATGATTTCCCGATACTCGTCTTAAACTTGGAGATCACTGATATAACTTGCTCTGTGTAGTTAAAATTGCCCCAGTTGGGTGAGTCTCTGAACAGACTGTCATTGATTATACAATCCCTGGAACAACAGACCTAGATGTCCTCTCGTGAAGAGTTGCACTTAGTAAGATCTGGAAGTGTTCTGCCCCGGTATGAGCGTGGAAGCGACTTGACTCATTCTGACTGAGCATTGGAAGAATTCATCCTTAGTCAACAGAAAATCCGGGTGGCCTGCCCCTGTTTGGTAGACTCAGCTTTGATCAACAGACTCTTGAATGATTTCCCCTCGATAAACTGATGCTTGGGATCTGCTTTACCCTGACAGATTTCTTGGTCCACAAAACCATTGGATAACATGCCCCTGATTCATAGGCCTATAAGATGCTCTTGATTTTGGTCATCATTGTTGAATGATCAAGTTTCCTCGTGATTGCTTTCTATAGGAACATTCCTGAAGACACGGGCTGACTTGCAATTAAAACTATTCATTCACAAATGGTAATTATAATGCAGTGCACATGCAAGTTTTGAAAATTTATTTATTTGAATGTTGTGATAGTGTGTGACGAATGGACGATTAGTCCAAACATAGTGCTGAGTTAGCAAATCGTTAGGAGTCAGCTTACGCAAACTTGTCGTAGTATGCTTTCAGAATTGACCCTGATTCAATTAGGACTTTCAAGGGTTATGACGTGGCCTGGTTCACGGTTTTTAGAAAGAAAGATTTGTGGCTCAAAGTTTATATTTGCCCACCCCTTCTCCTTGATGTTCTGCAGTCCTATATTCAGCTAATTCGGCCTGAGAGGTCGCCTCTCGAAAGGGTTTTGTAATGGTTGAGGAACCAATGACGTTGACGGTTTAAGCACCAATGAGGTTTCTTGGAGTAACAGTCACCCCTTCTGACTTTGTGTCAGGTCACACGACTTTGTTCTTATGGAACTTTCTTTCTGATACTTTTATTCCCTAATTTTTGCCTGGATTGATTCTTTTTATTGAATGTTTTTCAATTTTGAAGTCCAACGGGATGCCCTAACTTTTGCCTAAGCCATTTGTTCTTACTTTTTTTTCCGACTTAGCGGGCTTTATTATATTTTTTTTCTTGAACAAATCGTGTGACACAGGTTTTTCTGACTTGCTGAAAGGGTAATGACGGCCTCATTCCTTTGTTGGTGAGGGGTAACCATTGTGGTTTCACGTCCCTTGAGCTCTTGAGGTGTAATGAATAAAGGTAATGGATCCTCAGATGCTCACTCCCTTGGAAATTTGAACGCTCGGTCAAATTAACTGATGACTACCCTGCCCCGGGTTGAATGTGAGGGTTTTTCTGTTTAGAAAAGAAACTCCTACTTCAAGGCTCAAAGGGGTTGACGAGGGTCTATCTCCCTTATATCTCCGGTGTTTGAGAATCGAAACAATGCTTGTACATCGTCAACAAGTTCTATTCTGAAAGCATACCTTCAACAATTATGGGTATTCAGTTGTCATCATCCTCCCTCAAACCTACTAAAGAACAGTGAAATAAATGGGAGGTAAATGGGTGCATTTTTGTTTTGTTTTTTTTCAATGCAAGTAAAGAAAAATGAGCGAATGCGACATAACTGATTCAAAAAGTGCAAGATCACTACATTAACATTACCATTCAAAATAACAATGCTTAAAAGACAAGTAGCTGCTAACAGGAAAGAAAGTACAAATGCAAAATGATAAAAAGGATACAATGATCGCCAATTCTGATGACATATTCTTGAGCCACTGAAATCAGGAGACGCTCCTCTGAAGTCTTAGAACTCAATCAGGCAAGAGGTTGACGTGCACAACCAAGCTTCCTTCTGGAAAGGATATGTAGCCCTTGTCGATCAACTGTTGTACCTTGGCTTGAAAAGCTTTGCAATCTTCAGTTGAATGCCCCATTGACCCAACATGATACCCACATTGCTCATGAGGATTGTAATCTAGAGGGTACGGCTCTGACAACGGCTTGAGAGGCTTAGGAACCACCAAAGAGCTCTGAATTAGATGTGGCAAAAGGTCATTGTATGCCATGGGAACTGGATGAAGAGGAGCATTCCTTCTTTCCAGGTTGTTGCGAGGCCTAGGCTGGCTCTAGAGTTGATTCTGAGGTCTTCGACCATGAGCTTGCAGATTTGGACGGGGAGGAGTCCAGGACTTTTGATACGGTGCTCTGAGCATTGTCGAATGCCCATAAGAGTAAGCAGACCTAGGAAAAGATGATCTCTGAGAAGATGTTGGTCCAGAATATTCGATATTGGCCATGATTGCACTGATGTCATACCCTTCTTCCCCTTGGGAGCTAACAACAGACTCATCTTCACAAACTGGGATATCCGACAAGTCTTGGATCTTTCCACTTTTGAGCAGGCTCTCGATGCATATTCCAACTATTATCAAATCAGAAAAATTTGATGTCCCAATGCTACTCATTCTTTCCAAGTACGGACCTTGTAACGTGCCCACGAACAGGTCAACTAATTCTCTGTCTGAAAGTGGTGGTTGCACTTGGGCTGCCAATTCTCTCCACCGTTGTGCATATTCTCTGAAAGATTCACTAGTCCTCTGAGATAGGTTCTGCAAATACGTGTGACTGGGCGCCATGTCCACATTGTACTTGTATTGCTTTACGAAAGCTCTGGATAAATCATTCCAAGATCGGATACGACTGCTTTCCAAATCCATATACCAACTTAAGGATGCATCGCTTAAACTGTCCTGAAAATAGTGAATCATCAGCTCATCATTGCGGGCGTAAGAAGTCATTTTTCTGCAGAACATCACCAAATGACACTTCGGGCAACTGACACCAGTGTACTTCTCAAACTTTGGAGTTTTGAAATCTGGAGGTATGACAAGATCAGGCACCAAACACATGTTTAGAGCATCAAAACCAAAGGTATCAGGGTCCGCTAAGGCTTTGAGTTGCTCGTCCAACACACGAAACCTTTCACCAGGATCAATAGTTTGTGGATCCTTGGCTTTCACAAGAGGGATTGCCCCTTGGAAGTTCGGCATAGGGAAAGCAAAGCTCTGATAATCTGTAGCATCAGAAGAAGATGAAGGTCCACCTCGAACAATAGATGGTTCAGGTACACTCTGATTCACGATCGGGGTCTGTGCAGGCTAAGCTTGAGTAAGGTTGTTCACTTGTGGAAGATCCTCATTGTAAACACCCCAAATTTGCCCTCACCCATTCACACCATGGCTTGTGATCACCTCATGTGCATAAGCTCAATCATAGCATCTCATATCACATTTTTGATTCATTGCATTAGTTCAAAGTCATCTGCATCTAGGGTTTGTGATCTGAGCAATCCAAGAGCTTCTTGAGCCACTCCAAAGGTCATCAATCACTTCAAAGGAGTCCATGTATGTTCAAGCATAATATTATATCCTCTCAAAGTCAAGAATGTCAAAGAATCACAAGAACTGAGAATGGTATGGAAGCAGAGCCAGGTTTGACTGCACAGATGACCTAGAATTAGGGTTTTGGTTTCAAAGGCCATAACTCCAAATTGTTTGGTCATTCTTGTTTCTATTGGTCTCTATATGGTATAGAGAGTATGCATATCAATTTTCATGAAGAAATTCCATGGGGAAGTCATATGATCAAGAGTTGACTTTTCAAGCAAGTCAGTGTAAAATCAGGGCATCTGAGGCCCCCAATGACCAAACCAAAGGTTGTTCTTCATCATTTTGATTATGAATGATCTTTATTTGATCATGGAAGATGTTGTAAGTTCACAAAATTGAAGAATTTCAAGTCTTTTGCAAAGTTGACTTTTGGGGAAAGTTGACTTTTAATGAAAATTGCCATTTTGGGAAACTTTTTCAACCCTTGCTTTTTGATTCAAAAATGCTTCAAATGAAAAAACTTTGGTCATGAAAGTTGTAGAATGGATCATTCCCTTTTCAAAAAGTAAAGAACATGACCTAATTCATTTTGGATCAAAAGTTATGGCTTGTCAAAGTTGGCAAAAATCACAAAATTTGAAGTTTTCTACCAAAGAGGCAAAGATGCAAATTCACTTTTCAAGGCAAATTGAGCTATCAAATAGACTTCTAATCTTCATACAAACATCACACATGACTTAAACTTCAGATTGGCCCAAGAATTTCTTAAGTTTTATGCCTTAAACTTCAAGAATTACAAAAGGGACCAAAGTTGTGACAATTTGCAAATGGGATCAAAACTTCTCATCCACTTGCCTCAGTTCATAAGATCTGATCCAAAAGCATTCCTTGATCCTTGCTGAACTCAACCATGCTCCTATCCTAGCCTGCCACTTGCCCATACCTCCAAGTACAATTTGCTTGACTTTTTGCAACTTGAAGCCATACCAATCCCACAGTGACACAACCACTCTCTGCCCAATCCAAACTTTACAAACACATCCCAAGGATTCATTCTCATAACACACACAAGCCTGAAAGCATCCAGAACTCAGCATTCTCATTTTCCACCCCATTTGCAAAACTCTTCGAAACTCATCACACAAGCCTCAAACACATAAACCAACTTCACAAACAATCTCCATATGCCTCACTGATCACAAAGCACCCATCACCATAGCCTGAAACCCTCAGGAACAAAAATACGATTTCTGCCCCTCATTGAGCAGAACTTCAGCCATCTTTCAAACCAACCATTACAAACTTCAAACAAGCCTTGAAAGCTTCTCAGGAGGTCCAGGGGAGTTGATTGCAAGCAAGAAACCAGCCAGAAAGTGCCAGAAATCAAAGCTTCGATTCAGGTAGCCATGGAAATTCATTTTTCCAGAACTCTCTTTTCTTGTTTCTAAAATGATCTGTATGCTCCCCTGAGTTCAGTGAACTTTTTATTTTTGAAAATGATTGAGTATTGAGTATGTATTGCTTCTCTGAAAGTTTTGCCATTTTTGCATTTTTGTTTCGAATCTTGGTTTTGAGCAAGAAGAAATGAGCTTTGAGGTTGGATTCTTGTTCTAGAGGGCTTAGGGATCATTTCTGGAGATTTGGGGGGTTTGATTTGACCTAGGGAGTGTTTTGGAGATTTTCAGGGAGGGAGGTCACCGGAGAAGACGACCGGAGATCGTCTCCGGTGACCTGAAAGTAATTAGGGCTAATTAATTAGGGTTAGCCAGGTTTGAATGTGAACCCTTGATCTGTTTGACTTAGTCAATCTCCCGCGCGCATGAATGGCCCAGATTCCTCAATTAACCCTAATCTCATTTATTTAATTTAATTAATTAGGATTTGTCAGTTTGAATTCCAGCCACAGGATCTGGCGCGCAGTCAACAAACCATTTCCCAGATTCAATCCTGGCCTCTCTTTCTGCATACTTCTCCTATTTTAATTTTTATTTCATTTATTTTGTATTTTATTTGCACATTTTATTTAAAATAGTAAAAATCCTTTAAAAATTCTGAAAATTTTTATACAAGCTTTTATTAATTTTCAGAAACCAAAAACATTTTAATTTTTATTTTTTGCATTAAAAAATATTTTTAAATCATTTAAAAGTTTATTTTTAATTAATTAATGAGAATTAATTAATTAAAAATACTTTTAGGTATTTAAAAATCAACAAAAAATTCATGAAACCTTTAAGACCATTTAGAAACATTGTCCCACCCTAAAACCAAATTTATTTTTTGATCTTGATGTCTTTTGACAATTTTTCATGGAATTAAAATCATTTCAAGGCAATATTTTGTCCCAAACTTCCAAAATTCATTTCTGCCTAACCATTGAGTGTTGGACTTTGATTCTTTTTGCATTGTGTCTTGCATATCATGTAGTTTGTAGGTTTAAATTGGCATGATTTGATTTTGCATTTTCAATTTGTTTGACATTTTTCTTGACAAGGTACCTTAAACCCCTAGCATACTTAAGAAATTCATAACCCTCACTAGGTTAAGAGTTAGAACCCCTCCTTTGGGCAGTGAGTTTTTATAGGTTTAGGGTCCCTTTGAATGCATTTTCAATTTTTTATCTTGATGTTTGCTTCTGGTTTTGGTTTTTGTTTGATGCATTGATCATGAACCCTAATTTGGGCTTCCTTTTGCATTCATCTTGCATTTGCTTGCATACCATGACTTGCCATGACATTTTATGCATCCATTTGATTCATTAGGAATCTTAAGACATATTAAAATCATGTTTGATCATTGCTTCTTGCATTTGCCATGTTGTATGTCATTTGCATTTCATAACTTTTCATGTATGTTCATGGTTCTAAGCATGCTTCTCTTGCATCCATATGTTCATATGATCATCCACATGCCTTGATTCATGTTTGCATCATCTCATAGCATCATTAACATCATGTATGTGCTTCTGGTTTTGATTTGCATCATGTCATTTCACCTCATCTTGCATTGCATTGCATTTCTTTCACTAACCTTTCAGGTGGTAAGTCACTTTGAGAAGTGAATTTGCCTTCACTTCTCATAACTTCTTTTCATCCCTCTTATGCATCATTGCTGCATTTTGTCTTGTGTTTGAGATTGAGCTTGCTCATTCTTCTTTATCTTACTTTCTTTCTTCAAGTGACTTGTCTTCTTAAATGGAGCAAGTGACTTTGCTTCTCTTTGATCCTTTCATCTGCTTCCTGGTGGTTCCTCTGAAGATTTCTCTTGTAAACCTCACAAACCTTAGGAACAACCAAGCATGACAATAATCAGGGTTTGATTAGTCCCCCATTTAGCTTTTACCTTTGTGTCTCATTGAGTCTTCTCTTCTCATCTCACAATCAAGGACTAAACCCTAAAGGCTTTAAGGCTTTGTGATTAAGCTTATGCCTGCATCCTTCTATTAGGATGGAGTGTATAACTTTAATCCTAAGTGTTAAACCCTCAATGTGTTTAAATCCTTTAATCAATTCACTTAATAATCATCAAGACATCAAGCTTGTAACTTGGGCCTTGCATTAGGGTTCTAATTCTTCCTTAACTGGTTAAGAAGGACTAACCCTAGTGTTAATGGACAAGTCCTCCTCAAGTTGTCTTACAAACCCTAAAAATCACTTCATCATCTTATCATTAACTAAAATCCACTTAATAAAGGCTTTGTTTTGTCATGAGTTTAATCCCTAATCATGGATTAAGTTGAGGAGCTTTCCTCAGCTTAAACATTCTCATCTATTATCCTTCTATTAGGATGGTGTAATGAGTCTGTTTAATCCCTGATTATGGCTTAACCTCATTACTTAACACTAAACAAAAACAACAAAAACATCTAAATAATCACAAGTAGGTTAATGATCTTAATCCTACATCATGGTGATTAAGTGTGAGATGCTGACTTCACACTTAAGGTATTCTCATTACCCCTAATCAGAGGGAGGATGTGATGATTTTACTAATCCATTGGTTTAGGCTTAAGCTCATTAACTTATGACAAACTTAAAAAAGCAATAAAAGACTGAAAACACAAAAACAAACAATAATCGTCTCCTACGGGATTCTTTTCTCATCATCTTCACTCATAAACGAGAACTTGCTTCTTCCGTCTAATGCAAGACAGTTTGCACCTGAGCCAGACAGGTCATACACTTGAGCATAGACAAGTAAGCAGTTCACAGTCAATTCACCTTTCAGTCTCTTTGGGTCGAACTACGGTGTTCTGACTTCCTCATTGCACGAGAGGATACGTAGGCATAACTTAACTGTTATCGAACAAAAGTCTCTGTATATTCCCCCTCTTTCCAGCATTATTTTCTCAGCCTCATTATCATGAGCATTTCATCTTTATTCTTACACTCACACTTCACTTATACACTTCACTTCTCTTACACTGACACCTATACATCCTTTTCCAGCTCTTTTATACACAGATTGCACTGACACTACCCCTTTAAAACACAAATCTTTTAAGCGTGGATCCCGTCGAGTACGGCGGACAATCTGGGTGCTGATACCTTCCCAGGTTGTAACCAACCCCCTTTCTCAGTCTCTCTGGTTCGCAACCGTCTTATCCATATCTTTCTTAGGTTTATGCAGCATTACCTTTCCCTCGGGATAAAAATGCCTAGCTGGCGACTCTATTCATTTCCTGTGAGCTCACTCCTGTGTGTTCTCACATCCCCCTTTCGCCGACCGTTCGCGTCTGTACTTTTATCTGGGCCATTTCCCATTTATCGGGGGCGACAGCTTGGCGACTCTGCTGGGGAACCTTATACTGTAACCAGGGCTTTTGGTTCTTTTTGTGGGTTCCTCCTAGCGCTTGTTTGATTTGTGTTTACTGGGGTGTTATGTGCTATCTGTGTTTGTATATTTTTGTTTTGTTTATTGCTTTATATACAGTTTGTTTACTGCTTTCTTTACAGCTTTATATACATCATACTGTCATACTATTCTGGCTGGATCTGTTGTTTCTGTTTTGGTGGGTGGGGTTTCTATTGAGAGTTGAGGTTCTATACCTGGGACCTGAGTGACACCTAGGCTAGAGTGGTTCATGTTCTTTCCCATTCCATTTCGGTCTGGTGCGGGAATATGAAACACGGTTCAGATATGGGTTTCTTCCTGAGAACTCTGTGCTACAGATTTCCTGTAGTGCTAGGGCTATCTGGGAAGCCTGCTAAGTCTGAATGACCTTTATTATGACCTTCAGAAACTGAGGTGAATTAGAGGAGGATCTTTTATGGTTATTGTAAACACTGTACCTCCGGGTTAGAAGTGTTTACACTTCTCATAACTGATCCAAGTCTGAGGGGGTTGGGTTGTTTACAGGTTTGCAGGTACCCTTGACCTCAGCATACCCTGTTACTTTGTTTTGATTAAGAGTACTCCATTTTGGAACAGTTCTTGTGATTTTTAACCCAGGACGTGTGACTCTTTATTTGAGTCCCCCACCTTGGTTACTGGACCTATGAACCTCCATCTGGACTTCTTAAACATACATGGACTTATACCAAGGCAGTAATCAGATCCAGCTTGATCACAAACCCTTGCATATCATTTGCATACATCATCATTGCATCATTTAACATTTGCTTATCTGTTTTTCAGGGTATCCATACTATATTTTGGCTTGGTTTTGACCCCTTCATCTGCATAGACCTATCTTCACCAGTATCTGCTTCAGCTATTCCTCATCAGCTACTTACTTCAGTCACCTGCATCACCAGTCTCAGCCTGTCAGTGGCCCATCTTCTAGTATCAGTCATCATCATCAGCATCTGTTCTTCAGCAACATGGCACCTAAGAAGAGCAACATCTCCTATCATTTCTTTGAGCCTGAGCTAGCTGGCATCAGGAAGGTCCAGGCCCTGATTACTCCAGACCATATACGACTATTCAGAGAACATTATGGAGGCATCCTTGATGTGGTTATGGATTTGGACCCTTCCCAGAGGAGCTTGATTCATACTTGCCTGCAGTTCTATGATCCCCCTCTGAGGTGCTTCACCTTCCAGAATTTTCAGTTGGGACCCTTGTTGGAAGAGTATTCATCACTGATTGGTGTACCTATCAGGGGTGGAGTCCCCTTCAACCCTGAGATGGCTTTCCCTAGTAATGAAGAGGTGGCAAAGGCATTGTATCTGGAACCAGTTCTGATTGGGCAGAACATGACAGCAAAGGCTGGAATCTCTGGTCTCCACTTGGATTTCTTGACCTCTCAGGCTATTCTGAAGGCCTCCTTGGGGGAGTGGAAGGCAGTCTGTGCATTATTAGCCCTTAGCATATATGGGGTTATATTATTTGCAGATGAGCCTAAGTTTATTAGCAAGAATGCAATCCATCTTTTCATTCTGAGGAACCCAGTGCCCACCTTACTGGGAGATTTCTACTACTCTGTTCACCAAAGGAATGAAAAGAAAAGGGGAAGATTAGTGAGATGTTGTGCTCCTTTGTTCCATACCTGGCTGCTCAAACACCTGCCCAAGACTGATGCATTCTTGAATCCCCACCAACAAAAGAATTGGGCAAGGAGGCTTGTTGCTTTGACCTCAGATGACATCAGGTGGTGCACCCAGAGCACCAAGGGCAGGGACATCATTACTAGTTGCGGGCAATTTCCCAATGTACCTCTGATAGGAGTGAAGGGTTGCATCAACTACAACCCTCTGCTATTCAAAAGACAACTGGGCTATGCATTGGTCCACCCTCCTAGAGTACAGGATCTAGCTGAGACCCTTTATTGTGAGATCAAGCCTAATCTGGCTATTGTCAGGCAAGCATCCTGGGCTTGGGACAATGTCCAGACTAAAGGAATGGCCATTCTTGGGAGATGCAACAATGTGGCCTCAGCTCAGTACTATGAGTGGTCACATGCCAGGGCTCAAATTACTGGGATGCCCTTCACCATTGAAGATGTGCCTGGACCCTCCACAGCACCACCTCCAGCCACTGTCAGCCTGGAGGAGTTTGAAAAGCTCAAAGAGAGGAATGATAATTTGTCTGAAGCCTTGAAGAGAACCCTCTGGGAGAGGAGTGATGGTCGTCTGGACATTGAAAGGTTAGAAAAGCTTAAGGTGGAGCATCTAGCCAGGATTGAAAAGTCAGAGGACTACATCAAGAAGTCAAGGGCTGGAGAATAGATTTTGAAGAATGCCTGCAAAGAGGCCTAGTTCCAGAGAGCTAGGACTGATCTTTATCTGAAGGAGAGCCAAGCTAGGTGGGTCAGGATCACTGAAGCTCGCACTCAGGAGGATAAGAGAACTCAGGACAAGATTGAGCAGTTGGAGGCTAATGCAAAGGAGCAGCAGGAAGCCCTAGTAGCAGCCCAGAGGGAGATCTCAGAATTGAAACTCAGAGCTGGTGTGAAGAGGTCAAAGGACCAGGGCAGACACAAGAAGCTAACTGCAGCTATTGCCACCAGGAATCTTCTCATCAGGAATCTCACAGAGCATCCAGCTGACCCTGTGACTGAAGCACTTCTGAAGGAAGTTCAGGAGGATGAGTTTGGCCTCGATGTCTGACTTTTGCTTGTTGTCGCTTTCATTTTCATGTACTTTTCTTTTTCTTATGTTGTATTTTGACCCCTCAGAGGGCATGTATTGTAAAAAACAAACTATGTATCATTCACTTTTTTTTGTAATATATTCATTAGTTTGTTTCATTTGGATCTCTCTCTCCTAAGCAACATCAAAACAGCATCTTCCTCAGGGGTCTGGAAAGGTCAAAACCAAATGCCAAGCCGGATACCTTGGAAACAAATAAGCATACTGCATTGCATACTAACCTTTTGTTTTGTTTTGTAGGTTTTTTTGTTTTGTTGTTACTAACTCTGTTGTGATTCAGGAACTATTGCTCGACTTCGGGTGTTCCCACTCAACCGTCCACACAGATATCCTACCCGCAACAACCTTCCGGGCATACAAATGGACCAAGTACAGCAGGACCTTACAGAGGTCAGGACTCAAATGGCCAATGAGAGACTGGAAATGAGAAATCAGATGACCCAGTTTATGGAGGTGATGAATGGATTGGCACAGAGCCAAGAGAGATTAAGGGCACTAGTAGAAAGGCAGACCCAGGAGGAACCCCATCTAGGGACTGGGGGAACGAGCAACAATGAGAGGGTTCAGCCTCATGTTAATCCTCCAGTGTATGGACCCCACCTTCATCCAGAGATCAACATCCCTGCTAATGTGCAAGGGAATGCCACTGCAGGAAGAGTACTACAAGAAGACCCCCAGGAAGATCAATTTACTGTGATGGGAGCTGGGGATGAAGCCTATGACAGAAGGCTAGATGAAATTGCTGAGAAATTGAGATCCTTGGAGTCCCAGAATTCCTTGGGCTTTGATGTTATGGACATGGGTTTAGTGGACGGGGTCAGGATTCCCCACAAGTTTAAACCTCCGTGCTTTGAGAAGTACAACGGAACTTCCTGTCCCCGAACCCATTTACAATCCTTTCTGGGGAGGCTGAAGGCATATACCATGGATGAAAAGCTATGGATGTTTTATTTTGAAGATAGCTTAACAGGAGCTTCAAGGGAATGGTACTCTCACTTGACTAGAGCAACCATTAGATGCTGGAAGGACCTGGCTGAGGCCTTTATCAGACAATACCAATACAACTTGGATATGGCTCCCAACAGGACCCTCCTGATGGGAATGTCTCAATCATCCAGGGAAAGCTTCCGGGAATACGCCCAGAGGTGGAGACAGCTGGCTGCTGCTGTCCAGCCACCCATGTCAGAGAGGGAAATGGCTGATATGTTTATGAACACCCTCCAGGGGACATACATTGACAGGCTAGCTGCCTTTTCTTCCACTAGCTTCGCTGACGTGGTCATAGCCGGGGAAAGAATTGAGAGCCTATTAAAGATGGGCAAGATTTCTGACAATGGTGCGAGCTCGTCCAGCAACCCCAGAAAACCCTTTGTAGGTCCAAGAAGAACCGGTGAGACCAATGCTATTCAGGCCAGCAGGGGCAGACCACAATATGTTCATAGGTCAGTGGCAGCAGTCACCATTCCCTCTCCACTTCCTCAGCAACCAGTATATCAACCACAACAACAAACCCATTACCAGCAACAAACTCAGTACCCTCCTCAGAGAAACTACAACTACAACAACAACAGTCAGCAAAGACCATTTCAACAGAGACCATCTCAGGCCAATAGGGTGATCGATCCGATCCCTATGCCTTATGTCGCTTTACTGCCACAGCTCCTGAAGCTCAACCTGGTTGAGTTAAGGACGTTGGCACCACGAGATCCTTCCAGTCTGCCAAGAAATTACGACGCCAACGCCAGATGTGCTTTTCATTCTAACGCACCTGGCCACAGTACAGAGAAGTGCAGAGCTTTACAGATGAAGGTGCAAGACCTGGTAGATTCTAAAGCTCTAAACTTTGCACCACCACCAAATGTTAACAAGAACCCTATGCCCAACCATGGAGGGCCCAGAATTAATGCTATTGAGGAAGATCTGCCATCTTTCTTAATAACCAGTGTTGGGCAGATTCGGACACCCCTGGTAGAGATTAAAGCTCAACTCCTTGAATGCCAGATATTCCCTGGGTGTGAGCTCGGGTGCGGTTATTGCAAAATTTCGGTGAATGGATGTGACAATTTGAGAAGCGGCATAGACAGTCTTATCCAGAATGGTCTACTTCAAATCACAACATCAATACCTTCAAATCCAGCAATCTCTCCAACAACAGTTCCAGAGTCTCCTACAACTGCAACAACAATTATTCCAAACAATTCTTCAGTTTCGTCAACAAATGCTTCATTTATCACTTCAACAAGCCACCTATCAGTAAACATCCCTTCTACAACGTCAGCACCCCTCTATTCAGAATCTTCTCCTACAACACCAGCAAACATCTCAGCAGTCACTATTTATTATGATCCGTCAAGTATTTCTCCGAACAGCAATTTTCAACAACAAGCAGTGGCATCTCCTGCCATATCACCGGTCACTATCTACTATGATCCACATACTATTGCAACACCCTCCTCTGCTGCAGTCATCCCGGTTACCATCACGGTACCTGGGCCCGTTCCATATGAAAGCAGTAATGCCATCCCTTGGCATTACGGCTCAGATCTGTACTGCGAAGGGCAGAAAATCACTCTTGAATCATCAACTTCTTCGCCACAAATAGACAATGTGGGGGAAGGCGGAGGCTTCACTCGAAGCGGACGTCTTTTTGCCCCACAAATTCCAAGACCCACTGCTGAAGCAGAAGCTGCTGCCAAAGCAAAAGGGAAGAGCATGGTGCAAGAAGAACAAGTTGTTAAAGAGGCTTTAAAGACCCCTTTTGATCAAGAGGTTGATGAATTCATGAGAATCATCAAGAAAAGTGATTACAAGATAGTGGACCAGCTTCACCAGACACCTTCCAAGATCTCCATTTTATCATTGCTAATGTGCTCCGAAGCCCATCGGAACGCACTACTAAAAGTCTTGCATGCAGCTTATGTGCCAGAGGAGATTACCGTCAATCAGTTGGAAGCTGTAGTTGGAAATGTTAACGCTAGTCATGGACTAGGATTTACCAACACTGATTTGACAACGGAAGGTCGCAATCACAACAAGGCTTTGCACATTACCTTGGAGAGTAAGGGTGCAGTTCTTTCTCATGTATTAGTGGACACAGGGTCATCCCTCAATGTCCTACCTAAGAAAGCCCTTGTGAAGCTGGAGTATGAAGGATTGGCATTACGCCCCAGCAACTTGGTAGTAAGAGCCTTTGACGGTTCTAAGAGATCGGTTCTGGGAGAGATTGAGTTGCCTGTAACGATTGGCCCACAGACTTTCAAAACGACCTTCTTCGTGATGGATATACAGCCTGCCTACAACTGTCTATTGGGTAGACCATGGATACACGCCGCTGGCGCCGTGACCTCAACCCTTCACCAGAAGTTAAAATTCGAGTGGGAGGGCCAAGTCGTTACTATTTGTGGAGAGGAAGATATCTTTGTTAGCCATCTGGCTACATACAAATACATTGAGATGGATGGGGAGATCCACGAAACTATGAGTCAAGGGTTTAAGGCCTTGAACATAAATGAAGCTTCCGCTGTACCTGGAACCTCAATGACATCTTATCAGCAAGCCCGGAAGGTTGTTGAAGAAGGGACCGCTCAAGGCTGGGGCAAGCTGTTGCCCGAGGAAAAGAAAGAGGACAGATTTGGGTTGGGTTACAAACCAACTCAACAAGATCAAGCAGAGGCTGCTAAGAAGCCCAGTTTTGTTAGTGGGGGGATGCTCACCCCCGATGCTGTAAACAACTTGGAAGATGAGTCGGAAGATGAGCGCAACCTGGAGAGCTGGATACGTCCAAGGATCCCGGGGAGCCGTATCTCAAACTGGTCTTCCCAGGAAATTATAAGGGTTACTCCTGCAGAGTAATTATTATTTCCTGTATATTTTAAGCATGCATCAAGTCTTGCATCTTGCCCAAGATGACAAGACTCATTTTGTAATCGGGCCATCTGTAATTTTGTGCAAACAGATCAATCAATGATAATCAGACATCTTTTGCAAATGAGTCTTTTTCTTTTCTGCTCACTGTTTTTCATTTTTCTTTTTGAACAAAAATAAATGGCAATGTTTTCAAAATGATAAACTTCATTTCACTTTTTCTAAATAAGATTAAAATCAATCACTAAAATGAACAATCTAAACCCTTGCAGAGAGTGCCTTTCAGACCGCACCGACAACAGCACGGCTATGACTTCGTATGACTTCGACAATCCAATCAATCAAGTTGATGAAGGGGTTGAAGAAGATTATGAGCTTCCTGAAGAGCTAGCCAGGTTGTTCAGGCAAGAGGAGAAGGTTATCACTCCTCATCAGGAGGAGATTGAAACAGTTAATCTTGGTACGGATGAAAACGTGAAAGAAGTTAAGATCGGGGCCTGCCTACAAAACTCAGTGAAAGAACAACTAATTGATCTGCTTCGGGAGTATGCGGATGTGTTTGCTTGGTCTTACCAAGATATGCCAGGGTTGGACACCGATATCGTCATGCACAAGCTGCCATTGAAAGAAGACTGCCCGCCAGTAAAACAGAAGTTGCGCCGTACTCGCCCAGATATGGCAATGAAGATAAAAGAAGAGGTACAAAAGAAGTGGGACGTCGGGTTCCTTGCTGTGACTAGCTATCCGCCGTGGGTCGCTAATATTGTACCTGTGCCTAAGAAAGACGGTAAAGTAAGGATGTGTGTTGACTACCGGGACCTGAACAGAGCCAGCCCAAAAGATGACTTCCCATTACCTCACATCGATGTATTGGTTGACAATACGGCTCAGTTCTCGGTATTCTCCTTCATGGAAGGATTTTCAGGATACAATCAGATCAAAATGTCACCTGAAGACATGGAGAAGACAACTTTCATCACACCCTGGGGCACTTTCTGTTATAAGGTGATGCCATTCGGACTGAAGAATGCAGGTGCAACATATCAACGGGCTATGGTAACATTATTCCACGATATGATCCATAAAGAGATCGAGTGCTATGTGGATGACATGATCGCCAAGTCCCTCACAGAAGAAGACCATCTGGTAAATCTGCTGAAGCTATTCAAGCGTCTGAGGAAGTACCAACTGAAGCTGAACCCCAACAAATGCACATTCGGGGTGCGATCTGGTAAGCTGCTGGGTTTTATCGTAAGCGAGAAAGGGATTGAGGTTGACCCTGATAAAGTCAAAGCCATTCAAGAAATGCCTGCACCGAAGTCAGAAAAAGAAGTTCAAGGGTTTCTAGGTAGATTGAACTACATTTCAAGGTTCATATCTCACCTTACAGCAACCTGTGAACCCTTGTTCAAGCTGTTAAGAAAAGAACAAACGGTCAGGTGGAACGAAGACTGCCAGAGGGCTTTTGACAAGATCAAGGAGTACTTACAAGAGCCTCCAATCCTTATGCCTCCAGTTGAAGGAAGACCTTTGATAATGTACTTGACAGTATTAGAAGAGTCAATGGGGTGTGTGCTGGGCCAGCATGACGAGTCTGGTCGAAAAGAGTATGCAATATACTACTTGAGCAAAAAGTTTACCGACTGTGAACAACGTTATTCACTGCTCGAGAAAACTTGTTGTGCTTTAGCGTGGGCTGCTCGCCGACTGAGACAGTATATGTTGACCCACACCACTTTGTTGATATCAAAAATGGACCTGGTTAAGTACATTTTCGAGAAGCCAGCTCTTACCGGACGGATTGCAAGATGGCAGATGATCCTCACAGAATATGACATCCAGTACACATCTCAGAAAGCCATCAAGGGCAGTGTATTGTCTGATTATCTTGTTGAGCAACCTATTGATGATTACCAGCCTATGAGATTTGACTTCCCTGATGAAGACATCATGTTCATAAAAGCAAAAGATCATGAAGAGCCTATTCACACTGAAGGGCCTGACCCGGAAGAAGAATGGACTATGATGTTTGATGGGGCTGTTAATATGAATGGTCGTGGTGTTGGTGCAGTACTCATTACGCCTAAGGGAGTTCACATGCCTTTCTCGGCAAAACTCACCTTTAACTGCACTAACAACGAAGCTGAATATGAAGCTTGCATTATGGGTCTTGAGGAAGCCATTGACCTCAGGATCAAGACTTTGACTGTATTCGGGGATTCAGCTTTGGTAGTTAATCAAACCAACGGCAAGTGGTACACACACCAGGATCATCTGATACCTTACAGGGATTATACAAGGAGGTTATTGACTTACTTCACAACGGTCAAGCTTGAGTATATCCCTCGGGACGAGAATCAATTTGCAGATGCTCTGGCTACCATTTCATCCATGATCAAAGTTCAAGCTGCCAACTTTGTACCTCAAATCTCAGTATCCAAACTGGACAGACCAGCGTATGTATTTGCAGCAGATGTTGTCAAAGATGATAAGCCTTGGTTCCATGACATTAAGTGCTTCTTGGAGGATCAAACATACCCACCTGGGGCATCTTCCAATGATAAGAAGACTTTGAGAAGGCTTGCTGGTAGTTTCTTCCTGAATACTGACGGTTCCCTGTACAAGAGAAACTTTGATATGGTACTCCTCAGATGCGTTGGTAGGGCAGAAGCAGACTTGTTGATGCACGAGGTGCACGAAGGATCCTTTGGTACCCATGCAGGAGGGCATGCCATGGCTAAGAAATTGCTAAGATCAGGTTATTACTGGATCACAATGGATGCCGACTGTTGTGCCTATGCCAGAAAATGCCATAAATGCCAGATTTATGCGGATAAGGTGCATGTGCCTCCCAATCCTCTGAATGTGATGTCTTCACCCTGGCCCTTTGCTATGTGGGGCATTGATATGATTGGCAAGATTGAGTCGACTGCTTCGAATGGCCACAGATTCATCCTGGTTGCCATTGACTATTTCACCAAGTGGGTTGAAGCAGCTTCTTATGCGAATGTTACAAGGCAAGTGGTAGCCCGATTTCTGAAGAGAGACATCATCTGTCGGTACGGAGTTCCCGAGCGAATCATTACTGATAATGGTTCCAACTTAAACAATAAAATGATGGCAGAGCTGTGCCGGGACTTCAAGATCCAACACCACAATTCTTCTCCTTACAGGCCAAAGATGAACGGCGTTGTTGAGGCAGCCAACAAGAATATCAAGAAGATTGTGCAGAAGATGGTAGTCACCTACAAAGACTGGCATGAAATGCTACCATTTGCCTTGCATGGGTACCGCACGTCAATCAGAACATCCACTGGGGCAACGCCTTATCAGCTTGTGTATGGTATGGAGGCAGTCCTACCTGTTGAAGTTGAATTACCCTCCCTGCGGGTACTGATGGATGTTAAGCTAAGCGAAGCAGAATGGGTCCGATCCCGATACGAGCAACTGAGTCTGATTGAAGAGAAAAGATTGGCTGCAATCTGTCATGGGAAGTTGTATCAGAAAAGAATGAAGAAAGCCTTCGATCAGAAAGTCAGGCTCCGAGAGTACCAAGTGGGAGATCTTGTGCTGAAGAGAATCCTCCCTCCTCATACAGACCACAGGGGAAAATGGACTCCAAACTATGAAGGACCATTCGTGGTAAAGAAAGTTTTCTCTGGTGGAGCACTGATGCTCAGCACCATGGATGGTGAAGACTTCCCGTCCCCTGTAAATTCAGACGCAGTTAAAAAATACTTCGCATAAAAATGACCCGCTGGACATAAAAACAGAATGTAAGTCCAGGCAAAAATAGGGCATCCTGGCGAGTCAAAAACAGAATAAAAGACTCGGGCAAAAATAAGGGAAAATAAACAAAAAATGTAGACCCGCTGAGTTGAAAAGCCGCATTGGACAACTCAGGCAAAAAAGGGTATCCCGATGAATTGAAAACCCGAAAGGGCGATCCATGCAAAATAAGGGGATAAGCGAACAACTGCATTCTGAATTCGTCTGTATCACTTACAACTTGGTTAGCTTCAAAAGGATCAAGCGCCGGTCAGAATCAGCCTTCTTCAGAAAGCAAGACGAGAAGAACGTCAAAAGTCATACGAGTCATAGCAAAAGGGGAAGCTCCTTGAAGCGTCGTCAACATTGCCAACATTTTGTTTCTCAATTTGTAACAATCCCCTCATTTTAGGGGATCTGTTTCTCTGACTGTATCTCGCCAATTTAGGGCATGTGAATTAATAAAATCAGATTTTCAGTCATGTCTCGTCTCGTACATTTTATTTTCATTTGCAAAATGTCCGATGTCCTTAAGATACTGATTGCATAAATACAGATGCTTCTCTTAAAACACGTGCTTGCAGGAAATATACTTACTCCCGGGGGTGTCTGAACTCCTATGATGGAATCCGGTAAGGGATACCTCGGGATTACTTGTACGTTTCTCTATCTTTTCAGGAGTGCAGGCATTCAAAGCACAACATGAGGCATGAAAGTTTCATCCCAGCAAGCTGGCAAATCTACACTCAGTCTTAGCACCCAAAGTGTTTTCTCCCCAGCTGAGTTGCCACTTGTTATTTTCTCCCCAGCCGAGGTGCCAATAATTCTTCCTTAGCTAAGCACAAAAGCCAGGGAACCACTTCCCCACAGAGACTCAGCCTCTATCCAGAAGAGCAGCACACGAAAGAATCACAACAGAGTGACAGAAGCTTCTACAAACCCCAGTTGGGTCCTTCATTTACGGGAATAGATCTATCATTGACCCATTTCCCTAAGCAGAATCATCTCATCAGATCTACCAATGATCTCATCCCCAACTGGGATGTCCACTTCAAACAGATCGACCAGAGATCTTCACAACAACAGGATCTGAATCCCGGATCGGTATCTTTTGCATAATCATAGCATTCGCATCATATTCACCCCACAAAGCGTAGCATTCTGTCTAATACGGAGCATTACAGCAAAAATCAAACATGTTGCATAATCATAAGCCATTTCCTGAATCAAACACTTGTGAATATCAACAATCCATCAATAATATACAGAAATGCTCCCCAGATTCCCCAGTGGAGAGCTAAAGCTGAAGCAGTTGCCTTACACCCACAAACACCAGTACATACTCCTTGTGACGCCCGTCCGTGTCACATCCCCGGCAGAAAGCCAAAGCGTCCCCTTTGCACTCACAGATACTTATATATAACCTTCTTGACACCCGTCCGTGTCACCACCCCCAGCATATTTACCTAAACACTTTGTAAAGCATATACTTGTTTATAATATACCTCTTGACACTCGTCCGTGTCACTCTCTCCAGCAGGTTGAACACTCAAATATACACTACTCATAGTTGTTTTACTTATACAGATACTTGTCTGTATCCTGTATACACCATTTATATCCCCACAGATTCGACACTCGTCCGTGTTCTTTGTTAACCAGTTGGTACTCGTCCGTACCATCATCTCAGAACATGCGTCTAGCGTTTGTTTCTACTTGATACTCGTCCGTATCATAGTCTTAAGGATGCTCGTCCGCATTTTTAATCCATACACTGTGTCAAACACTTATGTCTTCTTGAATATAGGCACTCGTCTATGTCTACTATTCCCAGAAGAGTCCCATCAGAATCAACACTCGTCAGTGTTCCTTGTTAACCAGTTGATACTCGTCCGTATCATCATCTCTGAACATGTGTCGGTATTTGTTTCTACTTGATACTCGTCCGTATCATAGTCTTAGGGATGCTCGTCCACATCTTTAATCTATACACAACGTCAAAACGCTTATACCTTTTATTTCTTGGATATAAACACTCGTCTGTGTTTACTATTCCCTAGTAGAGTGAATTTTCTTTTTTTATCTGGCATTCGTCCTATGTCATGATAAACCCTGAGAGCAGCCGTCCCCTGCTAGGTGATCGTCCTTCACCTCTTGATGATCGTCCTTCATCATGCTCATCCGATGGCCGTCCCCATCGTTGACCTCTTCTATCCGGCATTCGTCCTATGTCGTGATATTTAGCAGCCGTCCCCTGCTAGGTGATCGTCCTTCACCTTTTTGATGATCGTCCTTCTTCATTTTATCCGATGGCCATCCCCATCGTTGATTTGTTATCTGACATTCATCCTATGTCGTGATAAACTTTGAGAGCAGCCGTCCCCTGCTAGGTGATCGTCCTTCACCTCTTGATGATCGTCCTTCATCATGCTCGTCCGATGGCCGTCCCCATCGTTGACTTTTTATCCGGCATTCGTCCTATGTCGCGATATTTTCGGCAGCCGTACCCTGCCAGGTGATCGTCCTTCACCTTAAGATGACCGTCCCTCATCTTATCCACAACAGAGCAGCCGTCCCCTGCTAGGTGATCGTCCTTCACCTTTGATGACCGTCCCTCATCATTATTCCATTTATTCTTTAACCCGATGGCCGTCCCCATCGTTGGTTACCTTACTTTACTTGGTGGCCATCCCCATCATAATCTCTTATATCCCCAGCATGTCGGTCGTCCCCGTCATGGCTTTATTTCACACATTGTCCCCAGCATGTCGGCCGTCCCCGTCATTGTGTTATCCCCAGCAGTCGTCCTCTGCTCGACGGTCGTCCTCCGTCGCCCATACTTTATAATATACTTTATTTTCTTTTACAATCTACATCCCTTTTCTTCTTCATTCTGTGAGTGCAAATTTTGGACTGTCTTTGGTATTCAACCACAAGTTATCTTGTGTGCCTGATAAGCCGTCGCTTACATCCTGCACAGCTAACTCATGTTTGAATAGGGGCAGCTATAAACACCCCAAATTTGCCCTCACCCATTCACACCATGGCTTGTGATCACCTCATGTGCATAAGCTCAATCATGGCATCTCATATCACATTTTTGATTCATTGCATTAGTTCAAAGTCATCTGCATCTAGGGTTTGTGATCTGAGCAATCCAAGAGCTTCTTGAGCCACTCCAAAGGTCATCAATCACTTCAAAGGGGTCCATGTATGTTCAAGCATCATATTATATCTTCTCAAAGTCAAGAATGTCAGAAAATCACAAGAACTGAGAATGGCATGGAAGCAGAGCCAGGTTTGACTGCACAGATGACCTAGAATTAGGGTTTTGGTTTCAAAGGCCATAACTCCAAATTGTTTGGTCATTCTTGTTTCTATTGGTCTCTATATGGTATAGGGAGTATGCATATCAATTTTCATGAATAAATTCCATGGGGAAGTCATCTGATCAAGAGTTGACTTTTCAAGCAAGTAAGTGTAAAATCAGGGCATCTGAGGCCCACAATGACCCAACCAAAGGTTGTTCTTCATCATTTTGATTATGTATGATCTTTATTTGATCATGGAAGATGTTGGAAGTTCACAAAATTGAAGAATTTCAAGTCTTTTGCAAAGTTGACTTCTTGGGAAAGTTGACTTTTAATGAAAATTGCCATTTTGGGAAACTTTTTCAACCCTTGCTTTTTGATTCAAAAATGCTTCAAATGAAAAAACTTTGGTCATGAAAGTTGTAGAATGGATCATTCCCTTTTCAAAAAGTACAAGAACATGACCTAATTCATTTTGGATCAAAAGTTATGGCTTGTCAAAGTTGGCAAAAATCACAAAATTTGAAGTTTTCTACCAAAGAGGCAAAGTTGCAAATTCACTTGTCAAGGCAAATTGAGCTATCAAATAGACTTCTAATCTTCATACAAACATCACACATGACTTAAACTTCAGATTGGCCCAAGAATTTCTTAAGTTCTATGCCTTAAACTTCAAGAATTACAAAAGGGACCAAAGTTGTGACAATTTGCAAAAGGGATCAAAACTTCTCATCCACTTGCCTCAGTTTATAAGATCTGATCCAAAAGCATTCCTTGATCCTTGCTGAACTCAACCATGCTCCTATCCTAGCCTGCCACTTGCCCATACCTCCAAGTACAATTTGCTTGACTTTTTGCAACTTGAAGCCATACGAATCCCACAGTGACACAACCACTCTCTGCCCAATCCAAACTTTACAAACACATCCCAAGGATTCATTCTCATAACACACACAAGCCTGAAAGCATCCAGAACTCAGCATTCTCATTTTCCACCCCATTTGCAAAACTCTTCGAAACTCATCACACAAGCCTCAAACACATAAACCAACTTCACAAACAATCTCCATATGCCTCACTGATCACAAAGCACCCATCACCATAGCCTGAAACCCTCAGGAACAAAAATACGATTTCTGCCCCTCATTGAGCA
This sequence comes from Lathyrus aphaca, assembly GCA_963966055.1. Lineage (NCBI taxonomy): Eukaryota > Viridiplantae > Streptophyta > Magnoliopsida > Fabales > Fabaceae > Lathyrus > Lathyrus aphaca. The sequence continues at coordinate 284,655,808 of OZ014522.1, read as the reverse complement.
GAACTTCAGCCATCTTTCAAACCAACCATTACAAACTTCAAACAAGCCTTGAAAGCTTCTCAGGAGGTCCAGGGGAGTTGATTGCAAGCAAGAAACCAGCCAGAAAGTGCCAGAAATCAAAGCTTCGATTCAGGTAGCCATGGAAATTCATTTTTCCAGAACTCTCTTTTCTTGTTTCTAAAATGATCTGTATGCTCCCCTGAGTTCAGTGAACTTTTTATTTTTGAAAATGATTGAGTATTGAGTATGTATTTTTTCTCTGAAAGTTTTGCCATTTTTGCATTTTTGTTTCGAATCTCTGTTTTGAGCAAGAAGAAATGAGCTTTGAGGTTGGATTCTTGTTCTAGAGGGCTTAGGGATCATTTCTGGAGATTTGGGGGGTTTGATTTGACCTAGGGAGTGTTTTGGAGATTTTCAGGGAGGGAGGTCACCGGAGAAGACGACCGGAGATCGTCTCCGGTGACCTGAAAGTAATTAGGGCTAATTAATTAGGGTTAGCCAGGTTTGAATGTGAACCCTTGATCTGTTTGACTTAGTCAATCTCCCGCGCGCATGAATGGCCCAGATTCCTCAATTAACCCTAATCTCATTTATTTAATTTAATTAATTAGGATTTGTCAGTTTGAATTCCAGCCACAGGATCTGGCGCGCAGTCAACAAACCATTTCCCAGATTCAATCCTGGCCTCTCTTTCTGCATACTTCTCCTATTTTAATTTTTATTTCATTTATTTTGTATTTTATTTGCACATTTTATTTAAAATAGTAAAAATCCTTTAAAAATTCTGAAAATTTTTATACAAGCTTTTATTAATTTTCAGAAACCAAAAACATTTTTATTTTTATTTTTTGCATTAAAAAATATTTTTAAATCATTTAAAAGTTTATTTTTAATTAATTAATGAGAATTAATTAATTAAAAATACTTTTAGGTATTTAAAAATCACCAAAAAATTCATGAAACCTTTAAGACCATTTAGAAACATTGTCCCACCCTCAAACCAAATTTCTTTTTTGATCTTGATGTCTTTTGACAATTTTTCATGGAATTAAAATCATTTCAAGGCAATTATTTGTCCCAAACTTCCAAAATTCATTTCTGCCTAACCATTGAGAGTTGGACTTTGATTCTTTTTGCATTGTGTCTTGCATATCATGTAGTTTGTAGGTTTAAATTGGCATGATTTGATTTTGCATTTTCAATTTGTTTGACATTTTTCTTGACAAGGTACCTTAAAACCCTAGCATACTTAAGAAATTCATAACCCTCACTAGGTTAAGAGTTAGAACCCCTCCTTTGGGCAGTGAGTTTTTATAGGTTTAGGGTCCCTTTGAATGCATTTTCAATTTTTTATCTTGAAGTTTGCTTCTGGTTTTGGTTTTTGTTTGATGCATTGATCATGAACCCTAATTTGGGCTTCCTTTTGCATTCATCTTGCATTTTCTTGCATACCATGACTTGCCATGACATTTTATGCATCCATTTGATTCATTAGGCATCTTAAGACATATTAAAATCATGTTTGATCATTGCTTCTTGCATTTGCCATGTTGTATGTCATTTGCATTTCATAACTTTTCATGTATCTTCATGGTTCTAAGCATGCTTCTCTTGCATCCATATGTTCATATGATCATCCACATGCCTTGATTCATGTTTGCATCATCTCATAGCATCATTAACATCATGTATGTGCTTCTGGTTTTGATTTGCATCATGTCATTTCACCCCATCTTGCATTGCATTGCATTTCTTTCACTAACCTTTCAGGTGGTAAGTCACTTTGAGAAGTGAATTTGCCTTCACTTCTCATAACTTCTTTTCATCCCTCTTATGCATCATTGCTGCATTTTGTCTTGTGTTTGAGATTGAGCTTGCTCATTCTTCTTTATCTTACTTTCTTTCTTCAAGTGACTTGTCTTCTTAAATGAAGCAAGTGACTTTGCTTCTCTTTGATCCTTTCATCTGCTTCCTGGTGGTTCCTCTGAAGATTTCTCTTGTAAACCTCACAAACCTTAGGAACAACCAAGCATGACAATAATTAGGGTTTGATTAGTCCCCCATTTAGCTTTTACCTTTGTGTCTCATTGAGTCTTCTCTTCTCATCTCACAATCAAGGACTAAACCCTAAAGGCTTTAAGGCTTTGTGATTAAGCTTATGCCTGCATCCTTCTATTAGGATGGAGTGTATAACTTTAATCCTAAGTGTTAAACCCTCAATGTGTTTAAATCCTTTAATCAATTCACTTAATAATCATCAAGACATCAAGCTTGTAACTTGGGCCTTGCATTAGGGTTCTAATTCTTCCTTAACTGGTTAAGAAGGACTAACCCTAGTGTTAATGGACAAGTCCTCCTCAAGTTGTCTTACAAACCCTAAAAATCACTTCATCATCTTATCATTAACTAAAATCCACTTAATAAAGGCTTTGTTTTGTCATGAGTTTAATCCCTAATCATGGATTAAGTTGAGGAGCTTTCCTCAGCTTAAACATTCTCATCTATTATCCTTCTATTAGGATGGTGTAATGAGTCTGTTTAATCCCTGAATATGGCTTAACCTCATTACTTAACACTAAATAAAAACAACAAAAACATCTAAATAATCACAAGTAGGTTAATGATCTTAATCCTACATCATGGTGATTAAGTGTGAGATGCTGACTTCACACTTAAGGTATTCTCATTACCCCTAATCAGAGGGAGGATGTGATGAGTTTACTAATCCATTGGTTTAGGCTTAAGCTCATTGTCATACCCCAAATTTTTCCCCTAATCGCTCATACCATAATCATACATTTATCGCATTTAGCAGAGATTTTTCCCGATTTATTTTTCTGCTTCTTTTTCTCATTTTCTAGCTTCCATTTTAATTTAATTTCATTTTCTTATTTTTAACTTTTAATTCATTTTGTGTTTTAATTTTAATTTCTATTTCTATTTCTAACCTTTAGCTCAATTTTCAATTTTTTTTTATTTATTTATTTGTTATTTCTTTTCATTTTCAAGTTCGCATTTTTAAATCAATTTATTTCATTCTCAAGTTTTATTTTGAATTTATTTTCTACTTTTCAATTTTTAATTTTATTTCATTTTCAAGTTGTAATTTCTAAGTTTAATGTCAATTTCTAATTCATTGTATTTATTTTCTAAATTCCAACTTATTTCTCAAATTCTAAAGTTAGTTTTTAACTTCAATTATTTAAGTTACTAAGTTATTTCAATTTTAAGTTTAATTCTTTTTTTTATTATTCACTTCTAATTCAAATTTTAATTTTTAACCATTTATTCCATTTTTAATTCATATCCACATTTTTACTTTCTAAATTCCAATTTATTTCTCAAATTCTCAATTAATTTTAATTCCAAGTTTATTTATTTAAGTTTATGAGTTATTTTCAATTTTAAATTCATTTCTTCTTTTTTATTCATTTCTAATTCAAGTTTTTTATTTAGATTCTAATTTAGAGTTCCCCTTTTCAAGTTTCATTTCAAATCATAACTTAGTGTAAATAATCAATCTTTATTTCATATCTATTGTTTTTGTTACAATTACATAAAGAATACAAAAAATTCTGCACTACAATACAAATGCAACAGCTCCAAATCTGCCCCAAGACAAGCATGCAGCCACCAACAGCTGCATTTTCCTGCTCCACTCCACTGCTACAAATTCAGGCCTTGTTCCCTTTCTTGAGACCCTTCACCTACAAGCAATCACACAAATTCAGCATAAAAACATACTATAGAACAGCTACCAAAACCATAAAGAAAATCCAAAAAATTCAGCCCTCTACAAATAACAAACCAGTTACAAAACACACTGATATCAGAAAACCAACTCAAAAAAAACTCAGCCACTAAGCACACTGTTGTATTAGGAAAACCAACTCAAAACAAAACTCAGTCTCAAAGCAACAACTCAGCCACTAAACAGCACCAAAACAAGCTCAAAAAAAAACCTCAAACACACTGTTACATCCACTCAAAAACAACTGAAAACAGTCATCAAAACACCAAAAGACAACACAGAGAAATTTCAGTCCAACTTAAAACCAAAAAACCACAAAAAAAAAAGAGTAGAAAAGGAGAGAACAAAGATTCAAGCATAACAACAAGGAGTGGACAGCAGTAGCAAGGAATAGCGGAGCTTACCGTTGTGGACTCGGCACCCCGATAACGTTCGGGTTGGTAATTTCTTTTTCCTCCTCTCCTTCACCTCTTTTAGCATTTGTCAATAATTAGTTTTCTTCTCAGCTTTTATTTTCTTTCTTTTAATTTCGAACCTGCACACAAAGCAAATTTCATGTTAAAACTTCAAAAAAATACTTAAAACTTTTTCAAATCAGCAACTACATTTGTAAATAAGAAGAATACCGTAAACTTACCAATGCACATCTCCATTAACATTCACTTTACTGCATTCACCAAATACCAACACAGAGACAATAATTTGCAAATCACAGTGACCTCCTTTCTTCACTTTTAACCACTCATACACCGAAGCCCTTCAACCTCACAGAAAAACCAGAACACAACCCGTTAACCGCACAACCTCAGCCACAAAACCACTCAAAACCTGTTAACCGCAGAATCCGTTCACACCCAAAGCCGTCTTCTTCGAACCACCCCCTGTCACAAGAAACAGAAATACAAGAATGAGGTGAAGAGAGGAGAGTTTCTAAATCCACAAAAAAACATAGAACTCACACAGAGAACCTGAACCGTTTTCAAACCAAACAAGATCCAGTCACAAACTTGAAGCCACCATCAACCACTTTTGAATCACCTTTCTTCATCACCCCTTCTCTCTCTAAACTCCAACACCTGAGAAATCATAGCAGCAATGCATTGAAAATAATTACCCTCACAACACCAAAACCTTACAAACAGAAAACCAAATGAAGATACAGAGAGTTTGAGTGAAACAAATAGGCAAATCGAGAACCGAAACCAAACCTCAGAAATCACCATAGCCAGAACCAGCTCACCATCTTCACCAACTCGCAAACTCTCACTGTCAAAAAAACTCAAAACCTCATCTCCGTAAACCCCAAATCCGAATCCACCGTGCGATCCAACCTTGCTTCTTTAAACTTCTTTAACCCTTTAAACCCCTTTCCGACAAAACTCAAAACGACGCCGATCTCCAAGAAACCGCACGAAACCAAGACAGAGACAGACCGAGGTTGAGAGAACCTGGAAACACGGTGAGAAACCCCACCGCCGACACGAATCAGACCGAACCAAGTTTGAGAGTTGAAAGAAAAATATGAGATGAGATGAGAGGGATGAAACCTGAAACACAAACCCGGTCAAATCCGTAAACACCATCAATCCATCGCGCACCACCGCAAATCCATCCCTAGCCAACACACACTTCAAACGGTCCAGCTGCGAATCAAACCTTCCGAAGCTCACCCTCGCAATCACAGGCCAAACCGAAATCAACTCAACACAGAACCTCCACTGAGCCAAAACCGAACACAACCTAAAAAAATGTGCTGCAAGTCAGATTGTTTCGACGCCGAAAACCGAAAACGAAACCAAAAATTCATGTTCACCTTCTCACCAAATCGGAACCCATTTTTGAGAACCCATCACCTTTAAGCTCGCCGCCGCCCTTCAAAACCCTTCCTCTGTCATTATCGGCCGCAAACACCCCTTTCGAAAATCAAAACCATGAACAGGGAAATAATCCGCCCCTTTTCATCAAACCCTCTTCAACCTTTGTCATCACCCTGTTTTCCATCAACCATGACATCACCTCCACTCAAACCAAAACCTGAATAAACCCCCTTTCCGTAATCATCAAGCCGCGACTGAACCGAAGCCCAGAACCGCCACCAAACTTTTGCCGTGAGTGAGAGAGAGACCAATAAATCTGCCGCAACCATGAGAAGGTCGTTGAGAGAGAGACACGGTTGAGAGAGAAACAGCAGCGATTGAGAGAGAAACAGCGCGATTGAGTGAAGAGATTGAGACGGAGCAAAGCTGAGACGGAGAGAGAATAAGCTGGGTACCGCGAATTTTCGTGAGAGTTTGAGTTTGTTACTCTTTCGGCCGTTGCCATCAGTTCTAGGGTTTTCAACCCATTTCCCCTTTTGGCTTACCTGGAGCGGGTCACGGGTCAAACCCGACCCGTCTCTCTCCACCTCCTTTTGGGCCTCCTCCTCTTGTTTATCTTCTTTTGGCACTCCCCTGTTTTTGTTTGAGGAACATATTTATGTTTCTGTTTTTTTTCTTATTTTCTTTTTTATGTTGTTGTTATTTGATATTACTTTGGGTGGGCTCTTTGAGCCATGTGAGTTATTTCTATAACTAGATTCGTAGCGCCTCTTTTTTTTAAGTTTTGTTATTTATCTATTTATTTTTGTTATTAATTTTGTTAATATTTAATTTTCTAGAAAATATTTATTAACATTCATTTTCTTCTACATTTATTCAGCACTTTTTGAAAAGAAAAAACAAATCCTTTTAAAAGAAAATCATTAAAGTTGGTTTAGTGTTATCTTCTTATTGATCGTGATATGGGCCAATGATATTACAAAAATCACGATAAATCATCTTCGATTAATCGTGACCCATATGAGGCCATTGCATTTTATTTTTATTTCATATATTTATTTATTTTTTCTTTCCATTTATTTCATTATTTTTTCTATTTAATTTATTTAATCCATTTCATTCTATATTTCAATTTATTTCATTTATTATTAATTATTTATTTCTCGCGTACTTACACCATATTAGATTTAATTTTCAAAATAATAATTCCTTGGTCCAACGCCAAGTGAACTTCACATACACTTCATTCACACACGTAAGTCGGTCGTTTACGATCGCCGTCTGCACATTCCTTACACTGCACAGCTTTTTTAACTTAAACAAATTGTCGCACTGCGTTTGTTTGCCACCCCAGCATTCTCGATCCATACATCGAGCCATAGCCAGTTACCAAGCCCTTTATCTTCGCATTGTCCACTTACTTTATTTACTTCATTCAGTTATTTTTGCAAGTAGCAGCCTTTGCCTAGTCTTAGGAGCTTGCACCATTTATTTATTTTCCATTCTGTTGTTTATGCATTTCAATCCAAAAGGGAAAGACTCCTGCAGTTGACTCAATGTCATAGGAAGTTTAGCAATCCCTAGTTCCATTTTGACCTTAGCAATTAGGTCTCCCATCCTTAGGTCCTTAGCCATTAGGTCCTTAGCTTTTTTATTTTACAACTTTTTGTGACTTTCTTAAAGTCACGTGAGTGTTTGCCATAACACTTACTTTCCCCCGCGAACCTTGAGCGTAACCAAGTGTTCGTTAATCCTTAGGAGAACTACGAGTGCTCTGATTCTATACCCGATACGTAGGCATCGATGCGATGTTGTGCGAGCACCATTAGAAATAAACCTTAGGTTCCCATTAATTTTAGCAAGCAATAAACAACAATAATACAAATATTAACAAGAGGTTCCCGTAGGATACTGCGGATGCTTAGGATGCTAACACCTTCCCTAGGTATAATCAACCCCCGAGCCTAGTTTCTCCTCATTTAGGGTTTTTACGATCTTTTTCCCTTTTCCTTTTGGATTAAATTAAAGTCGGTGGTGAACATAAATGTTTTGCGATTCAAGCTCACTTAATAGCTTGGTATCCGATTCTCACCGCGACAGAAATGGCGACTTCACTGGGGATACTATTCTTGAGGGTTAAGCCCACCTTGTTTATTTGATATTTGTTGTTGTATTGCTTGTTATTTTTTTGGATTTTTGGGTGTTCCATGTGTGGTGAGATAAGTCCTAACCCGGACTTGAGTGCAAATAAGTTAGGACGGTGGTATATTCAAGAAGGCTTGTAGGGAGTTGAGTCCCGACCAAGTTGACTTGAGACACCACCACTCAGCGGAGGCCTCCTCGGATGTGGTTTTGTTGATCGAGTTCAGTCGTGAAAACATTACTATATTCGACCTGAGAGCCATTAATGCTGAGGACCGTAGAACATTTACCCCCACTTGGCCTTTTTAGGGATGTAGTGTGATGACTATGAGGATGCAAATCCAAAGTAGTTGATACGCGATACTACACTCGGATGAGACTCTCTTGAGAATATTACTGATTACCAAGTCGAGTTGGGAAGTCGGTAATATCCGAAAGATGGGACAGTGATTCTGGGAACCTTTAGAACCCGTTGTACAGGTACAAATAAACTCATAGTACACACCTTTTTGGGAGGGTTGAACCTTTGACCTCATGCAAGCTTTGAACCTAAGCCTTGTTTGTGTTTGTTGCATTCACGCATCATGAAGCATCATTTTTACCATTTTTATTCAAGGAACTCAGAAACTCTATCTTTGCAAATATCATAGGTATCATCATGGATTTTGGAAGAAGAAAAACTGTCAAGTACACATTCAAAACTCCCAAACTCGAAGACCTAAGGAAATTAAGAGACTTGGTTCTGGATCAAGATGCCTTCATGGAGAAGCATAGGAGACTTTTAGCTTTGCTTAAGACTGATTGGGATGGAAGGTTGCTCTCTGTGATGCTCCAGTTTTATGATCCTCTCTACCACTGTTTTACGTTCCCTGATTACCAATTGGCGCCTACTTTGGAAGAGTATTCAGTTCTGGTGGGATCACGTGTTAAGGATGAGTTTCCATTCCCTGTTCTAGAGAAGGACCCTGAAGAAGCAGAGATTGCAAAGGCGACATATTTGAGTGTTCCTGAGGTCAAGGCAAATATGACCTATAAAGGAAAGATTTTTGGATTCCCTACAAAGTTTCTGATAGAAAAGGCCAAGAGTTTTGTTGATGTGAAGGATATGAAGGCTTTTGAGGCGACTTTCATTCTGCTGATATATGGAGTGCTGCTTTTCCCAAACTTTGAAGACTTTGTCGACCTGAACGCCATCAAGATATTTCTGAAGAAGAACCCGGTCCCTACTTTGCTCGGAGACACTTATCATTCCATTCATCTGAGGAATCACCATAAGGGAGGGATGATTACTTGTTGTGCATCATTGTTGTACGAGTGGTTTATTTCGCACTTGCCTAAGTCGTCTTCATTTTGGAACCTTAAGGATGGTTTGTGGTGGTCACAAAGGATCATGTCTCTTACCCACTCTGACATTAGCTGGTACAATCGTGCTTATGATGGAATATTGATTATTGATAGCTGTGGTGATTTTGCTAATGTGCCTCTTCTTGGCACTAAGGGAGGAATCAGCTACAATCCAGTTTTGGCTCGCCGTCAACTCGGGTACCCGTTGAAGGACAAACCTAAGAGTGTTGAAGTGGAAGGAATTTTCTTTAAGGATGATGAAGAACCAGAGCTCAAGAAACAGATTGTGCAAGCTTGGAAGTACATCCATAGGAAGGGGAGGAGTAGCTTGGGAAAGCCGAATTGTGTTTCTATGGAACCCTATCTCCAATGGGTACGAGATAGGGCAATCATTCTGAAGATGCCTTACCCTCGCCAGGATCCTATGACCTTCAAGAAACCCATTCTGGTCTTTATGGATGATGCGGAGAAACTGAAGATTGATTTGGAGAAAGAGATTCGAGAGAAGAATGCATGGAAGAATCGACATCAGATCATCAGCAGTGAGAATGAGGAACTTAGAAGACAACTGAAGATGAAGGAAGAAGAAGAGCTCTCCAGCAAGAAAAGGAAATCACAAGAGGATTTATTTTCCTCCAGCACTCAAGAGGACGCTTCTTGGAAGTCGATCGTGGATCAACTTATGATTGAAAGGGCTCAGATGAAGGCGCAAATCGAGAAGCTCAACTTGAGGCTTTTAGGAGAATCTCCTTAGGACTTTGTCTTTGTCTTTATTAAGCTTTGTCTGGGATTTTTGAAAGTGTACTCAAGACTTTGTATCACTTTTTGAATTTAATGAAATCATATCCCTTGATTATTATGTGTTCCTTGGTATTTGCAAATTGTTTCTTAAGTTCCTTGAATAAAATTTCATTTTTGCATTGCACTCATACATTTGGCTTTGCATTTGCATTTTTTTTCATGAAACTCATTCCCGTCATCTGCTCTCGATTCAGCTTTCACACTGAGGCTCTCACGCAAATACTACACTCGAGCTCAAGCCAGAAAGAGGATGGCTGAAAGAGACGTAGAGATGGACAGAGTTAACGAAGAGCTTTCTGATATTCGTGGAGATATGGGTCAGATGATGGAAATGTTGCAAGTCATTCGAGCGAAGATGGATACCCAACGGACTGTGGTGTCAGAAATTGTTACTGCAACGACTGAAGTTGTCACTGCAACGACCGAGCCTACCCCTGTGACCTGGTCTCCTTTTGGGTTCCCTCCTGGTTTTTTCCCTCCTTCTCAAGGTCTTGCTTCTCAGAGTATTATTCCTTCTTCCCAAGGATTTGCTACTCAGGGTTTTATTCCTTCCTCCCAAGGATTTGCTACTCAGGGTTTTATTCCTTCCTCCCAAGGATTTGCTGCTCAAGGCTTTGTGCCTCCTCCTCATGTATTTGCTACTCAGAGTTTTATACCTCCTTCACAAGGTTTTGCTACTCAGAGTTTTATACCTCCTTCCCAGGGATTTGCTGCTCAGGGTTTCTTTCCCTCGTCCCAAGGTTTAGCTTCTCAAAGTTTCGCACCTCCCTCTCAGGGTATGGCATTTCCTTTCCAAGGTTTTGTGCCTCCCCCTCAGGGATTTGCTGCTCAACAAACTGTTCCTGTGACTAATGAAGAAAATCATGCAGTTGCTAATTTTACACAGGACATTGTGCACACCCGTGCCCAACCGTATTTTAATGACCATCAGGGGTATGAAGCGCCAGATATGTCTGAAAACGGAGATGAGAAGCACGTGAAGATGCAGGAGAATTTTGATACCCTTGAAAAAAGATTAAGAGCGATTGAAGGTGACCAGATCTTTGGTGCTGCTGCCAGAGAAATGTGCCTGGTGTCTGGATTGGTAATACCTCCGAAGTTCAAGATACCCACGTTTGATATGTATGAGGGTGCAACTTGTCCCAAAAACCATCTCCTGATGTACTATCGAAGAATGGCTGCTCAGGTAGACAATGATAAGTTAATGATCCACTGTTTTCAAGACAGTCTGAAGGGAATCTCCTCTAATTGGTATCTGACGCTTGACCAGTCAAAGATCCGCAGCTTCCAAGATTTGGCCGATGCTTTCATCCAACAATACAAATACAACATGGACCTCGCTCCCGATAGGAGGCAATTGCTAAGCATGTCCCAGAAAGAGTCTGAATCCTTTAAAGAGTATGCCCAGAGGTGGAGAGGAACCGCTTCTCAAGTAGAGCCCCCATTGACTGAAAAAGAATTAGCTGACTGGTTTGTTGACACTGTGCGACCAGAATTCTATGAGAGAATGGTGGGGAGCATAACTGCTAGTTTCTCTGATTTAGTGGCTGTGGGAATCAAGGTAGAACTCGGTTTGAAGAGTGGAAAGATGAGTAGTGCATCTGGCAGTTCTAGCACTAGTAGTGGAAATACTGGTAAGAAATTTACCGGCAACTTTCACAAGAAGAAGGAAGGTGAGACAAACGCCATAATGACAGGTCAGAGAAGAAATCCACTTTGGCAGAGACCTTCACCTATGGCTCAACAGCAGTATGCTCGCCAACAGCAGTATGCTCATCAACAACAATATGCCCAACATCCTTATGTAGCGGCGGTTCAACCAGCATTTAATCCACAAGTCCCCATTTATCGGCCAGCTCAAGCAGTACCGATGTACCAACAAGCGGCTCCAATGATTCAACCTTATCAACCAATGATCAACAATCCGGGCTATCAACAAGCACCCAATGCTTCAGCCTACCAGCAGAGGACTCCAGCTCCTCATTCAAATCCAAATTTTCAGAACAGAAGACCAGGTGGAAGGCCTCCTAATCCTCGAATCCCTATAACTTATACTGAGTTATATCCTTCACTGCTGAAGAAGGGTTTGGTTACTCCAAGGCCTTTGGGTCCTCCACCAAGTCCGCTTCCACCAAATTACAACCCAAATGCTCACTGTTTATTCCATGAAGGTGCCCCGGGGCACGATTTGGAGGGTTGTTATGCTTTGAAGTACATAGTGAAAGATTTGATGGAGAAGAACATTCTGTCATTTGGGAATACTGGTCCGAATGTCAAAGATAATCCTTTACCCAAGCATGGGTCTATAAATGCTATTGTTGATGAGTCCGAAGAAGGTTTGATTTTCAATGCCACCGAGATCAAGACCCCGCTCAGAGACTTCCATGCGAAGTTAGTAGAGGCGGGTATACTAAAGAGTTGTCATCAGAATTGTGAAGGTTGTGTTGATAGTCCAAGGGGATGTGAATCGGTCTTAAAAGATGTCCAAGATTTGATTGATGAAGGTGTCTTACAAGTGAGCAGTCATATGAAGAAGAATGAAGTGGCAGTAATTGAACCCATCTTCAACTTGCCGGAATCTAATTCTACCTGGGTGCCAGTGTTCAACCTGCCTGAATCTTCAGGAGTTCAACCTGTCCTCAATACTCCAGAATCTGTGGTGCCAATTTTCAATATACCTGAGCCAAGATTTGAACAAAGGAGTAACTCTTTCCGTTATGAAGACACTAAAGCGGTTCCTTGGAGGTATGATACAGGGAAAGTTCATCAGAAGATTGATAAAGCTAATCAGAAGGAAGGTTCAAAAGTTGCAAGTACGGATATAGCGGGTGCAGGTCGTTTGACTCGCAGTGGTCGTGTTTATACCCAGCAAGTCAATACGGCTCCGCCTAAAGAAGTCATACCAGCTGTTGTCAACAAAGATAAAGAGGTAGTCTTGGGAGAAGAGGATGCAGAGTTCCTCAGAATCATAAAGAAGAGTGATTATAAGGTGATTGATCAGCTACATCAAACGCCTTCCAAAATATCAATCCTATCACTTCTTATGCATTCTCCGGCTCATCGAAGTGCGCTTCAGAAGTTGCTAGCCCAAGCTCATGTTACGCATGATATAACAGTGAATCAGTTCGATGGAGTCATTGCCAATATCACTGCATGCAACAACCTCAGTTTCAGCACGGAGGATCTTCCAAAGGAGGGCTTGGACCACAACCGTGCTCTCCACATATCAGTGAAATGTCAAGAGGATACTTTAGCAAGAGTTCTTGTGGATACAGGATCTTCATTGAACGTTCTGCCGAAAAGAACACTGGCTAAATTATCTTATCAAGGGGCAGAGATGAGGCCCAGTGCACTGATTGTAAAAGCCTTTGATGGGTCAAGAAGGACTGTCATTGGAGAAGTAGACCTACCAATCCTGATCGGGCCACAGGTCTTCAAAATCACTTTCCAGGTTATGGACATCAATCCTAACTACAGTTGCTTGCTGGGAAGACCTTGGATCCATGCGGCTGGGGCAGTCACTTCTACCCTGCATCAAAAGATGAAGTTTGTGGTTGATAACAAGCTGGTAACCGTGTCTGGGGAAGAAGATCTCATGGTTAGCAACCTTTCTTCCTTTAGTTATATTGAGGCTGATGAAGATGCTTTGGAAACTTCTTTCCAAGCTCTTGAGATAGCCAATGCTGTCATTTTGGAAGTAGAGGAACCAAAGGGGAAGGGAATCCCATCTTTTGCATCGCTGAAGAGTACCATTTCCACCATTGAAGAAAGAAGCCATGAAGGTTGGGGTGATGTCATCGAGGTCAAACAGAAGCTAGATCGTTGCGGGTTGGGTTACAAACCAACTCATGTGAAGGAAGGAGCGTCAACCTCCGTTAAAGGACGTCTGAAGACCATTCAAGAGGTGTTTTCCAGTGCTGGTTATCAGGTCAATGCAATTGATGGAGTTTCTGAAGATGAAGATGTGAATCATCTGGTGTATCAGTGTGAAGAAGCCTTGGACAATTGGGAGGCAGTCGAGATCCCAGAGTTTTTTCCATTGTCAAAGTAATTTGTTGTTTTTTCAATGTTTTCAAAGTTCCCTAGCTCTGCCCAAGGCTATGGGAGTATTTTGTAGGGCCCCTTTCTCATTTTTAAAGTTATTATCAATGAAGGCATTTTGTTGAACTCTTATTTTGATCATTTACTGTTTCTCTCTTTTCACTTTTAAAAAGAAAATGGCAATCTTTCAAAACCAATAAAAAGCTTTTTCTCTTGCATTTCTCTATTTTCCACTTTTAATAAAAGCAAATCATTATCATATGCAGAATAAACGAAAACCCTGTTGAATCCAATGACTCCACATTCTCTCCTAACTTTGATTCGCCCATCTACCAAGCGGAAGATGAAAGTGAGGAAGATTGTGATATTCCCGAAGAACTGGCAAGATTAGTTGAGAATGAGCACACAGATCTTCATCCACATAAGGAGCAGGTAGAGACCATCAATCTTGGCACTGATGAAGACCAGAAGGAAGTCAAGATTGGTACAACACTTGGGGCAGACATCAGGGAAAGATTGGTCAAGCTTCTCAAAGAATATGTAGATGTGTTTGCATGGTCATATCAGGATATGCCCGGCTTTGACCCAGACATAGTGGTCCACAAATTACCTCTCCGACCAGATTGTCTTCCTGTAAAGCAAAAGCTTCGAAGAACAAGACCAGACATGGCTCTGAAGATTCGAGAAGAGGTCAAAAGACAGTTTGATGCTGGATTCCTCGCAGTTGCAAAGTACCCTGAGTGGGTAGCTAATATCGTGCCAGTCCCTAAAAAAGATGGCAAAGTCAGAATGTGTGTGGACTATAGGGATTTAAACAAAGCCAGTCCGAAGGACGATTTCCCTCTTCCGCATATTGACACTTTGGTTGACAACACTGCTAAATTTGTCGTTTTCTCCTTCATGGATGGGTTTTCAGGATACAACCAGATCAAGATGGATCCTGACGATATGGAAAAGACTACATTCATCACACCATGGGGCACTTATTGTTACAAGGTTATGCCATTCGGCCTCAGAAATGCAGGAGCCACTTATCAGAGGGCAATGGTCACCCTTTTCCATGATATGATGCATAAAGAGATAGAAGTCTATGTGGATGATATGATTGCCAAATCACAGAGTGAGGAGGATCATTTGAATCATCTCTTGAAGTTATTTGAGCGTCTCAGAAAGTTCCAACTGCGTCTGAATCCAGCTAAGTGTACTTTTGGTGTTCGATCAGGAAAGTTACTTGGTTTTATTGTTAGTCAGCAAGGTATTGAAGTAGACCCGGACAAAGTCAGAGCAATTCAAGATATGCCAGCTCCCAAAACAGAAAAGCAAGTCAGAGGTTTCCTCGGAAGATTGAACTACATCTCCAGATTCATTTCCAACATGACTGCTACATGTGAGCCTTTATTCAAGTTACTCCGGAAGAATCAAGCAATTGAGTGGAGTCCTGATTGTCAGCTGGCTTTTGAGAAGATTAAGGTTTATCTACAGGAATCTCCTATCTTGATCCCACCTACTCCAGGGAAGCCTCTTTTCATGTACCTGACTGTGCTCGAGGGATCTATGGGTTGCGTGTTGGGCCAACAAGATGAGACTGGTCGTAAGGAGCACGCCATTTATTACTTAAGCAAGAAGTTCACAGACTGTGAGAGCAGATACTCACTTTTAGAGAAGACTTGCTGTGCTTTGGCATGGGCGGCCAGACGCCTCAGGCAGTACATGATTTGTCACACTACTTTGTTGATCTCGAAAATGGATCCAATAAAGTACATCTTTGAGAAGCCTGCTTTGACTGGAAGACTCGCCCGTTGGCACATGTTGTTATCCGAGTATGATATCCAGTATGTAACCCAGAAGTCAATTAAAGGCAGTGTTTTATCCGAATACCTTGCTGATCATCCTGTCGAAGATTATGAACCTTTGAAATTCGATTTCCCGGACGAGGACATTATGTTGATAAAGGACTGCAGAGTTCCAGATCCAGATGAAGGTCCCGAGCCAGGGTCTCGTTGGAAGATGATGTTTGATGGTTCCTCTAACTACATGGGGCATGGTGTAGGAGTTGTTCTGATGAACCCTGATGGTGGTTACACTCCTTTCACGGCTAGATTGTGTTTCGAATGTACAAACAACATCGCAGAGTATGAAGCATGTATTTTGGGTATCGAAGCTGCAATCGATACTAGAATCAAGATTCTGGATGTATACGGAGACTCAGCCTTGGTAATATACCAAGTCAAAGGCGAATGGGAGACCCGTGATGAGAAGTTGATCCCATACCGTGCCCACATTGTGGAATTGATCAAATACTTTGATGAAGTCACCTTCCATCATGTTCCAAGGGCGGAAAATCAGATAGCAGACGCCTTGGCTATGCTGGCCTCTATGTTTCAAGTCAGATTTCTTAATGAAGCTCCACTCATTACAATCGAGCGAAGAACCGCACCAGCCTACTGTCTGCTGGTCGAAGAAGAAACTGATGAGAAACCGTGGTTCTACGACATCAAGAACTATTTGCAGAATCAAGAGTACCCAGCTGACGCAACAACTCTGGACAAGAAAACTCTGAGAAGATTGGCGTCCAAATTCTTCCTCAGCAACAATGTGCTTTACAAGAGAAATCATGATATGGTTCTGCTCAGATGTGTGGACAAGCGCGAAGCAGACCTATTGATCAGGGAAATCCATGAAGGATCATTTGGAACACATGCCAATGGACATGCCATGTCCAGGAAGATTTTGAGAGCTGGATACTTCTGGTTGACCATGGAATCAGATTGCTTCAAGTATGCCAGGAAGTGTCATAAATGCCAGATTTATGCCGACAAGGTGCACGTACCTCCAACACTTTTGAATGTTCTGTCATCGCCTTGGCCTTTCTCAATGTGGGGCATTGACATGATAGGGGCAATTGAGCCTAAAGCTTCCAATGGTCATCGGTTTATCTTGGTCGCAATCGATTACTTCACCAAATGGGTAGAAGCAGCTTCCTACGCCAATGTGACAAAGCAAGTGGTTGCCCGTTTCATCAAGAATCAAATTATCTGCCGCTATGGGATCCCAAGCCGAATCATAACAGATAATGGGACCAATTTGAACAACAAAACAATGAAAGAGTTGTGTGAGACATTCAAGATTGAACATCATAACTCTTCTCCGTATCGCCCGAAGATGAATGGAGCTGTTGAAGCTGCAAACAAGAACATCAAAAAGATTTTGCAGAAGATGGTAAAAACTTACAAAGATTGGCACGAGATGCTACCATATGCTTTACACGGATATAGAACATCAGTGCGCACTTCAACAGGGGCAACCCCTTTCTCTCTGGTGTATGGGATGGATGCAGTTCTCCCTATTGAAGTAGAGATACCGTCTTTGAGAATCTTGATGGAAACTAAACTGGAGGAAGCTGAGTGGGTCCAGAGCAGATATGACCAACTGAACCTCATTGATGAGAAGAGAATGACCGCCATGTGCCATGGCCAGTTGTACCAGAAGCGCATCAAGAGAGCATTTGATAAGAAAGTCCGCATCCGAGAATTCAAGGAAGGAGATCTTGTACTCAAGAAAATCTTGCCAGTCCACAAAGATATGCGTGGAAAATGGAGTCCTAACTATGAAGGTCCATATGTTGTGAAGATGGCATTCTCCGGAGGTTCCTTAATCCTTACAACTATGGATGGTGAACAGCTGAAACACCCGGTGAATTCTGATGCAGTCAAAAAATATTATGCCTAAATAAAACCCGATAGGTCGAAAACCAGAAATGGCGACCTAGGCAAAAATGGGTATCCCGGTGGATCAAAACCTATGAAGGAGATCCAGGCAAAAGTTAGGGATAAAAATGAAAAATAAGAGCTCGCTAAGTTGAAAACCCGAAAGGGCGGCTTAGGCAAAAAAGAGCGTCCCGGTGGATTGAAAACCCGAAAGGGCGGTCCAGGCAAAAGTTAGGGACAAAGGCATTTGACTGTATCAGATGGTGCTTACCATTACTGAAGAACCATACTGGAAGATCGATCCATTTGCTCTTGTCAGAAGCAAGGTGTCGGGCATTCTTAGTTATTAGGGATTGTAGCAGTCGTTGGATTCAATGTAGACCTTTCCCCATTGCCATTTTCAAATTGTAATTTCCCATGGAGTTTTTTGCCATTGGCAAGCTACCATTCTTGAATAAAATACAAACTTTGCCTATGAATTTTGTTGATAAGTTTCTCGTTTTCTTTTGTTATGCAAAATGCCATCACTTGATTACAATTTAACTTTGAAAATGACAAGTTTTTTTTCTAAGGAAATGTTTTTGAAAACACACTGGAAAACTTTTAAGTTTCTTTGACTTTGGAAAATTGAAAGAGAAACTTCTGTTTCCCCAAGAAGTCCTGGTTTGCAACAACACTTTTATACTATTATTACAGAAATCTCCATAGAAGTTCAAAACTGATAACATTCTTGGAAGGATCCTTGGACCAAGCATGATTTCCAAGTTCGAAGACATCTCCTCAGTGTTTTTCATGTTGCTCATCTGAGTATTAGTGTTGAGAGCCTACTCCTCTTTGAGTCTTGTCAACTCTTTGTCTCTTTCGAGTCAACATTTGCATATCATGATCATTCGCATCATGCTCAATCATGCGCATTTGACATTAGCATTTGTCTTTCCCCAGTTGGCGTCTGTCTAACTCCAAGTCCATATATCGCTAGCGTTCAATTTGAGAATTCATTGTTGTTGGTACCCGAGGTGGTTTACCATTTGTTTTTGTCCCCAGTAATTGCGGGTGTCCCTAGTGGACTTCTATTTGTGTTTGGCTTTTGTCTTTATGACCCCCGTGTCTCCTTGAAGTCCAATTGTCATTGGCACAAATCTTTTAAGCAGGTCCTGAAACCTTTGTTTTAAATCCAAGTCCATTTGATTTTGTACATACTTGTACCTTTCTCCTGATGGTTCCTGAAGGAATTTCCAGAGTTGGATGTCTTATCTTATCTGAAGACTCCAACATATTTTGTTGTTACTTTTTCGTGTTAGCCGGTCGCCTAGAGCCGTTGATCTATCTTTGGGTGATTTGCATTCTATCCCCAATGTTAGCTGGTCGCATAGAGCCGCTACTAAATCACTGTGATTTCCTTCCTTATCCTCGGTGTCAGCAGTTACATTTGAACCTGCTAATTTACCATTTTAATACTTTGACTACTTTGCCTTTATCATTCTTAGTGTCAACCGGTTTTTTAACTTGTTGCGCATTCACTTTGAGTGTATCTTGGCTTTCTTTTGTAGTGTCAATAGGTTTCGAACCTATGGTGCTTCCATTTCGATTATTTTGTTGTATTCTTGGTGTCAGTTGGTCGCATCGAGCCGCTGCGCATTCACCTTGAATTTTGTGCCATTCCTATTTCCAGTGACAGTTGGTCGCATCGAGCCGCTGTGCATTCACTTTGGATGTTTATTTTCGATTTGTTATTCATGGTGTCAGTCGGTCGCATCGAGCCGCTGCGCATTCACCTTGAATAAGCTTGTTGTCATTCTCAGTGACAGTTGGTCGCATCGAGCCGCTGTGCATTCACTCTGAATGTTTATTTTGTTGTTTATTCTTAGTGTCAGTTGGTCGCATCGAGCCGCTGCGCATTCACTTTGAATATTATGTTTATCATTTCCGATGCTAGCTGGTCGCATAGAGCCGCTGCATTTTCTTTTTGAATGTTTATCTTGTTTGTATTCATGGTGTCAGTTGGTCGCATTGAGCCGCTGCGCATTCACCTTGAATAGGTTTGTTGTCATTCTCAGTGACAGCTGGTCGCATCGAGCCACTGTGCATTCACTTTGAATGAATATTTTTGTTGATTATTCTTAGTGTCGGTTGGTCGCATCGAGCCGCTGCGCATTCGCTTCGAATATTATGATTATCATTTTCAGTGACAGTTGGTCGCATTGAGCCACTGCACTTTCTTTTTGAATATTTATTTTGTTATTCTTGGTGTCAGTTGGTCGCATCGAGCCGCTGCGCATTCGCCTTGAATAAGCTGTTTGTCATTCCCAATGCTAGCTGGTCGCATCGAGCCACTGCGTATTCATTTTGAATATTTTTGTTGTATTCTTAGTGTCAGTTGGTCGCATCGAGCCGCTGCGCATTCACTTTGAATATTTTGTTTATCATTTCCAGTGATTAGTTGGTCGCATCGAGCCGCTGCACTTTCCCTTTGACTGTTTATTTTGTTGTATTCTTAGTGTCAGTTGGTCGCATCGTGCCGCTGCGCATTCACTTTGAATATGTTGTTGCTTTTTACTGCTCACAGTCATTTGGTCGCATAGAGCCATTGGTCCACCACTTCATTTTGTTTCCTTGTCTTATTCTTAGTGTCAGTTGGTCGCATCGTGCCGCTGCGCATTCACTTTGAATATGTTGTTGCTTTTTACTGCTCACAGTCATTTGGTCGCATAGAGCCATTGGTCCACCACTTCATTTTGTTTCCTTGTCTTATTCTTAGTGTCAGTTGGTCGCATCGTGCCGCTGCGCATTCACTTTGAATATGTTGTTGCTTTTACTTCTCACAGTCATTTGGTCGCATAGAGCCATTGGTCAACCATTTCGATCTATTTCCTTGCTTTGTTTTTATTCTTAGTGTCAGTTGGTCGCATCGAGCCACTGTGCAGTCACTTTGAATTGTATCTTGTTTTGTCTGTGTTCGTTGATCCAACGCTTTGGATTTCCTTTTGTTCCCGTTTTTTTTGTTATTCTTAGTGTCAACAGTTACACTTGAACCTGTTGATTTATCACTTTGAATATTTCCCCGTTTTCGTTTATTTATCCCCAGTGTCTGTCGTCCCCAGTGCATGTCATCCCCAGTGAGTCTTGGCTTGTGGTCGTCGGCATTCTCATTCTGATCATTCATACCATGATCATCATTTCATTGCATAAGAGTTGCAGAGTTAGATAGTTTTTGTAGTTCAGCATAACATCGCATTTAGGGGCAAAATTTCCGGTTATTTCTGTATTTAAATACCTTTCACCATGATCGCCTGAGTGTCCTCCGTCATTCACGCCATCTGGTAAAGTTATTTAAATAGGGGCAACTGTCATACCCCAAATTTTTCCCCTAATCGCTCATACCATAATCATACATTTATCGCATTTAGCAGAGATTTTTCCCGATTTATTTTTCTGCTTCTTTTTCTCATTTTCTAGCTTCCATTTTAATTTAATTTCATTTTCTTATTTTTAACTTTTAATTCATTTTGTGTTTTAATTTTAATTTCTATTTCTATTTCTAACCTTTAGCTCAATTTTCAATTTTTTTTTATTTATTTATTTGTTATTTCTTTTCATTTTCAAGTTCGCATTTTTAAATCAATTTATTTCATTCTCAAGTTTTATTTTGAATTTATTTTCTACTTTTCAATTTTTAATTTTATTTCATTTTCAAGTTGTAATTTCTAAGTTTAATGTCAATTTCTAATTCATTGTATTTATTTTCTAAATTCCAACTTATTTCTCAAATTCTAAAGTTAGTTTTTAACTTCAATTATTTAAGTTACTAAGTTATTTCAATTTTAAGTTTAATTCTTTTTTTTATTATTCACTTCTAATTCAAATTTTAATTTTTAACCATTTATTCCATTTTTAATTCATATCCACATTTTTACTTTCTAAATTCCAATTTATTTCTCAAATTCTCAATTAATTTTAATTCCAAGTTTATTTATTTAAGTTTATGAGTTATTTTCAATTTTAAATTCATTTCTTCTTTTTTATTCATTTCTAATTCAAGTTTTTTATTTAGATTCTAATTTAGAGTTCCCCTTTTCAAGTTTCATTTCAAATCATAACTTAGTGTAAATAATCAATCTTTATTTCATATCTATTGTTTTTGTTACAATTACATAAAGAATACAAAAAATTCTGCACTACAATACAAATGCAACAGCTCCAAATCTGCCCCAAGACAAGCATGCAGCCACCAACAGCTGCATTTTCCTGCTCCACTCCACTGCTACAAATTCAGGCCTTGTTCCCTTTCTTGAGACCCTTCACCTACAAGCAATCACACAAATTCAGCATAAAAACATACTATAGAACAGCTACCAAAACCATAAAGAAAATCCAAAAAATTCAGCCCTCTACAAATAACAAACCAGTTACAAAACACACTGATATCAGAAAACCAACTCAAAAAAAACTCAGCCACTAAGCACACTGTTGTATTAGGAAAACCAACTCAAAACAAAACTCAGTCTCAAAGCAACAACTCAGCCACTAAACAGCACCAAAACAAGCTCAAAAAAAAACCTCAAACACACTGTTACATCCACTCAAAAACAACTGAAAACAGTCATCAAAACACCAAAAGACAACACAGAGAAATTTCAGTCCAACTTAAAACCAAAAAACCACAAAAAAAAAAGAGTAGAAAAGGAGAGAACAAAGATTCAAGCATAACAACAAGGAGTGGACAGCAGTAGCAAGGAATAGCGGAGCTTACCGTTGTGGACTCGGCACCCCGATAACGTTCGGGTTGGTAATTTCTTTTTCCTCCTCTCCTTCACCTCTTTTAGCATTTGTCAATAATTAGTTTTCTTCTCAGCTTTTATTTTCTTTCTTTTAATTTCGAACCTGCACACAAAGCAAATTTCATGTTAAAACTTCAAAAAAATACTTAAAACTTTTTCAAATCAGCAACTACATTTGTAAATAAGAAGAATACCGTAAACTTACCAATGCACATCTCCATTAACATTCACTTTACTGCATTCACCAAATACCAACACAGAGACAATAATTTGCAAATCACAGTGACCTCCTTTCTTCACTTTTAACCACTCATACACCGAAGCCCTTCAACCTCACAGAAAAACCAGAACACAACCCGTTAACCGCACAACCTCAGCCACAAAACCACTCAAAACCTGTTAACCGCAGAATCCGTTCACACCCAAAGCCGTCTTCTTCGAACCACCCCCTGTCACAAGAAACAGAAATACAAGAATGAGGTGAAGAGAGGAGAGTTTCTAAATCCACAAAAAAACATAGAACTCACACAGAGAACCTGAACCGTTTTCAAACCAAACAAGATCCAGTCACAAACTTGAAGCCACCATCAACCACTTTTGAATCACCTTTCTTCATCACCCCTTCTCTCTCTAAACTCCAACACCTGAGAAATCATAGCAGCAATGCATTGAAAATAATTACCCTCACAACACCAAAACCTTACAAACAGAAAACCAAATGAAGATACAGAGAGTTTGAGTGAAACAAATAGGCAAATCGAGAACCGAAACCAAACCTCAGAAATCACCATAGCCAGAACCAGCTCACCATCTTCACCAACTCGCAAACTCTCACTGTCAAAAAAACTCAAAACCTCATCTCCGTAAACCCCAAATCCGAATCCACCGTGCGATCCAACCTTGCTTCTTTAAACTTCTTTAACCCTTTAAACCCCTTTCCGACAAAACTCAAAACGACGCCGATCTCCAAGAAACCGCACGAAACCAAGACAGAGACAGACCGAGGTTGAGAGAACCTGGAAACACGGTGAGAAACCCCACCGCCGACACGAATCAGACCGAACCAAGTTTGAGAGTTGAAAGAAAAATATGAGATGAGATGAGAGGGATGAAACCTGAAACACAAACCCGGTCAAATCCGTAAACACCATCAATCCATCGCGCACCACCGCAAATCCATCCCTAGCCAACACACACTTCAAACGGTCCAGCTGCGAATCAAACCTTCCGAAGCTCACCCTCGCAATCACAGGCCAAACCGAAATCAACTCAACACAGAACCTCCACTGAGCCAAAACCGAACACAACCTAAAAAAATGTGCTGCAAGTCAGATTGTTTCGACGCCGAAAACCGAAAACGAAACCAAAAATTCATGTTCACCTTCTCACCAAATCGGAACCCATTTTTGAGAACCCATCACCTTTAAGCTCGCCGCCGCCCTTCAAAACCCTTCCTCTGTCATTATCGGCCGCAAACACCCCTTTCGAAAATCAAAACCATGAACAGGGAAATAATCCGCCCCTTTTCATCAAACCCTCTTCAACCTTTGTCATCACCCTGTTTTCCATCAACCATGACATCACCTCCACTCAAACCAAAACCTGAATAAACCCCCTTTCCGTAATCATCAAGCCGCGACTGAACCGAAGCCCAGAACCGCCACCAAACTTTTGCCGTGAGTGAGAGAGAGACCAATAAATCTGCCGCAACCATGAGAAGGTCGTTGAGAGAGAGACACGGTTGAGAGAGAAACAGCAGCGATTGAGAGAGAAACAGCGCGATTGAGTGAAGAGATTGAGACGGAGCAAAGCTGAGACGGAGAGAGAATAAGCTGGGTACCGCGAATTTTCGTGAGAGTTTGAGTTTGTTACTCTTTCGGCCGTTGCCATCAGTTCTAGGGTTTTCAACCCATTTCCCCTTTTGGCTTACCTGGAGCGGGTCACGGGTCAAACCCGACCCGTCTCTCTCCACCTCCTTTTGGGCCTCCTCCTCTTGTTTATCTTCTTTTGGCACTCCCCTGTTTTTGTTTGAGGAACATATTTATGTTTCTGTTTTTTTTCTTATTTTCTTTTTTATGTTGTTGTTATTTGATATTACTTTGGGTGGGCTCTTTGAGCCATGTGAGTTATTTCTATAACTAGATTCGTAGCGCCTCTTTTTTTTAAGTTTTGTTATTTATCTATTTATTTTTGTTATTAATTTTGTTAATATTTAATTTTCTAGAAAATATTTATTAACATTCATTTTCTTCTACATTTATTCAGCACTTTTTGAAAAGAAAAAACAAATCCTTTTAAAAGAAAATCATTAAAGTTGGTTTAGTGTTATCTTCTTATTGATCGTGATATGGGCCAATGATATTACAAAAATCACGATAAATCATCTTCGATTAATCGTGACCCATATGAGGCCATTGCATTTTATTTTTATTTCATATATTTATTTATTTTTTCTTTCCATTTATTTCATTATTTTTTCTATTTAATTTATTTAATCCATTTCATTCTATATTTCAATTTATTTCATTTATTATTAATTATTTATTTCTCGCGTACTTACACCATATTAGATTTAATTTTCAAAATAATAATTCCTTGGTCCAACGCCAAGTGAACTTCACATACACTTCATTCACACACGTAAGTCGGTCGTTTACGATCGCCGTCTGCACATTCCTTACACTGCACAGCTTTTTTAACTTAAACAAATTGTCGCACTGCGTTTGTTTGCCACCCCAGCATTCTCGATCCATACATCGAGCCATAGCCAGTTACCAAGCCCTTTATCTTCGCATTGTCCACTTACTTTATTTACTTCATTCAGTTATTTTTGCAAGTAGCAGCCTTTGCCTAGTCTTAGGAGCTTGCACCATTTATTTATTTTCCATTCTGTTGTTTATGCATTTCAATCCAAAAGGGAAAGACTCCTGCAGTTGACTCAATGTCATAGGAAGTTTAGCAATCCCTAGTTCCATTTTGACCTTAGCAATTAGGTCTCCCATCCTTAGGTCCTTAGCCATTAGGTCCTTAGCTTTTTTATTTTACAACTTTTTGTGACTTTCTTAAAGTCACGTGAGTGTTTGCCATAACACTTACTTTCCCCCGCGAACCTTGAGCGTAACCAAGTGTTCGTTAATCCTTAGGAGAACTACGAGTGCTCTGATTCTATACCCGATACGTAGGCATCGATGCGATGTTGTGCGAGCACCATTAGAAATAAACCTTAGGTTCCCATTAATTTTAGCAAGCAATAAACAACAATAATACAAATATTAACAAGAGGTTCCCGTAGGATACTGCGGATGCTTAGGATGCTAACACCTTCCCTAGGTATAATCAACCCCCGAGCCTAGTTTCTCCTCATTTAGGGTTTTTACGATCTTTTTCCCTTTTCCTTTTGGATTAAATTAAAGTCGGTGGTGAACATAAATGTTTTGCGATTCAAGCTCACTTAATAGCTTGGTATCCGATTCTCACCGCGACACTCATTAACTTATGACAAACTTCAAAAAGAAATAAAAGACTAAAAACACAAAAACAAACAATAATCGTCTCCTACGGGATTCTTTTCTCATCATCTTCACTCATAAACGAGAACTTGCTTCTTCCGTCTAATGCAAGACAGTTTGCACCTGAGCCAGACAGGTCATACACTTGAGCATAGACAAGTAAGCAGTTCACAGTCAATTCACCTTTCAGTCTCTTTGGGTCGAACTACGGTGTTCTGACTTCCTCATTGCACGAGAGGATACGTAGGCATAACTTAACTGTTATCGAACAAAAGTCTCTGTATATTCCCCCTCTTTCCAGCATTATTTTCTCAGCCTCATTATCATGAGCATTTCATCTTTATTCTTACACTGACACTTCACTTATACACTTCACTTCTCTTACACTGACACTTGTACATCCTTTTCCAGCTCTTTTATACACAGATTGCACTGACACTACCCCTTTAAAACACAAATCTTTTAAGCGTGGATCCCGTCGAGTACAGCGGACAATCTGGGTGTTGATACCTTCCCAGGTTGTAACCAACCCCCTTTCTCAGTCTCTCTGGTTCGCAACCGTCTTATCCATATCTTTCTTAGGTTTATGCAGCATTACCTTTCCCTCGGGATAAAAATGCCTAGCTGGCGACTCTATTCATTTCCTATGAGCTCACTCCTGTGTGTTCTCACATCCCCCTTTCGCCGACCGTTCGCGTCTGTACCTTTATCTGGGCCATTTCCCATTTATCGGGAGCGACACTCATCAGGAGAAAGACCATACAAAGGATTGATCATCGAAGTGAAGCCAGGTGGAAACTCAACATTCTGACGGTTGTTCTCTCACATAGCTACTGACGACTTCCGAACTGACCTTTTTACCTCTTGACACTGCTCAATCTAGCTTCAAACACTCTATCGTCTTCCAATGGTTACCACTTGTTCAAACTGAGTACCGGGAAATTTGTTGGCTGGTCATGGACAAAAGAGGAAGGATGAGCTCTCTGGAAGAGGAAAAATGCAATGCAGATGCAAAATGCAATATGATGATGCTAGAGATGCAAAGACATGGGATCAAAGCTGGAAACTGCCTGGAATCTGGAATACTGCCAAGAATCAAGTGTCTGTAACCACAAGATCTCTGTATGATAATCCAAAATAGTAACCGAAAACCAAAGGACCAAGACCCTCAGAATCATAGTGACCTGATCAAAACAAGACTGCACTGATAATGAGGTTATGTTGAGGTCATGGGTTCCTGTAAACCTCTAAACCCCTCCCACTATCACGGGTGAGCTCCGGGTCAAACATCACGGACTCTCAAAGCCGAATAGCGATAATACTTTCACCATTTCCGAGAAATGGCTCATGACCAAATCAGGGAATCAGTTTGGCATTATATACTACGCAGGGAGGCCTCAGCTGAGTCCGGGAAAACAAGGTCGTCCTATGTGAGTTCCAGGTGGGCCCTCGGATGCAAATGGGTTTGCCACAAAATGTGGTCTGCCATTGTTATCACTAAAGAGGGATGTTTCCACAAGGTTCTCAATGATCGGTCCTCAGCTGCACATAATTGTCAAGGTTATGAAATGAAAGAGGAAGATCCCCAAATCAAGACATTTCCAAGATGGTCGCAAATCTGGGCGTGGAACTCACTACTACCCCCATGACAAGATCTCATGAGGCCAAAGTGGAACCACTCTAAGTCCTAAGGTGCACTCGAGCCTTGGTAATGAGCTCATCTCTCAGAAACAGTATCACCAAAACCCCACCAAACAGAAAATCCAGTCTAGACAGTCCAGTAATAATATGATGCAGAAAATAAATACTGAAAACTGTAAATAAAGCTGTAAATAAACAATAATAAAATACAACAAGCCACAGCAAACAAACATCACCCAAAGAAACAGGAACAAGCAAGGGCTAGGAGAGACTCACAGGGGAACCAGAGATACTCTGGTTATGAGTTCCCCAACAGAGTCGCCAGCTGTCGCTCCCCGGATTTCCATCCTGGTACAAACGCGAAAGTGGCGCGGAAAAGAGGTTAGAGTCGCCAGCCAAGCATTTTTATCCCGAAGGAATGCGAATGGTAATGCTGCACAAACCAGAAGAAAGAAGAGGAAGGACACAGGTCCTGCGAACCAAAGAGACTGAGTTCGGGAGTCGGTTATACCTGGGAAGGTATTAGCACCCAGATCGTCCGCCGTACCCGACGGGATCCACGCTTGCAAAGAATTTGTTTCAAAGGGTGAGGGTATGAAAGCTGCTGCAAAAGAAAAGAAATGAACTGGAAAAGAAACTGAAAAAAGGAACTGAAAAAAGAAACAAAGAGAAAAAATGTAGGGAAAATAAAGATTGTGCTCGAACGGGCCCTACCCCGCTGCCTACGTACCTCATCAGGATAATGAGGATCAGAGACGCCGTACGGAGCGAGTTCGCGTACGGAGCGAATGAGATGAGAAAAGAATTCCCGAAGGAAAGACGCTTATTGTTTGTCTGTATTTTTTATGAAGCTTTTATGAGTGTGTCACAAGAAAGTGAACTCAAACTCTCTTCAAGGAATGTGCACTTGTCACTACATTCCAAGATGGAATAATAGAACAAGCCCACTCAAGTAAGGAGAAGATCCCCAAAACTCGAACCCAAAGATTAGGGCCTAAACTCACTAACTTGTTGAATTATTAAGTGTTTTTTGGTTATTTACAATGAAGAAGTGTTTTTTATGCTTTTCTTTGTGAAGAAGATACCTTGATCAGACTTGTGCATCACAAGGTAAGCTTGTACTATCCCAAGATGGGAAGACTACAAGTACCTCATGGGATAAGGCTATTGCTCAAGGTATCACTTCAAACTTTATTAAGTGTTTTCTTTAAGATTATGAGATGAGAAGAGAAGAAAAACAAAAGGATCACAAAGGTAAACTCTAACGGGAAAAGTCTAATCCTAATATTCACATGCTAGGATGGTCCTAGGTTAGTGAGGCTTACTATCCTAAAGAAGAAAGAAAGAAGAAGAGAAAGAATGAGAGGAGAAGAACCATGGTGGCCTAAGCACACCTCAAGTTAGAAAGAATAGAAAAAGATGAGGAAGAAGAAAAGAATAAGAAAAGATAAAGAGATGAGAATGCGATATAGAGTAAACGAACAATGCACAAATAGAGCCTACACCAGTAGGACTTCCAGATGCAACAGCATGCAATAAGCGAAATCAGGCCTCAGTGATACCTAACGGAGAAGGTCTGTTGCCTCTTCAATATGCGCAAAAGAAAACCAAGAATAAGAAGTTTCAAGTCTAAAGTGGATTCAAAGTGTCGATTATCAAGGCATCAAACAAAAGTCCAAAGTAAGCTTCCAGCACCATGAATCAGTCCTCACAATATCAAGGCCTAAATGCAATTCGCGTCCAAAGATCTCATTAGTTCAAATAAGATCATGAAAATGATTAATCACAAGGCTACCATCAGGCTTTCATCAAGCAGGATCATCTATCATCGAAATCAAGTAAGAGACCTGCAAAGCTTTAAACACGAACTACAACCAAAGTTAGGCACAATTCTATTAAGTCAAATTAATCAAAACTATATCATTTAACAAAACAAAAATGTAAACTAAAACTCTAACTTTAACTAAAATTCTAAACTAAATATTAACTTTAAAATAAAAACAAACTAATTTCATAATATGGTGAGAAAGTCTAATTACAATAAAAAATAATAAAAAACAAAACACAAGGGAAAATGGGGGAGGGTGCCACTGACTGCATGGTGGTGATGCAGCAAGAATCCATCGGGCTTAGCCCATGTAAACAAAATCCAAGTATCAAAAAGAAATTAAATATAAAAACAAAAAAATAATTGTCATATTAATAACAAAATAACGAAGCTGAGGATGGCGCTGGATTCAGGTAATGTAGAAAAGGGCAATTCGGTGAAGGGCAATGGACTTAGGGCTTATGAGCCCAATCTACAAAAAAAGAAACCAAAACGCAAAACGGTGAATGGGATGAAAACAAAAGGGGCTATCAGCATCAAGCAGAGAAACAGGGTCTTCTTCCTCAATGCAAAATCCGAGTGGTCCCCTTCCAAAGTTCATCAGCGGCGGCTCCTCCCATTCTTAGATCACGTCTCGGCTTTCTTCATCCACAAAAATCAACCGGGGAAATCACTTCGCCGTGCCGCGTCTGTCGCTGAAACGCCGAAAACAAACCTTACCATTGACCTCGCCTCTCTGCTTCCGTGATAGCTGATGCGTTATGGTTTGCTCTCATCCTCTTTGTGTGATTTCGAATTTCTCTTCATCTCAGACCTTTCTCTATTTTCTGTCTGTTGGTGTTTGCTGTTGTTGTTGATGGAGGCGGTGAGGTGGTGATGGTTGAAGAAGAGTTGAGGTTTGGTTGAAGAGATCTTCGGTGTGATGAAGTTGCTTTTTATTGTTTCAGTTTGATGAAAGTAGTGTGGCAGTGGATGAATCGATGGCGGTTTGGAGGTGAAGGAGGGTTTGTGTGAGGTTTGTGCTTGAGAGTTTTCGTAAAAAACTGGAGAAGGATTATTGATGTGCTTCAGAAAGGTTTGTGTATAGCTGTGTTGGTTGTTGATTTGGGAGCGTTCCGGATTGTCAGTTGAATTGATGGAGGATGAATGGTGCCTATTGTAGAAGTTGCGGCATGAAGGTGACTGATGAAAAATGGGCTACGGTGAAAAGCGTGTGTAAAAAATGGCCAGTGAGGATTTTTATGTGCTGCATGTGGAAATTAATTGTTATCCTGTTGTTTTTAATGTGTGTGTGGTGATGTGGAAATGGAATTCCTATTGTAGTGTTTTCGTCACGAAAAATGGTGAGTTGTATGTGGTACGTTCGTGAATTCTGTTATTGGAGTGGTGGGGCCTAGAGGACACGTGAACTTGGCTATATTCCTCTTAATAAAATGAAGGTTGCAATAAAGAAAGGGTCATGCTAAGTTCACTTCTTATATTTGATGTAAAATAAAGAGTCTATAAACTTGTATTGACTTTTGTCTAAAAGCTGAATTTTTTGTAAAAGTATAATGAGCTTATTGTAATGAGACATAGACTTTATATTTTCTTAGTGATTTTGATGGTAAAAGGTATTAATGAGAAGGGAGTAAATAAAAAGGTTTTAATGAGTAATGAACTTGGACTTAAAAAAAAAAGTATGGATTAAAAAAGGATTTGGTCAAGAATGGATTAAGTAAGAAGAGGGAAAAAATAAAATGAATGAGATATGGATTTAAAATTGAATAATGGCATAGGTCATTGGAAGTGACTTGAAAAATAGAAAAATGGGATGGACTATAAAATGGATATTGAGAAATGGTTTAATTTGGATAATTTGGATAAATGGAATTTGAACGATTACCACCAACATGAACACAACCATGAAATCTTAATTTTCCAACTCGAAAACAATTTTGCACCACTGCCACAAAAACCACTGATTAAGAATGATACAGCTACCACTGAACAATTCACCACAAATAAAAAGCAACTGAGTTAAATATCTTTATTTCTGGCTAAACAAAACATGAACCACTGCTTAAAACCCTGATGAACTCGACATGCCACGATCTTGGACACATTTGGCTTGAGAAATAATCCACTGAGACAAAAACTTGCAATTGAAGAATTCTCCTAAGATGCTAATTAGACCCAACATCCAACTGAACTAGATCATAACGAACAAACACACTTGGATTGAAACCCCTATTTGAGAAAGAAGATAGCCTGAGATGTAGAGAAGAGAGATGACCTTGTCTTGATGAAGAAGAAAAATAGCTTGATGATGGGCCAGATGCATAATGAACAGTCCTTGTAGACATGAAATCCTTGAGAACCAAATAATCGGGGAAATAAACCCTAATTCTATGACGAGAGCAAAAAAGAATGATGCCACTGATGACTTTAAAACCAAGAACTTGAATTCTCCTGATAATCCACAAATAAAGTGTGAAATCACAAAATGTTGATCCCATGCCTCAGGAGCATATGCAAATGATTGAATGCAAAATGTTAATGATCTAATGATGATGTGTATGAATGCAAAACGAAAAGCAGACAAAGATAGAAAACCAGAGGGCAAATTTAGGGTGTCTACAGTAAGTTCACACATTTTTCCCCTTTTTAATTTCTTTACGCTTTCTAAGTGTATTTGTTTTAGCATCTTGCTTAGTTTTTATAACTTCATGCTAATCCCCTTTAGAAATGACTTAGCTTCCATAGGAAGTAAGTTGATTTCTTGTTCCTTTTCTTTTCCTTTCCCTCATTAGGATTAGAAAACCATACTACCTAGGTTCATCCATGCATGACAACACTTAGGAATATTAGTCTTCCCTTTAGACTTTTGCCTTTGGTTCGCTTTGCTTTCTTTCTCGTCTTAAAAGAAAAGTAAACAAAACCTAATAAAGGTCGATCTTTCTCATACTCCATGAGACTTTTTTGTGGGTTACTTATACGCGTCCCATTTCGGGGTGAAGTGTAAGACATCTACCACGATGAACAAGTCTTAGTATGAGAATGCTCACAAATAACAGACAGAAAACACTTCTCTAAAAGATAATAAACAAACAACACTCGTCTTTTCCTTCGGGAATTCTTTTCTCACCTCACTCGCTCTTAAAGCGAACTTGATTCAACTTGCCTCATTTGCAAGATGGTTACGCACTTGTACCAGATGAGCCTGCAACACCTAAGCATAAGCATAAGCAATTCAGCTTAAAAAAACACAAACAGAGTTTTCGCCTTAGTTAGGCGAAATACGTCGAATCTGATCCTCATTTTCCCAATGAGGTACGTAGGCAGCGGGGTAAGGCCCGTTCGAGCACACTCTTTAATTTCCCTACATTTTCCCCTTTCGATCTCTTTTTCAGTTCCCTCTTTCATCCCAGTTCCAGTTAACAGGTTTTTATTCAGCAGGATATTTATTTTTCTCACCCTTTGAAACAGAAAAACAAGTGTGGATTCCGTCGGGTACGGCGGACGATCTGGAGTGCTAATACATTTCCATGTCGTAACTGACTCCCGAACCTAGATCTTTGGTTTACAGGACCTTGTCCTTTCCTTTTTACTTAGGTTTGTGAAGCATTACATTTCCCATTCTTTCGGGATAAAAATATCTGGCTAACGACTCTACCTTTTTCTGCGCCACTTTCGTGTTTGTACTGGGATGAAAAGCCCAAGAGCGAAAAGTATCACACTTGACGAATCCAGAACATACTTCTGAAGTTGTGACACATGAAATACATCATTCAAATTTGACAATCTCGGTGGCAACGCCACTCTAAAAGTAACAGGTCCAACTCTCGTCGAAATCGGATACAACCCAATAAACTTAGCAGTAAGCTTTCTCGACTTCAAAGCTCGTCCTACTCCAGTCACTGGAGTAACCCTCAAAAACACGTGATCCCCATCTTATTACTCAAGATATTTTCTTCTCTTGTCATGATAAATCTTCTACCTACTATGCAAAGTTTTCATCTTATCTCGAATCAATTTCACCATCACAGTAGTTTGTTGCACTATCTCAGGTCAAGTACAACGCTCTCACCTGACTCATGCCAACACAAAGGTGTTCTACATCTTCGACCATACAAAGCTTCAAACGGTGCCATTTCGATACTGGAATGATAACTATTGTTATACGTAAACTCAATCAATGACAAGTGACTATCCCAAGCACCTTCTCGTTCAAGCACACAAGCCCTCAACAGATCCTCCAAAGATTGTATCATTCTCTTTGTTTGTCCATCAGTTTGAGGATGATAAGTTGAACTCAACTTCAACTTCTAACACAATGCCTCTTGAAAAATCTCCCAAAACCTCGAAGTAAACCTCATATCTCTATCTGACACAATGTTCAAAGGTATCCTGTGCAACTTCACAATCACACCGACATATATCTCTGTCAATCTCTACAAGGAATAAGTTATACCAATCGGAATAAAATGCGTTGATTTCGTCAAACCTTCAACAATCACCCAAATAGCATCATGCCCTCTTAAAGTAGTAGGTATCCCCGTAACAAAATCCATCGATATACTATCCCATTTCCACTCGGGTATACCCAACGGTTGCATCAAACTAGCAGCCAAACCTTCAACAATCACCCAAATAGCATCATGCCCTCTTAAAGTAGTAGGTATCCCCGTAACAAAATCCATCGATATACTATCCCATTTCCACTCGGTTATATCCAACGGTTACATCAAACTAGCAGGTTTCTGATGTTCAACTTTCGACTTCTGACAAGTCAAACACACATACACAAACTTATCCACATCTCGTTTCATACCAGGCCACCAAAATATCTTCTTCAAATCCTGATACATTTGCATCGCTCCTGGATGAATACTCAAGCCATTCCTATGTCCTTCATCAAGAATCATTTTCTTCAAATCAACATCACTAGGAATACAGATACGATCCCGAAATCTAAGTACTCCCTATTCATCAGCTCGGAACTTGTAACGCCCCGATTCGATTTTCCCAAATTTTGTGGAGTCTTTTATTTTATTTATATGATAATTGTTTTATTTGTGAAATTAACATGATAATAGAATATGTTAAGGTGAATATGTGATATGTTGGTTGTTGTGTGATTTTACCGATTTGTGAATCTTCGGGTAAAATTGGATAAGAGGGTATTTTAGACTTTTGTTAATTAGTGATAAGTTAGAAATTAGTAGAATTGGTATTTTTGTGAGAAAATGATATTTGGTTGGAGAGAGTAGAAAATAGAAAGAAAATATAAGAGAGTGAGAAAGAGTGAAATATAAGGTTGGTAAGAAGAGAAAAGAAAAGATAGAAAGAAAAAGAGAAGAAAGAAAAAAGGAGAAGAGAAAAAGAAGAGAAAAGAGGGAAAGTTGGAAAAGCTTCAATATTGCTCCAAGAAATCGAAATAATCGGGTAAGGGTGATAAGCATTGTTATCTTAACATTGTGTATGATTATGTATGTGTTTGATTGGTTGAGTTTTGGTTTTGATGAGAGTTAGAGAAGATGAATAGTTAGGGTTTTAGTGGAAATGTGAGAAATTGGTAGATTAATCGGTTAGAAATCGTTATAATCGAAGTATGATGTTAGATATATGCTATTGATCATGTTTATTGGAGTTTTGGTGGAGTTTTGGAGTGAAAGAGTTGACTGTTTGCAGATGGTATTTTGCTGAAATTGCAGTGATCGCTCAGCGAGCTACCCCTTGCTCAGCGAAAGTTCCAGGGTGATTTTCGCTCAGCGAGCTGTTCGTCGCTCAGTGCGCCTGGGAGGATTTTTGGGTTTTTACGTTTTGTTTCGTAACTTGAGTTTCGGGTATTCGCTTTTAGCGATCCTTATGTCGATTCGAAGCTAAAAACATGTAGAATCTATTGATGCTAAAATATGTAATGTTTAGCCGACTTTTACCCGACTTTTCCGATGAAATGTAATTATGTTAATTATGGAATTGTGGGTTTGATTATTGTGTTGTGGCCGTTTGGCAAGTAGATACATGGCTTGAATTAAATGTGAATGTAAGTTAATTGTATGAGATGAATGCATAACTATATTGTGAATATGTATGCATTTTCAAGAATGTTGTGTGTCATTTTGCATGTAAGCATAATGTATGCATTCTTGTGCTGGGGGTTTCTTGTGAATTCGTTGTAGCATCGTGTGCTCATGTGGAGTGTGAGCGATGACTACAACAAGATCGTGTGCCCATGTGGGGTGTGAGCGATCGGATTGTGTGCCCGTGTGGGGTGTGAGAAATCCAGAAATATCGTGTGCCCGTGTGGGGTGTGAACGATGGGTGATTTATTCACGTTGATTGTGTGCCTGTGTAGGATGTGAGCAATCGGATTGTGTGCCCGTGTGGGGTGTGAGCAATCCATAAACATTGTGTGCCCATGTGGGGTGTGAGCAATAGGTGAACATCGTGTGCCCGACGGGGAGTTACTTTAGGTAACAAGCGATGATTCCATTTGGTTCCTGAGAGAACCTGCTGAAATGTTGAGTCGGTACCGCATTTGCATCTGCATAGAGTCGTGTGTCAGTCTCTATGAGTTGGATTTTTATCATTTTAATTATGATATGCAGAAATAAACATGAATGTGCATATGTTTATTTAGAGTGTTATGGAGATGATAGTATGTGTGATGAAACATACTTGCTGGTATATATGCATGTTTGATATATGTATATGTATGTGATTTATACATTTGTATTGTATATGTGCGATTAAACATAGATAGTCGTATGTTTATGCGGGATGATTAGAATTGAGGAATAAACGTAAATGATGTAAGTTATGTAACTTGGTGCATGATAAATATGCTTGAATTGTGTATGTACACGTTGCGATGTGTATAGGTGATGAGAAATGAATTATGTGGTGAGAATATGCTTTATGTGCATTTTATATGTTGAGATATATAATTATATGCAATATTATTATGATAATATTTCTCACCCTTCTGATGTTTTATGATTCTCTATGAGGCATTGCGGAGTAGGTTGCTGGATGATATTTTGTGAAGTTCGTCTTCATCTTTTGGTCGGTCGGCTCTGATATGCAGCACCAGGTAGCTAGGATTTGGCTTGATGCCTTTTTGTGAATACATTTGTATATGTATTTTGATGTGATATGTTTTATGTAAACATGGAGTATTTTTGGTGATTCAAACTTGCAGATATATTTCTGATAAGTATATAAGTTTGAAATTGTTATGTTTTGTTTCCGCTGTTTAATGAATTGATGAATACGGGTGTAAGGATGAAATCCTTGTGTATGTAAGTTACCCCGTTTGTTGCATATCTTTATTGAGCAGGTGTTGTATATTTTTAAATTCAAGTATAATGTGGCATTGCTCTTTTATACCATTTTTCAAATATACTCTGATGAAATCTTAATATGTGCCTAAGTGAATTATTTGCTTATTTGGGGTATAGAAAGGGGGTGTTACATTAAGTGGTATCAGAGCCAGTGTTCGAGTCAGTTGTGTCTGTCTTGATGTTGTTGTGATTGAACTTTTGTTTAATCTTGTTGTTGTCTTTGGGAATGATCAGAATATGGCTGGTGGAAATGACAATGTGATGGCTGCTGCTTTGGAAGCAATGGCTAGGGCGGTGCAGGGAGCGCCGAATGTGAATGCGAATGATGAGTTCAGGAAGAATCAACCGCCGGTCTTCAAAGGGAGATTTGATCCTGATGGTGCTCAGAATTGGTTGAAGGAGATTGAGAGAATCTTCAGAGTCATGGATGTAACACGGTGGGAGAACTGACTTCTATAATGTTGCAGATAGCAAGAGTCGCCACCGACTTTTATTTTATCCAAAAGGAAAGGACATAAAAGAACAGGAAAGACCTTCAAAAGATTTTGAGTTCGGGGGGTAGGTTATACAAAGGGAAGGTGTTAGCACCCTTTATATCCATGGTTATCCATAGACTCTTAGTTACTTAGCTCACTTTGAATTGTTTTGAAAAGGTGTAGTGTGTGATTAGAAACTTTCTAAGTACTTTGTAATGATCCTCGTATGGATGTATACAAAGACTTTTTTTTGAAAATTTGTTTGAAAAGTGTGGTATGAAGAGCATTTTGAAAGGTGTGAGCAAGTAATTAAGAGGAACCTACCCTATATTGAATCTTTATTGTTCTTATGTTCTTTCAAAGGTGAGACTATCCCTATTATTAAGGAATAGGTAGTCATTACCTTGGATGTATAAGGCACATGTGTAGGGACATCTGAATATAAGCAACTGTAAGGTGTCTTTAGCAATTCGTAGGGACTTATCATCTTTTATTCGGAGGGACAAGATCATTTATCGTAGGCAACCTCGAAGGGACTTGATCTTATAAACTTAAGGGACTTGATGATATTTATGAAGGGACTTTGCTTAAAACACCTTACTTGACCTTTTGAAATAGGCAACAGAGAGGCAACCCTAGAGAGTGCAAGATGGCGATCAAAGATCGACTTACATGTGTGCGTGTTCATATTCAAATATTTATCTTATTTAAGTTAATTATTCTAAGTTAATTTTAATTGCAAGTATGTTATTCACACCCTAGAATTACTAACCAAATAGTAAACACATTCATAATAAGAATAAAGCAAAAAATATAAACCTAAACTATTACAAAGCTTAGGGACAAATACAATATAATCGAGAAATATAATAAACATAAATAATAATAAATAAGCAATAATATCAATAATAATAAGAAATAATAATAAAGGTTAGAAAAATAAAAATAAAGAAATAAGAAATTAGCAAAACAAATTAATATTAGAAAATATTTTTTAGATTTAATTAAGAAAATAGGTTTTAATAATAATAAACAAATACTAAATTATTCACATATTTAAAAAATGATTAATGATTAATTATAGTTTATAAAGAATTAGGTTAAATTTTAAAGTTAAGAAAAATTAGGGTTAGAGTTAGGGTTATGAAAATCAGGGTTTTTGATTATTAATTTAAACCTAATTGATTTATTTACAAAAATATATACAATAAATAATAAAATATAAATATACTATAAAATAAATATAAACAATTTGATTTTAAGAAAATAAATTATGAATTTTAAAATATAAGTTTTTTATAGAAGAAAATATTATAAACATTTTATTTAGAAATCATTTTTTAGGAATTAATTAAATTAAGTAAAAATAAAAAAACACAAAGAAAATTGAAAGAAAAAAAACATACCTGGGGCTGGGATTCGAACCCAGGCCCTAGGCTTTCACTCTCCCAGTCCAGAAATCACCACCACCAGGCCAAGCGCGTCTTGGTGTTCATGATACGAGTAGTAATCCTTTTATTATAAACCTGTAAAAATCACATAAAATGCAAAAACAAAATGGCCTTTAGAATGATCGAAAATCCTCTCCAACTCTAAAACCGAATCTCAATTTTTGTTCAAATTTCTTGACTTTGCTCTTGTCCTTGGAGGCTGGATTTTTCGTCCCTTTGTGTTTGTATTCACTTGTATACATATAGTAGAAGCAAATTAGGTCAGAAAGTTGTAGGTTTATGGGCTTTTTAGAGATTACTTGATCATGAAGATTCAACTTGCTATTTTGGTTTAAAAAATCACACAAATCCTTTCCCCTTTGGTTGAGCATGAATTTGAATCTCTCAATCAGCTTTAAATCATGTTTATGAGTTTCTAGAATGAGAATCATATCAAATATTGAGCTTTTCATATTTTATTTTGATTTAAAATGATTTTTAATGTATAAAATCAAA
Organism: Lathyrus aphaca; assembly: GCA_963966055.1. Taxonomy (NCBI): domain Eukaryota; kingdom Viridiplantae; phylum Streptophyta; class Magnoliopsida; order Fabales; family Fabaceae; genus Lathyrus; species Lathyrus aphaca. The sequence continues at coordinate 284,616,699 of OZ014522.1, read as the reverse complement.
AAAAATTAAATTAAATTAAGAAATATCTGAATAAATGATATTGGATTCGTGCATGATATCATGGTAGTGATTGGGTCATAAAAATGCAAGCCCATGTGGAAAGAATTGGTTCTAAGACCCCATTTGCTCAATAAACCTCTCAAACATTTCCCAACATTGCAAAGACACAAATCCCTCAATTTTAAGGCTATGAAGAAGTTCTTGGACTTTTTGGAAAGCTTAGAGAGTCCTATAACAAACCTCTTTGTTCTCATGTCCATATCTTTTACCATTTTCAAGTTATGCCCTTTGGAAGATGTTGACTTTTTGTTGACTTTTAAAATGGCCTATAATGTTTTATCTCATACCTTTCAAATGAAGCATTTTTAGGATTGGCTTGTGAGATACAAAGTTGTAGATAATTCAATTTTCTTCAAAATGAGCTTTGGATGGGAAATTTTTGATGAAGCATGTGAATGTTATGGCTGGTCAAAGTTTAGTTGACTTTTCCTATGAAACCCCTAATTTAGAAACTCCTGATTCTTGATGATCTGAAACTTCCTTGATGAATCATGATCAACTCTTGGTTTGACCACAGTTGACCTCAGTTTGACTTTTTAACCACTTTGACAGATTTTTGCATATCTGATCATCTGACTGAGCAAACCTTTTGGGAAAGCCTTGAAACTTGACATAGGGATTCTTGAAGACATGTGGGATGTTATGAAGTTCACTTGAGGCCTTGGAAGTCCATTTAGCCTGATTAAATCCAAAACCCTAGTTTAGGGTGCATTGCTTAGGAGGAGGCTTTGTCTGAAGGAACTTCCAAGCTTTCTGACTAATTGTGAACCTTGTGAACCTCTTGAGATACCTTGTGAACCTGGTAAACCTCTTGGGACACCTTAGTACATAATGTCTTGTCTAAGTGAGGGCAAATTTTGGGGTGCAACAGCTGCCCCTGTTCAATTTTTTGAAATCTGAGGAGTTAAAATGGCCTGTGTGCCATTCGTGACTTAGAAGGTTGAAGGGGATTGAACACAAAAGCCCAAAAATTTGCACTCGCCGGTTCGTGAAGTAATACTGGTGATTGGTTGCATATGTTGGAGTGGGCTTGAAGATGCCACTTGGAGGAACTGGAGATGGGCTTATAGATGCCATCCATAATATGATAATATCTTTACGTTGTCACTGGATATCAGTACTAGGTCTTCGTATAGGCTGTCTCTGAATTATTTTTGTAACATGGTTTGAGTTGAATGTCAGCACTAGATCTTCGTATAGATCGTCTCTACATTATCTCTGGGGGAAAAGAATATCCTTCATTAGGTGTCAGTATTTAAATCTTCGTATAGATCGGCTCTGAAACATCTTTAAGAACATACTTTAAATTAAGCATCAGAATCAAATCTTCGTGGCGATCTTTTCTGAATTGCTTTTGGTGATATCTTGGGCTAAGTACAAGATCTTCGTATAGATTCTTTATGTACCATCCAAAGATAAATTGTTGAATAGACCATTAGAAATAAATCTTCGTAGCGATTATCTCTTCTGGAAATATCCTGGATTAGGTAATAGATCTTCGTATAGACCATTTATACCATCCCAAGGATAGAAAGAATATCATGATTAAATCTTCTCGATGATTACTCCTGAACTTATTCTAAAATACTCTCTTGGATTAAGTGCTAGATCTTCGTATAGATCATTTACACACTATCCCAAGAATAGTTGATCATCGGAAATAAATCTTCGTAACGATTATATCTTCTGGAAATATCCTGGATCAAGCACTAGATCTTCGTATAGATCATTTACGTACCCTTCCAAGGACAACTTGTATTGATCATCAGAAATGAACCTTCGTAACAATTATCTCTGAATCAAGTATCAGCACTAGATCTTCGTATAGATCGTCTCTGAACTGTTCCAAATTGTTGATAGTGTTTATCTGCCTGCAACTATCCTGAAAAGAAAAGGTTAGTTTATGCAACATGTATGCATGTATGGCATGATGTACTTAAGTAAATGTCTAATGTATTATAGATGCGTATGTTATGATATGATGTAAATGATGTATGTATGAATTATGCAGCCTGAAGTGTCTGGATATCTTTGTATAACAACTGTTGGCTAGGGAAAATAAATCCCGGTTCGTTGTTGAGGAATATGAGGACTTCGTTCCCGTCATGTTTGATAGTATGGTACTCAGAACCTCCCGTCTTTGTTCGTCGTACTTTTTATTGAAGGAATAATTTCCTGAGTATCTTGGCAGAGGATAAAAGAGATGGACATAAATCCGAGGGGAGGCGTTATTTGAAGTGATTATTCTGTGGGGATAGATCGGCGAAGTTTCATTGAATTCCTACCTTCGTTCGTCCTTAGTAAATACTATTACTGCATTTTATGCATTTCTGGTGAACATCAATCATATTCAAAAGCATACATACATTCAAAAACAACCAATGGACGTTTTCGTTTAGGTAAACGAGGTAAAAGTAAATCTGGATTCAAAGACGAGATTTTATTTATTTTAGAAAGTAACCTATACACAGGAGAGTTTGTACAAGGAGACAGAAATCCTAGTAAGAGGAATTCGTCGTAAAAGTTTTACAAAAACAAAGAAACACAGCTATGTGAGAAATAAGCCTATTGAGTTTCAATTCCACTATTGCCATTATCTTCAAGTATCTCATCCTTTGTTGTCGAGATGGAAATGATTGGATTGATCTTTATCTGTTTGAACTTGAGTCTGGTAACACAACTGGTTGGGGTTACATGGGTGATCCAACGAGACATAGTCATACACTTTAATCCCTAACTTTTGCCTGGATTGCCTTTTTAGGTTTTCAATCCACCGGGATACCATTTTTTGCCCAAGCCGCCTTTTCAGGTTTTCGACTTGCCGGGTGTACATTTTTTTTATATATATATATATATCCCTAATTTTTTCCCGAACCCTTTTGGTTCGCCGGGATGCCCTTATTTTTGCCTAGGCCAGTCAACCTAGCGGGTCTCTTTTTATGCGTAGTATTTTTTAACTATGTCTGCATTCACGGGTTGTGGGAAATCTTCACCGTCCATAGTAGTAAGCATCATGGCACCTCCTGAAAATACTTTCTTGACTACAAATGGTCCTTCATATGTAGGAGTCCACTTGCCCCTAGGATCACCCTGTGGTAATATGATACGCTTGATTACCAAGTCTCCAGTCTTATATACCTTTTGCTTAACCTTCTTATTAAAAGCTTTGATCATTCGTTTCTGGTACATCTGACCGTGACAAACAGCTTCCAGCCTTTTCTCATCAATCAAATTTATCTGGTCAAGTCGAGTCTGAATCCACTCATCTTCATCCAAGCCTGCATCCTTCATGATTCTTAAGGAGGGGATCTGAACCTCAATGGGTAGAACTACTTCCATGCCATAGACTAAGGAGAATGGGGTTGCCCATGTTGAAGTACGTATGGTAGTACGATAACCATGAAGAGCAAATGGTAACATCTCATGCCAATCCTTGTACGTAACAGTCATCTTCTGTAGAATCATCAATTCCCCACATGTCAAAAGGCCAAGGAGCAGTCAACACATTCAACGGAGCTGGAGGTATATGCACCTTATCAGCATAAATCTGACATTTGTGACATGTTTTAGAATGTTGATAGCAGTCAGCTTCCATGGTAGACCAATAGTAACCTACTCTCAATATCTTATTTGCCATGGTATGACCACTAGAATGAGTGCCAAAAATCCCATCATGCATGTCTTCCATAATCTCTATTGCTTCCTTCTTATCCACACAACAAAGCAAAGTCGAATCATGATTGCGCTTGTACAAAATTCCATTACTCAAAAGGAACTTAGCAGAAAACCTCCTCAGAAACCTCTTATCTTTGACAGATGCCCCTTTAGGGAACTCCTGAGTTTCAAGATATCTTTTCACTTCATAGAACCAAGGCTTTCCCTCTACTTCTTCAGTGTCAATCTCATTACAGTATGCAGGCTTCTCAAATCTGTCAATAGTAATCTTGGGAGCTTCATCATCCCAGCTAATCTCAAACATAGATGCCATGGTGGCTAGTGCATCTGCCAACTGATTCTCTCCTCGTGGAATATGTCCAAAAGTAATCTCTTCAAAATATGGGATCAAAGACAACACATGCTCTCTGTAAGGAATGATATTTTCATGCTTGGTATCCCAATCTCCTTTAATCTGACTAACTACCAGGGCTGAATCTCCATATACATCTAGGAACTGAATCTTCATCTCAATGGCAACTTTGATACCCATGATACATGCCTCATACTCAGCCATGTTATTGGTACAATAGAAACAAAGTCTTGCAGTAATTGGGGTATGACAACCTTCAGGGGAAATGATCATAACACCAACACCATTACCAAGCGCATTAGAAGCTCCATCAAAAACCATAGTCCATCGGGATCCTTTTTCAGGTCCGTCATATTGTTCAGGTTCTTTGGTAATAATCATAATGTCTTCATCATGGAACTCAAAACTCATTGACTGATAATCATCCATTGCTTGATGAGCTAAATGATCAGCTACAACACTTCCTTTGATGGCCTTTTGAGTAGTGTACTGTATATCATATTCTGTTAAAATCATTTGCCATCTCGCTATTCGTCCGGAGAGAGCAGGTTTCTCGAATATGTACTTGATTGGATCCATCTTTGAAATAAACAAGGTAGTATGAGTCAACATATATTGTCTTAGTCGATGAGCAGCCCATGCCAAAGCGCAGCAAGTTTTCTCGAGCAGTGAGTATCTTGTTTCACAGTCGGTAAACGTTTTGCTAAGGTAGTATATTGCTTGCTCTTTTCAACCAGACTCGTCATGTTGCCCCAACATGCACCCCATTGAGTTGTCTAATACTGTTAAGTACATAATCAAAGGTCTTCCATCAACTGGTGGCATCAAAATCGGAGGTTCTAGGAGATATCTCTTGATTTCATCAAAGGATGTCTGGCACTCGTCATTCCATTCCATTACCTAATCTTTCTTTAACAACTTGAAGATTGGCTCACAGGTAGTAGTTAACTGGGAAATAAATCTTGCAATGTAACTCAGTCGTCCCAAGAAACCTCTAACTTCCTTTTCAGTACGAGGAGTAGGCATCTCTTGTATAGCTTTTACATTTGCAGGATCCACTTCAATACCTTTCCCACTGACAATGAAACCCAGGAGTTTACCAGACCTAACTCCAAAAGTACACTTGTTTGGATTCAATCTTAGCTAGTATTTCTTCAACCTCTCAAACAGCTTATGCAGGTGATCAAGGTGTTGTTCTTCATTCTGGGACCTGGCTATCATATCATCCACATATACCTCTATCTCGTGATGAATCATGTCGTGAAACAAAATCCACCATAGCACGCTGATATGTTGCCCCGGCGTTCTTCAAACCAAATGGCATCACCTTATAACAAAAAGTGCCCCACTGTGTAACAAATGTAGTCTTCTCCATATCTTCAGGTGCCATCTTAATCTGATTATAACCAGAGAAACCATCCATGAAAGAGAATACCTTATGCTAAGCAGTGTTGTCTACCAGAACATCAATATGAGGAAGTGGAAAGTCATCTTTAGGGATGGCCTTATTCAAATCCCTGTAATCTACACACATACGTACCTTACCATCCTTCTTAGGTATTGGTACCACATTTGCAACCCATTGAGGATAAGAAGTCACAACTAAGAACCCTGCATCAAATTGTTTCATCACCTCTGCTTTAATCTTTTCTGACATTTCAGGACGCATGCGACGAACCTTATGCTTCTTCGGACGACAGTCTTCTTTTACCGGTAAACGGTGAACCACAATGTCAGTATCCAACCCTGGCATATCTTCATAAGACCAAGCAAAGATTTCCACATAGTCACATAACATCTGAATTAGTCTGCTCTTAACATCATCCTCTAACTTAGCTCCTATCTTGACCTCTTTCCTATTTTCTTCAGTTCCCAGATTCACAACTTCGATTGGCTCTTCATGTGGCTGTATAGCTTTCTCTTCTTGTTGTAATAACCTAGCAAGCTCTACAGGTACTTCACAATCTTCCTCCTTTCCATCTTCAGCTTGATAGATCAGATTCTCGAAATTATAATTGGCAATAGTAGAACTGTTATCAACAGGATCCAGAGTGGATGAGGATCTGCATTTTAGTGATGTGGGTGTGTGTAAGAACACATAGCTGGTAAAACAGAAATAAAAAATAAAAGAAAGACAAGGAGCACAATATTTACGAAAATGACACATCCATTGATTTTTAATGAATGAAGTATGCAAATGAAATGACATTCCGAAACAAGCATACCATTATGCCCCGGGTAAGACACAAGGCTTAAAAGTTTTAATTGTTCGAAATTACAAACTTAAAATAAAGTCATAGTAATAGTATTTACTCCTGACTAAAGGAGATAGGAATAACGTCTTCAGTCTTCCAATTGTTAAGTCCATCACCTACGGTAGGAAAGGTCCAATCATCCAGATTGTAGTCTTCATTACAGTCACCCACAACATTGATTTGATCTCTTATGACCCCTTGATTGGTGATACGAACAGCACGAGCACGACGAACAACCCTCTGAGATTCTGCAGTAAAACCCAAACCAAACTTGTCAGACTTGTAAGGGATGTTGGGAAGCTGACCCCAAATAGCAGAACCACCTTTTGCAACCACAGCCTTAGCATCTTTGAGGGAGGCCATTGCAGGAGGTATATTAGTAACCATAGGAACTTTTTCAGGAACCGGGACAGACTGAGGGACAGGATCAGAGCAAGGAACAACTTCAAATGTTTGACACAGAGTTTCAACCATTTCACCCTCCATTTCTACATATTTGAAAGTATTTACATGGCTAACCATGTACTCTTCTTCACCATAGACAGTGATAATTTTGTTCTTCACTGGATATTTCAACTTCCGATGCAAGGTGGAAGTCACAGCACCTGCCTCATGGATCCAGGGGCGCCCAAGCAGACAAGAATACGCAGGACGAATATCCATCACATAGAAAGTAAAGTTGGAGACTTGAGAGCCTACTTTCATTGGAAGGTCTACTTTTCCATGTACCACTCTTCTTGAACCATCAAAGGCCCTTACCACCATATCACTTGGTCTTAACACAACATCTTCAGGACTGAGCTTGTCCAGAACCTCTTTAGGGAGCACATTTAATGAAGAACCATTGTCCACCAGTACATGAGACAAGGTAGTGCCTTTACATTCAATGGAAATATGCAGAGCTCTGTAATGGTTTCTCTTGGCAGGAGTCAAATCAGCATCAGAAAAGCCCAGCCCATTATCACTAGTCAGATGTGCCACACAACTCTCAAATTGGTCCACAGAAATCTCATTTGGCACATCAGCAATCTTCAAGAACTTGATTAAGGCTTTAACATGAGCCTCAGAACACAACAGCAAAGATAACATGGAGATTTTGGAGGGAGTATGCCTCAACTGGTCAACAATATCATAATCACTCTTGCGAATGATCTTCAGTACTTCTTCCATATGTTTAGAAAGACTTTCAGCAGTCGGTGCCTCAGCTTGTACAGGTTCAATCACAGGACCCTTGCCCCGGGCATCAGTACTTGGCCCAGAATTGGAGGTAGTAGTTGGAGTAGCTGCACATTTGGAGGTAGCCTGAGGAGAGAAGATTCTTCCACTTCTGGTGATCTTACAAGATCCCGCAATATTATCAACATCAAGATTAACATCAGTAACAGGTGCATCAGTCAAAGGTTCTTGCTTGACACCATGGATATAAATATCCGAACCATAATTCCATGGTATAGCTTTATCGGAAGTATAAGGAATAGGACCAGGAGTGGTAATGATCATGGGAACCACTCTAGCTTCAGCAACAGTCTTCACAAGGCCTTCAGCAGTAATTTTGACAGGACCTTTAGAAGTGATCCTGACAGGGCCTTTGGAGGTAATCTTCATTGGTACTTTATCAACCATAGCTACATCTTCAAGCTTCGTACTTCGAGTCAGATGTTCACACATACTTTTAACAGAGGGAGTCTTCTCAAACAATATAGTGTAATTGTCCATGAGGCGTTTAATACCATCTTTCAATTTCCAGCAACTATCAGGTTTGTAGGCACAATAGAAATAGTCTTCATTGCAACTTGGAAAGAACCCAGCCTGCACTAGCTTCTTCTTGATAATGGATAGAGGAGTAGTCACATCTGCAATTGAGGAAACATAGGTAACCTCATCAACAACATTAACAGTCTTCTCATGATTGGGCATGGGAGCAGTGATCACATTTGGGGTCCCAGGAGGGTCAAATTCAATCTCCCCAGCTTCAATCATGTCTTGAATCTTGTTTTTTAACACCCAGCAGTTGTTGGTGTCATGTCCCGGACTATTAGAATGATAAGCACATCTTGCATTAGGATTGTACCGAGGAGAGGATGTATTAGGATTCTGAGGAGGATCCCTCAAAGTAATTAGTTCCCCTTTCAACATGTGTTGCAAGGCTTGGGCCAGTGACATGTTGATCTTGGTGAATTGTCTTCTAGGCTTCTGTTGATTGTTTTGTTGTGGCTCTGGTGCTGCAGGAGAAGGATTGGAGATGTGAACTGCTCCCATAGATTGGTGACTCCTGTTACGACTATGTTGACCATACACAACATTAGATTCCTTCTTTCCACTAGGGGGCTTCTTAACAGTGCTTGATGGAGAGGCACCCACCTGTATCTTACCACTTCTTATACTGCTTTCCACACGTTCTCCAGTCATTATCAGCTCAGTGAAACCAAATGATGAGCTTCTAATGAGGTGACTATAGAAAGGACCATTCAACATACTCATAAACATATCCACCAGCTCCCTGTCAGTCAGAGGAGGTTGAACTCTGCCAGCCAGGTCTCTCCATTTCTGGGCATACTCTTTGAAACTCTCCTTAGCACCCATAGACATGCTTTGGAGCTGCATGCGAGTTGGTGCTAAATCAGCATTATATTGGTATTGCCTATAGAAGGCCTCAGCAAGATCATTCCAGTCATGAATATTAACACTCTCTAGTTGATAGTACCATTCCAATTGAGCTCCAGACAAGCTCTCTTGGAAGAAATGAATCCATAGTTTCTTGTCAGCAGTATGTGGTTGAATCCTCCGGACATAGGACCTTAGGTGCAACTTAGGACATGAAACACCATCATATACCACAAAAACAGGAACCTTAAAACCAATAGGTATAACCACTCCAGAAACTAAACTCAGATCTTCAAAATCAAGCCCAGAAGATTTTTGCAATTCCATGGCATTCATTCTGTCTACCAGCATCTTGTACTTCTTCTCACTAGCAGGATCATGATAATAATTTGCCTCAGAATTAGAATCTTCCACAGTATCATGGAGACTACCTCCCTCCTTCTCATAATTTTCAGACTCAGAATCTTCAATCTGTTCCTTTGTCTTGATAGGACCTCTGAACCTTCTTCCCAAGTTGATAAGGCCTCCTGATTTTCTAGTCTTCTTCTTCCTCTTAGCCAGCAGTGTCTTCAACTCATGTTGTCCTTTGGACAAGTTCAGAATCAACTCTTGGAATTGTGCATTCTGAGCCTGGAGATCTTTGACAGTCTGTTCAAGAGCCATTTCTGCTGAAATAACCAGCGAGAAGATAAGATACCTGTTCATAAGAAACCTGTGATGCAATGACATGGTATGTAAATGCATATGCAATGTTTTTAAGGACCGCAAGATTTAAATTTGTTTAAACAACCAAAAAGTAAACTTTTATGAGTAACCAATAAACTTGTTTGCCTCTTGGGCTTACAACAAAAATGAAATGAATACAAAGATGGGGTTTTAAGTCTCCCATGAACGCTTCCTCTTCGTGTTGAGGTATGAGTTAAGATTCCACTCCTCGTGAAGTTGTCTTGTCAGCTCCAGGATTCTTTCTTGACTAGCTTTGAAATGAGTCTCAAAAGTATCCCTTTGCTCCTTCAACTGGATCCAGGACCTCTGTAACTCCTCCATGTCAGCGGGCATGTCTGGATGAAGAATGATATAGGAAGTATCTCCTTCAGCCACAGGCTCCATGGTAACTGGCAGGATGGCAGGATATGGCATCATAAGAGTCTGAGCACGTGCTCGTACCCATCTGAGATAAGGTTCCATAGGAATAGTGTACTTTGGTTCCAGAGTCTTGCTGTCAACCTTGTTTACTTTACCCCACGCTCGTATGAACCTTTGACGGTAACCTTTCAGATTGTTGCCGTAGTCGAACACAATACCCTGAATAAGTATGTCATGAGGACCATCACTCCGAGCGTAACCAAACTGACGTAGAGCTAAAGAAGAGTTGTAAGTAATGCCCCCTCTTATGCCAAGGAGTGGCACATTAGGGAACTCCCCACAACGGTCAATGATAGTAACATTCTCCATAGATCTAGAACACCAGTGAATGTCTGAATGAGAAAGTGACATGATCCTTTTAGACCACCTTAACCCTTGTTCATTCTTCATCACTGATCGAGGAAGGTGAGAAATAAACCACCTAGATAGTAGAGGTACGCAACACATCAGAGTTCCTCTCGCCTTAGTAGTACGAGTGTGAAGAGAGTGTAGGATATCTCCAAGTAATGTAGGCACTGGATTATGAGTCAGAAATATGTTGATGGCATGTATGTCTATGAACTGGTCTGGATTAGGGAACAGCATTAAGCCATAGATCAATACGGCTAAGATCTCCTCAAAAGCATCATAACTCATAGCCTTCAGGAACACTTGAGCTTTCTCTATCAATACCTTAGCAAGGATACCCTTAACTCCACTTTTCGTTTCTAGGACAATGTCTGATTTCCTCAAATGTAGGGTTGCAGCAATGACTTCAGGTTTAGGCTCCTTCTCTAAGCCTGTGAAGGGTCTCTAATCAAGGATAGGTATACCCAGTAGTTTAGAGAACTCCTCCATTGTAGGAACCAGCTGATAGTCGGGGAATGTGAAGCAATGATGTTTAGGATCAAAGAACTGAAATAGGACACTCATCATGTCCTCATTGAACCCAGAGGTAACCAAGTCAAGTAGGTGACCATGCTTCTTGATGAACTGGGAGTTTTCAGAAACTTGAGAGACCAATTCCTTAAGCTTAGGAGGTATTCCTACAAAATTGATTCGGATGGTATTCCTACGAGCAGAAGCCATGACCTGCAACAAAGAACAAAGATAAATCCTTTGGTCCTTGAAATGGTTAGTGAAAATGCTATGCTTATGATGCATGATGTCATGATGTTATGCTCAATCACAAACATGTGGCACACACAAACAAGTCACACCATAGCCCTAGGTTTGAAGGCTTGCATGAGGTTTAAAGGTAAGTACCCTCCCCTGAAGTTTAGTTGGTTCATCCTATCCTATAAAGTAACCAGGTTCTAAGGGATCTCAATATCATTGATCCTTCACAAGGGTGGTTGTTCAGTAGGCAACTTACTTGCCAACCAAAACCCTCCAAGTTTAGGATCTCAATGAGCATAGTATCGAGTATCAACCAACTTCAGTCTTCACCAAAGCCGGTTATCTCACTACTTTCTAAAGGCCAAGATGGGATGACAAGGGTTCTAAAAGTCAATTAGTGTATTGACAACATATGGCAGCCTCATATTATCCTCAACTTGCTTAAGGAACATAAGCACCAACCAAGAAGTCACACTAACTATGGCCACCAGATCAACCATATCGGTATACGCCGTACAGTTTCCTTGGTCTATTGCCATTTACCTAAGGTACACTAGATCCGGGTTAGGATCTTTCACACATAAGAGCCCCAACAAGTAAAGTAAAGCAAACAAAGCAAACAAATTTAAAGTGATCTAATTCCTAAGGGTACCCCTCTTTTTATTAATCCCCAGCAGAGTCGCCAGTTCTGTAACACGGTGGGAGAACTGACTTTCTATAATGTTGTGGATAACAAGAGTCGCCACCGACTTTTATTTTATCCAAAAGGAAAGGACATAAAAGAACAGGAAAGACCTTAAAAAGATTTTGAGTTGGGGGGTAGGTTATACAAAGGGAAGGTGTTAGCACCCTTTATATCCATGGTTATCCATGGGCTCTTAGTTACTTAGCTCACTTTGAATTGTTTTGAAAAGGTGTAGTGTGTGATTAGAAACTTTATAAGTACTTTGTAATGATCCTCGTATGGATGTATACAAAGACTTGTTTTTGAAAATTTGTTTGAAAAGTGTGGTAAGAAGAGCATTTTGAAAGGTGTGAGCAAGTAATTAAGAGGAACCTACCCTATATTGAATCTTTAATGTTCTTATGTTCTTTCAAAGGTGAGACTATCCCTATTATTAAGGAATAGGTAGTCATTACCTTGGATGTATAAGGGACATGTGTAGGGACATCTGAATATAGGCAACTGTAAGGTGTCTTTAGCAATTCGTAGGGACTTATCATCTTTTATTCGGAGGGACAAGATCATTTATCGTAGGCAACCTCGAAGGGACTTGATCTTATAAACTGAAGGGACTTGATGATATTTATGAAGGGACTTTGCTTAAAACACCTTACTTAACCTTTTGAAATAGGCAACTGAGAGGCAACCCTAGAAAGTGCAAGATGGCGATCAAAGATCGACTTACGTGTGTGCGTGTTCATATTCAAATATTTATCTTATTTAAGCTAATTATTCTAAGTTAATTTTAATTGCAAGTATGTTATTCACACCCAAGAATTACTAACCACACAGTAAACACATTCATAATAAGAATAAAGGAAAAAATATAAACCTAAACTATTACAAAGCTTCGGGACAAATACAATATAATCGATAAATATAATAAAGATAAATGATAATAAATAAGCAATAATATCAATAATAATAAGAAGAAATAAGAATAAAGGTTAGAAAAATAAAAATAAAGAAATAAGAAATTAGCAAAACAAATTAATATTAGAAAAGAATTTTTAGATTTAATTAAGAAAATAGGTTTTAATAATAATAAACAAATACTAAATTATTCACATATTTAAAAAATGATTAATGATTAATTATAGTTTATAAAGAATTAGGTTAAGTTTTAAAGTTAAGAAAAATTAGGGTTAGGGTTAGGGTTATGAAAATTAGGGTTTTTTATTATTAATTTAAACCTAATTGATTTATTTACAAAAATATATACAATAAATAATAAAATATAAATATACTATAAAATAAATATAAACAATTTGATTTTAAGAAAATAAATTATGAATTTTAAAATATAAGTTTTTTATAGAAGAAAATATTATAAACATTTTATTTAGAAATCATTTGTTAGGAATTAATTAAATTAAGTAAAAATAAAAAAACACAAAGAAAATTGAAGAAAAAAAACATACCTGGGGCTGGGATTCGAACCCAGGCCCTAGGCTTTCACTTTCCCAGTCCAGCAATCACCACCACCAGGCCAAGCGCGTCTTGGTGTTCATGATGCGAGTAGTAATCCTTTTATTATAAACCTGTAAAAATCACATAAAATGCAAAAATAAAATGGTCTTTAGAATGATCGAAAATCCTCTCCAACTCTAAAACCGAATCTCACTTTTTGTTCAAATTTCTTGACTTTGCTCTTGGCCTTGGAGGCTGGATTTTTCGTCCCTTTGTGTTTGTATTCACTTGTATACATATAGTAGAAGCAAATTAGGTCAGAAAGTTGTAGGTTTATGGGCTTTTTAGAGATTACTTGATCATGAAGATTCAACTTGCTATTTTGGTTAAAAAATCACATAAATCCTTTCCCCTTTGGTTGAGCACGAATTTGAATCTCTCAATCAGCTTTAAATCATGTTTATGAGTTTCTAGAATGAGAATCATATCAAATATTGAGCTTTTCATATTTTATTTTGATTTAAAATGATTTTTAATGTATAAAATCAAAATAAATAAAATAGAATTAAGAAAAATCTGAATAAATGATATTTGATTCGTGCATGATGTCATGGTAGTGATTGGGTCATAAAAATGCAAGCCCATGTGGAAAGAATTGGTTCTAAGACCCCATTTGCTCAATAAACCTCTCAAAAATTTCCCAACTTTGCAAAGACACAAATCCCTCAATTTTAAGGCTATGAAGGTGTTCTTAGACATTTTGGAAAGCTTAGAGAGTCCTATAATAAACCTATTTGGTCTCATGTCCATTTCTTTTACCATTTTCAAGTTATGCCCTTTGGAAGATGTTGACTTTTTGTTGACTTTTAAAATGGCCTATAATGTTTTAGCTCATACCTTTCAAATGAAGCATTTTTAAGATTGGCTTGTGAGACACAAAGTTGTAGATAATTCAATTTCCTTCAAAATTAGCTTTGGATGGGAAATTTTTGATGAAGCATGTGAAAGTTATGGCTGGTCAAATTTCAGTTGACTTTTCCTATGAAAACCCTAATTTAGAAACTCTTGATTCTTGATGATCTGAAACTTCCTTGATGAATCATGATCAACTCTTGATCAAATGATGAATTTTACTTCATATACTTTATGTTGGCAAAAAATCATGAAGTTTGACTTTGGTTTGACCACAGTTGACCTCAGTTTTACTTTTTAACCACTTTGACTAATTTTTGCATATCTGATCATCTGACTGAGCAAACCTTTTGGGAAAGCCTTGAAACTTGACATGGGGATTCTTGAAGACATATGGGATGTTATGAAGTTCACTTTAGGCCTTGGAAGTCCATTTAGACTGATTAATTCCAAAACCCTAGTTTATGGTGCATTGCTTAGGAGGAGGCTTTGTCTGAAGGAACTTCCAAGCTTTCTGACTAATTGTGAACCTTGTGAACCTCTTGAGATACCTTGTGAACCTGGTGAACCTCTTGGGACACCTTAGTACACAATGTCTTGTCTAAGTGAGGGCAAATTTTGGGGTGCAACAGCTGCCCCTGTTCAATGTTTTGAAACCTAGGGAGTTAGATTGGCCTGTGTGCCATTCGTGACTTGGAAGGTTGAAGGGGATTGAACACAAAAGCCCAAAAATTTGCACTCGCCGGTGCGTGAAGTAATACTGCTGATTGGTTGCATATGCTGGAGTGGGCTTGAAGATGCCACTTGGAGGAACTAGAGATGGGCTTATAGATGCCATCCATAATATGATAATATCTTTACGTTGTCACTGGATATCAGTACTAGGTCTTCGTATAGGCCGTCTCTGAATAATTTTTGTAACATGGTCTGAGTTGAATGTCAGCACTAGATCTTCGTATAGATTGTCTCTGCATTATCTTTGGGGGAAAATAATATCCTTCATTAGGTGTCAGTATTTAAATCTTCGTATAGATCGGCTCTGAACCATCTTTAAGAACATACTTTAAATTAAGCATCAGAATCAAATCTTCGTGGCGATCTTTTCTGAATTGCTTTTGGTGATATCTTGGGCTAAGTACAAGATCTTCGTATAGATCCTTTATGTACCATCCAAAGATAAATTTTTGAATAGACCATTAGAAATAAATCTTCATAGCGATTATCTCTTCTTGAAATATCCTGGATTAGGTAATAGATCTTCGTATAGACCATTTATACCATCCCAAGGATAGAAAGAATATCATGATTAAATCTTCGTGACGATTACTCCTGAACTTCTTCTAAAAGACTCTCTTGGATTAAGTGCTAGATCTTCGTATAGATCATTTACACACTATCCCAAGAATAGTTGATCATCGGAAATAAATCTTCGTAACGATTATATCTTCTAGAAATATCCTGGATCAAGCACTAGATCTTCGTATAGATCATTTACGTACCCTTCCAAGGACAACTTGTATTGATCATCTTAAATGAACCTTCGTAGCGATTATCTTTGAATCAAGTATCAGCACTAGATCTTCGTATAGATCGTCTCTGAACTGTTCCAAATTGTTGATAGTGTTTATCTGCCTGCAACTATCCTGAAAAGAAAAGGTTAGTTTATGCAACATGTATGCATGTATGGCATGATGTACTTAAGTAAATGTCTTATGTATTATAGATGTGTATGCTATGATATGATGTAAATGATGTATGTATGAATTATGCAGCCTGAAGTGTCTGGATATCTTTGTATAACAGCTGTTGGCTAGGGAAAATAAATCCTGGTTCGTTGCTGAGGAATATGAGGACTTCGTTCCCATCTTGTTTGATAGTATGGTACTTAGAACCTCTCGTCTTTGTTCGTCGTACTTTTTATTGAAGGAATAATTTCCTGAGTATCTTGGCAGAGGATAAAAGAGATGGACATAAATCCGATGGGAGACGTTATTTGAAGTGATTATTCTGTGGGGATGGACCGGCGAAGTTTCGTTGAATTCCTACCTTCGTTCGTCCTTAGTAAATACTATTACTGCATTTTATGCATTTCTGGTGAACATCAATCATATTCAAAAGCATACATACATTCAAAAACAACCAATGGACGTTTTCGTTTAGGTAAACGAGGTAAAAGTAAATTTGGATTCAAAGACGAGATTTTATTTATTTTAGAAAGTAACCTATACACAAGCGAGTTTGTACAAGGAGACAGAAATCCTAGTAAGAGGAATTCGTCGTAAAAGTTTTACAAAAACAAAGAAACACAGTTATGTGAGAAATAAGCCTATTGAGTTTCAATTCCACTATTTCCATTATCTTCAAGTATCTCATCCTTTGTTGTCGAGATGGAAATGATTGGATTGATCTTTATCTGTTTGAACTTGAGTCTGGTAACACAACTGGTTGGGGTTACATGGGTGATCTAACGAGACATAGTCATACGCTTTAATCCCTAACTTTTGCCTGGATTGCCTTTTCAGGTTTTCAATCCACCGGGATACCCTTTTTTGCCCAAGCCGCCTTTTCAGGTTTTCGACTTTCCGGGTGTACATTTTTTTTATATATATATCCCTAATTTTTTCCCGAACCCTTTTGGTTCGCCGGGATGCCCTTATTTTTGCTTAGGCCAGTTAACCTAGCGGGTCTCTTTTTATGCGTAGTATTTTTTAACTATGTCTGCATTCACGGGTTGTGGGAAATCTTCACCGTCTATAGTAGTAAGCATCATGGCACCTCCTGAAAATACTTTCTTGACTACAAATGGTCCTTCATATGTAGGAGTCCACTTGCCCCTAGGATCACCCTTTGGTAATATGATACGCTTGATTACCAAGTCTCCAGTCTGATATACCTTTTGCTTAACCTTCTTATTAAAAGCTTTGATCATTCGTTTCTGGTACATCTGACCGTGACAAACAGCTTCCAGCCTTTTCTCATCAATCAAATTTATCTGGTCAAGTCGAGTCTGAATCCACTCATCTTCATCCAAGCCTGCATCCTTCATGATTCTTAAGGAGGGTATCTGAACTTCAATGGGTAGAACTGCTTCCATGCTATAGACTAAGGAGAATGGGGTTGCCCCTGTTGAAGTACGTATGGTAGTACGATAACCATGAAGAGCAAAAGGTAACATCTCATGTCAATCCTTGTACGTAACAGTCATCTTCTGTAGGCAACCTCGAAGGGACTTGATCTTATAAACTGAAGGGACTTGACGATATTTATGAAGGGACTTTGCTTAAAACACCTTACTTGACCTTTTGAAATAGGCAACTGAGAGGCAACCCTAGAGAGTGCAAGATGGTGATCAAAGATCGACTTACGTATGTGTGTGCTCATATTCAAATATTTATCTTATTTAAGTTAATTATTCTAAGTTAATTATAATTGCAAGTATGTTATTCACACCCTAGAATTACTAACCACACAGTAAACACATTCATAATAAAAATAAAGCAAAAAATATAAACCTAAACTATTACAAAGCTTCGGGACAAATACAATATAATCGAGAAATATAACAAAGATAAATAATAATAAATAAGCAATAATATCAATAATAATAAGAAATAAGAATAAAGGTTAGAAAAATAAAAATAAAGAACTAAGAAATTAGCAAAACAAATTAATATTAGAAAAGATTTTTTAGATTTAATTAAGAAAATAGGTTTTAATAATATTAAACAAATACTAAATTATTCACATATTTAAAAAATGATTAATGATTAATTATAGTTTATAACGAATTAGGTTAAATTTTAAAGTTAAGAAAAATTAGGGTTAGGGTTAGGGTTATGAAAATTAGGGTTTTTTATTATTAATTTAAACCTAATTGATTTATTTACAAAAATATATACAATAAATAATAAAATATAAATATACTATAAAATAAATATAAACAATTTGATTTTAAGAAAATAAATTATGAATTTTAAAATATAAGTTTTCTATAGAAGAAAATATTATAAACATTTTATTTAGAAATCATTTTTTAGGAATTAATTAAATTAAGTAAAAATAAAAAAAACACAAAGAAAATTGAAGAAAAAAAACATACCTGGGGTTGGGATTCGAACCCAGGACCTAGGCTTTCACTCTCCCAATCCAGCAATCACCACCACCAGGCCAAGCGCGTCTTGGTGTTCATGAAACGAGTAGTAATCCTTTTATTATAAACCTGTAAAAATCACATAAAATGCAAAAACAAAATGGCCTTTAGAATGATCAAAAATCATTTCCAACTCTAAATCCGAATCTCACTTTTTGTTCAAATTTCTTGACTTTGCTCTTGTCCTTGGAGGCTGGATTTTTCGTCCCTTTGTGTTTGTATTCACTTGTATACATATAGTAGAAGCAAATATGGTCAGAAAGTTGTAGGTTTATGGTCTTTTTAGAGATTACTTGATCGTGAAGATTCAACTTGCTATTTTGGTTAAAAAATCACACAAATCCTTTCCCCTTTGGTTGAGCACAAATTTGAATCTCTCAATCAGCTTTAAATCATGTTTATGAGTTTCTAGAATGAGAATCATATCAAATATTGAGCTTTTCATATTTTATTTTGATTTAAAATGATTTTTAATGTATAAAATCAAAATAAATAAAATAAAATTAAGAAAAATCTTAATAAAGGATATTTGATTCGTGCATGATGTCATGGTAGTGATTGGATCATAAAAATGCAAGCCCATGTGGAAAGAATTGGTTTTAAGACCCCATTTGCTCAATAAACCTCTAAAAAATTTCTCAACTTTGCAAAGACACAAATCCCTCAATTTTAAGGCTATGAAGGTGTTCTTGGACATTTTGGAAAGCTTAGAGAGTCCTATAACAAACCTCTTTAGTCTCATGTCCATATCTTTTACCATTTTCAAGTTATGCCCTTTGGAAGATGTTGACTTTTTGTTGACTTTTAAAATGGCCTATAATGTTTTAGCTCATACCTTTCAAATGAAGCATTTTTAGGATTGGCTTGTGAGACACAAAGTTGTAGATAATTCAATTTCCTTCAAAATGAGCTTTGGATGGGAAATTTTTGATGAAGCATGTGAAAGTTATGGCTGGTCAAAGTTCAGTTGACTTTTCCTATGAAAACCCTAATTTAGAAACTCCTGATTCTTGATGATCTGAAACTTCCTTGATGAATCATGATCAACTCTTGATCAAATGATGAATTTTACTTCATATACTTGATGTTGGCAAAAAAATCATGAAGTTTGACTTTGGTTTGACCACAGTTGACCTCAGTTTTACTTTTTAACCACTTTGACTGATTTTTGCATATCTGATCATCTGACTGAGCAAACATTTTGGGAAAGCCTTGAAACTTGACATAGGGATTCTTGAAGACATGTGGGATGTTATGAAGTTCACTTGAGGCCTTTTAAGTCCATTTAGCCTGATTAAATCCAAAACCCTAGTTTAGGGTGCATTGCTTAGGAGGAGGCTTTGTCTGAGGGAACTTCCAAGCTTTTTGACTAATTGTGAACCTTGTGAACCTCTTGAGATACCTTGTGAAACTGGTGAACCTCTTGGGACACCTTATTACACAATGTCTTGTCTAGGTGAGGGAAAATTTTGGGGTGCAACAATGGATTGTGCTGAAGAGACTAGGGTGAGACTTGGTTCTCACATGCTGAAGGAAGAAGCCGATGATTGGTGGGTCGGTAGAAATCAAACTCATGAGGAGAATGATGAAGAGATAACTTGGGAAGTTTTTCGTACTGAGTTCTTAGGGAAGTACTACCCTGAGAGTGTGAAGGGAAAGAAGGAGATGGAATTCCTTGAGTTGAAGCAAGGTAGTATGTCAGTGGTTGACTATACTGCTAAATTTGTGGAATTGGTTCAGTTTCATCCTCATTATGCTGCTGCTATTGCTGAGTTTTCTAAGTGCATTAAGTATGAGAATGGCTTGCGTCCTGAGATTAAGCAAGTTTTGGGATATCAGAGGATCAGAAGGTTTTCAGATTTGATTGAATGTTGTAGAATCTTTGAAGAAGATAGCAGAGCTCGTTCTACACATTATAAGAGTGTGAATGAGAGAAAAGGGAAGCAACAAGATAGAAGTGGATCTTATGTGACACCCGCTGATAAGGGCAAACATAGGGGAAACTTTGATAGGAGATCTGGTGGAGGGAGTTCTGGCCCCGTTAAGTTTTACAAGTGTGGCGATTTAGGCCACAAGTCCTTTGAGTGTGGGAAGAATATTGTGAAATGTTCAAACTGTGGAGGTCTTGGACATGCTACTACCGAGTGTAGGAGGAATGTTGTGAAGTGCTTCAATTGTGGGGAAGTTGGTCACATTAGTACTAAGTGTACTAAGCCGAAGTAAGCTCAGGTGGGAGGAAAGGTGTTTTCATTAGCAGGGAAGGATACTACTAGTGCAGACCGTTTGATTAAAGGTACATGATTTATTAATAGTACGCCTTTTGTTACTATTATTGATACGGGAACGACTCATTCGTTCATTTCTCTTGAGTGCGCTAAGCGTTTGAATTTTTTTATGTCTTCTTGGGGCGGTGAGATGGTTATCGAGATTCCTGCTTCAGGATCGGTAACTACTTCCTTGGTGTGTGTATGTTGTTCTTTGACCATGTATGGTAAAGATTTTGTTATGGATTTAGTTTGTTTGTCGTTGGAAGGTTTGGATGTGATCTTAGGTATGAACTGGTGTTGCACCCCAAAATTTGCCCTCACAATACAAGACTTTGTGTGCTAAGAAGGTTCACAAGGTTCACAAGACCTCCCATGAGGTTCACAAGGTTCACAAGACCTTTCATGAAGTTCATGAAGTTTACAAGATACTTTATGAGGTTCACAAGGTTCACAAGACCTTTCATGAGGTTCATGAAGTTTACAAGACACTTTATGAGGTTCACAAGGTTCACAAGACCTCCCATGAGTTTCACAAGGTTCACAAGACATCTTATGATGGTTCACAAGGTTCACAAAGTTCACAATTGGTCAGAAGTTTGACAATTCCCTCAGACAATGCCTCCTCCTAAGCAGTGCATCCAAAATTAGGGTTTTGACTTTAATCAGGCTAAATGGACTTCCAAGACTTCAAGTGAGCTTCATAACATCTTATATGTGTTTAAGAATCCCCATGACAAGTTTCAAGACTTTTCTCAAAGGTTTGCTCAGTCAGATGATCAGATAAGTCAAAATCAGTCAAAGTAGTTAAAAAGTCAAACTGAGGTCAACTGTGGTCAAACCAAAGTCAAACTTCATGATTTTTGCCAACATCAAGTATATGAGGTAAAATTCATCATTTGATCAAGGGTTGATCATGATTCATCAAGGAGATTTCAGATCATCAAGAATCAGAGGTTTCTAAATTAGGGTTTCCTCAGGAAAAGTCAACTGAACTTTGACCAGCCATAACTTTCACATTCTTCATCACCAATTCTCCATCCAAATCTCATTTTGAAGGAAATTGAATTCTCTACAACTTTGTGTCTCACAAGCCAAGCCCAAAAATGCTTCATTTGGAAGGTATGAGCTAAGACATTATAGGTCCTTTTGAAAGTCAACAAAAAGTCAACAACTTCAAAAGGGAATAACTTGAGAATGGTAAATGATATGGACATGAAACCAGTGGGGTTGGTTAGAGGGCTCTTCAAGCTTTCCAAAATGTCCAAGAACACCCTCATAGCATTAAAATTGAAGGATGTGGGCCCTTGCAAAGTTGGGAAATTTTTGGTTGGTTTATGAAGAAAATGGAGGTTTAAAACCAATTTTTTCTAAATGGGCTTGCCATATGATGACCCAATCCATACCAATACCTCATGCACGACCCAACCATCAAATATTCAGATTTTTTTATTATTTTATTTTATTTATTTTGATTTTATTCATTTAAAATCATTTTAAATTGAAATAAAATAGAAAAGTCAAATATTTAAATGGGATTTTGTTTCTAGAAATTCATAAAAGTAATTTGGATCAAATTGGTATGAGAATCATGGTGATTGGCTGGAAATAGAAAGGCTTAATTCTCAAATATTTGAAGTTTAAAGCTTGATCTTTTTCCATCTTTTTCAATCAATTTCTTCACACAACAATCAATATTTTTTGACCTAATCCATTGCACTATAAGTATAGAACACAAACCTAATGCAAGGACACGAATTTCAGCCTCCAAGAGTAAGTTCATATTTTCAAAAATCTCACAAAAACTTCAAATTCGGTTTCAACTATACAAGAGCTTTTAAGGTATTTTTAAGACATGGAATGATTCCTTGGACATCCTTAAACCAATCCCAGCCATCAAAAGCATCAAAATCACCCTCATATGCATAATCCGATTCATCATATTCATGAATTTTTTGATTTTCGATTCTAAACATTGGCTGGATTTTAATAACTTTTGTTCATTGCTTTGTGTTTGTATGAAGTTATTGAGTGATTCTGGATGGTTTAATTGTAGTTTCATTGCAGGTTTGAGAAACCACCATTGTTAGGGTTTTCGGCCCCCTTTAGGGTTTTGATCTTAAGCTAATATAAATCAATTCTAAGAACACAGATCAATGCTAATTCATCTATGGATCATGTTTGTATAATTAATTTGATGAAATTTTGCAGTTTTGATGGTGTACAATATTCGTAGGTTTTGCTGCAAGTCTAAATTCGCAGGAAAGTTGGCAACAGAATTCGCAGCTAAAATCCCAGGGCTGAAGGAAGAGGATGATGCCCTGGCGCGAATTTAAGATTTTAAAAATTGGATATAATATTTTTTTGTTTTGTTTTGATATTATTTCACAGTTGGTGGCTGGCTCAGTTGGCTAGAGGACGCGCGTATAAGGCTTAGGTCCAGGGATCGAATCCTAGCCTCAGCAATTTTTTCTCATTTTTCCAGTTTAACAATGAAACTTAATATATTATGAATTATAGTCCCTATTATATCATATGCGCCCTCCCGGCTGGAATGGTAAATGTGTTTGTGTGATGTTTAAAGGTCCTGGGTTCGATCCCCCCAGGCCTTTTGTTTTGTTTTCTTTTTCTTTGATTTTTCAGGAACAAACAACAAAACCAATTGGACCTCTCTCTTTGTCACCTGCGCACGCTGGCCCAGTGGCTAGTCTTGCTGGCTTGAGTTCTTGAAAGCAAGAGGGGCTGGGTTCAATTCTCAGCCAAGGTAAGTTCTCTTTTTCTTTTTTCTTTCTATTATTTGTTTTGCTTGTTTATTATTAATATTAATTAAAACTATAATTCTAATTCAATTAATCCTAATATATTTTCATAAATCAATATTAACCCTAAAAATATTTTCTTTTCTAAAACCCTAATTGTAAATATTATTTATTTATTTATTTTAATTCTTGCATATATTTTAATAAATCTTAATATTTTTTAAATCAAACCATAATTTGCTTCTATTAAAAATATAATTTTATTATAATTCTTAAATTTGTAAATATAATAGTATGATCATATTTTATTTAATCATGTACATATTTTATTTAATATAATTAAATCTTGTAAATATAATTATAATTAACCCTATTTTTATAATATGTAAATATTCTATAAATTGTTTAGAATTTAATTTAGTATGTAAATAATTTTTATTATATGTTTAAAAATAGTTTAAAATTGCTAATTTAATTTTTGTAATTATAATTTTATTTTCATAATATGTTTAAAATTAATTTAATTTTTATAATTTGCATATAACTTAAAATTTCATAATAATTAGTATAATTATTTATATTTTATTCTAAATCTTAAAAAATAATTGTTCATTAATCTTTTAATATTTTTTGCTTATATTATTAACTATGTTTATTTTTTATATTTATTTCATTATTACTAACCCCATTGTGATTTATTATTATTATTATTATTTTACTAACCCAATTATTATTTAATATTTTGCTTATTTATTTAATTTGCTTTTATTATTATTATGTAATTGTTCCTTGGTGTAATATTTAGTAATAATGTTTATTGTTCATATTTTATGCTATGGTTAGTAAATAGGGAGTGCAAAAACATGTTTGTATTTTAAAAATTGGAATTAGGTCATTTAATTTAAAGATAAATATTGAAATTGTACACTCACACACGTAAGTCGATCTTTGATCGCCATCTCACTTCCTTAAGGATACCTCTCATGTTGCCTATTATAAAAAGGTCAAGTAGGGTGTATAAAGCAAAGTCCCTCTAATTCACATCATCTAGTCCCTTAACAAATCAAAGATCAAGTCCCTTTCGAATGTTACCTTCGTAATGATCTTGTCCCTCTCGAATAAAGATGATAGTCCCTTCAAAATTGCTTATACACCCCACAGTTGCCTAAATAAACAGATGTCCCTTCATATGTCCCTCACATCCAAGGTAATGACTACCTATTCCTTAATAATAGGGATAGTCTTACCACTTAAAGGATTCAAGAACAAAAAAGACTTAAACTTAGGGTAGGTTCCTCTTAGATACTTGCTCACTCTTCAAAACATTTCAAACACTTCACACATTTCAAACAATTTTCAAAACAAAGGTTTTTTACGCATCCGTACATGGATCATTATGAAACTCTTAAGAAAATTTTTATTCACACACTTCACATTTCAAAAACATTTTAAAGTGAGCTAAGTAACTAAGAGCCCATGGATAACCATGGATGTAAAGGGTGCTAACACCTTCCCTTTACATAACCTACCCCCCGGACCCAAAAATCTTTTAAAAGGTCTTTCTTGTTCTTTCCTGAGCTAAGTAACTAAAGTCAGTTCTCCCACCGTGTTACAGAACTGGCGACTCTGCTGGGGACTTTAATAAAAGAGGGGTACCCTTAGGAATTAGATCACTTTAAAATTGTTTGCCTTGTTTGCTTTATACTTACTTGTTGGGCTCTTATGTGTGAAAGATCCTAACCCGGATCTAGTGTACCTTAGGTAAATGGCAATAGACCAAGGAAACTGTACGGCGTACACCGATATGGTTGATCTGGTGGCCATAGTTAGTGTGACTTCTTGGTTGGTGCTTATGTTCCTTAAGTCAAGTTGAGGATAATATGAGGCTGCCATATGTTGTCAATGCACTAACTAACTTTTAGAACCCTAGTTATCCCATCTTGGCCTTTAGAAAGTAGTGAGATAACCGGCTTTGGTGAAGACTGAAGTTGATTGATACTCGATGCTACACTCATTGAGATTCTAAACTTGGAGGGTTTTGGTTGTCAAGTAAGTTGCCTACTGAACAACCACCCTTGTGAAGGATCAATGATATTGAGATCCCTTAGAACCTGGTTACTTTATAGGACAGGATAAACCAACTAACTTCAGGGGAGGGTACTTACCTTTGAACCTCATGCAAGCCTTAAACCTAGGGCTATTGTGTGACTTGTTTGTGTGTGCCACATGTTTTTGATTGAGCATAACATCATGACATCATAATGCATCATAAGCATATCATTTTCACTAACCATTTCAAGGACCAAGGGATTTATCTTTGTTCTTTGTTGCAGGTCATGGCTTCTGCTCGTAGAAACACTATCAGGATCAACTTTGTAGGCATACCTCTTAAGCTTAAAGAGTTGGTTTCTCAAGTGTCTGATCACTCCCAGTTCATCAAGAGACATGGTCAGCTACTGGATCTAGTTACTTCAGGGTTCAATGAAGACATGATGAGTGTTCTGTTTCAGTTCTTTGATCCTAAGCACCATTGCTTCACATTCCCCGACTACCAGCTGGTTCCTACAATAGAAGAGTTCTCTAAACTTCTGGGTATACCTGTTCTTGATCAGAAACCATTCACAGGCTTGGAGAAAGAGCCTAAACCTGAGGTTATTGCTGCAGCTCTACATCTGAAGAAGTCTGACATTGTTCTAGAAACGAGAAGCGGAGTTAAAGGTATTCTTGCTAAGGTGTTGATAGAAAAGGCTCAAGTGTTCTTGAAGGCTATGAGCTATGATGCTTTTGAGGAGATCTTAGCCTTACTGATTTATGGCTTAGTGTTGTTCCCCAATCCAGATCAATTCATAGACGTGCATGCCATCAACATATTCCTGAGTCACAATCCAGTACCTACATTGCTTGGAGACATCCTACATTCTCTTCATACCCGTACTACAAGAGCAAGAGGAACTTTGATGTGTTGCATACCTTTGCTATCTAGGTGGTTTATTTCTCACCTTCCTCGCTCAGTGATGAAGAATGAGCAAGGATTCAGATGGTCCAAGAGGATCATGTCACTCTCGCATTCAGATATTCATTGGTGCTCCAGATCTATGGAGAATATTACTATCATTGACCGTTGTGGGGAGTTTCCTAATGTGCCACTTCTAGGCATAAGAGGAGGCATTACTTACAACCCTTCTCTAGCTTTACGACAGTTTGGTTACGCTCGGAGTGATGGCCCACATGACATGTTGATTCAGGGTATTGTGTTTGACTACGACAACGATCTGCAAGGTTACCGTCAGAGATTCATACGAGCATGGGGAAAAGTGAACAAGGTTGACAGCAAGACTCTGGAACCTAAGTACACTATTCCTATGGAGGCTTATCTCAGATGGGTGCGATCTCGTGCTCAGACTCTCATGATGCCATATCCTGCTATCCTGCCAGTTACCATGGAACCTGTTGCTGAAGGAGATACTTCTTACACCATCCTTCACCCAGACATGCCTACTGACATGGAAGACTTACAGAGATCCTGGGTCCAGTTGAAGGAGCAAAGGGATACTTTCGAGGCTCATTACAAAGCAAGCCAAGAAAGAATTCTGGAACTAACAAAGCAACTTCACGAGGAACGGAATCTCAACTCATACCTCAACACAAAGAGGAAACGTCCATGGGAGACTTAAAACCCCATCTCTTGTATTTATTACATTTCATTTTGTAAGCCTAAGGGGCAAAACAAATTTATTACTAATAAAAGTTTACCTTCTTGTTTGTTTAAGCAAATTTAAATCCTGCGGTCCTTGAAAACATTGCATATACATTTACATTCCATATCATTGCATCACAGGTTTATTGTGCACAGGTTTCTCATCTTCTCGCTGTTTATTTCAGCAATGGCTCTTGAACAAACAGTTAAGGATCTCCAGGCACAGAATGCACAGTTCCAAGAGCTGATCCTGAACTTGTCCAAGGGGCAGGATGAATTGAAGACACTGCTGGCCAAGAAGACTAAGAAGACTAGGAGGTCAGGTGGCCTGATCAACATGGGAAGAAGGTTCAGAGGTCCTGTCAAGACCAAAGAACAGGTTGAGGATTATGAGTCTGAAGAGTCTGAGAAAGAGGGAGGCAGTCTCCACAATACAATGGGGGACTCTGATTCTGAGGCTAACTACTATCATGAGCCTAATGAAGACAAATTCAAGATGCTGGTGGATAGATTGGATGCTATGGAATTGCAAAAGTCTTCTGGGCTGGATTTTGAAGATTTGAGTCTGATATCTGGGGTAGTCATACCCATTGGTTTCAAGGTTCCTACTTTTGTTGTTTATGATGGGGTCTCTTGTCCCAAGCTGCATCTAAGGTCCTATGTCAGGAGAATCCAACCCCATACTGCTGATAAAAAGTTGTGGATCCATTTCTTCCAAGAGAGCTTATTTGGAGCTCAATTGGAATGGTACTACCAGTTGGATAGTGTCAACATCCGGGATTGGAATGATCTTGCTGAAGCCTTCTATAAGCAGTATCAATACAATGCTGATTTAGCTCCTACTCGCATGCAGTTGCAAAGCATGTCCATGGGTGCTAAAGAAAGTTTCAAGGAGTATGCTCAGAAGTGGAGAGACTTGTCTGGAAGAGTGCAACCACCTCTAACTGACAGGGAGTTAGTTGATATGTTCATGTGTACGTTGAATGGTCCTTTTTACAGTCACCTCATTGGAAGCTCATCATCTGGCTTCACTGAGTTGATAATGACAGGAGAACATGTAGAAAGTGGTATCAGGAGTGGCAAGATTCAAGTGGGTGCTTCTTCATCAGGTGCTGCAAAGAAGCCTCCCACTGGGAAGAAAGAGTCAAATGTTGTTTATGGTCAACCTGATCGTAATAGAAGGCATCAGTCTGTGAGTGCAGTTCATATCTCAAATCCAACTCCTACAACACCAGAGCAGCCACAGGGAAACCAACAGAGGGCTAGAAGGCAGTTCACTAAGATCAACATGTCAATGGCTCAGGCATTGCAACACTTGTTGAAGGCTGAACTTATCACTCTGAAAGATGCTCCTCAGAATCCTAATGTTACCTCTCCCAGGTACAATCCCAATGCACGATGTGCATATCATTCGAACTGCCAGGGACATGATACCAATAGTTGTTGGGTGTTGAAGAATAAAATTCAAGACATGATTGAGGCTGGAGAAATTGAGTTTGACCCTCCGGGTACTCCAAATGTGATCACTGCTCCCATGCCAGATCATGAGAAGACTGTCAATGCAATTGATGAAGATTTACATATTTATTCAGTCGCAGAGTTGACCACACCATTGTCTGTTATCAAGAAGAAGTTAGTACAAGCTGGGTTCTTTCCAGGTTGTCGTGAAGATTGTTTGTATTGTACCTATAAGCCGGATAGTTGCTGGAGGTTGAGAGATGGGATTCAACGTCTCATGGATAAATATACCATAGTGTTTGAGAGGACTCCATCTTCTGTAGAGAGTATGGTGGATCATATTACTAAAGGTAGGAAGATTGAAGAGGTGGACATGGTTGATAAAGTGCCGGTGAGGATCACTTCCAAAGGTCCTGTTAAAATCACTCATAAGGGTCCAATTAAGATTACTGCTGAAGGCCCTGTGAAGATTGTTGCTGAAGCTAGAGTGGCTCCTATGGTCATTACTACTCCTGGTCCTATTCCGTATACGTCTGATAAAGCTGTGCCTTGGCATTATGGGTCTGATGTTTATATCCATGGTGTTAAGCAAGAACCCTTAGTTGATATGCCTGTTGATGTTGATAATATTGTTGGATCTAGTAAGATCACACGAAGTGGAAGAGTCTTCTCTCCTCCAATTACCTCCAAGAATGCAGTTACTCCAGCTGCTACCTCCACCACTGATGCTCGGGGCAAAGGTCCTGTTATTGAACCTATACCTACTGATGTGCCAGCTACTGATGATCTTGCTAAGCAGATGGAAGAAGTATTGAAGATCATTCGTAAGAGTGATTATGACATTGTTGATCAGTTGGGGCATACTCCCTCCAAGATTTATATGTTGTCTTTACTATTGTGTTCTGAAGCTCATGCCAAGGCCCTGATTAAGTTTCTGAAGACTGCTCATGTACTCAATGAAATTTCTGTTGACCAGTTTGAAAATTGTGTTGCACACTTGACCTACGATAATGGGTTAGGTTTCTCCGATGCTGATTTGACTCCTGCCAAGAGGGATCATAACAGGGCTCTGCATATCTCCATTGAATGCAGGGGCACTACCCTATCACATGTATTGATAGACAATGGTTCCTCTCTGAATGTGTTGCCCAAAGAAGTCCTGAATAAGCTAAGTCCTGAAGATGCTGTGTTGAAACCCAGTAACATAGTGGTGAAAGCTTTTGATGGTTCGAGAAGAGTGGTGCATGGGGAAATTGATCTCCCAATCAAAGTGGGTTCTCAGGTCTTCAATGCTACCTTTTATGTCATGGATATTCGTCTGTCATATTCTTGTTTGCTTGGGCGTCCCTGGATCCATGGGGCAGGTGCTGTAACCTCTACATTACATCAGAAGTTGAGATATCCGGTAGAAGGGAAAGTTGTTACTGTCTACGGAGAGGAAGGATATGTTGTTAGCCATGTGAACACCTTCAAGTATCTGGAAGTGGAAGGTGAATATGTTGAAACTCCGTGTCAGACGTTTGAAGTGGTTCCTTGGATCGTTAATGATTATGAAGCTCCTCCCGTTGTCAAGAAAGTTCCTGTGGTCACCAGAGTACCTCCAACAATGGCCTCCCTTAAAGATGCTAGAGCTGTGGTGGATGAAGGTGGTTGTACTATTTGGGGTCAGCTTCCTGACATTCCTTACAAGTCTGACAAGTTTGGTTTGGGTTTCACTGCAGAGTCTCAGAAGGTTGTTCGTCGTGCTCGTGCTGTTCGTATCACCAATCAGGGGATTATGAAGAATCAGATCAATGTTGTGGGTGACTATAATGAAGACTACAACTTGGATGCTTGGATTTTTCCTACTGTGGGTGCTGGACTCAACAACTGGAAAGCTGAAGATGTTATTCCTATCTCCTATAGTCAGGAGTAAATATTATTACTGTGTTGTTACTTTTAAGTTTGTAATTTCTTGAACAATTAAAACATTCAAGCCTTGTGCCTTACCCGGGGCACAATGGTGTGTTTGTTACGGGCTGTCATTTCATTTGCATACTCCATTCAATAAAAATCAGTGGACGTTTCGTTTTAGTAAATATTGTGTTCCTTGTCTTTCTTTTCTTTTATTTTTGTTTTATCAGCTATGTGTTCTTACACACACCCACATCACTAAAATGCAGATCCTCATCCACTCTGGATCCTGTTGATAACAGTTCTACTATTGCCAATTATAATTTCGAGAATCCGATCTATCAAACTGAAGACGAAAATGAGGACGATTGTGAAGTACCTGTAGAGCTTGCTAGGTTGTTACAACAAGAAGAGAAAGCTATACAGCCACATGAAGAGCCATTCGAAGTTGTGAATTTGGGAACTGAAGAAAACAGGAAAGAAGTCAAGATAGGGGCTGAATTAGAGGATAGTGTCAAGAGCAGACTGATTCAGATGTTACGTGACTATGTGGAGATCTTTGCTTGGTCCTATGAGGATATGCCAGGGTTGGATACAGACATTGTGGTTCACCGTTTACTAGTGAAAGAAGATTGTCGTCCAAAGAAGCAGAAGGTTCGTCGTATGCGTCCGGAGATGTCAGAGAAGATTAAAGCAGAGGTAATGAAACAGTTCAATGCAGGGTTCTTAGCTGTGACTTCTTATACTCAGTGGGTTGCAAATGTGGTGCCGGTACCTAAGAAAGATGGTAAGGTACGTATGTGTGTGGACTACAGAGATTTGAACAAGGCCATCCCCAAAGATGACTTTCCACTTCCTCATATTGATGTTCTGGTAGACAACACTGCTCAGCATAAGGTATTCTCTTTTATGGATGGTTTCTCTGGTTACAATCAAATCAAGATGGCACCTGAAGATATGGAGAAGACAACATTTGTTACACAGTGGGGTACTTTTTGTTATAAGGTGATGCCCTTTGGTTTGAAGAATGCAGGGGCAACATATCAGCGTGCTATGGTGGCTTTGTTTCATGATATGATTCATCACGAGATAGAGGTATATGTGGATGATATGATAGCCAGGTCCCAGAATGAAGAACAACATCTTGATCATTTGCATAAATTGTTTGAGAGGTTGAAGAAATACAAGTTGAGATTGAACCCAAACAAGTGTACTTTTGGAGTTAGATCTGCTAAACTCTTGGGTTTTATTGTCAGTGGAAAAGGTATTGAAGTGGATCCTGCGAAAGTGAAAGCTATACGAGAGATGTCGGCTCCCCGTACTGAGAAGGAAGTTAGAGGATTCTTGGGACGACTGAATTATATTGCAAGATTTATTTCCCAATTAACTGCCACCTGTGAGCCAATCTTCAAGTTGTTGAAGAAAGATCAGGTGATGGAATGGAACGATGAGTGTCAGACTGCCTTTGATGAAATCAAGAAATATCTGCTGGAACCTCCAATTCTGATGCCACCAGTTGATGGAAGACCCTTGATTATGTACTTAACAGTGTTAGACTACTCAATGGGGTGTGTGTTGGGGCAACATGACGAGTCTGGTCGAAAAGAGCAGTCAATATACTACCTTAGCAAAAAGTTTACCGACTGTGAAACAAGATACTCACTGCTCGAGAAAACTTGCTGCGCTTTGGCATGGGCTGCTCGCCGACTAAGACAGTATATGTTGACTCATACTACCTTATTGATCTCAAAAATGGATCCAATCAAGTACATATTCGAGAAACCTGCTCTCTCCGGAAGAATTGCAAGATGGCAAATGATCTTGACAGAATATGATATACAGTATACTACTCAGAAGGCCATCAAAGGAAGTGTTGTTGCTGATCATTTGGCTCATCAAGCAGTGGATGATTATCAGTCAATGAGTTTTGAATTCCCTGATGAAGATATTATGATTATTACCAAAGAACCTGGACAATATGACGGACCTGAACAAGGATCCCGATGGACTATGGTTTTTGATGGTGCTTCCAATGCACTTGGTAATGGTGTTGGTGTTGTAATTAGTTCCCCTGAAGGTTGTCATACCCCGATTACTGCCAGACTTTGTTTCTATTGTACTAATAACATGGCTGAGTATGAGGCATGTATCCTGGGTATTAAAGCTGCCATTGATATGAAGATTCAGTTCCTAGATGTGTATGGAGATTCAGCCCTGGTAGTAAGTTAGATTAAGGGAGATTGGGATACCAAGCATGATAACCTCATTCCTTACAGAGAGCATGTGTTGTCTTTGATCCCACATTTTAAAGAGATTACCTTTGGACATATTCCACGAAGAGAGAATCAGTTGGCAGATGCTTTAGCCACCATGGCATCCATGTTTGAGATCAGCTGGGATGATGAAGCTCCCAAGATTACTATTGATAGATTTGAAAAGCCTGCATATTGCAATGAGATTGACACTGAAGGGGCAGAGGAGAAGCCTTGGTTCTATGAAGTAAAAAGATATCTTGAAGCTCAGGAGTTCCCTGAAGGGGCATCTGTCAAGGATAGGAAGTTTCTGAGAAGGTTTTCTGCTAAGTTCTTTTTGAGTAATGGGATTTTGTACAAGCGCAATCATGATTCAACTATGCTTCGTTGTGTGGATAAGAAGGAAGCAACAGAGATTATGGAAGATATGCACGATGGGATCTTTGGCACTCATTCTAGTGGTCATACAATGGCAAAGAAGATATTGAGAGCAGGTTACTATTGGTCTACCATGGAAGCTGATTGATATCAACACTCCAGAACATGTCACAAGTGTCAAATCTATGCTGATAAAGTCCATGTACCTCCATCACCATTGAATGTGTTGACTGCTCCTTGGCCTTTTGCCATGTGGGGCATTGATATGATTAGTGAGATCAAGCCTACTGCTTCTAATGGGCATCGTTTCATCCTGGTTGCTATTGATTACTTCACAAAGTGGGTAGAGGCAGCTTCATTTGCATCTGTTACCAAGAATGTTGTGGCTCGATTCATTAAGAATAATCTCATATGTAGGTATGGCATCCCTGAAAGGATTATTACTGACAATGGCTCTAATCTGAACAACACTATGATTACTGATCTCTGCACGCAGTTCAAGATTAAGCATCACAACTCTTCTTTGTATCGCCCGAAGATGAATGGGGCAGTTGAAGCTGCTAATAAGAACATTAAGAAGATTGTACAGAAGATGACTGTTACTTACAAGGATTGGCATGAGATGTTACCATTTGCTCTTCATGGTTATCGTACTACAATACGTACTTCAACAGGGGCAACCCCATTCTCCTTAGTCTATGGTATGGAAGCAGTTCTGCCCATTGAAGTTCAGATTCCCTCTTTAAGAATTATGAAGGATGCAGGCTTGGATGAAGATGAGTGGATTCAGACTTGACTTGACCAGATAAATTTGATTGATGAGAAGAGGCTAGCAGCAGTTTGTCATGGCCAGATGTACCAGAAACGAATGATCAAAGCTTTTTAACAAGAAGGTTAAGCCAAAGGTATATCAGGCTGGTGATTTGGTAATCAAGCGTATCGTATTACCACATGGTGATCCTAGGGGCAAGTGGACCCCAACATATGAAGGACCATTTGTAGTCAAGACAGTATTCTCAGGAGGTGCCATGATACTTACTACTATGGATGGTGAAGACTTCCCGCATCCTGTAAACGCAGACATAGTTAAAAAATACTACGCATGAAAAGAGACCCGCTAGGTTGACAGGCCTAGGCAAAAATAAGGGCATCCCGGCAAACCAAAAGGGTTTGGGCAAAAATTAGGGATATATATAAAAAGATGTACACCCGGCAAGTCGAAAACCTGAAAAGGCGGCTTGGGAAAAAAAGGGTATCCCGGTGGATTGAAAACCTGAAAGGGCAATCCAGGCAAAAGTTAGGGATTAAAGCGTATGACTATGTCTCGTTTGGATCACCCATGAAACTGCAACTAGTTGTGTTACTTACTCAATGCTCGAATAGATAAAGCTCAATCCAATCGTTTCCGTCTCAACAGCAGAAGATGAGATACTTGAAGATAATGGCAATACTAGAATTGAAACTCAATAGGATTATTTCTCACATAGCTGACTTTCTTTGTTTTGTAAAGCTTTTATGACAAATTCCTCTTACTAGGATTTCTGTCCCCTTGTATAAACCTACCTATGTATAGGTCACTTTTTGATATAAATAAAATTCCATCTTTGAATCCAGATTTACTTTTACCCTATTTACATAAGCGAAACGTCCATTGGTTGTGTTTGAATGTATGTATGCTTTTGAATATGATTGATTTTTACCAGAAATGCATAAATGCTTAATATGATTGATGTTTACCAGAAATGCATGAAAATGCAGTAATAGTATTTACTAAGGACGAACGAGGAAAGGATTTCAACGAAGCTTCGCCGGTTCATCCTCACAAGACAGCTACAAAACCCCCAGTAGGGCAAATCCATCTTCATAAGTACTTCAAGTCACATATCCCCTGGAATTTATATCCATCTCTTTTATCCTCATACGGATAATCGGGAATTTATTCTTCCAATAGGAGTACGACGAACGAAGACGGGAGGTTATGTATACCCTACTATCGAACGAAGACGGGAGGTTATGTATACCTTACTATCAAACGAAGACGGGAGGTTATATATATTATATTATCAAACAAGACGGTAACAAGTTCCTCATATTCTCCAGTAACAAGTCGGGATTTATTTTCCCTGGCCAGCAGTTGTTATACGAAGATATCCAAGACGCTTCAGGCTGCATGATGCATACATACATCATTTACATCATAACATACATATACATAAATACATAATACATTACTTAAGTGCATCATATTATACATGCATACATAATACATAAGCTAATATTATCATACAGAATGCTACCTTGTTTTCAGGTTAATTCTCCAGCAGACAAATTTCATCAACAAATTGTGACTATTGGGCCGTTGTTTATCTTCCCAAAAGTTATCATTTCCTCAGGACGTTGTCTATCCTCCTAAAAGCTTCTTATACCTCAGGACGTTGTTTATCTTCCTGAAAGCATATCCTGACCTTGGGCCGTTGTTTATCTTCCCAAAGGATACATCATTATACCTCAGGACGTTGTTTATCTTCCTGAAAGCATATCCTGACCTTGGGCCGTTGTTTATCTTCCCAAAGGTTACATCATTATACCTCAGGACGTTGTTTATCTTCCTGAAAGCATATCATTTCCTCAGAACGTTGTTTATCCTTCTGAAGGCATATTATTTCCTCGGGACGTTGTTTATCTTCCCGAAAGCTATCATGACCTTGGGCCGTTGTTTATCTTCCCAAAGGTTACCATTTCCCCAGGACGTTGTTTATCCTCCTGAAAGCATATCATAACTATTGGGCCGTTGTTTATCCTCCCAAAAGTTATACTTATACCTCAGAACGTTGTTCATCCTTCTGAAAGCATATCATCACCTCAGGACGTTGTTTATCTTCCTGAAAGCATATCATTTCCTCAGAATGTTGTTTATCCTTCTGAAAGCATACCACCACCTCGGGACGTTGTTTATCTTCCTGAAAGTTATCACCATTACCTCAGGACGTTGTTTATCTTCCTGAAAGCTATCATTATATCTTCATATTTTGGACTGCTTTACCCTCCAAGAAATGTATCTGAAGAACTTTTCTCCAAGTGGCATCTTTAAGCCCACTCAAGCATATTCAACTAGTCATCAGTATCACTCTACGCACCGGTGAGTGCAAATTTTTGGGCTTTTGTGTTCAATCCCCTTCAACCTTCCAAGTTACGACTGGCAAATATACCAATCTAACCCCTCAGGTTTCAGAAAATTGAACAGGGGCAGCTGTTGCACCCCAAAATTTGCCCTCACAATACAAGAATTTGTGTGCTAAGAAGGTTCACAAGGTTCACAAGACCTCCCATGAGGTTCACAAGGTTCACAAGACCTTTCATGAAGTTCATGAAGTTTACAAGATACTTTATGAGGTTCACAAGGTTCACAAGACCTTTCATGAGGTTCATGAAGTTTACAAGACACTTTACGAGGTTCACAAGGTTCACAAGACCTCCCATGAGGTTCACAAGGTTCACAAGACATCTTATGATGGTTCACAAGGTTCACAAAGTTCACAATTGGTCAGAAGTTTGACAATTCCCTCAGACAATGCCTCCTCCTAAGCAGTGCATCCAAAATTAGGGTTTTGACTTTAATCAGGCTAAATGGACTTCCAAGACTTAAAGTGAGCTTCATAACATCTTATATGTGTTTAAGAATCCCCATGACAAGTTTCAAGACTTTTCTCAAAGGTTTGCTCAGTCAGATGATCAGATAAGTCAAAATCAGTCAAAGCAGTTAAAAAGTCAAACTGAGGTCAATTGTGGTCAAACCAAAGTCAAACTTCATGATTTTTGCCAGCATCAAGTATATGAGGTAAAATTCATCATTTGATCAAGGGTTGATCATGATTCATCAAGGAGATTTCAGATCATCAAGAATCAGAGGTTTCTAAATTAGGGTTTCCTCAGGAAAAGTCAACTGAACTTTGACCAGCCATAACTTTCACATGCTTCATCACCAATTCTCCATCCAAAGCTCATTTTGAAGGAAATTGAATTCTCTACAACTTTGTGTCTCACAAGCCAAGCCCAAAAATGCTTCATTTGGAAGGTATGAGCTAAGACATTATAGGTCCTTTTGAAAGTCAACAAAAAGTCAACAACTTCAAAAGGGCATAACTTGAGAATGGTAAATGATATGGACATGAAACCAGTGGGGTTTGTTAGAGGACTCTTCAAGCTTTCCAAAATGTCCAAGAACACCCTCATAGCATTAAAATTGAAGGATGTGAGCCCTTGCAAAGTTGGGAAATTTTTGGTTGGTTTATGAAGAAAATGGAGGTTTAAAACAATTTTTTTCTAAATGGGCTTGCCATATGATGACCCAATCCATACCAATACCTCATGCACGACCCAACCATCAAATATTCAGATTTTTTTATTATTTTATTTTATTTATTTTGATTTTATTCATTTAAAATCATTTTAAATTGAAATAAAATAGAAACGTCAAATATTTAAATGGGATTTTGTTTCTAGAAATTCATAAAAGTAATTTGGATCAAATTGGTATGAGAATCATGGTGATTGGCTTGAAATAGAAAGGCTTAATTCTCAAATATTTGAAGTTTAAAGCTTGATCTTTTTCCATCTTTTTCAATCAATTTCTTCACACAACAATCAATATTTTTTGACCTAATCCATTGCACTATAAGTATAGAACACAAACCTAATGCAAGGACACGAATTTCAGCCTCCAAGAGTAAGTTCATATTTTCAAAAATCTCACAAAAACTTCAAATTTGGTTTCCACTATACAAGAGATTTTAAGGTATTTTTAAGACATGGAATGATTCCTTGGACATCCTTAAACCAATCCCAGCCATCAAAAGCATCAAAATCACCCTCATATGCATAATCCGATTCATCATATTCATAAATTTTTTGATTTTCGATTCTAAACATTGGCTGGATTTTAATAACTTTTGTTCATTGCTTTGTGTTTGTATGAAGTTATTGAGTGATTCTGGATGGTTTAATTGTAGTTTCATTGCAGGTTTGAGAAACCACCATTGTTAGGGTTTTCGGCCCCCTTTAGGGTTTTGATCTTAAGCTAATATAAATCAATTCTAAGAACACAGATCAATGCTAATTCATCTATGGATCATGTTTGTATAATTAATTTGATGAAATTTTGCAGTTTTGATGGTGTACAAAATTCGTAGGTTTTGCTGCAAGTCTAAATTCGCAGGAAAGTTGGCAACAGAATTCGCAGCTAAAATCTCAGGGCTGAAGGAAGAGGATGATGCCCTGGCGCGAATTTAAGATTTTAAAAATTGGATATAATATTTTTTTGTTTTGTTTTGATATTATTTCACAGTTGGTGGCTGGCTCAGTTGGCTAGAGGACGCGCGTATAAGGCTTAGGTTCAGGGATCGAATCCTGGCCTCAACAATTTTTTCTCATTTTTCCAGTTTAACAATGAAACTTAATATATTATGAATTATAGTCACTATTATATCAGATGCGCCCTCCCGGCTGGAATGGTAAATGCGTTTGTGTGATGTTTAAAGGTCCTGGGTTCGATCCCCCCAGGCCTTTTGTTTTGTTTTCTTTTTCTTTGATTTTTCAGGAACAAACAACAAAACCAATTGGACCTCTCTCTTTGTCACTTGCGCACGCTGGCCCAGTGGCTAGTCTTGCTGGCTTGAGTTCTTGAAAGCAAGAGGGGCTGGGTTCAATTCCCAGCCAAGGTAAGTTCTCTTTTTCTTTTTTCTTTCTATTATTTGTTTTGCTTGTTTATTATTAATATTAATTAAAACTATAATTCTAATTCAATTAATCCTAATATATTTTCATAAATCAATATTAACCCTAAAAATATTTTCTTTTCTAAAACCCTAATTGTAAATATTATTTATTTATTTATTTTAATTCTTGCATATATTTTAATAAATCTTAATATTTTTTAAATCAAACCATAATTTGCTTCTATTAAAAATATAATTTTATTATAATTCTTAAATTTGTAAATATAATAGTATGATCATATTTTATTTAATCATGTACATATTTTATTTAATATAATTAAATCTTGTAAATATAATTATAATTAACCCTATTTTTATAATATGTAAATATTCTATAAATTGTTTAGAATTTAATTTAGTATGTAAATAATTTTTATTATATGTTTAAAAATAGTTAAAAATTGCTAATTTAATTTTTGTAATTATAATTTTATTTTCATAATATGTTTAAAATTAATTTAATTTTTATAATTTGCATATAACTTAAAATTTCATAATAATTAGTATAATTATTTATATTTTATTCTAAATCTTAAAAAATAATTGTTCATTAATCTTTTAATATTTTTTGCTTATATTATTAACTATGTTTATTTTTTATATTTATTTCATTATTACTAACCCCATTGTGATTTATTATTATTATTATTATTTTACTAACCCAATTATTATTTAATATTTTGCTTATTTATTTAATTTGCTTTTATTATTATTATGTAATTGTTCCTTGGTGTAATATTTAGTAATAATGTTTATTGTTCATATTTTATGCTATGGTTAGTAAATAGTGAGTGCAAAAACATGTTTGTATTTTAAAAATTGGAATTAGGTCATTTAATTTAAAGATAAATATTGAAATTGTACACTCACACACGTAAGTCGATCTTTGATCGCCATCTCACTTCCTTAAGGATACCTCTCATGTTGCCTATTATAAAAAGGTCAAGTAGGGTGTATAAAGCAAAGTCCCTCTAATTCACATCATCTAGTCCCTTAACAAATCAAAGATCAAGTCCCTTTCGAATGTTGCCTTCGTAATGATCTTGCCCCTCTCGAATAAAGATGATAGTCCCTTCAAAATTACTTATACACCCCACAGTTGCCTAAATAAACAGATGTCCCTTCATATGTCCCTCACATCCAAGGTAATGACTACCTATTCCTTAATAATAGGGATAGTCTTACCACTTAAAGGATTCAAGAACAGAAAAGACTTAAACTTAGGGTAGGTTCCTCTTAGATACTTGCTCACTCTTCAAAACATTTCAAACACTTCACACATTTCAAACAATTTTCAAAACAAAGGTTTTTTACGCATCCGTACATGGATCATTATGAAACTCTTAAGAAAATTTTTATTCACACACTTCACATTTCAAAAACATTTTAAAGTGAGCTAAGTAACTAAGAGCCCATGGATAACCATGGATGTAAAGGGTGCTAACACCTTCCCTTTACATAACCTACCCCCCGGACCCAAAAATCTTTTAAAAGGTCTTTCCTGTTCTTTTATGCCTTTCCTTTGGATAAAATAAAAGTCGGTGGCGACTCTTGCTATCCGCAACATAACTAAAGTCAGTTCTCCCACCATGTTACTACTGGTTGCAATTTAATCGAGTTCATATAGATTGTAATCATAAGTTAGTAAGGTTTCCTTCTTTGGATGATGATGAAGAAGAGAGTTTCTTATCCACGAAAGAGTTGAAGAAACTTTTAGTGGACGAAGCTCAATTGTTTGGTTTGTTTGCATCATGGTCAGTGGAAAGCGAAGTGGAGATAAGTAGGTTTCCAGTGGTGTGTAATTTTCCAGAAGTGTTTTCGGACGATATTATGGATGTACCGCCGGAAAGAGAAGTTGAGTTTCATATTGATCTAGTTCCGGGTACTAGACCGATTTCGATGGCACCGTATCGTATGTCAGCTTCAGAGTTGGTAGAATTGAAAAAGCAATTGAATGACTTATTGGACAAGAGGTTTGTTAGGCCGAGTGTTTCTCCTTGGGGTGCACCGGTATTGTTAGTAAAGAAGAAGGACGGAAGCATGCGGTTATGTATTGATTATCGACAGTTGAATAAGATGACAATTAAGAGCAAGTATCCACTTCCGAGGATCGATGATTTGATGGATCAATTGGTTGGTGCGCGTGTTTTTGGTAAGATTGATTTGAGATCAGGATATCACCATATTCGTGTGAAAGAGGAGAATATTCATAAGACGGATTTTAGGACACGATATGGTCATTACGAGTATTCCGTGATGCCATTCGGAGTTTCTAATGCGTCGGGTGTGTTTATGGAATACATGAATCGTATTTTTCATGAACAATTGGATCGTTTTGTGGTTGTGTTCATCGACGACATTTTGATTTATTCTAAGTCTCAAGAAGAGCATTTAAGGACTGTGTTACTGATTTTGAGAGAGAAGCAATTGTATTCTAAGTTGTCAAAGTGCAAGTTTTGGTTGTCGAAGGTAAGTTTTCTTGGGCATGTTATTTCCGATGGTGGTATTAGTGTGGATCC
Organism: Lathyrus aphaca; assembly: GCA_963966055.1. NCBI lineage: Eukaryota > Viridiplantae > Streptophyta > Magnoliopsida > Fabales > Fabaceae > Lathyrus > Lathyrus aphaca. Next base: position 284,575,319 of record OZ014522.1, on the reverse strand, counting down.
ATCCAAGATTGATGCGGTAATGCAATGGGAAGTTCCTAGATCGGTTACGGAGATTCGAAGCTTTTTAGGCTTGGCGGGTTATTACCGGAGGTTTATTGAAGGATTTTCAAAGTTGGCACTTCCGTTAACGCAGTTGACTTGTAAAGGAAAAACTTTCATTTGGGACATTCGTTGTGAAGAGAGTTTTATGGAATTTAAGAGAAGGTTAACAACAGCTCCGATCTTGATTTTGCTGAATCCGACGGAACCATTTGTGGTCTTTTGTGACACTTCATTGTTTAGGTTAGGTGGTGTTTTGATGCAAGATGGAAAAGTTGTAGCTTATGCTTCGAGACAATTGAGAGTGCATGAAAAGAATTATCCTACGCATGATTTGGAATTAGCGGCCGTGGTTTTTGCTCTAAAAATTTGGAGGCATTATCTTTATGGTGCGAGATTTGAAGTTTTTAGTGATCACAAAAGTTTGAAGTATTTATTTGATCAAAAGGAATCGAACATGAGACAAAGGAGATGGTTAGAACTTTTGAAGGATTATGATTTTGGTTTGAATTACCATTCAGGTAAGGCGAATATGGTGGTTGATGCTTTGAGTTATAAGTTGTTACATATGTCCGCATTGATGATAAGAGAATGGGAACTTTTGGAGAATATTAGAGACTTGAGTTTGGTTTGCGAGATGACGCCGAGGAGTGTGAGACTTGGTATGCTTCATGTTACGAATGATTTTATTGCAACCGTTTGTGAAAAGCAAAAGTTGGATTTGAGATTTGTCGATTTGATGATGAATAAGAATGAGGATTTCAAGGTTGATAATTTTGGAGTTTTGAGATTCCGTGGTCGTATTTTTATTCCCGATGATGATGAGTTGAAAAAGATGATATTGGAAGAGGGACACCGGAGTAATTTAAGTATTCATCCAGGAGCAAATAAGATGTATCAAGATTTGAAGAAGATCTTTAGGTGGTTCGGATTGAAGAGAGATGTAGCTCATTTTGTGTATGCGTGTTTAACCTGTCAGAAGTCTAAGGTGGAACATCAGAAGCCTAGTGGTTTGATGCAACCGTTGGATATTCCGGAATGGATATGGGATAGTATATCGATGGATTTTGTTACGGGTTTGCCGAATACACAAAGAGGTCATAATGCTATTTAGGTGATTGTGGATAGTCTTACTAAATATTCTCACTTTATTCCGATGGATATTAGTTATTCTTTGGAGAAGCTAGCCGAGATTTATGTTTCTGTGATTGTGAGGTTACATGGAGTTCCTAAGAGTATTGTATCGGATAGAGATCCTAGATTTACATCGAGGTTTTGGGAAAGTTTGCAAAAGGCTTTGGGTTCTAAGCTAAGATTGAGTTCGGCTTACCATCCGCAAACAGATGGTAAAACCGAGAGGAAGATTCAATCGTTAGAGGATTTGTTGCGTGCTTGTGTGCTAGAACAAGGTGGTATTTGGGATAGTTATTTAGCGTTAATTGAGTTCACCTATAATAACAGTTTTCATTCGAGTATTGGTATGACACCATTTGAGGCTTTATATGGTCAGAGATGTCGAACACCTTTGTGTTGGCATGAAACCGGAGAGAGAATGGTAGTTGGACCGGAGATGGTACAACAAACTACGGAAAAGGTGAAGTTTATTCGGGAGAAGATGAGAGCTTCTCAAAGTAGACAAAAGAGTTATCATGACAAGAGGAGGAAGGATCTTGAGTTTCAGGAAGTTGACCATGTGTTTTTGAGAGTTACACCGGTTACGGGTGTGGGTCGTGCTTTGAAGTCGAAGAAGTTGACTTCTCGTTTTATTGGGCCATATCAGATTACTGCACGAGTTGGTGTTGTGGCTTATCATGTGGCGTTGCCTCTGAATCTTTCGAATTTGCATGATGTGTTCCATGTTTCGCAACTTCGGAAGTATGTTCCGGATCCGTCACATGTTATTCCTATGGACGAGGTTGAGGTAAGAGATAACCTTATGGTGGAAGCTTTGCCGGTTAGGATTCTAGACCTTGAAATCAAGATGCTAAGAGGCAAGGATATTGCGCTTGTGAAAGTGGCGTGGGGAGGCGCTGCGGAAGGCAATATGACTTGGGAATTGGAGAGTGGGATGCGCGATTCGTATCCGGAGTTGTTTGAATCAGGTAATATTTTCGAGGATGAAAATTTCTAAAGTGGGGGAGAGTTGTAACGCCCCGATTCGATTTTCCCAAATTTTGCGGAGTCTTTTATTTTATTTATATGATAATTGTTTTATTTGTGAAATTAACATGATAATATAATATGTTAAGGTGAATATGTGATATGTTGGTTGTTGTGTGATTTTACCGATTTGTGAATCTTCAGATAAAATTGGATAAGAGGACATTTTAGACTTTTGTTAATTAGTGATAAGTTAGAAATTAGTATAATTGGTATTTTTGTGAGAAAATGATATTTGGTTGGAGAGAGTAGAAAATAGAAAGAAAATATAAGAGAGTGAGAAAGAGTGAAATATAAAGGTTGGTAAGAAGAGAAAAGAAAAGATAGAAAGAAAAAGAGAAGAAAGAAAAAGGGAGAAGAGAAAAAGAAGAGAAAGAGGGAAAGTTGGAAAAGATTCAAGATTGCTCCAAGAAATCAAAATAATCGGGTAAGGGTGATAAGCATTGTTATCTTAACATTGTGTATGATTATGTATGTGTTTGATTGGTTGAGTTTTGGTTTTGATGAGAGTTAGAGAAGATGAATAGTTAGGGTTTTAGTGGAAATGTGAGAAATTGGTAGATTAATCGGTTAGAAATCGTTATAATCGAAGTATGATGTTAGATATATGCTATTGATCATGTTTATTGGAGTTTTGGTGGAGTTTTGAAGTGAAAGAGTTGACTGTTTGCAGCTGGTATTTTGTTGAAATCGCAGTGGTCGCTCAGCGAGCTACCCCTCGCTCATCAAAAGTTCCAGGGTGATTTTCGCTCAGTGAGCTGTTCGTCGCTCAGCGCGCCTGTGAGGATTTTTGGGTTTTTACGTTTTGTTTCGTAACTTGAGTTTCGGGTATTCGTTTTTAGCGATCCTTATGTCGATTCGAAGCTAAAAACATGTAGAATCTATTGATGCTAAAATATGTAATGTTTAGCCGACTTTTACCCGACTTTTCTGATAAAACGTAATTATGTTAATAATAGAATTGTGGGTTTGATTATTGTGTTGTGGCCGTTTGGCAAGTAGATACATGGCTTGAATTAAATGCGAATGTATGCAAATTGTATGAGATGAATGCATAACTATATTGTGAATATGTATGCATTTTCAAGAATGTTGTGTGTCATTTTGCATGTAAGCATAATGTATGCATTCTTGTGCTAGGGGATTCTTTGTGAATCCGTTGTAGCATCGTGTGCTCATGTGGAGTATGAGCGATGACTACAACAAGATCGTGTGCCCATGTGGGGTTTGAGCGATCAGATTGTGTGCCCATGTGGGGTGTGAGCAATCCAGAAACATTGTGTGCCCGTGTGGGGTGTGAGCGATGGGTGATTTATTCAAGTTGATTGTGTGCCCGTGTGGGGTGTGAGCAATCGGATTGTGTGCCCGTGTGGGGTGTGAGCAATCCATAAACATTGTGTGCCCATGTGGGGTGTGAGCAATGGGTGAACATCATGTGCCCGATGGGGAGTTACTTTAGGTAACAAGCGATGATTCCATTTGGTTCCTGAGAGAACCTGCTGAAATGTTGAGTCGGTACCGCATTTGTATCTACATAGAGTCGTGTGTCGGTCTCTATGAGTTGCATTTTTATCATTTTAATTATGATATGCAAAAATAAACATGAATGTGCATATGTTTATTTGGAGTGTTATGGAGATGATAGTATGTGTGATGAAACATACTTGCTGGCATATATGCATGTTTGATATATGTATATGTATGTGATTTATACATTTGTAATGTATATGTGCGATTAAACATAGCTAGTCGTATGTTTATGCGGAATGATTATAATTGAGGAATAAACGTAAATGATGTAAGTTATGTGACTTGGTGTATGATAAATATGCTTGAATTGTGTATGTACACGTTGCGATGTGTATGGGTGATGAGAAATGAATTGTGTGGTGAGAATATGCTTTATGTGCATTTAATATGTTGAGATATATAATTATATGCAATAATATTATGATAATGTTTCTCACCCTTCTGCTGTTTTATGATGCTCTATGAGGCATTGCAGAGTAGGTTGCTAGATGATATTTTGTGAAGTTCGTCTTCATCTTTTGGTCGGTCGGCTCTGATATGTAGCACCGGGTAGCTAGGATTTGGCTTGATGCCTTTTTGTGAATACATTTGTATATGTATTTTGATGTGATATGTTTTATGTAAACATGGAGTATTTTTGGTGATTCAAACTTGCAGATATATTTATGATAAGTATATAAGTTTGAAATTGTTATGTTTTGTTTCCGCTGTTTAATGAATTGATGAATACGGGTGTAAGGATGAAATCCTTGTGTATGTAAGTTACCCCGTTTGTTGCATGTCTTTATTGAGCAGGTGTTGTATGTTTTTAAATTCAAGTATAATATGGCATTGCTCTTTTATACCGTTTTTCAAATATACTCTGATGAAATCTTAATATGTGCCTAAGTGAATTAATTGCTTATTTGGGGTATAGAAAGGGGGTGTTACAAAACTCATTATTTCCAACACGCTCATCATTAACCATCAAGTCCACCAATTTCACATCTGATCTCTGACTCTCTCGAACACGATCAAGAAAATCATTATTAACCTTCAGCATTCCCAACATCACACTATGAGGTGTTTGTTCACTAACCAAACTCATATCTCTGAATTGCTCAATCAACTCCAACTCTCTAGCCGTCATAGCCGACATGTGCAATGTCTTCCGACTCAAGGCATCGGCTAAAACATTAGCCTTACATGGATGATAATTCAAACTAAAGTCATAATCCTTCAGAAATTCTAACCAACATCTCTACCTAATATTCATCTCTTTTTGATCAAACAGGTATTTCAAACTCTTATAATCACTATAAACTGCAAACCTCGAACCATACAAGTAATGTCTCCAAATATTTAAGACAAAAACCACAACTGCCAACTCCAAATCGTGAGTAGGATAATTCCTCTCATGAACTCTTAATTAACGCAAAGCACAGGTCACAACCTGACCATCTTGCATCATTACTCCACCTAAACCCATGAAAGAAGCATCACAATAAACCACAAACGATTCATCAGCTTTCGGAAAAATCAAAACCGACGTAGTAGTCAACTTCTTCTTCAGCTCGATAAAACTCTTCTCGCACTGAGAATCCCATGCAAACGCTTTATTCTTACAAGTCAATTTGGTCAACGGAAGTGCCAACTTCGAAAACCCCTCGATAAACCTCCGATAATAACCGGCCAATCCCAAGAAACTCCTAATTTTTGTCACTGACATCGGAGTCTTCCATTGTAGCACTGCATCTACTTTGGACGGATCCACAACAATCCCTTGTTCTGAAATCACATGACCAAGGAAACTCACCTCCTTCAACTAGAATTCACACTTTGACAATTTTGCATACAACTTTTTCTCCTTCAACACTTGTAACACAATTCTCAAATGTCCAGCATGCTCTTCCTTCGACTTAGAGTAAATCAGAATGTCATCTAAAAACACAATAACAAACTGGTTTGGATACTCATGGATAATCCTATTCATATATTCCATGAATACACCAGGTGCATTAGTAACTCCAAATGGAATCACTACATATTCATAGTGCCCATACTTGAGTCCTAAAAGCAGTCTTCTGAATGTCTTTATCCTTCACTCTTATTTGATGATAACCTGATCGCAAATCGATCTTACTGAACACACAAGCACCAACCAATTGATCCATCAGATCATCTATCCTTGGAAGCGGATACTTATTCTTAATTGTCACCTTATTCAATTATCTATAATCAATACACTACCTCATGCTACCATCCTTCTTCTTAATCAACAATACAGGTGCTCCCCACGCTGATACACTTGGTCTCACAAATTTCTTTTCTAACAATTCCTCTAATTGTTTCTTCAACTCAGATAACTCGGAAGCCGACATACGATACGGTGCCATCGAAATAGGTCTCGTTCCTGGCACAAGATCGATATCAAATTCCAACTCTCTCTCTCTCTCTCTCTGGCGTTACATCCACAACATCATCTGGAAACACTTTCGGGAAATCTCTCACCACTTGCAATTCTCTAATTTTCATATCATCTTCCACCGACAACGATGCAAACAGCGCTAAAACTTGTGCTTCATCATCCATAAACTCTTTCAACTCTCGAGTAGACAAATAACCAGCTTCTTCTTCCTCTTCACCAGGAGTAAGAAACCGAACCAACTTACTGAAGCAATTAATATGAACATGGTTTTACTCCAACCAATCCATACCTAAAATCACACTCATACCTCTCAACGGAAGACAAACCAAATCTACACCAAAGTCCTTACCATAGGTCGATAACAGACAATTCAGACATATGAGAGAAGTAGTTAACTACTCATTAGCAGGAGTCTCGATAACCATCTCTACTTGCATCGAAGACACAACAAGTCCTAATTTCCTCACACAATCAAGAGAAATAAAACAGTGTGTCGCACCAGTGTCAATCATAACAATCAAAGGAATACTATTAATATGACAAATACCTCTGATCAAACGATCATCGCGACAACGTATATCGCGACAACGCAATGCAACTTATACTACAACATATCACATACTCATATATCATTAACAAGTATACGAAACACATCATCACAACAAATACTAATCTCAACAACAATAATAACAACAACGTCAACAAATATTTCAATCATATTTATAGTCAAGTTACACTAATTATCCCTACAATTGTGTGTATACTCTTCTTTTACTACTTCCAACTACAGCCCATCAATTCCTAAACCTTACTAAGTAATTAAATATTTTTTCGGAAACGAACTCACTGACTCTACTCGCTAAGCGAGCTCTACGATTTCACAAATCGAACTTCTGCGCTCAACACTCAACCTGCTACGAATTTCTCACCAGAAACCACCAATACCAGTCAGATACGCTCAGAATATTGCATTTAATCACCTAACTCACAACATTAACAACTAACAACAATATCTACCAACTAACCAACATAATTTTCCCCCAATTCATCACATCAATCCCTAATCCTCAACCTACCCATTTCCCATTATAAAACCCTTAGATATGGAAGAATCTCACCCTTACCTTAGGTTTTGTCGAGAATTTCCTTCTTCATGAACTCTTCTTCACGATCGAACCTTTTCCTCTTCTTTTTCTCTTCACAACTTACACGATTATTTTCACGTTCTCTCACAAACACGATTATGTTTTCCCTTTTTCCTTCTTTCCAACATAACCCCTAAGACCCAACTTATTATCTTCCATTTTTACCCTTATTACTTTTACCAATTGACCACCTTGTCCTTACCTCATATTTTATTCCATTTAATTTATTTATCACATAATAATACGATTATCCACCATAATGTAATTCTCAATCACAAGTATATTCGATTATCTATTATGCTAAATACAACAACATACAATAGTCCGAATAAAATAATTAAATAAAATTCGGGGCGTTACATTTCTAGTGTGTTTGATGTATCAGTTACTCATCCTTGTCATAGACTTAGTCCAAACCCTAGTTTATTTAATTAACAACCTTGATTCTTTCCAAGTGCATTTTCAAAATTTTACCATTTAGCTTTTATTTTAAACCCTTTTCTCCAAAGATATTAGACATGATTCATCTCTATTATTTAGATATAATCCTCATATCCCCATAACATTGTTGAGAATGATGTTGATGCTTTTCAACTTAACGGAGCTATGAGGCATACTTGTTGATTTTATATCCAAGTTGGAGCATTTCCCTCAATATGATGCAAAGATCCATCTTCCACATGTTTTTGGTGGATTAGTTGAATATTCTCCATAAGATGACAACTTATATCTTCTTTAAAAAAAATATTCCACATTTTCCCAATCAATAGAAAACAATTTTAGCCAAAAAACATAGATATTTCAAGAGGTTCATATAGAGTACTAGAAATGCTTAGGGTGCTAGTACCTTCATTTTGCATAACCAACCATTATACCTTTGATCTCTTTATTGCATATTCTTTAGCCTTGCCTTTAGGTTTGCATGTTTATTATGGGTTTATTCGATCTTTTCTCTCCCCCCTTAGAAAAATAAAAGTTTGGTGGTGACATATTGTATTGTGAGTCAAAAGTTAATAAATAACTTGGTCTCTGATTCTCACCGCAACAATGATATATGAAACACACATCATATTTCATTATCATTATCCAAACAATATGGTTTCTTTCACCAAAAAGCTAAAGCATTTGACTAGTTCTCCATTGCATTCATCCCTGCGTTAAACAGAGTCACAATTCCCATTTTATGGTGGAAACATGAATACTAAACATTTTTCTAAGCACATGGACTCTCGCTTAACAAGATCATGCAAGCTTTAAACGAGACGGGGCAAAATGTGTACTTTCCTAGATTTCCCCTACTTCGCTTAGCGAGGCCTGGCGAGGCGTCCAAGCAAGCTCTCGCTTAGGGAGCTTCAAACGAGGCTCAAGAAAGAGATTTAAGAATGGAAATTCTCTCAAATATTCATTGTGCCTCATAGAAAAACATATCCTCTCTTGGAGATAAATGAAGAGCTTTCCTACTGCTACTTATAATAAGCTTGTTTCGGCGAGTATATCCCTCACCTAGCGAGAGTTGTTGCACAAAATGAGTAAGAAAATGAAATAGGAAGGGAGAACATGCAATTAACAATTTCAAATCATAACATATCGTACAAAACAAAATCAACAACATAGATTATGATAAGTAGACATGGAATGCAACAAAAACATCATGTATTAATATAGATTTAATGATTATGGAATAAGACACAAAACCCTAATTTCTGATTCATGTATTCCCCCCACCAAACTTATGTTTAAATAGGAACCCATCTCTAACAATAATGATGATGAAGAAATTGAGATGAAGTTGGTGATGATGATGATCCTTCCATGGTCATTTTTAGTCTTTCTCTCTTCCTTCTCCATTTATGTTCTTTCTCTTATTTTCTCCTTCTTTCTCTTTTTATATTCTTACCAACAAATGAGGGAATGATAAGCATAAGAGAAAGCAGGAGAAAATATCTAGGGAGAGCTTTGTCCCCTAGTGAACCAATTTACCGTTTAATAATGTTACCAAAATGTATTTTCGTATACCAATTAGTAGAGATCATTCAATTTGGGTAAGGAAAAATCTTCTTGAGTTAACTAATTACTCTATTGACCTCGATTGAGAATGACAATAACAGACAAAGAATAAAACATTTAAGAATTCAATATATCTCAACCGACAAGAAACAGATTGTTTAAAAGTATATATATATATATATATATATATATATATATATATATATATATATATATATATATATATATATATATATATATATATATATATATATATATATATATGTGTGTGTGTGTGTGTGTGTGTGTGTGTGTGTGTGTGCTTTTTTTTAAATGTGTCTTAAAGAAAATTACATTTTGGAGTTTGCATTTACCGTGAAAATCAAAAGTCTTAGAAAGTCGGACGAAAAAAAGGAAAAAAATAAAATCGGGCGGTGAATAGTGTCATTCATACGGTGAATAGTGTTTTCAGGCTTTTTTTTGTTCGTTCTATGAATCCATATTTTGGGCTTTGTTTATTGGGTATTTGCTATTATAAATATGTATCTTTTATATGTTTGGTGTGTGATGTAACACCCTTCTACCCCAAAACAAAATATTTAAGTAATATCAGAGTAATCATCGAGAAGGGTATCACATTTCATCAAAATTCAATCGAACAGTGTCCTGTCCCGTACCACAGGTTAATCAACATCAAAAATAACATATAGCATTTCACAGCGGAATTTAAACTTCATATTTCAAAATCATAATTTTTACTTCATAAACATAATTTTCTCCATCCGAAATTTCAACATCATATAATGAGAAAACAATTATCAAAGTAATAACATAACTGAAAACAGTTTAACAAATAAACCCCGTCCCAGTGTTACATGACACAGAGCAGGACACATGGACCAAAACCACTTTTAAGGAACACTAAAGCACGTTCTGAGACTCATGAAAAACTCCTCTTGCACTACAAGCCTATTCTTTATCATCTGCAAGTTACCCACGAAAGAGGCAACATTTCCAAGCAGGCAAGGTGAGTAATCATAATATATCATAAATATACAAGAATACATGATATAAATAAAATTAGAACGACACAACATAACATCATCATCAACACAATTCATCATTGACAGCAACACCATCATGAATTCATCTAAATTATGCAATTCTAACATCCTGATATGCAATATGCATGTGGTACCATTTTCATCGTGAGATGGATACATGACCATCAACCCTCCACAAAGGAGCACATCGTAAATCATCGAGACACTTCAATCCACACAATGGGATTGAAGCAATTAAATAGGCCGAAGCCCCATCGTGAATGTTATGAAATGCAATGATGCACTACATCATAAAATTCATCAAAATAATTCGCATCATTCATTTCACATCAGCAAACCAATCATCAAATAATCATATATATCATCATGACATTACACCCAGAACACTGGTTCTATAACCACTCTGACACATCAAGAATTGACCCGTACCCGGTAAATTATGAGGCAATTACAAGGTTATTTCATAAATTCATTTATAAAAACTATTGCATTTTTTTCTCATTTTTATTCATCAAAATAAGGTTCAGTTTATACCCTTTCCGACGCTTCAAACGGAATGCGAATCGGATTTACGGTTTGAAAGTTACGGATTTTTCAAGAATTAAAATTTGGCATCCAAACAGTGTTAACCGGTTAACCCATAGCGTTAACCGGTTAACGTCTGCGAAACCTCAGAAAATACCCAAATTTTTCAATGGTTAACCGGTTAACCAAAAGCGTTAACCGGTTAACCCACGTGTTTCAGCAGTCTTCTGCTACTCAAATGCAGACTGCGTTTTTACACCAAAATCCCAAAATCTCATTACGGGTTTCACATCAAAACACCCAAAAATTATTCAAAACATCAACCAAAACACCAACAACATCATGATAACAAATCAACGATCAATTATGTGATTTAATTCACTTTTACCACTCTAATTCATCAAGATTTTCTCATAAACTCAACCTAACTCAAAACCCCAAAAACTCATAGAACTCATACAATCCTAATCCATTCATAATCCAATTCCTACACATTTATAATAGATTATAAAAACTCCCCATACCTTAGAGAAATCCAAAGATCGATACTCTTCTCCAAGATTCTTTGTAACTTCCTGACTCTGAGCTTTCTCTCCTCTTTTTCTTCAGAACACTTCGTCTCCCAAAAACACGATAATGTTAGAAAACTAATCGTATTCCCTCTTTGGATACATTATCCCAGTTTATGAGTTTCCCAACATATCCTTACTTTTTCCTCTTATTACCACCTTACCCTTTCGTAATATTTCATAATAATAATAATAAGAGCATAATAAAATACTACTTATTTATATTATAAAAATATTATTTTCCTCCTAAAATCCTCCAAATTCGCCCAAAACTTCCAGTCCTTTCTAAATCAATTAAATAAATATGTAATTTAATAAAATTTAGATTTTCGGGGCATTACAACTCTTCCCTACTTAAAGAATTTTCGTCCTCGAAAATTACCTGAAGTAAATAGAGTCGGATACGACTCCCTCATCTGATCTTCCCGCTCCCAAGTCCAACTTTCTCCAGTTGGTCCTCCCCACAATACCTTCACTAAAGAAATTTCCTTGCCTCGTAGTTGCTTCAATTCTCTACCATCAATCCTCACTGGTAAAACTTCAATCGTCAAATTATCTCTCACCTGATCATCATCTATCTGAATTACATGCGACGGGTCCGGAATGTACTTCCTCAACTACGATACATGGAATACATCATGTAAATTCGCAAGAGAGGGAGGTAAAGCCACTCGATAGGCCACTTCCCCTATCCTCTTCATAATCATATACGGACCGACAAAACATGGAGTGAGCTTTCTAGACTTCAAAGCTCTTCCCACACCAGTCATATGAGTAACTCTTAAGAACACATGATCTCCCTCTTAGAACTCAAGTGTTTTCCTTCTCTTATCGTGATAACTCTTTTGACGACTCTGCAACGTTTTCATCCTTTCCTGAATCATTTTTATCTTTTCAGTTGTTTCTTGAACAATCTCTGGCCCAAGCACTAAACTCTCTCCTGACTCATACCAACATAATGGAGTACGACAACGTCTACCATACAACGCCTCATATGGAGCCATCCCGATACTAGCATGAAAACTGTTATTGTACGTAAACTCGACCAACGGCAAATGACTATCCCAAGACCCTCCTCGATCTAATACGCAAGCTCTCAGCAAATCTTCTAAAGATTGGATTGTTCTTTCCGTCTGGCCATCCGTTTGCGGGTGATAAGCAGAACTCATCCTCAACTTAGTACGCAAGGCATCCTGCAAACTCTTCCAAAACCTCGACGTAAACCGCGGATCTCTATCCGATACAATACTTGAAAGTACACCATGCAACTTCACAATTTCCTCAATGTAAATCTCAGCTAACCTTTGCATGGAATGGTTAATCTTCATTGGCAAGAAGTGTGCCGACTTAGTTAACCGGTCAATAATTACCCAAATCGAATCATTACCTCTAGCAGTCTTAGGTAACCCAGTCACGAAATCCATGGAAATACTATCCCATTTCCACTCAGGAACATTCATTGGTTGCATCATACCTGAAGGTCTCTGATGTTCTATCTTTGACTTCTGACATGTCAAACAAGCATATACAAATTTAGCAATGTCTCTTTTCATACCCGGACACCAAAACAACCTGCGTAAATCCTGATACATCTTCGTAGCACCAGGATGAATACTCAGTCGACTCTTGTGCCCCTCTTCTAAAATACTCTTTTTAATTCCTATAATATCCGGAACACATACTTTATCTCGGAATCTCAAAACTCCATCTTTATCAACTCGAAAGTCACATGCATTACCTTGATCAACCAACATCAATTGATCAACTAATTTCAAATCAGATTTCTGACCCTTGCGAATCTCTTCCAAAATCTCTCTGGTCAGCTTTAACATTCCCAATTTTACACTATCAGTAGTAGTTTCACACAACAAGCTCATGTCTCTGAATTGCTCGATTATTTCCAACTCTTTCACCATAAGCATCGAAATATGCAACGAATTCCTACTCAAAGCATCAGCCACAACATTTGCCTTACCAGGATGGTAATTCAAATCAAAATCAAAATCTTTCAATAATTCAAGCCACCGCCTTTGTCTCATATTTAACTCTTTCTGATCAAACAAGTACCTTAAACTTTTGTGATCACTGAATACTTCAAAGTTCGAACCAAACAAGTAGTGCCTCCAAATCTTAAGCACAAACACCACAGCTGCTAACTTTAAGTCGTGAGTAGGATAGTTCCTCTCATGAACTCTTAACTGTCTAGAAGCATAAGCAACCACCTTATTATCCTGCATCAAAACTCCACCAAGACCCATCTTGGATGCATCACAATAAACTACAAAGGACTCATCTGGATTCGGTAAGACCAACACTGGCGCGGTCGTTAATCTTTTCTTCAGTTCTATGAAACTCTCTTCACAAGCAACATCCCACACATACGCTTGACCCTTCCTAGTCAATTGCGTCAACGGTAAAGCTATCTTAGAAAAACCTTCAATGAACTTACGATAGTAACCAGCCAACCCAAGAAAACTACGAATTTCTGTAGCTGACTTCGGAGTCTCCCACCACAATACTGCATCAATCTCTGAAGGATCCACCGAAATTCCACCACTTGAAATTACATGGCTGAGGAAACTCACTTCCTTTAACTAGAACTCACACTTAGATAATTTAGCAAACAATTTCTTTTCTTTCAACACTTGCAACACAACCCTCAAATGCTCGGCATGTTCCTCTTCTGATTTAGAATATACCAAGATATCATCTATGAAAACCACCACGAATTTATCAAGATACTCATGAAAGATCCTATTCATATATTCCATAAACACACCAGGCGCATTAGAAACCCCAAACGGCATCACCGTATACTCTTAATGCCCATATCTCGTCCTGAAAGCTGTCTTCGGAATATCATCAGCTTTAAACCGAATCTGATGATAACCAGACCTCAGGTCAATTTTACTAAAGACACAAGCACCTACTAGCTGATCCATCAAACCATCGATCCTCGGAAGTGGGTACTTATTCTTGATAGTCACTTTATTCAACTGTCGATAATCGACACACAATCTCATACTACCATCCTTCTTCTTAACGAGCAACACCGGAGCACCCCAAGGAGAAACACTGGGTCTAATGAACCTCTTCTCTAACAATTCTTCTAATTGTTTCTTCAACTCATTCAACTCTGAAGCCGGCATTCTATAAGGAGCCATCGAGACAGGACTCGTACCCGGCACTAAGTCCACAGAAAAATCAATTTCATGTTCCGGTGGTAAATCACTTATATCACCAGGAAACACATCTTGAAATTCACAAACCACAGGCAACTCTGCACTGACAGTCTTATCATCAACTTTCAATGATGCAGACACTGCAAACATCAAGGCTTTATCCAATACAAGTTCATCCACTTACTTAGCATATAAAAACATCAACTCACCATTCTCGCTCAATTCAGGGAACTTCACTGTCTTACTATAACAGTTAATATGAACATAATTGAATTCCAACCATTTCATATCAAGGATAACATCGATTTGGTGTAATGGTAGGCACACCAAATCCATCACAAAATTCTTCTCAAAAATTGTCAAAAGACACTTCAAACAAACAAGCATGGTAGTCACTGAACCATTAGCAAGAGTCTCTATTATCATATTACCGTTCATATTAGACAACTTTAAACCCAATCTATTAGCACACTCAAGAGAAATAATCTTTGGAGCTTCTGAACCAGCTAACGCAAAAACTCTCCCAGCATTCTGAGCAGTAGCAGCATTCTTCTTTGGTTTCTGGCATTGGACGCTGATATGCCCCTATTCACCATAATTGTAACAGGTTGGTCCCTCATTAGGACAATCACTCATCTTATGCCCAAGCTTGCCACAATGGTAACATTTCATAACTCTGGCGGTACACACATCGGCCTTATGACCTGCCTCTCCACACTTGTAACACTTAACAGGTACATTAGCAGCTCCCCTACTTTGCTTCTTCTCATCAGATGCCTTCTGCTTCCCTTTATCACCAGTAGTCACATAAGGTTTCCCTCTATACTGACTTTTGTCTTTCTTCTCGCTCAGCTGTTTATAGTGAGCTGACCGAGCTCGGCTGTCCTCGTCATAAATACGGATCTTATCGACCAACTCTGCATATTTGCGAATTTGTTGGCATCTAATTCCCTGCTTAATTTCAGGTCTCAGCCCATTCTCAAACTTAAGGCACTTGGAAAGTTCAGCATCTTCCCTGTTGTAGTGAGGACAAAACTTCACCAGCCTTTCAAATTTGGCAGCATACTCTGCCATTGTCATGTTTCCTTGCTTCAGTTCAAGGAATTCTACCTCCAACTTACCACGAGCATCTTCAGGAAAATACTTCTTAAGGAACTCCGCCTTAAACACAGTCCAAGTCACCACAACAACCTCATCCTCTAGACGCTGACGAGTATTATCCCACCAGTCTTCAGCTTCCTCAGACAACATATGAGTCCCGAATTGAACTTTCTGCGCGTCAGCACATGCCATCACTGTGAAAATCTTCTCAATTGCCTTGAGCCACTTCTGTGCGCTCGCCGGGTCATGAATTCCTTCAAACACGGGTGGATTATTCCTCTAGAATTTCTCCAAGGTACGAAACTCATCATGCGCATTGTTACGAGCAGTAGTCTGTGCAAGAGCTGCAATAGCATCAACGAGAGCACACGTGTTGTTTCCAACCATTCTGCACAACACTTACCACATCAGAAGAGAATAATCGTTAATTAAATAACGACTTGACAACAGACTGACAACAACAAGACTTGGCCGGACAGACTGACCTGCTCTGATACTACTAATGTAACACCCTTCTACCTCAAAACAAAATATTTAAGTAATATCAGAGTAATCATCGAGAAGGGTATCACATTTCATCAAAATTCAATCGAACAGTGTCCTGTCCCGTACCACAGGTTAATCAACATCAAAAATAACATATAGCATTTCACAGCGGAATTTAAACTTCATATTTCAAAATCATAATTTTTACTTCATAAACATAATTTTCTCCATCCGAAATTTCAACATCATATAATGAGAAAACAATTATCAAAGTAATAACATAACTGAAAACAGTTTAACAAATAAACCCCGTCCCAGTGTTACATGACACAGAGCAGGACACATGGACCAAAACCCCTTCTAAGGAACAATAAAGCACGTTCCGAGACTCATGAAAAACTCCTCTTGCACTACAAGCCTATTCTTTATCATCTGCAAGTTACCCACGAAAGAGGCAACATTTCCAAGCAGGCAGGGTGAGTAATCATAATATATCATAAATATACAAGAATACATGATATAAATAAAATTAGAACGACACAACATAACATCATCATCAACACAATTCATCATTGACAACAACACCATCATGAATTCATCTAAATTATGCAATTCTAACATCCTGATATGCAATATGCATGTGGTACCATTTTCATCGTGAGATGGATACATGACCATCAACCCTCCACAAAGGAGCACATCGTAAATCATCGAGACACTTCAATCCACACAATGGGATTGAAGCAATTAAATAGGCCGAAGCCCCATCGTGAATGTTATGAAATGCAATGATGCACTACATCATAAAATTCATCAAAATAATTCGCATCATTCATTTCACATCAGCAAACCAATCATCAAATAATCATATATATCATCATGACATTACACCCAGAACACTGGTTCTATAACCACTCTGACACATCAAGAATTGACCCGTACCCGGTAAATTATGAGGCAATTACAAGGTTATTTCATAAATTCATTTATAAAAGCTATTGCATTTTTTTCTCATTTTTATTCATCAAAATAAGGTTCAGTTTATACCCTTTCCGACGCTTCAAACGGAATGCGAATCGGATTTACGGTTTGAAAGTTACGGATTTTTCAAGAATTAAAATTTGGCATCCAAACAGTGTTAACCGGTTAACCCATAGCGTTAACCGGTTAACGCCTGCGAAACCTCATAAAATACCCAAAATTTTCAATGGTTAACCGGTTAACGCACGTGTTTCAGCAGTCTTCTGCAACTCAAATGCAGACTGCGTTTTTACACCAAAATCCCAAAATCTCATTACGGGTTTCACATCAAAACACCAAAAAAATCATTCAAAACATCAACCAAAACACCAACAACATCATGATAACAATTATACGATCAATTATGTGATTCAATTCACTTTTACCACTCTAATTCATCAAGATTTTCTCATAAACTCAACCTAACTCAAAACCCCAAAAACTCATAGAACTCATACAATCCTAATCCATTCATAATCCAATTCCTACACATTTATAATAGATTATAAAAACTCCTCATACCTTAGAGAAATCCAAAGATCGATACTCTTCTCCAAGACTCTTTGTAACTTCCTGACTCTGAGCTTTCTCTCCTCTTTTTCTTCAGAGCACTTCTTCTCCCAAAAACACGATAATGTTAGAAAACTAATCGTATTCCCTCTTTGGATACATTACCCAGTTTATGAGTGATCAGTGATATTTAGTGGTAATGTTCAAGCCGGTTTTCAGTGTCTTTTGAGTCTAATTTGGTTTGTTTGTAGTATCTCGTTCATGTTTTGTCATAGTTTTCTCATTATTGCGTGCAAGTTAGTTTTAATCGTTTTACTTTGTTTATATCCGTGGAATGGGTTATGTGGTCGTTTTCTTTGTTGTGTTTCAGGTAAATATGTAATCGGTTGTTCGAGGCGTCCGAGAGATGATCCAAGCATAAAAAACGACAGAAAATGGGATTTCAGAGGCACAACACGGGTGCCAGTGTTGTACAACACGGCCCGTGTTGTGAATACCAGAAGAGACTAAGATTTGCAAAGAAAAAGAAGAAGTCAGGATTGTGACACGGGTGCCCGTGTTGTACAACAAGGCCCGTGTCATGGCAGCTGGTGAAGAAGAGGTTTTGTGGTGATCCAGAGGCACAACACGGGTGCCCGTGTTACACAACACGGCCCGTGTTGTGAAGACCAGAGAGAAATCTTATGTTTTGCTGCTTCAAGGGTATTCCTGACATTTCGCGGTGCTTTTGAAGACTGATTTATATTTGACAATTATTACTGTTAGAAAACACTTTTTGATTTGGGGATTTTGGGATTGAACGAATACGGGAGAAGAAGGATTGATCAAGAGCGGAAGCGATTGACGATCCAACAAATCCGACGTTAATTGTAATGTCTCAATTTTCTTGCTCTGTTTTTATTTCCAGTATGAACATGAGTGGCTAAACCCCCCAATGCCAGGGGGGTGTCCCTGATTTGCTTTATGTAATGACTTTTTGAATTCTTCAATTTGGGATTATGTTTTTTAGTTTCGTTTCTTTATTTTATTGCAACGTCCTTAATGCTTTATCGTTGTTGGAAAATGAGATAATTGATCGTGGTTAGGATTTGGTCTGACCAACCATCCTAACCTTGTTGCATAAATTTTATCGCGAAAAATATTACTGAGGAATTGGGATATTTTTGTTAAAACCTTTTTATGTCAGAATTATTGCTTGATATTCTTCTTTGACCATTGAGGAATCACGGTCAATGAAGAATACCAAAGGTTTTTCTTTAAAGGAATTTTGGAAAAACATTATAAACTTAGGAAAGACACTTTCTAAAGCATATCTCTAAAATTAAGGAACATTTGAGTCATTGCACTGCGAATCATACACCGTCCCTGGCATTACTTTCATATTAGTGAAACTATTGGTTTTAGTATACGTTTTATTCTCTTTAGTTTATATAATTTAATTTCAAACCTTTAAACTATGAATTCTGTCCAATTGAAATTAATCACTAAGAACTTATTTTAGTACGCAGTCCTTGAGATCTATATTTGGGGTTAATCCCTTCTATTACTAAATCGGTAAAAATAGTACACTTGCTATTTTTCCGATCAAGTTTTTGGCGCCGTTGCCGGGGACTGCCAAAGAATTAAGTTGTTTGTGTTATATCAATTGGAATTTTGTTGCTCTGCGACTAAAATTTTACTTTTCTCTCTGTATATCATTTTAGTGTTATTGAAATTTTGTTTTCTAACTCGTGTCTAACTGTTTATGCGAGGTCAGGCCTTAGCTAAATTTTCTTTTGACACAGAACCAGAAAGAGCTTTGCACGAGAGACGCCACAAGGCAAGAATTGATAGTCTGGCTAAGACTGGTCCAAGTGTCCCGTATCAGGAAACTGAGGACTATATTTCCGTTCACTCGGAGCACAGTGACTCTGATTCAGACAGAGAAACTGACCCTGAATTCAACGACATGGCAGGAAATCAACCTGCTGCAGAGAGACTCTTAGGTGATTACGGAGGGGAAAATGCTCAACCTAACAGGATGACGATTGTTAATCAACCGGTGAATGTAGCACACTTCCAGTTGCATCCATCTACTATCCGCCAGTTAGAGAGCAAGCCTTTCTCCGGAAGAATTAATGAGGATGCAAATAAGCATCTGCAGAGATTTCTTACTACCACAACTTCTTTGAAGATCGAAGGTCATTCAGAGGAGGCAAAACGACTGGTGATGTTTCCATTCACACTTACTGACGATGCTGAAGAGTGGTTCTATTCTCTTCCCGCAGCAAGTATCACAACATGGCAAGAGATGGAAACAGCTTTCCTAAACGAATACTTTCCTGCTTCAGTGTTCATCCGGAAAAGATATGATATAGTCAATTTTAAACAAAAAGAGGGTGAATCACTTGGAGATGCTTATAAAAGATTCAAAAGGTGTTTGACTTCGTGTCCTACTCATAACATGGACGCAACAGAGCAGATGCAAAACTTTGTGAATGGGTTGCGACTCAAGACAAAGCAACTTATTGATACTGCTGCAGGTGGCTCAACAAACTTTTCAACAGCCACAGGTATTAAAAGAATCATAGAAGCTATTGCTGCCAATGAACACCTAGAGTTATATGATCGCACCGTGAATCAACCAGACGGGAAAATCGATCTTAAGCTGACAGAGCAGGTTGTAAAAATGGAAGATCAAATTGCCGCAGAAGTTGAAAGAAGGTTAAAGAAGATGAATCTGGGAACTCACACAGTTGCTCAGGTTGAACCCGTTCAAGCGGTGATTTGCGAGATATGTTGTGGTCCTCACTTTGCCATGCACTGTTTGGAAACTCAAGAGCAGGTTGAGCAGATTAATATGTTGAGGCAGAACAATCCTTATGCCAACACATATAATCCGGGGTGGAAAAATCACCCAAATATCTCTTGGAAAGATCATCAAGGGAACATCCAAAAACCGGTTCAAGGCCAACAATAGTATCAGCCCCAGCAACAACCTTATCAGCCTCCAGTGTCAAGAAAAGCTGATTGGGAGATTGCCATTGAAAAGATGGCAGCTCACAATTGTCAATTTCAAGAAGAAACAAGAAGTAACTTCAAGAACACTGGAGCCTCTATAAAGAATCTTGAAGTTTAAATGAGCCAAATTTCCCAACACCTCGCCATTCCACAAACTCCAGGGACTCTTCCTAGTGCTACTGTAACAAATCCTAGAGATAATCACAAAGTAAATGCAGTCACAACGCGAAGAGGTAAAGTTAGTGAAGAGGTTCAAGACAATTCTGAAGGTGAAAGTCAATTGATTGAGGTTGAGCTAGAAATCAAAGAAAATGAAGAGGTTGGTAACGAAAAAGAAGTTACCCCAGCACCGGTCATCAAAGAAAAAGCGGTTGAACCGAAACCGGTGGTCAAACTTCCATATCCTACAAGAAACAAGAAGAAAGGGCAGCAAGAGAAGAATTTTGAGAAATTTCTTGACTTGTTCAAAAAGCTGGAGTTGAATATCCTATTGCTTGAAGCTCTTGAACAAATGCCCACTTATGCCAAGTTCATGAAAGATATAATTGCTAAAAAGAGGACTATGGGAGCTGAACCTATTATTCTAACCGAAACTTGTAGTGCTATTTTGCAGGGACTAAATATTCCGGTGAAGAAAAAAGATAGAGGAGCTGTCACCATTCCTTGCACTATCGGTGACCGATCGTTCAAGAGAGCTCTCATTGACTTGGGAGCGAGCATCAGTTTAATGCCTTTATCCATCTACAAAAAGTTGGGAATTAGTGTTGTTCAAGACACTAGGATGACTCTCCAATTCGCGGACCATTCTGTGAAGCGGCCGTATGGAGTTGTCCATGATGTCTTGGTTAGAGTGGACAAATTTGTGTTCCCGGTTGACTTTGTGATCCTTGAAATGCCAGAAGATGAAGAAATCCCCTTGATTTTGGGAAGACCTTTCCTAGAAACCGGGAGAGTAATGATAGACATGGAA
The DNA here is from genome assembly GCA_963966055.1 of Lathyrus aphaca. Taxonomy (NCBI): domain Eukaryota; kingdom Viridiplantae; phylum Streptophyta; class Magnoliopsida; order Fabales; family Fabaceae; genus Lathyrus; species Lathyrus aphaca. The sequence continues at coordinate 284,553,625 of OZ014522.1, read as the reverse complement.
GGTGGAACACTAACGTTGAAGGTGTATGATGAAGAGTTGAAAATTGATGTTAGGAACACTTTGAAGTATAAAGATGATGTTGGCACTAGTAGTAACATACAAGTGTTAGAACAAATGGAAGCTAGTGAGCATTTAGAAAGTGTATCCAAATTAACTTTAGAGAGGGTGCTGAGTATGTCCATTTTTGAAGGTGATAAGGAAGTTGGAGATAATGATATGGAAGTGGTAGCTATGCTTGAAACTCAACCTATCTTTAAAAGAGTTACAATGCACCGGTGGGAAGAGTTGCGACAGCCTATAACGGTTGATGAAGGCAAAGACAAGCCGAAAATATCTGAATTGAAGCAACTTCCCGAGAATCTCAAATATGTCTTTCTTGACACGGAAGAAAAATGTCCAGCTATTATTAGCGCTAATTTGAAAGACATGCAAGAAGGCAAGTTAATTGAAGTTCTAAAAAAATTCAAGGGAGCAATTGGGTGGAAGATTGAAGACCTTAAAGGTATAAGTCCCACGGTGTGTATGCATAAAATACTTATGGAAGAAGATCACAAACCGGTTGTGCAACCACAAAGGAGATTGAATCCGGTGATGAAGGAATTAGTGCGAAAAGAAGTTGTTAAGCTATTGGATGCGGGATTAATTTATCCTATATCCGATAGTGCTTGGGTTAGTCCGGTGCATGTGGTGCCCAAAAAGGGGGGAACAACTGTTATAACAAATGAAAAGAATGAGTTGATTCCTACTAGAACTGTTACTGGGTGGAGAGTGTGCATTGATTATAGAAGATTGAATTTGGCTACGAGAAAGGACCATTTTCCGTTGCCATTCATTGACCAAATGTTGGAAAGACTAGCGGGACATGATTACTATTGTTTTCTTGATGGTTATTCCGGGTACAATCAAATTGCTGTTGCACCGGAAGACCAAGAGAAAACGGCGTTTACATGCCCCTATGGCATTTTTGCTTATAGAAGGATGCCATTTAGGCTATGTAATGCCCCCGCTACATTCCAAAGATGCATGACATCCATTTTTGCGGATATGCTAGAAAAACACATGGAAGTGTTCATGGACGATTTCTCCGTGTTCGGATCCTCATTTGATCATTGTTTATCTAACCTTTCACTTGTTTTGCAGCGATGTCAAGAAAGCAACTTAATATTGAACTGGGAAAAATGCCATTTCATGGTGCGAGAAGGCATTGTTCTTGGTCACAAGATCTCACAAAAAGGGATCGAAGTTGATCAAGCCAAAGTGGAAGTGATCTCTAAGTTACCTCCGCCAATCAACGAGAAGGGCATAAGAAGCTTCTTGGGACATGCGGGGTTTTACCGCAGGTTTATAAGAGACTTCTCGAAGATAGCCAAACCTTTAACTACTCTGTTGGTTAAAGATAAGGCTTTTGTTTTCAATAAGGAATGCATCGACGCTTTTGAAACACTTAAAAAAGAATTAGTGTTTGCACCTATTGTCATTGCTCCTGATTGGCCCCTACCCTTTGAGATTATGTGCGATGCTAGTGACATTGCAGTAGGGGCTGTTCTTGGACAGCGAAGAGGGAAATTGCTTCATGTGATTTACTATGCTAGTCATGTTTTGAACCCTGCACAGATAAACTATGCAACTACCGAGAAGGAGTTGCTCGCGGTTGTGTATGCCTTCGATAAATTCAGGCAATATCTGTTGGGTTCAAAAGTGATTTTTTACACTGACCATGCTGCTTTGAAATATCTTTTTGCTAAGCAGGATTCAAAGCCCAGGCTGTTGAGGTGGATTTTACTCCTCCAGGAATTTGATGTGGAGATCCGTGACAAGAAAGGGTGTGAAAACACTGTTGCAGATCATCTTTCTCGGATGTCACCAATTGAGGAGACGGAAGAGCAACGCCCTATAAAGGATGAGTTCGTTGACGAACACATCCTAGCTGTTATTGGGGTGCCTTGGTTTGCAGATTATGCAAACTACCTTGTTGGCGGTATTATACCTGACGATTTTGATTCTAACAAGAGAAAAAAGTTTGTTCATGACTGTAGGTTTTATTTATGGGACGATCCGTTTCTCTACAAAAGAGGGGTGGATGGCCTTGTGAGAAGATGTGTACCTGACGAAGAACAAAAAGATGTGTTGAAAGCATGTCACGACTCTGAGTATGGTGGACATTTCAGTGGTGATCGAACAGCAGCTAAAGTCCTACAATCAGGACTTTACTGGCCATCTTTATTCAAGGATGCTCAAGAGGTAGTGAAAGAGTGTGACAGATGTCAGAGGACTGGGAATATATCAAAACGAAACCAGATGCCCCAAAACTCTATGCTCGAGGTTGAGTTATTCGATGTATGGGGGATAGACTTCATGGGGCCGTTTCCACCGTCGTTCGGGAAAAACTATATTTTGGTGGCAGTGGATTATGTGTCCAAATGGGTGGAGGCTGTTGCATTACCCACCAATGATGCTAAGGTTGTGGTGAGATTCTTAAAAGAGAACATCTTCGCAAGGTTCGGTGTCCCGAGAGCATTAATAAGCGACGAAGGGACACATTTCTTGAATCACCTTATGGAGAAGCTGCTGCAAAAGTACAATGTTAAACACCGGATCGCTACTCCATACCACCCCCAAACGAGCGGCCAAGTTGAGGTGTCAAATAGACAACTGAAACAAATCTTGGAAAAGACAGTGAATTCATCTAGGAAGGATTGGTCTATTAAGTTGGATGACGCTTTATGGGCGTACCGAACGGCTTTTAAAACACCTATCGGTATGTCACCATATCAACTGGTTTACGGAAAGGCATGTCACCTACCTTTGGAACTTGAACATAAAGCTTTTTGGGCGTCTAAGTATCTTAATATGGATTTGTCAAAAGCTGGAAGTTCGAGGATTCTTCAACTTCATGAGCTAGAAGAATTCAGGAATCGGGCGTATGAGAATGCCAAAGTTTACAAAGAGCAAACGAAAAAATGGCATGATAAAAGGATTCAAAGAAAAGAGTTTTGGGAAGGACAAATGGTCCTTCTGTACAATTCAAGGCTGAAGCTATTCCCAGGCAAATTAAGGTCTAAATGGTCGGGACCTTTTGTAGTTCACAAGGTATTTCCTCACGGAGCCGTTGAGATTAAAAATCAGACCAATGGAGATATTTTCAAAGTGAACAGGCAGAGATTAAAGCATTATTTCAAAGGCCAGACCACTGGTGATGTGCATGTCACTCGTCTTACTCAGTAGTACGACGGACCGTCGAGCCATGCGACGTTAAACGCAGCGCTACGTGGGAGGCAACCCACGAGTTTTTCATTCTTACTTTTGTTTGTTTTTGTTTTGTAGGTTTTGTATATCACTGGTTATAAGAAGGAAAGAACGAGGTTGAAGTCGGGCAAGGAAGATCAGAAAATCAAGAAAAAGTGAAAATCAGGGGTGCAACACGGGTGCCCGTGTTGTGCAACACGGCCCGTGTTGAATAGTGCAGAAGAATGTGTTTTTGTGAGGATTTGCCTGTGTTGCAATGTCTGGAAGTTTGTCGTTTTCAAAGAAGTTTAAGAAGGAAACCAGGGGTGCAACACGGGTGCCCGTGTTGTGCAACACGACCCGTGTTGCAAGTACTGAAGGAGAGGCATTATGAAATGAAATAGTTGGAACAACCAGGGAGGCAACACGGGTGCCCGTGTTGGACAACACGGCCCGTGTTGCACATGCGGGAAGCTGAAAATTCAAATTTTTTTAAGTTTCCCAACTTTATTCTGTGGGCCCCGCGTGTTTATGTTCATAACTTCTAATTAGTGCTCATTAACCACTCAATTATCATTATCCTTCATCTTCTCCAACCTCCATTTTCTCTCAAAAAACCCTAACCCCATTTTTATCCTTCACAAAACCTCCATTTTCTCAAGCACCCACTCACCGAAACCAACTACCCCGTTCACAAAAATTGTTCCCCATCCCTCTATTGTCACTTCTACGGTGACCGATTTCTCTAATCTTTCAATTTTTTTTCGTGTGCTTCATTTGTGCAGGTGAGAACAATGCCTCCTCGAAGGGATACCGGTAAGAATGTTGTTGAATCTTCTCGTCCTCGCAAGAGAGCACACCGAATGCCGAATGCTCATGGCATTTTGTTTGAGGACCCGGAGCATCAAGCCAAGTATGCAAAGTTGGTAAGGCGTAAGTTGATACCGGCCCGGTACATGTGTAATGAAACTCTTGAAAATCTAGGGCTTAAATTTGAAGTTCATAGAATGTTTCACAGTATCGGTATGTTAAACTTTATGCAGTATGAAACGCCAACTTTTGAGCGCATAACCTTGGAATTTTTGAGTTCTTTACAGTTTCAGCTCAAGCATACATGGACCGGATTCGACACAGATTACTTCGGTACTTTGAAGTTCCGCCTATTTGACAATGATCATGTGATGTCGGTGGCTGATCTGGGGAAGATTTTAGATCTCCCAGTTTATGGGCCTGGTGCACCGCCGAGTACATTCGTGGCAGGATCATTCTGGAAGGATATCACCGGCAATACCGAGTATGCCGCGTCGGCAGCAAAAGCCTCATGCATCCATAACCCGTGCTTCCGGTATGCTCAAAAAGGGTTAGCTTATACCCTTTTCTGCCGAGGCGATAGCACAGGAGTCGCAACACTGCGAGAGTTGTATTTCCTGTATGGAATGGCAAACAATGAGCTGATCAACGTTGCGGCCTTCGCAGCAGAACACCTGAAGCGGGTAGCCAATGCTTCCTCGGGTGAGATTTCTGTTGGAGGGATGATTACGCAAATTGCTGAGCATCTTGGGTATAATGAGAGGTTGTTTGAAGTGCCTGCAGTGGCAGGTAAGACCAAAATTGATCTTGAAACATTGATCAACCAAGGTATGATTAAAACCGCTCATAATTATTATGCTGTGATGACTCGTAACAAGCATTTGATTTCTTTACCTGCGCCTAATATGATTACTATAGACAATAGAGCTAACTGGCTGTATGAGGACCCTATGCAGGGTGGTTCCGATCAGTTTGATGAGTATTTTTCAGATGAGGAGGATGAAGGGAACCAAGCTGAAGAAGTCCCGGTGCAAACTGCTGATGGATCATCTAACCAAGCAACCGGTCAGTGGAATGTGTCCAAGGACCAGTGGGACGAAATGATCAGAGAGCAGACCCGGCAAGGGGACCTCATCGATGAGCTGCATGCATGGATGCAGCAGATGAAGCTTCATGGATTTCCTCCCGAGCAGTGATAGTTGTGAGTCCCCTCCGACATTAGTTCTTCAACAATGAGGACACTGTTGAGTTCAAGTGTGGGGGGGTTTAGTTTTCATGTTTTCGTTTGTTTTATTTTAATCTTTGTTTATTTTTAATAGTATCGTAGTGTCGGCTTGAAGATTATAGCTATATGTTATCTGGAAAAAAAACACCCCTGAGTTAACCTGTTGTGTGTTGCAAGTGAATTATGAGAAAGTATATAGGATGTGAGTGAAAAAGAAACCCGATGAGAAAATATGGAAAATTTTGATGTATAGGTACCACATGAACACACTGAGTCTTCGGAATTAGGAACGAGTTCGACATGTAGATTCGTGCCATGGTACTTTGATCTGAGAAGTAAACCCAAAGTAGTTTCTATTGATATATCTGGCTTTATCTATAATAATTGTGTGTACAAAGTTGATCCAAAAGAGAAAAAGGCTTGAAGGCACCGAAAAAAAATGAATAAAAACATTAGAACGATCGATCCTTCTAAGTTGGGTAACCCTCACAAGGCTATTCAACCTAACGGCGGTTGAACATAAATGTTTCCCTAAGGGACAAAGAAAAATCGGTGCCAACAATTAAAAAAAAAAGGGGATCAATCTTGTACACATAGTGAAAATCATTAAAAACCTTAAAAGTGATTGTCCGAATGAAAAGGGTTGAAAATCGAAAAAATAAGACCTAAGCCCGAAGCATAGTCTGATAGGTTACCGAAAAGGAGATTCAGATCCGTGGTTTTCCACGGTGTAGTGTTTGTGTGATATCTATACTGAGAGAAAAGTACCAAAAAGAACTCATTGGGTGAATTGGAATGAAGGATCCACGTATGAGTATCATAATTCATCTTGCTAGTTTTTAAGGTGTAAATACAGGATTTTTGCTTGATGGCAAGCAAGAATTCAAGTTTGGGGGAGTTTGATCAGTGATATTTAGTGGTAATGTTCAAGCCGGTTTTCAGTGTCTTTTGAGTCTAATTTGGTTTGTTTGTAGTATCTCGTTCATGTTTTGTCATAGTTTTCTCATTATTGCGTGCAAGTTAGTTTTAATCGTTTTACTTTGTTTTTATCCGTGGAATGGGTTATGTGGTCGTTTTCTTTGTTGTGTTTCAGGTAAATATGTAATCGGTTGTTCGAGGCGTTCGAGAGATGATCCAAGCATAAAAAAACGACAGAAAATGGGATTTCAGAGGCACAACACGGGTGCCAGTGTTGTACAACACGGCCCGTGTTGTGAATACCAGAAGAGACTAAGATTTGCAAAGAAAAAGAAGATGTCATGGTTGTGACACGGGTGCCCGTGTTGTACAACACGGCCCGTGTCATGGCAGCTGGTGAAGAAGAGGTTTTGTGGTGATCCAGAGGCACAACACGGGTGCCCGTGTTACACAACACGGCCCGTGTTGTGAAGACCAGAGAGAAATCTTATGTTTTGCTGCTTCAAGGGTATTCCTAACATTTCGCGGTGCTTTTGAAGACTGATTTATATTTGACAATTATTACTGTTAGAAAACACTTTTTGATTTGGGGATTTTGGGATTGAACGAATACGGGAGAAGAAGGATTGATCAAGAGCGGAAGCGATTGACAATCCAACAAATCTGACGTTAATTGTAATGTCTCAATTTTCTTGCTCTGTTTTTATTTCCAGTATGAACATGAGTGGCTAAACCCCCCAATGCCAGGGGGGTGTCCCTGATTTGCTTTATGTAATGACTTTTTGAATTCTTCAATTTGGGATTATGTTTTTTAGTTTTGTTTCTTTATTTTATTGCAACGTCCTTAATGCTTTATCGTTGTTGGAAAATGAGAAAATTGATCGTGGTTAGGATTTGGTCTGACCAACCATCCTAACCTTGTTGCATAAATTTTATCGCGAAAAATATTACTGAGGAATTGGGATATTTTTGTGAAAACCTTTTTATGTCAGAATTATTGCTTGATATTCTTCTTTGACCATTGAGGAATCACGGTCAATGAAGAATACCAAAGGTTTTTCTTTAAAGGAATTTTGGAAAAACATTATAAACTTAGGAAAGACACTTTCTAAAGCATATCTCTAAAATTAAGGAACATTTGAGTCATTGCACTGCGAATCATACACCGTCCCTGGCATTACTTTCATATTAGTGAAACTATTGGTTTTAGTATACGTTTTATTCTCTTTAGTTTATATAATTTAATTTCAAACCTTTAAACTATGAATTCTGTCCAATTGAAATTAATCACTAAGAACTTATTTTAGTACGCAGTCCTTGAGATCGATATTTGGGGTTAATCCCTTCTATTACTACATTGGTAAAAATAGTACACTTGCTATTTTTCCGATCAATGAGTTTCCCAACATATCCTTACTTTTTCCTCTTATTACCACCTTACCCTTTCTTAATATTTCATAATAATAATAAGAGCATAATAAAATACTACTTATTTATATTATAAAAATATTCTTTTCCTCCTAAAATCCTCCAAATTCGCCCAAAACTTCCAGTCCTTTCTAAATCAATTAAATAAATATGTAATTTAATAAAATTTAGATTTTCGGGGCGTTACATGTGACAATCTTAGGGTTTACACCAACAAGGGAGAGCAAAGGTTTAAAGGAATTAGGTTTCAACACAAAGAAACCCTTGGATTACACCTTGGATTTGAGTGATTCATATATTGAGAGTTGGAGAGGTTGGGAAACACTTGGGTAGAAAATATGGTTGTTCTTGGGCGCGTTCAGCGTTGTTCTCGGGAACCTGAAGGCGAAGGCTATTTTCTTGTAACTCATCTTTAATCTCTTGTAAAAACTTCCTGAGTATAGTAAATTGGAGAACTGCTCTCTCCCCTAGAGTATATTGTTTGATCGAACTGGGTAAATAAACTTTCGTTTTGTTTCTTTCCTTATTATGTTATATTACCTGTGTATGGATTATTATTGCTCTAGACCATTTATTTTGGTTGCTACTATTCTTTTCCCCACAAATTAATATTAAATTTTTTTGTAATTCACATCAAGATTCACAACAAGTGGTGCGGTGAGCGTGGAGTAAAGTTAACATCATGGTTAGTAGATGGCAGATCGAGAAGTTTTCCGGTAACAACGACTTCGAGTTGTGGAAAATTAAGATGCAAGCAATTTTAATTCAAGAGAGGTGTATTGATGCTTTGAAGAGTGAAACATTGATGCCTGTAGGGCTTACACAGACACAGAAGACCGAGATGATGGATAAGGCCAGGAGTGCCATTATCTTGTGCCTCGGGGATAAAGTTCTAAGAGAAGTCGTCAGGGAGCAAACTACGGTTAATATGTGGGAAAAAATTGAATCATTGTATATGACAAAGTGTTTGGCTCACAGGTTGTATCTGAAACAACAACTCTATTCATTCCAAGTGGTGCATAACAAATCCATAGTTGAGCAACTTACATAATTTCACAATATTATCGATGATCTTGAGAATATTTAAGTGAAGATTGAAGATGATGACAAGGCTTTTCTCCAGTTGAGTTCATTACTTAAATCCTTTGAGAATTTTAAGGATGCCCTTCTATATGGCAAGGAAGGTACTATTACTTTGGATGAAGTCCAGACGGCGGTGAAATACAAAGAATTTTCAAAGTCGAAAGATTTGAAGATTGAAGATAGTGGTGATGGCTTAAATGTGTCAAGAGGAGGAGGTGAGCGTAAATGGATGTCCAAATCAAAGAGGTCTGACAAGTCAAAGGAAATTGTTTTAATTGTCAGAAAATCAGTCACTTTAAAAGGGATTGTCCTGAAAGAAAGGTCAATAAAGATTTTGTTGAAGCTGTAGTTGCCTTGGGTGAGGAAAGTTATGAGTATGCTGAAACATTAATAGTATCGTGTTTGGAAACTGAAGATAGTTGGGTCATTGACTCAGGTTGCTCTTACACATGTGTCCAAGAATAGAATACTTTGAAACTTTGAAGATGGTGCAACATAGCGTAGTTCGCCTTGGTAATAATAAGACATGTAAGGTTCATGGTATTGGTACGATCAGATTTAAAATGTTTAATGATTGTGAACTTCTTATTTACAATGTGAGGTATGTTCCATAACTCAAGTGAAATTTGTTATCTATAAGTATGTTTGATGATCTAGACTATTGTACTAGAGTTGAACATGGAGTGTTAAAGATTTCACGTGATGAATTGATTATTGATAAAGGGTTTAAAATATGTGGTCTATATATTTTAGAAGGTTCAAATGTTGTTATACATTCATCGGTAACTAGTGGAGGCTTTCATGACAAAGAAGAGCTTTGGAATTTGAGTTTAAGGCATTATGAATGCCTTGAGAAAGTTTCAGAGGAGTATAATGAATTTTGCAGAAATCAAGGGATAAAAATGCATGTTACCGTTAAGTTGTTATTGAGTTTTTGGGGAGGAGTTGAGGTTAAAACAACTAACTTGGTTGGTAGAGAATTTCTTCAGAAGAAGAATAGTGAAAACCAAGGGAGAAAACCGGTAGAAACTATAACGGAGAAAACTCAGTTTGAGGTGGAGTTTCCTACTATGATTGAAGAAGAGTATATATATATATATATATATATATATATATATATATATATATATATATATATATATATATATATATATATATATATATATATATATATATATATATATACTCCCTAAGTGTTAATTAATATGTTCATATTTTTTGTAAACTTTTTTGGAGAAGTAATTTAGCATAAAGTGGTAGGATATTAACTTAAGCATATGATATATGCCTTTGATTCTTGAGCAATGTTGTGAGGACAGTAATTTAGCATAAAGTGGTAGGATACTAACTTAAGCATATGATATATGCCTTTGATTCTTGAGCAATGTTGTGAGGACAGTTTTCAATTGAATCATAGATTTGTTATATGCAAATGAGAAGCGTGGAAACACCATTTTGTTTATGTCCAAAATCGTATAAAATTTAGATGTTGTGATTTTTTCTTCGCATCACCAATTATTGATGATATATTCATACAAGATTGGAATTGGGTATAAAGTTTGATATATTCAAATATCATATTTTGTATATTTATTAAGTGCAGGATCAAATTGATGGGTGCTTTAAAGTGACACTGGTTAGATGCATATACGTGAGAATCTTAATCTTGATAGTATTTCATATAAAGTACTTTTAGCAAATGTGCCTTGTAGATGTAAGTTATTTAGAATTTAGAATACATGCTGAAATTTGCCTATTACAATTGTTTTATTTTACTTTTACTTTTTTTGGAAATATTAATCTCATTCAATAGTGTGGAAAAACATCTATAAAACTAAGTCATATCTTACATATTTTGTAAGATTTAATCTAAAAATATATTTCCGTAATATTTTATTCCATTGACTTGGGGCTGATTTAAAAATATATTAATTCAGAGTGCGTGTAAAAATATATTTTCGAAATTTGTGAATATTAGTGTATATTCACAATTGTACTGGTAAACCATATGATTCAGAAATTCGCTTGCTTTTATACACATGACACGTTGCCAACATGGCAATATTGCATTAAAAATTTAAAATGCAGTAAATTAAATGTGGGGGTTGGAAATGGAATAGCTGTTCTGCAAAAAAAATTATGCACAATAGGGGTGTGTTCAGAAAAGCCTTTCACTCATTGGGCTGTTGGGTGCTACAGTTTGTAGTTTGTGCCCTATGCAATGGGCCCTAAAGTTCTGTCCATTGGAGATGGGAATAGCTGCCATGCCCACAGCTTCCACCCATTGGGAGGTGTGCTGCAGCAAAGCTTTTCCGTCCATTGGGGGTGTGGGCTCTGAATTTTGCAGTCTATACCCTACCCTATGAGCCTAACTTTTCCGCTCATTGGGCGTGTGCTTAGTTGACTTCTAAAAGTAGTCTTTAAAAATTTACCCGTCCATTAAGTAATATTTTTTCAATTGTTCTTGCATTTTTTAGTTAGTAAGAGTTGTATTAACACTTAGCTAAATTATTGATTCATCCAAAAAACACAATTACTAACTCAATTGTTTTTGTCAAAAGTACTTAAGTAGAAGAAGATCAAAAATTGAATCTACAATTGTTTCTTCTCGTTCAATATGATTGTGGTTACTTTTAATTAAGGTCTCGTCAATGTGTAACGTTTGGCCATTTTCAAAAGTATAGTTATAGTTTTTTCAAAATAAAAAATGTTAATCTCTTAATTTTGTTGATACATATTTTAATCTTTTTATCATGTTGCTTAAATATTATATGTTACACTCTATTTTTTTTATTCAAGTAATAGTTAAATTATTTGTCAATAAATATTATGATATAAATTTATTTATTTTCTTAATTTATGCAAATCATATAAATTTATTATTATTTTAAGTTATATTACATTTTTTTTTGTAAAAAAGAAATCTTATATTTTTAATTATTTATATTGAGTCTTATAATCGTAATACGTTTTCCTTGGATAATCAATAGCGTCTTACAGGCAGACTTTGGAAGTAATTCAAGCAGGCAACGCCCAAGGCTGGGGCTAAGTGGTCGAGGTGGAAAGGAAAGAGGATATGTTTGGAATTGGATATCAATCGGGTCAAGCAGTTGCTTCTGAGAGCAAGGGGTTGATCAGTTTCTCCAGTGGAGGTGTCATTCATCCCAACCAGATGTGGTGCTGCAACAGGGGAATAAGTTGATAATGATTGCGACTTGGACAACTGGGTATGCCCACATATCCCCAGAGAGGAGTTAAAGAACTGGTTTGCATAAGAGATCATCTAAGTTACTCTTTGTAACGCCCGTATTTAATTAATTAATTTAATTAAATATTATTGTGTGTTTTTCCGATTAATTGTTGTTAGGTTGATGTTTTTCTTGTTTTTGTCATTAAGTTTTTTAAGTTGTTTAAGTTGATATTAAGTTGATGGTTAAGTTGTGTTTGGGTTGTTTAAGTTAATTAAGTCGGATAAATAAAATAAGTATTAATGATATAATATTAAGTTGGACTTAGTTGTAGTGTGAGAGTAGTAAAGTTGGGGGGTGTTATTTTAGGCCCATTAGTAATTAAGCTAATTAGTGAGATTTTAGTAAAATTATACTAAAAATCTAATTAGAGAATAATCATAATTTTTGTAAAAAGAGTACAAGTCTTAGATGAAGATCAAGAAGAGGCTAGGTTGGATTTTCATAGAGATTGTTACTGTAGATTCGAGCTTTCTTCAATCCAAGGTAAGGGTGGGGTTCGAATTCCATAATTAGGACTAGATAATTTGTATGTAGGTTGGGTTTCATATAATTATTGTTGTGTTTTCTATGATTTTATTGTTGTGTTTTGTATGAATAGTTGTTGTTGATTTTCATGATGATCTATCATGAAGAATTATGTTGTTATTGTTGTGTTGTTGTCATGAGATTGGTCCATGCTGATGTGTTGTTGGACTGGTTGTTGCAGGAAAATCGTGTAGAGAAGGAGATTAGGACTCGCAAAAATCAGTCGTAGAAATTAGTAGATGAATAGATACAAACAATCTGGAGTCTAAAATCAATGTAGAAAACCAATTAGGCTTGAATTAGGTGATGGAGTTGTGTAATTCGTAGTAGAAGTAGGACTGGTATGCATTCTGGTGTTTCACGTAACAGATATGGTATTACGCGTAACAGGAGGGGCATTACGCTTAACACATCCCAGTTACGCATGCATTACGCGTAAGGGTAGGTTGAATTCAAGGCCTTCTGGTCATTTGTGTAGGTTACGCGTAAGGGGGTAAGGCATTACGCGTAATAGGTGAGGCATTACACGTAAGAGGTGGCGTAGAAACAAGTTGTTACCCATATGGAGTAGCCATTACGCATATGGGCATAGTGGTGTGTAGAAAATGCAGTTTTTGGTGATTCGTCATGTTTTTGCATCCGTTTCGAGTTGGGTCGATCCTAGACTTTAAGTGGAATTAAAATAAGTTGATTATAGTATATTTGAGGATTAAAAATAATTAATTTAGAAACCTAATTGATTAAGCCATAATTAGTCGTTTTCCATGTTGAAGTTGCATTAAGTTGTTATAAGTTGTGTTGTCCCGATCTTGGGGAATATTATTAAGTTGCAGGTCGATTGACCAATGTTAATACATGTTATTGAATTGTTAAGTTGTTGATTATGTTGTTGTTGTTGTTGTATGTCATTTATAGTTTCATACATTTGCATATTTTCAAGTTGGAGCGAATGCTCGATTCAAGTTGGCCTGGATTGATAAATAAGTTGTTGATGCCTCGATAAACTGGCAAGATTTTCAAGTTGGGAGTTTACTCCAAATGGTACCACATGCATATATAAGTTGAGTCGCATTTTATCTATGTGTTTAATTGTTGTCGGTTGCAAGTTGTCCGTTGATGTTGTTTGTTGTGTGAAGTGGTGTGATTGTATGATTTCTTGCTTACATATTTATTATCATACTCCTATTTATGTTATTCAATTTCTCACCCCTTCTGTTTGAATGTTGCCCTCTGTTGGTAACGTGCAGGTAACCAAGATTCGAGTATCTAGTCGTCTCAAGTTGGTGTTTGTCGCTCTGATACGTAGCACTTCGGGGGGATGAATAAATGTTTTGTTTTTGTGGATTTTCATCTAGTTTATGAACTTGTTTCAGTTGTTTTATGTTGAAAACCATGTTGAAGTATTTGATGTTGAATATACTTGAAGTTGTTTTAAAGTTGCAAATTTTGTTGAATCTGCTGCGTAGTTTGTGAAGCATGATTATTAATGAAGTTTTGTTATTTGATTTTAAAGTTGAAAATGTGATATCCCATGTTTTGGTGAATTTTTATACATCTCTGATTTAATTTTAATTCGGGTAGAAATGGGGTGTTACATTAGTGGTATCAGAGCAGGTCGGTCTGTCAGACCAAGTTGTCGAGTCGTAGTTGTCTAACAATCGAGTATTGTTATGTGGTTGTAACTTTTGGTGTGTTGTAGTATTAAGTTGAGATGGCTGGAATAAATGATGTTGCGTTGGCTGCTACAATGCAAGCAATGACTCAAGATGTGCAGAATTTACCAAATGTTGGTGGGAATGATGAGTCTCGTACTTTTGCGACTTTTCAGAGAGAGAATCTGCCTACCATCAAGGGCAAGTATGACCCTGATGCTGCATTGGTCTGGTTTAAAGAAATTGAGAGAATTTTCCGTGTGATGGATTTCACTCCAGCACAGAAGGTTCGTTATGGGACTCACATGTTGCCAGTTGAGGCCAATGATTGGTGGTTGGAAACCAGAGAAAGGTTGGAAGTTGAAGATGAAGAGATCACTTGGGTTTTTTTCCGTAGAGAGTTTATGAGTAAGTATTACCCTGAAGATGTACGTGGTAAGAAAGAGATTGAATTCATTGCGTTGAAATAGGGGAATATGTCATTGACGAATTATGCTGCAAAGTTTATGGAGTTGTCGAAGTTCTATACGCACCATGATGCAGGAACTGCTGAATTTTTGAAGTGCATCAAGTTTGAGAACGGGTTGCGTTCAGAGATTAAGAAAGCAGTAGGGTATCAGAAGATTCGTGTTTTTGCTAATCTGGTTGATAGTTGCAGGATCTTCGAGGAAGATAACAATGCTCACTACAAGATTGTTACTGAAAGGAGAGGTAAGAATCAGCAAAATCGTGGCAAGCCTTCTGATACTCCAGCTGGTAAGGGTAAGCAGAAAGTTTCTTCGGGTCAGAGAACTAGTGCGGGAGATGCTCCTGTTGGTATCATTTGTTTCAAGTGTGGACAAGCTGGACACAAGAGTAATGTGTGTACTGCTGAGGTGAAGCGTTGTTTCGGTTGTGGAAAAGATGGGCATGCAATATCTGATTGCATGCATAAAGAGATGATCTGCTTTAACTGTGGTGAAGAATGTCATATTGGTAGCCAGTGCTAGAAGCCAAAGAAAGCAAAGTCTAGAGGAAAAGTGTTCACTTTAGCTGGGACTCAGACAGCTACTGAGGACAAGCTCGTCAGAGGTACATGTTTCATTAATAGTATTCCTTTAATTACTATTATTGACACGGGTGATGCCCATTGTTTTATTGTTGCTGATTGTATTAAAAGGTTAGGTCTTGAGTTTCTTCTATGAAAGGAAAAATGGTCGTAGAGATTTCGGCTAAGGGATCAGTGGCTACTTCTCTAGTGTGTTTGAGTTTTCTGTTATCTATCTTTGATAGAGATTTTTATGTTGATTTGGTATGTTTACCGTTGACTAGGATGGATGTAATCCTAGGTATGAACTAGTTAGAGAATAACTATGTTCATATTAATTACTTTCGTAACTCAGTGAGGTTTTCTACTCCAGAAGAGGAAGGAGTTGGATTGTTGTCATTTAGAGAGTTGCAGAAGTTGATGCAAGAGGATGCCCAGATGTTTTCGTTGATGGCTTCGTTATTTGTAGAGAGTAAAGCCAATATTGAAGAGTTACAAGTAGTGAATGAATTTTCTGAGGTTTTCCCTGATGAAATTCCTGATGTACCATCTGAGAGAGAAGTTGAGTTTGTGATTGATCTTGTACCTAGTACTATACTTGTTTCTATGGCACCGTACATGATGTCTGCATCTGAGTTGGCTGAATTAAAGAAGTAGTTGGAAGAGTTGCTTGAGGAAAAGTTTGTAAGACCAAGTGTATCCCCATGGGGAGCCCCAGTTTTGTTAGTTAAGAAGAAAGATGGAAATATGAGGCTTTATGTGGGTTATAGACAATTGAACAAGGTTAAAATTAAGAACAAGTATTTGTTACCAAGAATAGATGATTTTATGGATCAGTTGGTAGATGTTCGTGTGTTTAGCAAGATCGATTTGAGATCGGGCTATCATCAGATTAAGGTGAAAGATGAGGATATTCAGAAGACGGCGTTCAGAACACAGTATGGACATTACGAGTATTCATTGATGCCTTTCGGTGTGACTAATGTGCCAGGAGTATACATGGAGTACACGAATTGTATTTTTCATGCTTATCTGGATCGTTTTGTAGTTGTGTTTATAGATGATATTTTGGTTTATTCTAAGTCGGAAGAAGAACATGCAGAACATTTGAGAACAATACTAGAAGTTTTGAAGGATAAGGAGTTGTATGCGAAGTTTTCCAAGTGTGAATTTTGGTTGGAAGAAGTCAGTTTTCTTGGTTATGTGATTTCAGGTAGTGGTATTTCTATGGATCCTTCTAAGATAGATGTTGTGTTGCAATGGGAAACTCCAAAGTTGGCTACTGAAATTAGAATTTTCTTGGGATTGGCCGGTTATTACCGGAAGTTCATTGAAGGAATTTCTAAGTTGGCACTTCTGTTGACTCGGTTGACTTGTAAGAGTAAAGCTTTTGTGTGGGATGCCCAATATGAAGAGAGATTTGTAGAGTTGAAGAAGAGATTGACGTCGGCTCCGATTTTGACTTACCGAATTCAGAGGAACCATTTGTTGTGTATTGTGATGCTTCATTGATGGGTTTAGGAGGTGTTCTTATGCAGAATGGAAAAGTGTTTGCTTATGCGTCGAGACAGTTGAGGGTTCATGATAATAACTATCCTACATATGATTTGGAACTTTCTGTAGTTGTTTTGGTATTGAAGATTTGGAGGCATTATCTTTATGGTTCTAGATTTGAAGTGTTTAGTAACCATAAGAGTTTAAAGTATCTGTTTGATTAGAAAGAGTTGAATATGAGGCAATGAAGGTGGTTGAAATTGTTAAAAGATTACGATTTTGGTTTGAATTATCACTTAGGAAAAGATAATGTTGTAGCAGATGCTTTGAGTCGGAAGATGTTGCATATGTCAGCAATGATGGTTAAGGAGTTATTGATTGAGCAGTTTCGAGATATGAGTTTGTTTTGCGAAGTGACACCAAAGAGTGTTATGTTAGGTATGTTGAAGATTAATAATTATTTTCTGGACAATATTAGAGAAGCTCAAAAAATGGATGTGAAACTAGTGGATGTCATAGTTGATTGTGGTCAATCAGAGAAGAATGGTTTTAAGTTGGATGCGTATGTTTCTTTGAGATTGCATGATAGGATTTGTATACCTGATGATGCTGAGATGAAAAGAATGATTCTTGAGGAAAGTCATAGAAGTAATTTGAGTATTCATCCAGGAGCGACTAATATGTATCAGGATTTGAAAAAGTTATTTTGGTGGCATGGGATGAAGAACGAGGTTGCGTGTTTTGTGTACGCCTGTTTGATTTGTCAGAAGTCGAAAGTTGAACATCAGAAGCCTTCTGGTCTGATGCAACCGTTAGAAATTCCAAAATGGAAATGGGATAGAATTTCTATGGACTTTGTAACGGGATTTCCTAATACTTTAAGAGGACATGATTTTATTTGGGTAATTGCTGATAGGCTTACGAAGTCGGCTCATTTTATTCCTATTAACATCAGTTTTCCAGTATCGAAGTTGGAAGAGATTTTATGTCAGAGTAATTGTGAAGTTACATGGTTTTCCTTTATGTATTGTGTCGTATCGAGATCAGAGGGTTACTTCCGAGTTTTGGAAGAGTCTGCAAGAAGCATTGGGTTCTAAATTGAGGTTGAGTTCAACTTATCATCCTCAAACAGATGGTCAAACTGAGAGGACGATTCAGTCGTTAAAATATTTGTTGAGAGCTTGTGTACTTGAGCAGGGAGGTTTGTGGGATACTTATCTTCCATTGATCGAGTTCACGTATAATTACAGTTACCATTCTAGTATCGGAATGGCACCTTTTGAGGCGTTGTATGGTCGGAGGTGTATGACTCTGATGTGTTGGTATGAATCTGGTGAGAGTATGATGCTTGGACCAAAGATAGTTCAAGAAACTAGCGAGAAGGTGAAGTTGATTCGAGAGAAGATGAAAGCTTCTCAAAGTTGGAAGAAAGGTTATCATGATAAGCGAAGGAAGGATTAGAATGCTAAGCGGGTGATCAAGTATTCTTAAGAGTTACGCATGTGACAGGTGTTGGGCAAGCATTGGAATCTAAGAAGCTTACTCCTTGTTTTATTGATCCGTATCAGATTTCGAATAGAGTTGGGAATGTTGCTTATAGAGTGGCTTTACCGCCAAATTTGTCGAATTTGCATGATGTGTTCCACGTGTCACAACTCTGGAAGTATATTTCAGATCCTTCTCATGTGATTAGTATGGATGATGTGCAAGTACGAGATAATCTCACTGTCAAGACAATGCCGATACAAATTGAGGATCGTGAAATGGAGACTTTAAGAGGCAAAGAGATTGCTTTAGTGAAAGTTGTTTGGTTGGGAGCTGCAGGAGAAAGTATAACTTGGGAGTTGGAAAGCAAGATGCAGGAATCCTATTCTGAATTGTTTGAACGAGATAAGATTTTTGAGGACGAAAATGTTCTAAGTGGGGGAGAGCTGTAACGCCCATATTTAATTAATTAATTTAATTAAATAATATTGCTTGTTTCTCTGATTAATTGTTGTTAGGTTGATGTTTTTTTCGTTTGTGTCGTTAAGTTGTTTAAGCTATTTAAGTTGATATTAAGTTGATGGTTAATTTGTGTTTGGGTTGTTTAAGTTAATTAAGTCGGATAAATAAAATAAGTATTAAAGATATAATATTAAGTTGGGCTTAGTTGTAGTGTGAGAGTAGTAAAGTTGGGGGTGTTATTTTAGGCCCATTAGTAATTAAGATAATTAGTGAGATTTTAGTAAAATTAGACTAAAAACCTAATTAGAGAATAATCAGAATTTTTGTAAGAAGAGAACAAGTCTTAAAGGAAGATCAATAAGAGGCTAGGTTGGATTTTCGTAGAGATTATTACTGTAGATTCGAGTTGCCTTCAACCCAAGGTAAAGGTGGGGTTCAAATTCCATAATTGGGACTAGATAATTTGTATTTAAGTTGGGTTTCATATAATTATTGTCGTGTTTTCGTATAATTTTGTTATTATGTTTTGTATGAATAGTTGTTATTGATTTTTGTGTTGATCTATCATGAAGAATTATATTTTTATTGTTGTGTTGCTGTCATGAGATTAGTCCATGTTGTTGTATCTGTTGTTGTGTTGTTGGACTGGTTGTTAGAGGGAAATCATGTAGAGAACGAGATTAGGACTCGTAAAAATCAGTCGTAGAAATTAGCAGATAAATAGATACAGACGATTTGGAGTCTAAAATCAATGTAGAAAACCAATTAGGCTTGTATGGGGTGATGAAGTTGTGTAATTCGTAGTAGAAGTAGGACTGATATTCATTCTGGTGTTTTATTTAACAAATCTGGTATTATGCGTAACAGGAGGGGCATTACGCGTAACACATCCAGTTACGCAGGCATTACGTGTAGGGGAAGGTTGAATTCAAGGCCATATGGCCATTTGTATAGGATACGCGTAAGAGGGTTAGACATTACGCGTAATATGTGAGGCATGACACGTAAGAGGTGGCGTAGATGCAAGTTGTTACACGTATGGAGTAGCCATTACACGTATTGTAACACCCCGATTTCATAAATTAATCAATAAAATAATTATCGTGAATATGGTAGTATATTTGGAATAATAAGTATGGGAATTATTTTATTTAAATAATAATATGATAATGAGGTGGTATTATTAGAATATTATAATTAAATAAATAAAATAACAAATTGGAGGGGCAAGGTGGTAATTATGTTATGTTATGAAAAGGGTGGAACGATTCTTTTTCCTCATATCGTGTTTTCTGACGAAAAAACAATTGGCTCTGGAGAAAAGGGAGGAGAGAAGAGAGATCAAGAATCGTAGAGTTCCAAGATCAAGAATTTGAAAAGGATCACTGAAATTTGAGGTAAGGGGGAGAAAGGGATTTTATATTGGTGACTTAACATGAAAAGGGTAATTGGGGGTTCCTTACTCTCTTAGGGATTATGTGAATTTGATTGATTGTGATGAAATTGTGATATGAATATGTATATTGTGATTGTGATTGTATATGTTTGAAGTTTTGATGTTGAATTGTATGTTGTATAGGGATTATGAGAAATTTGTCTATGAATGTTGTGGATGATAGAACCAATAGGGAAGATGAAGAAAACCTAAGAATTTCCTTATTTGATTAGTAAATGATAGGCTAAGAAATTGGGTAATGTTAGAGGCATAAAATGGTAATAAAAATGAGAATTAAACTATTTTGGGTGCTACAATGAAGTAAAATGAACTGGATTCGGACTGGTATTGAAGGAGGAAGAAAAAGTGATTTTTTGGAAAAGCTGAATTTTGGGTCGCAGGGCTCCTAACACAGGCTGTGTCAGCTGACACGGGTGGCTGTGTCAAGCTTTTGGAAAATGATTTTTATGGATTAATGGGAATGTTGGCTACAGAGGGCCTGACACGGGCCATGTCAGGTGACACGGGGGGGGGGGGGGGGGGGGGGCGTGTCAGCCTTCTGTATTGGGTGAAATTTTGAATTCTAAGAGGGTGCGTCGGGCCGTGTCAGGCCTCTGTTTTTGGAAAATTTTAGATATCATAAGCCCGTTTCGTCTTGTTTTATTGGTTATCATTCGTACCATTAGTCTAAGACATCGAGGATAGTACCTATGAGTAATATAGGATCTGACAACCTGTAATTAGTAGTTACGTTCTATGTGATTGTTCTGAATTATATGGTTTTATTAAAAAGACTAAATTGGATTGTGTTGGCTATGAACCATGATTCTTGTTTGTGTTAGATAAACGATATTGATGGTATGGTTGATGATTTGTAAAGATTAGGAGGATCGTGTTATGAATGGTTATATTCATGCTTATATATGTTGGTGTATGTGTAATCGAGTTTTGCATATGCATACATGTATGGTAGAATAATCATGTCTCGGATGGAGCGTAAGTGATTATTCAGATTCATTGCGAATCAATGGTGCAAGGATGATCGTGTCTCAGTAGGAGCGTAAGTGATGCATCCGAGGTTCGAATCAATGAACCAATGATTGAGTCGGTACCGCATTTGCATTGTGTCGTGGAGTCACATTGCATATGATTGAATGGTTGTTTTATGTTGTATGTTGATGTCTTGTGTGTGATTACTCTTTAAAAATGTAATTTGCATCGTTATATATTGAATCGTTTTCTCACCCCTCTTGTTTTTGTTGTTGTGTCTGTACTTCTTTGGGAGTACAGATAACCCATGTACATGAGAGTGCTCTGGTGTTGCTTGTTCGAGTCATAGGGCGCTCTGATATATAACACGGGAATGGGGACTTTTGCTGGTTTATTTTTATTTTTAATTTCCAAATTTGTTAGTTACGTATCCATTTAATAAACTAAAGAGATTGTTTTAGTTTTTGAAATGTTTATGCCGATGAGCATATATGATAACGAACTATTTATTTCCATTGTTTAATAAAAGACTACATTGAATTTTGTTTTCTTTTGAAATGTAGCATCTCACTTTTGTATTAGAACTCTGATTTTATTGAGAAAAACTTTAATTTTATTCTTTGGGAAAAATGGGTGTTACAATTGGGAAAAATGAGTGTTACAATTGGTAACAGCTTTCAACCACTTCTGCGCAACCTCTGGATCCAGAATTCCACCTTCATACTTAGGCGGCTTGTTATTCCTGAATTGATCCATTGCATGAGACTGAGCATCACCTCCAACCGGCCAGATGTCGTGTCGAGTTAGTCCTTAGAAATAAGAATTGTTGTGTGTCCTAACCTGAGATGTTTGTTGTATCAGAATGGTAGGGAGGAATGATGATGCTCTTGCTGCGGCTATGCAAGCCATGGCACAGACTGTCGAGAACATTGTTCAGGTGATTCAGGTTGGAGGTGATGCTCAGTCTCGTGCATTGGATCAATTCAGGAATAACAAGCCGCCTAAGTACGAAGGTGGAATTCTGGATCCAGAGGCTGCGCAAAAGTGGTTGAAAGCTGTTGAGAAGATCTTCAGAACCATGGGGTGCACTGATGATCAAAAAGTGAGGTTTGGAACTCACATGCTGGAGGGAGAAGCAGAGGTCTGGTGGGACAACATTCATCAAAGATTGGAAGTTGCGGGTACTACAGTCACCTAGGCTGTGTTTCGCAAAGAGTTCTTAGAGAAGTACTTCCCGGAAGACGTTCGCAGTGCTAGAGAGGTGGAATTCCTGGAACTGAAATAGGGTAATATGACAATGGCTGAGTATGCTGCCAAGTTTGAAAAATTGGTGTAATACTGTATGCACTATAACACGGAGGAATCCATGACCTCGAAGTGCCTGAAATATGATAATGGTTTGCGTCCTGAGATCAAACAGGGCATTGCTTTCCGAAAGATCAGGAATTACCCAGAGCTAGTGAGTAGAATCCGGATTTATGACAATGATAATAGAGCCCGGATTGCGCATTACAAGGCAATGAATGACAAAAAGGGGAAACCGAGATTCGGTGGTACTCCTTACAGTGCTCCAGCTGATAAGGGAAAACAGAAAGCTAGTAATGAGAAGAAGCCAAGTGGGGGAAGAGGTACTCCCGGTACACTCAAATGCTACACATGACATGGTACGGGTCATCGTGCCAATGATTGTCCTAATGAGGTGAGGAAGTGCTTCAAGTGTGGGAAGCCAAGTCACGTGATGGCTGACTGCAGGGTCAATATGCCTACTTGTTATAACTATGGAGAGCAGGGCCATATCAATACCCATTGCCAGAAACCAAAGAAACAACAGTCAGGTGGAAAATTGTTTGCATTAGTGGGAGCTCAGTCTACTAGTGAGGACCGGTTGGTCAAAGGTACTAGCTTTATCAATAATGATCCTTTATTTGTGATTATTGATACGGGTGCAACACACTAGTTTATTTCTTTGGAATGTGTGAAGAAGCTAGGATTGGAACCTTCTAATTTGAGTCGAGGAATGGTAATTGACACTCCATCCATAGGTTCTATGAGTACCTCCTTGGTGTGACGTAACTGTCGTCTAACTATCTTTGGTAGAGAGTTCGGAGTGGATCTTATATGTCTACCACTCAATAATCTTGATGTTATTTTGGGAATGAACTGGTTGGAATTCAACCGAGTTTATATTGATTGCTTTAGGAAGAGATTATTGTTCTTAACTCCTGAAGAGGAGGCTTTGGCCAATTCAATTTCTACGAAGGAACTGAGGACCTTATTGGAAGATGAAGCAAAGATGTTTGCAGTGTTCGCTTCATTATCTATTGAAGAAACGGTTACTATTGAAGAGTTGCATGTGGTGAATGAATTTCTTGAAGTATTCCCTAGTGATATTACAAAATTAACTCCGACGCAAAAGGTGGAGTTCACTATTGATTTGGTTCCTGGTACGAGGCCTATTTCTATGGCACCATACAGGATGTCTGCAGCAGAGTTAGCAGAGTTGAAATCTTAGATTGGTGATTTGCTCGATAAGAAATTTATTAGACCTAGTGTATCACTGTGGGGAGCGCCAGTGTTGCTAGTTAAGAAGAAGGATGGTAGTATGCGTCTATGCATTGATTACCGACAGTTGAATAAAGTAACCATTAAAAATAAATATCCACTTCCGAGGATTGATGATTTAATGGATCAACTTGTTGGAGCCTGTGTTTTTAGCAAAATTGACTAGAGGTCGGGATATCATCAAATTAGAGTGAAGTAAGAAGATATTCAGAAGATGGCGTTTAGAACTCGATATGGTCATTACGAATATGTAGTGATGCCTTTCAGAGTGTCTAATGCGCCAGGAGTATTTATGGAATATATGAACCGTATATTTCACTCTTACTTGGTGTTGAACCCCAAAATTTGCCCTCTATTTTTAACTCTAACCGACTTTTAGTTTCACATTCATTTGCATCATCTTCATAACATAACATTTTTTTTTCCGTCTTAATATTAGCCGGAATAATTTCTCGGAATTTACAAACAGACTCGTCAAATTAACTTGTTAAATGTGCCTAAAATTAGTCAACGAAAAAATGTCAAGTTTAAGTTTGCAAATATCGGTAACATTAATATGCGGTTCACGTGGTTTAATTTGACATGCTAAAAATATTTTTACGACTATTTTTGGTCATATGTTGATCAGTCTGAGCAGTTTAAACGGTCATAATTTTTATTTCAAAATCCGACCAAACGCTGTATTTTTCCGAGTCATTTATTTCGCGCTGATTATTTTGATGTGTTCATTTTATTTTTTCGAGCACTTTGGCGTCCGACTTTTATTTTTTGAGTCTATTTATTTTTATATAGGGTCTAGAATAAATAAATAGGATTATTAGTTATTATTTTTATTTTAACTATTTTAATTATTAAACTTTATTTAGTTTTAAATTACATTTTATTGGGTCTAGAATAAATAAATAAATTTGTTAGTTTTTATTTTAATTTTAACTATTTTTATTAAACTTTATTTAATTATTTATATTAAAATTTTATTGGGTTCCAAAATAAATATTTAGGCCCATTATGCTAACCTAATTTGTTCATATATATATATATATATATATATATATATATATATATATATATATATATATATATATATATATATATATATATATATATATATATATATATATATATATATATATATATATATATATATATATATAACTTATGTTGCTGTTGCTAGAGAGAAAAAACCTCCTTTTTATTCTTTGTACTGTATATGGTCCGTTTGTTTATCATTGGTTCTATCATCATGTTCTTCCTAACACACATGTCTCAAACATATGTTTTAATGTGTGTCACTTGTTTCAAACATATATATGTGTTAACGTGTATTACTGCATTTCAAATTTATGTATATATCACCGTTTTTTTTGTTGCTATATACATATAATAATTTCTTGATTTGTTTTATTGTATATGTTTTTTTGGTGATAAACCATGTTATGGTTTATATAAGTGTGTACATCTCACTTTGTTATTTATATGGTTGAATTATTCATGTATAGATATATAAATTTATTTTGTGACACCTTTTTTATTATTATGTTCTTAATACGAGTTTTTATATTTATTCTATATTTTTTTTTGATTATTCGGATCGGATCGGATTGTGTCGATACGCTATTTTCACATCTGGGTGTATGATGCGTGACATTTGTGTTGATCCGATATAGTTACGATGATCGCAATTTTGCGTTAGCAACATCTTTGTTCCTTTTTTAATTCATATCATTTTTATGTTATTCATACACATATATTTAGATCTGCACATTTTTTTTCATAACTAACTACCCTGATTTTTTCCTAAACCTTGACGATTTTGCCTAAACCATTTTTTTTATACGATTTGTTTTATTATATAATAACTATTTTTCATGTACATTCACATGTGCGCGCGTGTCTTAGTGTCAAGAATGCAAGGCTGGTAATTTTGAGGGCATTTTGTAAAAAGAAACAAGTTTATTATATAATAACTATTTTCCAGGTACATTCACATGTGCGCGCGTGTCTTAGTGTCAAGAAGGCAAGACTGGTAATTTTGAGGGCATTTTGACAAAAAAACATGAGTTTATCTTCTCTTTCCTAATTTCTCCTAATTTCCTCTATTGTTTTTAATTCTCTAATTTCTTAAATTAACTAACCTTAAATATATAGATTAATTTTATTTGTTTATTTTCTAAAAAAAACTCTTAACTTTTTTTTAATTACTTATCTTCATAATCCATTCATAATGTTAATTAATTAATTATTTTATTAAATTAATAATTCAATATAGTTTTTTTTTAACAACAAAACTTTTTTTTATATATTTTCATAAACCTTAATTTTTCATGTAAACCTTAAAAATTTCTTATAAACTTTAACCGTGTTATTTTCTCTAAATCATAAACCTTTTCTCAAACCTTAACAAACCTGTTATTATTTCTTATTTTCACTAATTTTTTATGTTATTCATCTGCGATGTATTTTTATGTGATTATTTCTCATCTGTAATATTTTTTGATTTACTTTTATTTTTCGCCTTACAATGATGTAACTGCCCCAAAGCGATGTAATAGTTAGCCATTTATTTTCTGTCATTTTATTTTTCTGCCATTTATTTTCTGCCATGTAAATTCCTGCCATTGATCCTATATTAATTGCGTGGTTTAGTAATGTAGGGCGTGAAAACCTACTAAATTACTTATTTAATATTTTTCTATAATCTTTATATTTTTTGTAAATAAATGTTAATTATTTTTATAAACTTATTTTACTACTTATTTATAACAATAAATCTTTATTTTTTAAATACTAACTCTTTTATTATTTTGTACATATTAAATTAATTTTTTTTCTCTAAAAAATTTCTCAATAACATTTTGTCAATAATATTTTATATATTAATAGTATTTTATTATAATAGTAATAATCATATAGTGTAAATAATTAAAAGTTTTTCTCAATAATCTTTAATTGTTTTTCTCTAAACTTAATTACTTTTTTTTCACTCATTCTAATAACTTCTAAAAAATCTAACTTGTCTAACCTAAACTTTTTTTTCTTTTTTAATTAAATGTTTTAATTTATTTTAACTTTATTATTTTTGCTTCATTAGTATTATTATTGCTTATTTACTATTTTATTATATCTATTATTCTTGCTTTATAATTTATTTTTATCCTACTATTATGTATCTGCCAAAGCCTTGTAATAGCTTATAGATTTATTTTTCCGTCTTTATTTTCTTTGTAAATATTTTACTATATGGTTAGTAACCTTAGGGTGTGTATAACTTATACGTAATTAAATTGAACTTAGATAATTAAAATAAGATAAATACCTGAATATAAACACTCACACACGTAAGTCGATCTTTGATCGTCATCTTGCACTTCCTAAGTTACCCCTCTCAGTTGCCTTAAACATGGTCAAGTCCCTCGAATATAGGGGTGTCTTAAGCAAAGTCCCTTCATAAAAATCATCAAGTCCCTACAGTTTAAAAGATCAAGTCCCTTCGAGGTTGCCTACAGAATAATGATCTTGTCCCTTCGAATAAATGATGATAGTCCCTACGAATTGCTAAAGACACCCCTCAAAGTTGCTTTCTATGACCATACGATGACCCTACGTTTGTCCCTTAACATCCAAGGTAATGACTACCTATTATTTAATAATAGGGATAGTCTTACCATTGAAAGAACATACGAGAACACAAAAGACTTAATCTAGGGTAGGTATCGCATAGTTACTTGCTCACACTTTTCAAAATTACTTTTACACCTCACAATTTCTAAACTAGGCTTTGTATACACCCATACGAGGGTCATTACAAAGTACTTAAAGAAATTTTTCTAATCACACACTACACTCTTGCAAACAAACAAAGTGAGCTAAGTAACTAAGAGCCCATGGATAACCATGGATATAAAGGGTGCTAACACCTTCCCTTTGTATAACCTACCCCCCGAACTCAAGTCTTTTAAAATAGGTCTTTCCTGTTCTTTTATGTCCTTTCCTTATGGATAAAATAAAAGTCGGTGGCGACTCTTGCTATCCGCAACATTTATAGAAAGTCAGTTCTTCCACCGTGTTACACTTGGACCAATTTATTGTAGTGTTCATTGATGATATATTAATATATTCGAAGTATGAGGAGGATCATGCGAGGCATTTGAGAATTGCATTATAGGTGTTGAAAGACAACAAATTGTTCGCCAAATTCTCCAAATGCGAATTTTGGTTGAAGACGGTGAGATTTTTGGGGCATGTGATATCAGGTGAAAGTATAACAGTAGACCCTTCTATGGTCAGTGCGGTACTTGAGTGGGAACCTCCGAAGACGGTAACAAAAATTAGAAGTTTTCTTGGTCTAGATGGTTATTACCGAAGATTCATCGAAGGATTTTCTAATTTGGCGTTGCCATTGACTCAATTGACCCGGAAGAGTCAAGCTTTTATTTGGGATGCAGCTTGTGAGAAAGGTTTTGAGGAGTTGAAGAAGAAATTAACTTCAGCACCGATATTAATTTTACCGAATCCGAGTGAAGCTTTTGTGGTTTACTGTGACGTGTCTAAAATGGGTTTTGGTGGTGTGTTAATGCAAGTTGGTAAGGTGGTGGCATATGAATCACGACAATTGAGGGTACACGAGAGAAATTATCCTACTCATGATCTAGAATTGGCTGCAGTGGTATTTGTATTGAAGATCTGGAGGCATTACCTTTACAGTTCGCGGTTTGAGGTATTTAACGATCATAAAAGACTGAAGTACTTGATTGATCAGAAAGAACTTAATATGAGACAAAGAAGATGGCTAAATTTTTTGAAATATTATGACTTTAATTTTAGTTACCACCCAGGGAAAGTGAATGTAGTAGCAGATGCATTAAGCCGGAAGACAATTCACATGTCGACGATGATGGCGAAAGAAATGGAATTAATTGAGCAATTTAGTGATTTGAGTATGGTTTGTGAAATGACACCGGAAAGTGTTAAGTTGGGTATGTGAGAGTGAATAATGAATTTCTCGATGTGATTAAGGAAAGTCAAAAACAAGATGTGAAATTGGTATATTTAATGCCTACCGAAGGAAATGATCAAATCGGTGATTTTGGTTTGGATGGTAATGGTATCCTGAGATTCCGAGGAAGAATTTGTGTGTCCGACATTGTTGAGTTAAAGAAAACAATTTTGGAAGAAAGTCATCGAAGTAGCTTGAGTATTCATCCAGGGGCTACGAAGATGTACCATGATTTGAAGAAATTATTTTGGTGGCACGGTATGAAGAGAGATATTGCGCAGTTTGTTTATGCTTGTTTGGTGTGTCAGAAATATAAAGTGGAACATCAGAAGCCTTCGGGGATAATGCAGCCATTTGAAATTCCAGAGTGAAAATGGGATAGTATTACTATGGATTTCATAACGGGTTTACCAAATATTGTGAGAGGTTTTGATGCAATTTGGGTAGTTGTAGACCGATTGACTAAGTCTGCATATTTATCCCGATTAACATCAGTTTTCCTTTGAGTAAGTTGGCGGAGATTTATATTCGGGTTATTGTTAAATTGCATGGTGTACCGTCTAGTATAGTGTCAAATATAGATCCGCGGTTCACTTCTGAATTTTGGAAGAGTTTGCACGAAGCCTTGGGTTCTAAGCTAAAATTGAGTTCGGCTTACCCCCCACAGACGGATGGACAATCTGAGAGGACTATTCAGTTATTAGAAGACTTGTTGAGAACTTGCATGTTGTAGAAAGTTGGTGCATGGGATACTCCTTTGCCACTAATTGAGTTCACATATATTTACCATTCAAGTATTGGAATGGTACCTTTTGAAGCCTTATATGGTAGGAGGTGTAGGACACCTCTGTGTTGATATGAGACGGGT
This sequence comes from Lathyrus aphaca, assembly GCA_963966055.1. NCBI lineage: Eukaryota > Viridiplantae > Streptophyta > Magnoliopsida > Fabales > Fabaceae > Lathyrus > Lathyrus aphaca. The sequence goes on along the minus strand of OZ014522.1, from coordinate 284,524,189 downwards.
GAAAATGTATTGCTTGGACCTGAGATTGTTCGACAAACTACAGAGACCATTCAGATGATCAAAGAGAAAATGAAAGTATCTCAGAGTCGACAAAAAAGTTACCATGACAATAGAAGGAAGGACTTAGATTTCAGTGAGGGTGACCATGTATTCTTGAGGATCAATCCGATGACTGGTGTCGGACGTGCCTTAAAATCGAAGAAGTTGGATCCAAAGTTTATTGGGCCGTATCAGAATATGCAGAGAGTGGGTAAAGTTGCTTACAGGGTGGCTTTATCGTCGGAACTTTTGAATCTACATGAGGTGTTTCATGTGTCACAGCTTAGGAAGTATGTATCTGATCCATCATATGTTATCCAGAGGGATGAGGTGCAAATTCGTGACAACCTTATGATGGGAGCTTTACCTTTGAGAATTGAAGATCGTAAGATGAAACAACTGCGAGGTAAAGAAATAACTCTTGTAAGAGTAGTGTCGTACCTCAAAAAATACGATCCTCGCGTTGGGACGCGAAAAAAACAACAAAGTCGCCACCTAATTCTATTTATTCTAACTAAAGAAAAAGGAGATATAGATACAACCTAATAAGGATAAGAAATGGTTAACTAAACCAAATTCTAAGTTCGGGAGTTAGTTACGCAAGGGGAAGGTATTAGCACCCCTCACGTCCGTTGTACTCAACGGGAACCTCTTAGTCTAACTATGCGATTAAATGTTGATTTATGTCTTTGTATTCTAAATAGTTTGCTAAAATGTTTGTTCTAAGGGGAAAATATTATTTTTTGTTATTATTACGGAGAAATGATTAAATTTTTTATTAGAATGATTTATGACAAAGAATTTTTTTTTATTATTGTGCTCGCGAAGGATTAAAATCCCTGTGCCCGCGTATTCCCCCGTGCAATGGAAAAGTCAGAGCTTCGTAGTTCATGCGACTACAATTTGTTGGTGTTTTTTAATGAACGATTGTTTAAACTGCTTTCTAACTGCTAAGTATTGGCTTATCTGCTCGCGATAGGAGGCTGAAGCGCTAGCTTGTCTGCGAGATAGAAAGAGTTTAAACAATGCTAGTTTTGGAAAAAGTTTGATCTTATTTAAGGTGTTTTAAGATGAAAGGGCGAATGAATCACAACCCAAGGGCTAGCCTCAAGAGTGATTCATTCAAGAACTTATGGAATGATAGACTCCAGAATCTAGTTCTTTCATTATTTGATATGTAATTAGGTGTCTTGAAATACGAAAGGGAGAATGAATCACGTCCCATGGGGCTGGCCTCAGGAATGATTCATTCAAGAACTACATGGACTGCTAGACTCCAGAATTCAGTTCCTCCATTTAATATGGAAAATGATTTGATTATTTGTTGGGCAGGTCATAAGTTTGGATTTGAAAGAAAGAGACAAATCGTTATCTTTAAGGGAGATATCTCACCTATTTCACCACAAACAGTTAAGAGAGAAAATATAAGGGGAAAAAGCTTTAAACTTGGATATATGATCAACAAGTGATTTCCATATTCTTCCTTGAGAGAAATTGTTTGAGAAAATTGATTTGTTTGTGTTTGTGGGAATAGGAGAAATATCTTTCCTATGGAGATGAATCATGTCTCATATTTTCAAGGAAGTTGAATGTTTTAAGTGTTTTAAGTACGAAAGAGTGAATGGATCACGTCCTGTGGGGCTGGCCTCAAGAATGATCCAATCAAGAACCCGTGGAATGCTAGACTCCAAAATTCAGTTCTTTCGTATATTTATTAATTTAAATGCTTATTAAGTTAGAAAAGTTAGATGGTGATGCACGAAGCACTCGACTTACGGGTAAAATGCAAATGGAGGTTAATTGTTTGATTGATTAAGTGGATTCGATTCCTAGTTCCTAGGGATTCTCCTAGCAATACAAAACCGTAACCGAATGGAATGTGCAAGTTGTCGCTCCTAGGATTTTAATCCTTGTACAAACGCGAAATTGGCGTGGAAAAGGTAGAGTCGCCAGCCAGGTATTTTTATCTCAAATGAATGGGAAAGATAATGTTGCATAAACCTGAGGAAGAAGGAAAGGATGAGGTCCTGCGAACCAAAGATCTGGGTCCGGAAGTCGGTTACGACCTGGGAAGGTATTAGCACCCCAGACGGTCTGCCGTACCCGACAGAATCCACACTTGTAAGTCTGCTTCAAAGGGTGAGAAATAAGATGTTGCTGAACAAAAGAATTTCAGACTGGAACTGGAATTGAAATAAGAAAGGGAATTGGAAAAGAAAATGGAAAGAAAAGGGGAAAATGTAGGGAAAATAATGAATGTGCTCGCACGGGCCCTACCCCGCTGCCTACGTACCTCATCGGGAATATGAGGACCAGAGTTGACGTAGTTCGCCTCACTAAGGCAGGAACTTTGTTTGTGTTTTTTAGGATTGCGTTTCCATAGTTCTAACTCAGGTGTTTGCCGCCTCTGACTCGAAGGTTTTACCGTATCGCTGTTCGAACTGTCGAGGTAAGTCGTATTCGTCCGCAAAGAGTGGGAGATGAGAAGAGAAGACGTAATGTCTTTATTGGTTGTCTTTTATGAGAAGTGTTTTGATTTTATTCTTTGTGAAACATTCTCATACTAAGATTTGTTCATCGTGGTAGATGTCTTACACCTCACCCCGAAATGAAACGTGTGTAAGTAACCCACGGCAAAGTCTCATGGAACACAAGAAAGTTCGACCTTTATTAGGTGTTTTATGATTTTCTTTATGAGATGAGAAAGAAGGACTCAAGTTGAGAAAGGAAAAAAACTAGGGGAACTAAGACTCACCCTAAATTGTTTATTGCATGAAAAAGGAAATCCTAATGGTTTGTGTGGTTTCTAATCCTAATGAGGAAAAAGGAAAAGAAGAAAAGAGAACTTAGAAATAACCTTACTTCCTAAGGAAGGTAAGTTGTTTCTAAAGGGGAAAAGCCTATACAAGTAAGCACAAAGTGCTATGGCAGACACATTTAGAAAGCGTAAAGAGATGAGGAAGAAGTTTTATAAACAAGGCTTATCTCAACCTCCCAACAAAACAAATGTTAGCATAACAATACATATTGAAAGTAAAATCAAAGCATAAAGGCTAAGGAAAACGCAACTTGAAAGCATAAAGAAAAGGAGGAAAGAAGTTATATGAACGAACTTACCTCAGCCTCCCTACAAAACAAATGTTAGCTTAACAATGTATATTGAAAGCAAAAACAAAGCATAAAGGCTATTAAGTCCTACACACGTCTTAGAAAGGAACTAGGGTTCAAAATAAGACCTAAGTCTAAAGGTGAAGGTACCTAAAGGTTATATGACTTCTAATGCTAGTAGCTATATGCTATAGGTCCCTAAGGGTGACAGGATACCTCACAAGATCAAACTATGTCCAACTATATACAAAAAGTTCACATAAGTTCTCCTAAATGCAAGTTAGGGTTCATGGATGAAGTATGAGTGCATATGGCATACAAACATGAATTAATACATGAAATGAGTATCAAAGTCAGTATTGAATTCTTATGAATATGGATAAATGAAAATACCATCATGGATGCAATAGTTTAAGCATATGGAGCTAGGAGAAGAAGATGTGAGAAGAAATGTAGCAAACATTGCATAAGATCACAAATGATGCAAGTTAAGGATGAATGGCATATGGATATGCATGAGATGATTATGGGTCAGTAGCATACAAGGTATGAGATTCAATTAGAATGCATGGATAGGAATTTATGATTCCTATATAAGTCATGTTAACCATTAAGAGAGAAGAGAAACAAGTTTAGGTTAAACTAATTTAAGTAAGGATGCACTTTGAAACACCAAAATAAATCAAATGAATATGGTTCAAGAAGTGACCTATAACTGTAATTAATGACCTAAAAGTGACCTATAATTAAATCCTAAAAGTTACTAAAAATTATCTCAATCCAATGGCATGAATGCCTTCCTAACCTCTAGGGTATGGAGCAAATAAGCATATAATCGGGCCTATAATCTAGATGACATGAAAAATAGCAAAAAGACTTGAAAAATTATGAAATTAAATCCCTAACATGTTAAAGTCAGTAGCTTACATGTTATCAAAGAATTTCACAAAGTTATGCACCAAAGTGCCAAAACAATTCACTTGATGGTCAAGGTAACAAGACATGATCGTTGAAAAACCACTCCACAAAGTGGATCAAATATGACACCAAAAATTATGAAAAAATGCCTAAGTAACATAAAAGTGTAAAAAATTCCAGTGGTTGATCACACACAAAAAATAGGTCTCACACCTATTGGAAAAAATGGTTTTCGGTCCCTTATGTCAAAACCATTCATTTTGGGATAGCTTGGAATAAAAAATTCAAATTAATTACTAAAACTATCCAAATATGGAAAAAACAATTATACAAAATTAATTAAGAGAATGAGGATAACTCATGAATATTTCCAGAATTTTATGACACCTGAAACTATTTTTAATAATCGCGACGAAACGGGAAAAAATGGTGTTTTAAGGGAAAGCGAAAGGAAGCGAATTCTATAATCCGTAACCTAATCCCTAAGCTTCAATATCATCACAAATAATCAAAAATCACAAATAAATTCAGTGCCTCAGGTGGGAGGGCTCAATATGCACCTTAATTTATATGATCCTAAGCTACATACAAACTAGAATGATGCGTTAAAGTGGAGAAAGTCGAGATTTCTTACATGATTGAAGTGCTGATTCTTCGCATAAAAGAAATCCAAAAACTTCATGCAAGATCTTGAAATATCCCATAAGAAAAATAAATGCCTATCTTCCATAATCACTTTGTGAAGATCCACCATCCAAAATCGATCAATATCGTTAAAAAAAGGTGAACATTTACATCAAAATTAGTACTAAACATAATTAAAATTATCAACAAGAATCTTAATTAAAATTAACAAGAAATGGATTAAGATCATAATCCATAAGAATTATTTTCCAAGAAATTACTTAACAAAACTCTACAAAAAGAAATAAGACAAATAAGGGAGGTGAATAAGCAAAATCAGGGGTCTGATTAACATTTCTATGGTGGAGCCCAAGTCCAAGGCGCAGGGGGTGCAAGAGTGAAAAATGAGTGTGTGAAACTGAGTCCATGGCAGAAAAGCCCATTCACTTTCAAACTCGGATACAGGGGTTAATTCAGCAATAATAAGGTGTAGAATGAAAAGCTTTATATTCTGAAGATGATAAGCCCAATCCAATTTCAGCTTAACCTAATGCCTCAGCAACCATAATGAAAAGCTTTATAGTCTGAAAATGATAATCTTCATCTGAAATCCCGCGGCTTGTTCTTCTTCTTCCCTAGGTCGCACCGTCGCCCCATTTTTGGAAAAACTGTCTCCGTCGCGACTCTCTTCATGTCGCCACCTTCTCCTTCCCCGTTGAGACTCAAATCGTCTGTCTCCCTCACCATGATGCCTCCTGCGAACATGAAGATCCGTCGCGACCTTCACCTCTCTCTATGTTAACATTGCGTCGGGACAAACGAGATCTTCCTCACCAACCAACAACACTCACAAAATATGTCAACAAAACCTCCAGCGATAAATCGGAGTCGCTCTGAAGGCTCTCTAAATCGGTGAGGATTCTTGATTTCTTCTCCTTCTTAAGTTGTGTTCTGAGTTGTTGTTGCGACATGTTATTGTTGATTAATCTTCATCTTCTTCTCTCTGCGAATCTGAATTTGTCACATTGAGAGATGATTATTGTTGATGCGAGTTCGGTTCCTTTCTTCTTCTTCGTTCTGTTTCTGTGATTTGAGTCTTGCGGTTGTGCTGATTGTTGTTAGTTCTTGATTGCTTCTGAAGGTTGAAACTCAGAGATCGAAATCGCCACTAAATTGTTGATTGAAGGGTTTTGCGATTTTGTGATGCTGAGAGATAATTCTGATTGAAGAAGATTGGTCTGATGAGATTGACGAAGAGTTTGATGATGGATGCAAAATGAGTTTCAGATTGCTGATGAGGATAAAGGTCGATGAAACTATTGAAGGTTGGAGTATTCTTGAAATTATCGGTGAAAAGTTGCAGAAATGATGAAGATTTGTGACCTGCGATTGATGAAGAAGAAAGTATACCAAGATCTGGAAAATCCCCGAGGAAGGTTTAGAAGAGATGAAGTAATGGAGGAGATTAAAGACGATCTTCAGACTATGAAGAAAAAATGAGATTAGAGAGTGAAATATTTCTGATAGATATATTTTAGAATCCTTTTCTCAATTGTTTTTGTTATCTTTTTTATATCAGTTTCTAACTTTCACTGTGTTGTGTATTCTTTATGTTTTGTATCAGTTAAGTTTTAACCAATTTTCTCCCCTTTTTTCTGTTATAATTTGTAACCGTTTTTCTTCTTGTAATTGACTTTTTGTAATTCTTTTTCTTAATTATACGAGCTTTTCTGCTAAAGAAAAATAATGCTATTCCTCTTCCCCTTTTTCCTACGATGCAATTCTATTTTTTGCTTCACAAATCCAAGCAGCAACGCGACTTCTCCCGAGAAGCTTGTGCTTCTCAATCTTTTGCGTAATTGCCTTGCATAATTCGTGATCCTTTTTATCAATATTGGTAATATTATATGGGCTCCACAAAATGGTAAAGTATTTTTGTGGTAATTTCAAGATGGGTTTTAATTGTTGAATGAGTGTTTGGGCCTCAAATCAATATGGTTCATAGAGTTTGGATTGAAAAGGAGTTTAGAAAATTGGATAATGAATAATCAGTTCGAATAAAAATGAAATTCAAATATGGGTATTAAATGGATTTTCACAATGGATAATGGAAATATGAATGAGATAAAAATGAGTAAATAGATTAGAAAAAATGGTTTATGGATAATGGGCTTGAAAATGGTCATGGACTTGAAATAGTTGAAACCTGAATCATAAACAATGAATTAGCCCAATACATTGAACAAAAACTCGTCATTTGAAACGAATCTCCCCTTCAATTAATAACCAAATTAATCTGAATCACAACCAACAAGCAACTGGGAGAGCAGTAATGTCCTGATCACCATTCATACCCAAAACTCGATCTCTTGCACCAAGCATACTAATATGCCTTTTCCATAAAACCCTAAGTCACTCCATACACGAAATACCAAAACCTCGATCTTCTGAGAAATATTGATAAATAAACTCGGGTTCAAAACCTCAATGAATTTCAGAGAAGAATGGCCCTGGTAGGTTGAGGAAGAAAAAATCCATGATAATCATGTTTCACAACCTCAATCACACACTTCACAATAAATAATACCCATATGTAAAATCCTTGAAGAGAATTTAACTAGGGAAGTAAACCCTAATTGAGTAGCAGGGGTACAAGAAAATGATGTTATTGATGGCCGTTTAATCAACCTTGGATTCATCTGACAATTACAGATATGGTGTGTAACCCTAATTTCAGATGGCATTGGTCCCATGTTTTAGTAGCTGAATGAAATGCATGATTGTGATTGTTATGACTTAATGGGAGAATGCATATGAAATGTGAAACATAAGCCAGTCAATTGGTAATAAATATGAGGGAAAATTTTGGGGTGTTACAGCTGCCCCTATTCAATCACTTTAGACCTAAATGGATGATAGCATTTGCTCTCAGACATTTGAAGTATGCAAGGATTGAATACCTGAAACAACTAGAAAATTTGCACTATGTGGAAGAAGAACATGGAAATAAACCCAACCATATGAACTCTGCTCGGGGAGAACTATGATTTGAAGAATAGTAAACGGGGGATGCCTTTTGAATACTTCCAGAAGGCTACTGACCTGCCACACTGCGGGTGGATTTTGATAGGTTGCAACAATGCCTTAATGATGTCTTTCGGATGGAGTCAGATGACTAGTTACTAGCCACACTGCGGATGGACTTTCACCAATTTATGGTCGGATTTCAAGATACTTTGCCACCCTGACGACGAACTTTTGTCAATCTACGGTTGGACTTCAAGAGTTTTTTGCCACCATGAGGACGGACTTTCGCCAATCTGCGGTTGGGCTTCAAGAGTATTTTTCCACCCTGGAGACGGACTTTCACTAATCTGCGGTTGGACTTCAAGAATATTTTGCCACCCTGAGGATGGACTTTCACCAATCTGCAGTTGGACTTCAAGATATAATTTGCCACATTGCGGGTGGACTTTCGCCAATCTGCGGTTGGACTTTCAGATACTCTTCCACACTACGGGGGACTTTTGCCACACTATGGGGGACTCTTCTCGCTACAGGAGACTTCTGCTCACTATGGGAGACTTTTGCCACACTACGGGGGACTCTGCTTGCTACAGGAGACTTTTTCCACACTAAGGGGGACTCTGCTTGCTACGGGAGACTTCTACTCACTACGGGAGACTTTTGCCACACTACGGGGGACTCAGCTCACTTCAGGAGACTTCTGCTCACTATGGGAGACTTTTGCCACACTAAGGGGGACTTTTGCCACACTACGAGAGACTTTTGCTTACTAAGGGAGACATTTTCCACACTACGAGGGACTTTTTCTCACTACGGGAGACTTTTGCTCACTACGGGAGACTTTTGCTCGCTACGAGAGACTTCTGCTCACTACGAGAGACTTTTGCCACACTACAGGGGACTTTTGCTCACTACAGGAGACTTTTGCCACACTACGGGGGAATTTTGCTCATTAAGGGAGACTTTTTCTCACTACGGGAGACTTCTGCTTGCTACGGGAGACTTCTGCTCACTACGGGAGACTTTTGCCACACTACGAGGGATTTCTGCTCACTACAGGAGACTTCTGCTCACTACGGGAGACTTTTTTCCGCTACGGGAGACTTTTGAAATTTGCCACCCAGTGGATGGACTTTGGCTAGTCTGCGGATGAACTTTTGAAATTTGCCACCCGGAGGATGGATTCTTGCCAATCTACAGTTGGACTTTAAGAATTTTGCCACCCAGTGGATGGACTTTGGCTAGTCTACGATTGGGCTTTAAGAATTTGCCACCCAGAGGATGGACTTTGGCCAGTCTACGGCTGGGCTTTAATATTTTTCCATCCAGAGGATGGACTTTGGCCAGTCTACGGCTGGACTTTAAGAATTTGCCACCCAGAGGATGGACTTTGGCCAGTCTACGGTTGGGCTTTAAGAATTTTCCACCCAAAGGATGTAGTTTGGCCAGTCTACGACTGGGCTTTAAGAAGATATCAAACTTCGATTATGTTGGGTATGCATATGTTGAACTTCATGGCATGATGCCCCATGACACTAGGGATGCTATGTCTTGAGTATGTCAATGATCTGACGCAAGTGCAAAGGGAATTCCTGACGCAGAAGTAAGAAGTCATCGCTGACTCTGTGGGGAAACGCAGATGATTGCTGATTCGATTTCGAGAAGCCCTGCGGGGATAACATCTCTGCTGGAGAAGAGCGTGAATAATCCGTCTGTCTCGAATCATCACAGCTGCCAAATATAAATTGGACTTTTGATTTGAGGACCCTGCTAAGGGATACTTTAACTACTAGGGATTGCATCTCACCCATAAGATTTCGTTGGGGGATCGACAACTTTATGTCTTAGTTGGGAAAGGTCTTGTCAAGGATCTGCTGAGGAGAACTCTCTTATCTACCTGAATTTTGCAAACCTCCGTGGGGAAGGGAACCGTTCAACTTGTTTCGGGGAATACGTGAACTCTTGTAAGAAATACTTCACCGTGGGAAGATGACTCTCTATTTGGGGATTAACAATCCTTATTGCTATGTTGGAGCAAGGAAATCTTCCGAGATCTGTTGGGGAAGAGAAAGATTTGTTTGAGATCTGCTGGGGGAATAAGAGCCACCTTAGATCTTCTGAGAAATAGGATCAAGGAAACCTGCTGAAGAAACAGTTTGGCGACTTTACTATGGATAACTTCCATCCATCTGTTGGGGATAACAAAACCGACACGTTTTGCTGAGGAGGAAAGAATTCAACTAGTCTCGTGTTGGGGATCATTTTCTTTTGTCCGAACTTTACCTTAAGAGGATTTTACAAAAGACTTGGTATCTTTAAACTCTTAGGTATCGCAGTGATTGCCTGAATTGGCGTAATAACCTTGCTGGGGAGGTAGCCATTGTCAACACAAATGATCTTGTAGCTGTTGGAAGCACTGAATGAGATAATTGGCTTGACGAGCGACTTCTAGATGAGTAATGAACTCAATCAATAAAATTTGTGACAAAAAGGGTGACATAGAAACCCTTCAAGAGTAAAGCTGTCTTAGTACTCTGAACTCTGGATAGATGATTATGATTTCATGTCTTCGGGAAAGAATGAATTCTCGTACTATTAGGGTGGCCTTCCCAGTACGGGTATTTGAATAGTTTTGCACTTGGCTGACTAATCTTTGCTCTAGGAGAGATTTGAATCTCGAGGTGATTGTCCTAGTTTGGCTGAATTTTGAAGAGATTGCTCGACGTAATTGCCTCGGATTGTCTAGCTCTTACCATGACTGGTTAGGAAATTCCTTACTCAACAGAGCTTTCTCGAAAAAGTGCACCTCGACGTGGCTTCATTTCAGAATTTTTAGACTTCTCAACTTGGCAAGCTTAAGCTTCTGGACTGAATTTCCGTATGTGAACTTCTAAAGATGTCAAACAAATGTATACAAGCAGAAAATGTTTATTCTGAGAATGAAAATTCTAATGCAACACACATGTTAATCTTGAAGTCTATATTGAAAAGGTGTCACAAACCTTTGTGAGTGAATCACTGGTTAAGATACGACATTATTTTTGAATGAAAGTATGTGCATACAATACCAACAAGGATCTTTTAGCACAACTTATAGGAGTCAGGAACGTGGTCTCGTGGTAGTACGCTCTCATAATAACCCTGTTTCAGTTAGGACTTTTGAGGGTTGTACCATGGCCTGGTTCACGGTTATAGAAACAAAGGATATAGGCTCGAAGTTTATTTGTGCCCACCCACTCTTCTTGATGTTCTCCATTCCTATGTTAAACTCGTTTTCACAAGAGGTCACCTTTCATAGGGGTTTCGTATCGGTTGAGGAACCATTGCTGCTAACGGTTCAAACACCAATCAAGTTGTTGTTGGGAGTCAGTCACCCTTTGTCTTTCGTGTCTGTGCCATACGACTTTGTTCTTGCTTAAGGATTTTTCTTGTGTAATCCCTTTTTTGCATTTTTTGCCCTTCATTCTTTTGCTTATCCCTAACTTTTTCCTGGACTGATTCTTGTGAATCTTTGATTGTGAAGTCCAGCGAGATGCCCTAACTTTTGCCTAAGTCGCTTGTTTTCAAGTTTCGACTTAGCGGGCTTTTTCATTTCTTTTTTTTCCAAACAAATCGTGTGACATTGTCTGTCTTGATTGCTTTGCGAGGGTTGTGAATGCCTCATTCTTTGTTCGATGAAGGATAACCATTGTGGTTTCCAGTCTTTGGACCTCTTGATTTGGATAACCATTGTGGTTTTCGGTATTTGGACCTCTTGATTGGGATGATGGAATGTAATGGATCCTCAAATTCACTCCTTTATGAAAGTCTGAACGCTTGGGCCAACTAGCTGACACTTACCCTGCCCCTGGGTTAAACGTAAGGGTTTTTTCATGCAAAAAGAAACTCCTACTTCAAGGCTCAAAGGGGTTAGAGAGGGTCTATCTCCCTTATATCTCCTTTGTTTAGGGATTTGAAATAAAGCCTGTACATCGTCAACAAGGTCTTACTCAAGATCACACAATTAGAGATTTTTGCGTTTTCATTTCGTCATCCTCCCTCACTTAGTTTAAGCATAACAGTTGGTATTGAAATGCACATACACAAAATCATGAGTGAATACGAATGGATTACTTCAAGAAAAACATGAGCATTTTATTATGGTTATCTTTCAAAATCAAATAGGTTTCATGCATGCATACAAATGTTTAAACAAACAATAGAAACGACAAATGAAAATGCAGTAAAGAAGCTGAACATTGTCGTCATTGAGAAGACTTGACTTCATCTGCACTTATTGCTCCTGAAGATGCCCTTGCAAACTGGGATGTCAATTTGATGAGGAGACTTTAATATGTGGGCAGACCTTCTGGCATGATGACCTTTGAGTCGATCAAAATTTGAACCTTATGGTTGAACACATCACAGTTGTCAATTGTATGACTGAATGCCCCTGAGTGGTACTTGTATCTAGCATTCACATCGTGGTTGCCATTATTGAGGAGGCCTGACTCCGTCTGGATTTATTGCTCTCAGATACTTTCTACAGTCAACGATTTGGATGTTCATCTATTACTGATTCAATGCCATATTCCTACATTTACCTGGAGTGAACACAATAGTCTTGGAGTCAATCAAATTTGCGACCTTGTTTTTACCTTTTCCCCTGAAATACTTGCAATCTTCAATTAGATGGTTAGGTGGCCCAAAATGGTAGTCAGACTTGGCATTTGGCATTGAAACCCCAAAGGAAGCTTTATCGAGGATGATCCTGATGTGACTAGCTCAACTAGCCTGAATCTGAACAAATGAGAAAACTCGTTGAACGTACAACATTAGAATATGATCAAACTTATTCTCAAGCTGTTCTGGCCATTACCCATATGCTCTTCCCCCTAGGATTCTCTTGGGAAGCTGAAATTGGATGCCGACAAATGACACCTGGAGGGAAGAGGTTGATAAATTTAATAGATAAGGTTGCTCGCAAAGATCTCATGTGATCTCCTGCCTACGTATCTCCATTGACTAATGAATAATAAGAGCGACGTAGTTCCCCTCACTAGGGATGAAAATAGCTTCGTTCATGATTTCCATAACCAATCTCCTCTGAGTCTTCATCTAGTTGACTTCCTGTTTCAGCAGTTTCTGGTTCCAAAATAAAGCTTGTACCTCTGCCCTGAATGGTTTCAGCTGGGTATTCGTTTGGTTACCTCCACCTGGAGTTATACCTTGATAGTTGTGATTCAAGTTGTCCATTGTGAAGGGAAACCAAGTCAGGATAATAATCTATCTCTGAGCACCTGTCACGAATTCAAGGATGTATGCAAATGCCATGTTGAGTTATTTATGAGGAATCTATCTGCTTTGATTCAAGTTTTGACACAGAAAAATTCCAATGGAATGATTCAGATATGTGATCCTCAGAAATAATTGAACATGTGTGCTAGAATGATATGATGTTATGTGTGCATCATGCATGTGATCAATGGCCTAATGTTGGTGTTAAGCAGTGAACCAACTATCTGTATAGAACCACAACAACAATACCATCTCTGTATAGAACCCCATAACTGAGAACCCAATAACTGTAGAACTGGATTGCCTCATAGGACAGTCACTGATGGTGTTGAAGTTGAACAACGAGCCAAGTATTTGTGGAGAGTCATAATAACAGGGTCATAATGGCAATCAAAATAACAATTTCTCCGAATAGAAATCTCGGATCTCAGAACCGAAGAACCATAAAACAAGATCATAACACTGAATAATACTGGCAAAATGGGTATGTTGGAAGTTTAGGGTTCCTGCAAACCTGTAAACCCCTTCCAATCTCATGGGTGTGCTACTCCGGGTCAACATCATGGACTCTCAAAGCCGGATAGTGTCGCTCCCAAAGATTTACATCTCGGTGCAAACGCGAACGGTTGGCGAAAAGAGAGAATGAGGTTGAACTGAATAGAGTCGCCAGCTAGTCATTTTTATCCCGAAGAAAAGGTAATGCTGCATAAACCTGGAAAGAGATGGATAAGACGGTTGCGAACCAGAGAAACTGAGAAAGGGGGTTGGTTACAACCTGGGAAGGTATTAGAACCCAGATTGTCCGTCGTACTCGACGGGATCCACGCTTACAAAATTGTATTTAAAAGGTGTAAGTATATGTGCTATCTGTGTGCAAAAGGCAAGAATGAATGTACAGGTGTCAGTGCAAAAGGGTGAATTGCTCAGGAATTGAGGCTTAGAAAGACTGCTGAAAGAGGGGGATGACAAAGAAACTTTTGTTCGATAACTGTTAAGTTATGCCTACGTATCCTCTCGTGCAATGAGGAAGTCAGAACACCGTAGTTCGACTCAAAGAGACTGAAAGATAAATTGATTGTGAACTGCTTGCTTGTCTATGCTCAAGTGTATGACTCGTCTGGCCCGGGTACTAACTGTCTTGCATTAGACAGAAGAAGCGAGTTCTCGTTTGTGAATGAGTGAGATGAGAAAAGAATCCCGGAGGAGACGATTATTGTTTGTTTTTTGTGTTTTCAGTTTTGTTATTGTTTTTGGTGTTTTTCATAAGTTAATGAGCTTAAGCCTAAATCAAGGGCTTGCAAACTCATTATATCCTCCCTGATTTGGGATAATGAGTCTACTTAAGTGTGAGATAAACACCTCACCTTAATTACCATGATGATATAGGATTAAGATCATTAACCTACTTGTGATTAATTAGATGTTTTTTTGGGTTTTTGTTTAGTGTTAAGTAATGAGTTTAATCTCTAATCAGGGATTAGTGAACTCATTACACCATCCTAAGAGAAGGATAATAGATGAGAACACATAAGAGGAGGAAGATACCTCAACTTAATCCATGGTTAGGGATTAAATTCATTATATGACAAGCCTTTATTAAATGGATTTTAATTATGGGATGAGATTAAGAAGTGGATTTTAAGTTTGTAAGACAACTTGAGGGGGACTTGTCCATTAAACACTAGGGTTAGTCCCTCTTAACCATAAGGAAGAGATAGAACCCTAATGTAAGGCCCAAGTTACAAGATAAAGTCTTGGTGATTATTAGTGTAATTTGATTAAGAGGTGTAAACAAATTAAAGGTTTAACACTTAGGATTAAAGTTATACACTCCATCCTAAGAGAAGGATGCAGGCATAACCCTAATTCAAAGTCCTAAAGCTTTAAGAGTTTAGTCTCTGATTATTGAGATGAGAAGGGAGACTCAAGGAGACTCAAAGGTAAAAGACTAGGGGGGAGTATACACAACCCTAAAAGTTATCATGCTTGGATATCCTATGGTTTGTAAGGCTTAAAAGGAAAGATCTTCAAGGCCACCAATGGAAGAAGCAAATGAAAAGAGAAGGAGAAAGAAGAACAAGTTACTTACTTCCTTAAGAAGATAAGTAACTTGAAAGAAAGAAAATAAGAAGGAGGGAGCATAATGAATTAGATTCACTTCAAAGACAAATAAGAATGCATATGGATGATGAGAAGAGATGGGAAGTGAAGGCAAATCCACCTCCCAAATAGCTTACCAAAAAGTTCCTGAAAATGTTAGTATGAATGCATAAGACATAAAGCAAAAGGAAAGGAATTGAAAAGAGATGTAAAGACCAAAGTCAGAAGTGAAAATGCAATGTAAAAGGCATATGTGATGATGCAAAGTCATACAAAATGCATATGAATGATCATACAAAGATGAGGTGCAATGGAAGCATGTTTAGAAGCATGAAAACACATGAATGTTCATGGAATGTAATGAATTAAAAGCATAGAAAATGAATGAAGAAATGATCAAGCAATGTTATAACATGTCCTAAGATGTCTAAGATGTCATACAAATGCTTGAAATGTCATGGCAAGTTCACATGATGAGGATATGCAAAGATGAATGCAAATGAACATGAGAAATTAGGGTTTTATGAATGTATGAGATGCAAATGACCAAACCAGAAGCATACATCAAGATAAAAAATTGAAATCATGCTCAATAAAACCCTAATCCCATATAAGGTCACACCCCAAAGGAGAAGGTCAGAAGCTAATCCTATTGAAAGTTATGAATTTTCTAAGTTTGCTAGGGTTTTTGGGTGATTCTTAAAAGGAAATGCAAATCAAATTGAAAATGCAAGATACATTAATGAGAAAAATAACCAAGAAACTACATGCAATATGTGAAACAATGCAAAAAGAATCAAGTTCAAACTCATCATGGTTAGGCAGAAATGAATTTTTCAAGTTATGTTTAGAAAATGTGATTTTTAAGAACCCTAATTCAAAGAAAATGGTGAAATTGTGATCAAACCTAAAAAGAAATTTTTATGATGAGTTTGAAAATGTTTCTAAATGTACTGTAATGGTTCATGATTTTTTTTGGTGATTTTTAGAAATCTAAATGTATTTTTAATTAATTAAAATCCATTAATTAATTAAAAATAACATTTAAATATTTTAAAAATGATTTTTTAATGTAAAAAATAAAATAAAAATCATTTTTAGGTTAAGAAAAATATTTGGATCAGGAATGCAAAAGATCATATTTTTTTTGATGTTTTTAACTATTTTAAATAAAATATGCAAAAGAAATGAATAAAAAATGAAAATAAAATGATTTAAATGAAAAGTAAACAGATCCAAGGGTCAGGATTCAAATGGAAATGGAGGGAGTTAACTGGCGCGTGATTATGTGGTCAGGATTTGATCTGGCATAATTTAAATTAATCCTAATTAATTAACCTAATTAAACAGATTAGGGTTTTAATGAGGCAATCTGGGCCCTCCATTCACGCGCGGGAAGCAAGATCCTAAGGTCCATATTCAAACTGAGCCTAAACCCTAATTAAACCCTAAGTACTTTCAGGTGACTGTGTCGTACCTCGAAAAATAAGATCCTAGCACAAACAACAGAGTCGCCACCTAATTCTATTTATTCTACGAGAGAAAATGGAGATATAGACACAACCTAAATAAAGGATAAGAATGGTTTACGAAACCACTAATCTAAGTTCGGGAGTCAGTTACGCAAAGGGAAGGTGTTAGGCACCCCTCACGTCCGTTGTACTCAACGGGAACCTCTTAGTCTAATTTGCGCTTTAAATGTTAACTTATTATTATTGTCTTCTTTATGATTAAAGTTACTAAGATTGCTTATTAAAGGGAAAAGAAAATTATTATTTATTACGGAGAAAGGTTAAGTTTTTTATTATTGTGCTCACGAAGGATTAAAATCCCCGTGCCTACATATTCCCTTGTGCAATGGGAAAGTCATTGCTTCGTAGTTCGTGCGACTGCGGTTTATGTTTTTTTATTGAACGATTGTTTGAAAATGATTTCTACTGCTAAGCGTTGGCTTATCTGCTCGGATAGGAGGCTGAAGCGCTAGCTTATTTGCGAGATAGAAAGATTTAAACAGTGTTCATTTGAGAAAAGATGATCTTTGTTAAGGGTGTTTTAAAACGAGAGGGCGAATGAACCACGTTGCGTGGGGCTAGCCCAGGAGTGATTGTATTCAAGAACGTGCGGAATGCTAGACTCCGGAGTTCAGTTACTCGTTCTAGAACGGACTGCAGCTGGGCTATCCCCATGCAACGTGGTCCATTCACTCTTTTATATCTTAGAAACAACTTAAAACTTACCAACTAATTTAAATCTTTTCTGCAATTAATCAACGAGTAACTGAACTCCGGAGTCTAGCATTCCGCACGTTCTTGAATGCAATCACTCCTGGGCTAGCCCCACGCGACGTGGTTCATTCGCCCTCTCGTTTTAAAACACCTTTAACAAAGATCAAATATCTTTTCTCAAACGAACACTGTTTAAATCTTTCTATCTCGCAAATAAGCTAGCGCTTCAGCCTCCTATCGCGAGCAGATAAGCCAACTCTTAGCAGTAGAAATCATTTTCAAACAATCGTTCAATAAAAAAACATAAACCGTAGTCGCACGAACTTCTAAGCTCTGACTTTCCCATTGCACAAGGGAATATGTAGGCACGGGGATTTTAATCCTTCGCGAGCACAATAATAAAAAACTTAACCTTTCTCCGTAATAAATAATAATTTTCTTTTCCCTTTAATAAGAAATCTTAGTAACTTTAATCATAAAGAAGACAATAATAATAAGTTAACATTTAAAGCGCAAATTAGACTAAGAGGTTCCCGTTGAGTACAACAGACGAGGGGTGCCTAACACCTTTCCTTTGTGTAACTGACTCCCGAACTTAGATTAGTGGTTTCGTAAACCATTCTTATCCTTTATTTAGGTTGTGTCTATATCTCCCTTTTCTCTCGTAGAATAAATAGAATTAGGTGGCGACTCTGTTGTTTGTTCTAGGATCGTATTTTTTGAGGTACGACAGTTGGCGACTCTGCTGGGGACGTTAATGCTTTATGCATAAGAGAGTCGAGCCTAGCTTAGGATAGTTTGCATTTGTTTGGTTTGTTTGTTTGTCTTCTTTATTTACTATTAATATTTTATATGCTCGTTTATTGCTTTCCCTTTTCATTATATTGTTCATTATTATATTCTCCTGTTGGATCTCGGGATTACGTCACGGGAATGAATCTGTACTTGAATTTTGAAAAAGAAGAGGGAACACCTAAGTTTAGATTTGGATGTTATTAGTGTTAGTCTCCAAGGACTCGCTCCTTGCACGCCTAGCATGAAAGCTCCCCCAGATAGTTAGACTTTTCGTAGATCTTGTCACAACGCAGCTAGCCTGTCGCGTGACCTGATTCATGAAAGGGCTATGATTCTGGGACCCCCTAGAACCCGTTTCAATTTTGGTAGTTGTGTAATGTTAGGCTCTGAGGGCTCGCCCCTTTGTTAGCCTAGCATGAGAATTCCACTCAAGGTAGACCTTATCGTTATTATCGTCACAATGCAGCTAGCCTGCGGCGGGGCGTTAATACGATAAACGTCCATGACCTTGGGGTTTCCTTATACCATCGCTATAGAAAGCTATCATGTGAGTGGGCATTATGGGTAGAAAGATATAGACCAACCCTCTAAAGCCTACATTTTAGGAGTTCCAAGCTCCCATCGTTATCCCGGATCCGGCTTTATGCATTCATGATCATGTAGCATATGCATCATAACTTACACATCTTGTTATTTCAGGGAAACACAACTATTTGTTTTTTTTCGCATTCAAAATAGTCATGAGTTCAGGAAAAAGGAAGGCTCTACAATTGAAAGCTTTCTCACCAAATACCACTGTTCTTATGGATTGCTTGGAGAAAATGCCCGCTTCCTACAAAAGGGCTATTGAAGTAAGGTTTGGCCAAGTGCTTCATCTCCTGGAAGTCGGCGTACAAATTCCAGCTCTCACAGCTTTGGCCCAGTTCTATGATCCGCCGATGCGAAGTATTTTGTTCCAGGATTTTCAGCTAACACCGTCTCTAGGAGAGTTTGAAGGGTTCTTGGGTTTTTCTATGAAGGGAAAGGCACCTTACACCCTCGTTAGCAAAGATCTTAAGGTTGAAGTATTAGCAGAAGCTCTTCATATTCCCACTGCCACAACTAAGGCTAACTGGAGGCAGAAGAGAGAGTTTTGGGGTTTCTAGAGGCTATTTTTAAAACAAGAAAGCAAGAAGTTAATAAAGGAACGTCAATGGGCTGCTTCGGTCAATGTATTAGCTCTCCTCATTTACGGTTTGGTCTTATTCCCAACTTTCGAAGATTTCATTGACACTGCGACAATTAATATATTCTGGGCAGTTTGGAAAGAAGGTCAAAGCCCGGTGTATCCGTTATTGGCAGACGTGTTCCCATGAGAAGAAAGGCGCTGTTTTGACCTTTTGTTTCCCATTACTATATAAATGGCTCACATCTCACATCTTCAAACGACATTCTTTGATTCCCAAGATGACAGGCGGGGAATGGTCCCAAATGTTGGCTTCCCTCACCGAAAGAGACATCGCCTGGTATCCCAATAAGTTGGATGTTGACCGAATCATTATGAGTTATGGGAATTTCAGAAATGTGCCATTGATGGGATCAAAGGGGTGCATTAGTTACAATCCCATCTTGGCCATACGGCAGCACGAGTACCTTATGCTGGGAAAGCCAGAGGATGCCGAATTAGAAGAGATAATACTTCACAATAGAGGTGTGGACGATCCAACATTACTTTTCAGAATATGTAGTTCTTGGGAGAAGGTTCACACCAAGGGTTCTGAGTTGAGGAAAAGAGATGGAGTGGTCAGGACACCTTACCGGCAGTGGGTTCTTGAAAGGGTCCAAATCGTCAAGCTACCATTTTCCGGAGAAGCACTCCCCAAACCTCCTGCGCATGAACCAATATCCTTGGAAGAAGTAGAGGAACTTCGAATTAAGGTAGCCAATCTTGGGAAAGAAAATGAAGAACTCAGTTCAAAATTGCACCGAGTCACTCACGAGAGGAATGAATTAAAGTATGACTTGACTCGTAAAACTTCCCAGTTCGAAGCAATTCAAGAAAAAGCTAATGAAGAAGAACGGAAGAAGAACAATGTCAAAGGGTGTCTGGACCAGACTTATGGTAGGGTGGTTCACTTAAAAGAAGATTTAAACAGAGTTTGCAGGAAGAGTGCGAATAATGAGGATTGGTATATTCGGGCGACTAAAAAAGCAAAGATTGAAAGAGCTAAATTTGAGAAGAAAATTGCAGAGCTTACCACAACACTTGAGGAGGCAGTGAGAAGCTCAAATCAGGAATATGAACTTAGGATTCAGGCCATGAATGTCTCACAGTTCACCATGGAAGATTGGGATTACAAATGTCAAGAGGTGAATCGTGCTGAAGGAAACGCCCGGTATTGGAAGGAACAATATGAGGCTTTAATCAAAGATCACAATATTTGGGAGTCGGTGAGAGATGATGTGCAAGGTCATTTCCAAGGATACGAGCAAGCTGTACAAGGTCAGATTAAAGAAAGAGACATGTATCGTGATAAGCTTAATCAGCTTATTGAATGGTGCAACTTGCAGATGGAAGAATTACCTTTCCGACTTTCTATGGAAAGAGGGGAATTCGAAGACAATGGATCCTACCCAGCTGTGAGTTACTTTCTCTCAATGTGCCAAAACATGTTGAAGACTTTCAAGGAAGAGGTGAAAGAATGTAGTGCCCAGAGATCCAAGAATTAGTCTTACTGTTGTAATTTATTTTTCTTTATTTATTTTGTTTATCTAAGAAGAGAATTGGCGTTATTTTTGTAATAGTTAACGAACCAGAATATTTGTACTTGATATTTTAAGTCTTGATTGTTTAAGAATGAATGAAGTTTGGAGTTTTCCTTTAGTCCTTGACTTCTATGATGTTTTGAATGCTGCACATTAAAATTTTGGTATTGGTGATTGTTTTTCCTGAAATTGACATTTTGTGGCATGGCATTCATACATTTCCATCATTCGCTGCATTTTGTTAAAACATGAGGCTCATACGTGTCTTTTTACCCAGTCGTCAAACTGTTTCGTCCATACAAAACCGGAGCCGACCGTCGCAGGAGGATGGAAAGACTCGAGCAGGAAAACCAAGAGCTTAGGGGAGAAGTGTCTGCTTTAAAGGATAGTTTGGAAAGGCTTACCAATATGATGGAGACGATGGCCGCCACGCATAATCAGACATCTCAAAATTCTCAGGAGACTGGACATAGGACCGAGGCCATGGCCATCCCAACAACCGCGGCCCCTAGCAACGATTCCCAACATGTCGTAACCACTGGCTTCCCTTGGGGCATCCCTCGTGATTTTATACCAGAGATTCATCAACCACACGTCTCACACGTCGCTGCTATAATGACTACTCGTCATCCTGTAGTACACACCGCCCATTACAACGAAGACCCCCCTTCCACATAGTACCAAGCGAACATGCGGGAGTAGAAGAGAGATTGGATGAGTTCCAGGATCGTTTTCTAGAAATGCAAAACGAGATTAGAGCACTCCGAGGCCAGGATTTGTTCGGAAGAAAGGCTTCTAATCTTTGCTTGGTCCCCAATGTCAGGGTTCCGCACAAGTTCAGAGTGCCTGAGTTCGAAAAATATAAGGGAAACTCGTGTCCTCAAAGCCATTTAATCATGTACGCCCGAAAGATGTCCACCCAGCAGGCAATGACCCGTTACTAATCCATTATTTCCATGACAGCTTGACAGGTGCTGCCCTAAAGTGGTATATGAGTTTGGATAGTGCAAAAATCCGGACCTTTAACGACCTAGGAGAAGCTTTCATCCGACAGTATAAGTATAACCTTGACTTGGCCCCGGACAGAGATCAACTCCGGAGCATGTCACAGAAGGACAAGGAAAGTTTCAAAGAATATGCTCAACGGTGGCGTGAGGTCGCGGCTCAAATATCCCCGCTTATGGAAGAAAAAGAAATGACCAAGATTTATTTGAAGACGTTGAGCACGTTTTATTATGACCGCATGATCGCAAGCGCACCTAGTGACTTTACTGAAATGGTAAATATGGGAATGCGGCTCGAAGAGGCCGTTAGAGAAGGGCGTTTAGTGAAGGAGGCGGGATCATCCAGTGGCATCAGGAAATTCGGAAACGGTTTCCACAAAAAGAAAGAGCAGGACGTTATTGCCATTCACCAGAGAAGAAGTTATCAGCAGCAGGTGGCTGCAATCACCCCAATTGTCAATACAGCTTCAGGCCCCAATTACCGACCATTTTCCCCTCAAAATCAACAAACCACTCCACAACACCAACATCAACCTCAACAATTCCAGCAGCGGCAACAACAACCTCCACAACAGGCTCACCCCCAGTACAACAACAATCGTATTCCGAGAACACCCGTTTACGACCCCATACCAATGACTTACGCAGAATTATTTCCAGCTCTACTGCAAAAGGGGCATATTCGAACGAGACCTCCCCTCCCTCCGCCCAGGAATCCCACTTATGGGTTCAAAGATGACCAGTTTTGCGTTTATCATCAGGGTGGGCCAGGCCACAATATCGAAAACTGCTATGGTTTTAAAGCCGATGTCCAGAGTTTGATTAAAAATGGTGTTTTGACTTTTAAAGATACCAATCTGAATATTCAAGCGAATCCTTTGCCTCCACACAGAAGGGCCTCAGTGAATATGGTGCACGGTTGTCCAGGGGACTATGCTGTTTACGATGTCAGATTGATTAGAGGGTCCTTAGTGCAAAAGCATTCAGAGCTGGCAGGGCTTATCTACTTCCATAACGGAATACATGATTACGATGCATGCAGAATCTGTTCCGTTAATCAACGAGGGGTGTCGTGTAGTACGAGAAGATCTCCAGAGGATGTTGGATCAAAGGTCTATTAGAATAATGTATCCCAGAAACCCTAATGATGTTGAAATTGATGAAGAGGCATTTGTCATAATACCACAATTTAATGAACCAGGACCCATAGAGATCACCTACGACAGTAGGAGGATCGCTGCAACTCCATTGGTCATTGCTGTACCAGGACCAATGCCATACCAGTCTGAAAGGGCCGTATCATACAAATATAATGCAACCATGATTGAAAACGGAAGGGAGGTTCCATTACCATCCATTGTCAACATTGCTGATGTCAGCCGAGTTACCAGAAGCGGGAGGGTATTCCCTAACAAAGCTAGAGAAACTGTG
This sequence comes from Lathyrus aphaca, assembly GCA_963966055.1. Taxonomy (NCBI): domain Eukaryota; kingdom Viridiplantae; phylum Streptophyta; class Magnoliopsida; order Fabales; family Fabaceae; genus Lathyrus; species Lathyrus aphaca. The sequence continues at coordinate 284,500,896 of OZ014522.1, read as the reverse complement.
ATGCATAAAGAAACCCCATTGGAGAGCACTTTTAAGCCAATAGGCCAGTCAAGTAATACAAATCAGAGTAAGGGAGATGATGAAGTGCTAAAGCTGATCAGGAAAAGTGAGTACAACGTAGTGGATCAACTATTAAGCACGCCTTCAAGAATTTCAATCTTGTCTCTTCTGATGAGCTCTGAGGCGCATCGGGAAGCTTTACAAAAGGTCTTAGAGCAAGCATTTGTGGACCATGATGTCACCATTGGCCAATTCGACAATATTGCTGCGAATATAACTGTTTGCAACAATCTTAGCTTCTGTGACGAAGAGCTCCCGGAGAAGGGAAGAAACCACAACATGGCACTGAATATCTCTGTTAATTGCAAGACCGACGCTTTGTCTAGCATACTAATAGACACCGGCTCCTCACTAAATGTTATGCCAAAGTCAACTCTCTCGATGTTAGCCTTTCAGGGCACTCCTATCAGAGTTAGTGGGGTTATTGTCAAAGCTTTTGATGGATCCTGGAAGACCGTTATCGGAGAAGCGGATTTGCCTATAACGATTGGACCTCATACCTTTCAGATCACGTTCCAAGTAATGGACATCAAGGCTGTATACAGTTGCTTATTGGGTCGCCCTTGGATCCACGAAGCAGGGGCTGTAACTTCAACTCTGCATCAAAAACTTAAGTTTTTAAATCAAGGAAAGATGGTGATTGTGTTTGGGGATCATGCTATGATTGTAAGTCATCTTTCCTCTTTTTCATATGTGGAACCAGAAGATGCTATTGGAACTCGTTTCCAGGCCCTAACCATTGCTGATAAAGAAGTAAAGAAGAAAGGGGAATCCATTTCTTCTTTCAAAGATGCTCGGCAGGTTGTTGAAAGTGGTTCGTCTGAAGGGTGGGGAAAGGTCGTGGTTTTAAACGAGAATAAGGCCCGTGAAGGAGTCAGTTTTTCGCCCGAATCTGCAAGACTTACAAGGGACGAAGGGGTCATCTGCCCAATACAGGAAATTTTCCGCAGTGGAGGATTCATGAGTCCAACTCCACCAGAAGTTGACGCAATTACTGAGGATGATTCTGAAGAGGATTTAACGAACTTTGTTGCGCATGGAGCTTTGTGCCAGAATTGGACTGCTGTTGATATCCCATCTGTCGTTCGCCTATCTAAGTAATGATTTTGTGTTAACCTCTCGCTCTGCCCAGGGCGAGAGAGTACTTTTGTAGGGTTTTCTCTTTATGCAATTTAAGAATTTTTGTCTCCTCTTTGCTCTGCCCAAAGAAAGAGAGTTATTTTGTTGGTCCCTTTTGTTTCGAAAATTAAACAATCATTAATGAAAGTGTTATTTTTCGACTTCCTTTATCTTTTGTCATTTTTTTTTACTTTTTGCTTTTCGGAAAAGTGGTAATCCTAAAAAAAAACACATCTACATATTTGCATAAATAAAAAAGATTCATTTTTCAAATATCTGCATACGCTTCCATTTGTCTAGTGCTAAAATAAAACATCAATCATATGTACAGATTAATCATAAAAAACCCCATTGAAAAGCATGACCCATTGCCTACTCCCAACTTTGAGTTCCCGGTGTTTGAGGCCAAAGAAGATAATGATGAAGAGGTCCCTGATGAGATCTCACGACTACTGGAGAATGAGGAAGAGACTATCCAGCCATACAAAGAAGCAGTGGAGGTAATTAATCTGGGGACAGAAGACGATAGGAAGGAAGTCAAAATCGGCGCGCTCCTCATTCCCGATGTCAAGAGAAGAATGATAGAACTTTTGAAAGAGTATGCGGATTTGTTTGCTTGGTCCTATCGGGATATGCCGGGATTGGATACCCGTATCGTGGAACATCGCCTTCCTTTGAAACCAGAATGTCCGCCGATCAAACAGAAGTTGAGGAGATCACGCCCCGACATGGCTATCAAGATCAAGGAGGAAGTTCAGAAGCAGATTGATGCAGGTTAGCCAATATAGTACCCATGCCGAAGAAAGATGGGAAAGTCAAAATGTGTGTCGATTATAGAGATCTAAACAAAGCCAGTCCTAAGGACAATTTCCCGCTACCCCATATTGACATGTTAGTCGACAGTACAACTAAGTTCAAAGTTTTCTCATTCATGGATGGTTTCTCCGAATATAACCAGATTCGAATGGCTCCAGAGGATATGGAGAAGACCTCATTTATTACACCTTGGGGAACATTTTGCTACCAGGTAATGCCTTTCGGTTTGAAGAATGCAGGCGCAACTTACCAAAGAGCAATGACAACACTGTTCCATGACATGATGCACAAAGAAATCAAAGTATACGTTGATGACATGATTGCTAAATCCAGAACCGAGGAAGAGCATGTGGAATATCTGTTGAAGTTGTTCCAATGTTTGAGGAAGTACAAACTTCGCCTGAACCCCAGCAAATGCACATTCGGTGTTCGGTCAGGGAAGTTATTGGGTTTCATTGTTAGCCAGAAAGGTATTGAAGTAGATCCCGACAAAGTCAAGGCCATTCGAGAGATGCCCGCACCAAAGACGGAAAAACAAGTAAGGGGATTTTTAGGTCGTCTGAATTACATCTCCAGATTTATTTCTAATATGACTGCGACCTGTGGGCCGATCTTCAAACTCCTGCGAAAGAATCAAAATTGCAAGTGGACTGAAGATTGTCAAAAAGCTTTTGATAACATCAAAAATTATTTACTAGAGCCACCTATCTTGGTCCCTCCAGTTGAAGAAGACCTCTGATCATGTACTTGACGATACTAGAAGATTCCATGGGTTGTGTGCTCGGGCAACAAGACGAAACAGGACGGAAGGAGCATGCCATCTATTACCTAAGCAAGAAATTTACAGATTGTGAGTCTCGATACTCTATGCTTGAGAAGACCTGTTGTGCTTTAGCTTGGGCAGCTCGACGTCTCCGACAATATATGATTAATCACACTACTTGGTTGATTTCAAGGATGGATCCGATTAAGTATATCTTTGAAAAACCGGCCCTGACGGGAAGAATTGCTCGTTGGCAGATGTTACTATCTGAATATGATATTGAATACCACACTCAGAAGGCTATCAAGGGAAGTGTTTTAGCCGACCATCTAGCCCATCAACCCATTGACGATTACAAACCCGTAAAGTTCGATTTTCCAGACGAATATGTCATGTACTTGAAGATGAAAGATTGTGATGAACCTCCCCTCAACGAAGGGCTAGAACCGGGGTCCCAATGGGGATTAATTTTCGATGGAGCTGTAAATTTGTATGGAAAGGGAATTGGGGCAATGATTGTAACTCCCCAAGGAGCTCATATCCCTTTCGCTGCAAGAGTGATGTTCAATTGCACCAATAATGAAGCCGAGTACGAAGCTTGCATCATGGGCTTTGGAAGAAGCAGTTGATTTAAGAATCAAGAACCTAGATGTATATGGTGACTCAGCCCTGGTAATCAATCAGATCAAAGGGAAGTGGGAAGTCCTACAACCTCACTTAATTCCATACAGGGATTATGCAAGGAGGATCTCAACATTCTTTAATAGAATTGAATTTCATCAAGTACCTCGCAGTGAGAACAGAATGGCCGATGCTTTGGCTACCATCTCCTCCATGATTGTTGTAAATCGACAGAACGATGTGCCAAAGATTGAAATTATACGCCTCAGTAGACCCGCTTATGTGTTCACCTTGGAAGAGGCTGTTGACGAAAAACCATGGTACTACGACATCGAGTGTTTCTTACGACACCAGGAATATCCGCCAGGGGCATCCAACAAGGACCGAAGGACTCTGAGGAGGTTGGCCGGTAACTTCTTTCTGAGTCAAGATGTACTATACAAGAGAAATTTCGATATGAGTTTACTCAGGTGTGTAGATAAGCATGAAGCAGAAATACTGATGAGGGAAATTCATGAAGGATCATTCGGCACTCACGCTAATGGACATGCTATGGCTAGAAGGATGCTGAGGGCAGGATATTACTGGTTGACAATGGAATCCGATTGCTGCAAATATGTGAAGAAATGTCATAAATGTCAGGTTTACGCTGATAAAGTCCATATCCCTCCGACTCTTCTCTATGTTCTTTCTTCTCCGTGGCCTTTTTCCATGTGGGGCATCGATATGATTGGTATGATTGAGCCGAAAGCTTCCAATGGACATCGTTTCATCCTAGTAGCCATTGACTACTTTACAAAATGGGTAGAGGCAGCCTCCTACGCCAATGTGACTAGACAGGTGGTAGTCCGATTTATCAAGAATAACCTCATTTGCCGGTATGGTATCCCAAGTAGGATCATCACTGATAATGGATCAAACCTGAACAATAAAATGATGAAGGAAATGTGCGCGGAGTTCAAGATTGAACACCATAACTCTTCTCCTTACAGGTCCAAGATGAATGGTGCAGTGGAAGCCTCTAACAAGAACATCAAGAAGATCATTCAGAAGATGGTCATCACTTATAAGGATTGGCATAAAATGTTCCCCTTTGCTTTACACGGATATCGCACTTCGGTCCGTACATCGATTGGGGTAACTCCTTTCTCGTTGGTATATGGTATGGAGGCCGTGCTCCCTGTGGAGGTTGAAATCCCGTCAATAAGAGTTTTGATGGAAGCTAAGTTAACAGAAGCTGAATGGTGCCAAAGTAGGTACGATGATTTGAATCTGATTGAAGAAAAAAGAATGACAGCTTTATGCCATGGGTAGTTATATCAACAAAGGATGAAGAAGGCTTTTGATAAGAAGGTTCATCCTCGTGTGTTCAGGGAAGGCGACCTTGTGATTAAGAAACTCCAGCCTTTTATATCAGATTCTAGGGGCAAGTGGGCTCCTAATTATGATGGCCCGTGTGTTGTCAAGAGACTTTTTTCGGGCGGCGAATTAATCCTCGCAATGATGGATGGCGTGGAATTTGCCCGTCCTACAAATGCAGATACAGTCAAGAAATACTTCACCTAATGAAAATAAAAAGAACAACTCGGTAAGTTGAAAACCCGAAAGGGCGACTTAGGCAAAAAAGAGCGTCTCGGTGGGTCGAAAACCCGAAAGGGCAATTCAGGCAAAAGTTAGAGACATAAACATAAATTAATCATCCCGCTGGATTGAAAACCTGAAAGGGCAGTCCAGGCAAAAGTTAGGGATAATGGCAAGTAACTGTATTGGGCTATGATGACAACATCGTGTGCCAAGAATTCCTCAAATCTGACTCAAGCTCAAGAATACCGGGGGCTCAAAGTAGTTGGAGAAAGTAATGATCATTGTAATTTTAATGTAGTCTCTTCCATATAATTACCATTTATTCCAATTTTTGTAAAGATCTATGGAATCCCGCTATTGGCAGATTACCATTCCATCAATGAAAATTTGAGCCTATGCATTTACTTGCAATTCTTATTCTATCTTCATCTCAAAAATGACACTGTTATTAATAATGATTTTCGAAAAAAAAACCTTTTACTATATTTGTTTTAATGTGAGTGTGTGCTTACTAAGTTGGCGAACCGAAAGACGGACGTTAATGGTTGTTCCAAGAATGGTTAAACTGCAAGATGTGAAATAATTGTCTCGTTGAGTGCGACATACTCAGGATTCTCCAATATGGGTCGTTGAAGTGTTACGTATGTGACTCGTTTTTCTGTGATAAAGTTTTTGTTACTCAGCGCCTTTGGTGAGATGCTAAGCCCGATGTACATGTTTGAGCCTGATTAAAATTGCTTTGGTAGATTGTTGGTTTTATTCCCCGACAGAAGATAAGCTATTTCATCCTTGTCAAAGCCAACTGTGCTATAGGTCGCTCACGTCTTGTTGAGACTGGTCGGGCATCCGGTCGTTGTGTTTTTCTCACCAATCTATCTTACGTGTCTGTTTTGTCTGTTTGTCAGCATAAACATAACACATATACATACATGTACATCATATTTGAATTCATATTCATATTCATGTTGCATTCATTAATGCATACCTCCTACCTTGGTCGCATTTATCCCCAAGTGATGTGTCTCTCTCAAAATAGAGTATGTCAGCCTTAGGCAGGAAATGTACATTCGTTCTAATTCCCCACTGAGTTTTTACCCTCATGGAAGTTTTTTGCTTTAGTTATCCTTTCCACACTTGGATAGGATTAATCCCCAATTGAGTTCATTCCTCACGGGTTAGTGTCTTTCTTGACAGTTTCTTTCCAGCTTGTTCCTGGATTGAATTTTGGTCTTTGACAATTTTGATGATTGAATTTCCAGATGGAAAGTGCATTTATTTTGCACCTTTGGATGCTTAGTTTCCCAGAAGGAATTTGTTGGAGGCTTCCTTTGAAGACAAATTTTGCTCTCCAGCAGTGTTACTACAACGTTCCCTTGGATTACTTATACCTGACAACAAGTGGTAGTCTCTTTTTGGAGAAGTTTGTTCTTATCCTTGGACCTCTAAGCAGAATCAACAAGTGGCCGTCTCCTTATTTGAGAAGCTTGTTTCTTGTCCATGGATTTCCCAGTAAATCAACAGATGGCATTCTCTTTTCGAGCAATTTGTTCATCCCTATCAAGGTTAATGTTCTATCAAATGGTCATCTCTCCAATACATGTTGAGAAGTTTGATATGAACCTCTTTATTTTCGGCAAATGGCATCTCATCCAGACAAGGTGGGAAGTTTGTCGTGATTCTTCAATTTTCAACAAATGACATCTCATCCAGACAAGGTGGGAAGTTTGTCGTGATTCTTTCCAATTTCCGTCAAATGGCTATTTCTTCCATACAAGTTGAGAAGTTTGAGCGTGAAGTTGTTCTTCATCATATGGCTGTCTCTTTCAGAAGAAGGGAAGTATGATGAATGTTCTATCAAATGGCTATCTCTTCCATACAAGTTGAGAAGTTTGATACGAATCTCTTTACTTTTCCAACAAATGGCTATCTCTTCCAGACAAGTTGAGAAGTTTGTTGAATTTTTTCCAATTTCTATCAAATGGCTATCTCTTCCATACAAGTTGAGAAGTTTGAGCGTGAAGTTGTTCTTCATCATATGGTTGTCTCTTCCAGAAGAAGGGAAGTATGATGAATGTTCTATCAAATGGCTATCTCTTCCATACAAGTCGAGAAGTTTGATACGAATCTCTTTACTTTTCCAACAAATGGCTATCTCTTCCAGACAAGTTGAGAAGTTTGTTGAATTTTTTTTCAATTTCCGTCAAATGGATATCTCTTCCATACAAGTTGAGAAGTTTGAGCGTGAAGTTGTTCTTCATCATATGGCTGTCTCTTTCAGAAGAAGGGAAGTATGATGAATTTTCTATCAAATGGCTATCTCTTCCATACAAGTCGAGAAGTTTGATACGAATCTCTTTACTTTTCCAACAAATGGCTATCTCTTCCAGACAAGTTGAGAAGTTTGTTGAATTTTTTTTCAATTTCCGTCAAATGGCTATCTCTTCCATACAAGTTGAGAAGTTTGAGCGTGAAGTTGTTCTCCATCATATGGCTGTCTCTTTCAGAAGAAGGGAAGTATGATGAATGTTCTATCAAATGGCTATCTCTTCCATACAAGTCGAGAAGTTTGATATAAATCTCTTTACTTTTCCAACAAATGGCTATCTCTTCCAGACAAGTTGAGAAGTTTGTTGAATTTTTTTTCCAATTTTCGTCAAATGGCTATCTCTTCCATAAAAGTTGAGAAGTTTGAGCGTGAAGTTGTTCTTCCATCATATGGCTGTCCCTTTCAGAAGAAGGGATGTATGGTGAAAGTTCTATCAATGACGTCTCCCCAATGCACGTTGTCATCTGTTGATAATTTATGGTCTAGTTGTATTTCAAAACTTCTTGAAGGGATTTATGTCACGGCTATGTGTGCTTTATCCCCAGTAAAGTCATCTATTCTCTCGTTGGAGTTTGGTTTTATAGTTTCTTTTCCAGCTTTTCCACCGTTTATTTTCTTTTACTTCTCGGAGCGCCAATTTTCTGGTTCTTTAAGTATTCAAACCTCTTCTACCTTTCAGGTTTAAGCCATTTGAATAGGGGCAGCTGTTGCACCCTAAAATTTGCCCTCGGTTTTACTTTGCTTTACCCTTTTTGTTTCACATTCATATGCACCACCATTTAGATCATGCATTCATCTGTGGAGGCTCTTAGGATTTGCGACCATACTTGTCTAAGGATTTAGAATTTAGACACCCTACGATTGTAGCTGTCTGAAGAATCTAAACTCGTGATTGTTCGCTTATATCCCTATCTTCCGTTTGATATCCCAAGATAAGTGGTATTTATGTTTGTATGGAGGCTATTCATTTTACGTCAGATTCGTCATCAGCAGTAAGGGGTTGACATAGCAAGCTCGAGATATATAGGACACACATTAAGTTGTCCATTAAAGATAACCAAGAGATTACACAAAGTGCTACTCCTAATCTAGCATGATATGTTTAATATTTTTATACACGACCTGGATTTGAGTGTGTCATGGTCTTTGACGCCTTGGAGTCTTTGGAACAAGTAAAAAGTCCCGTTGCTTGAACATGAGGTTATTAACGTATCACATAAAGCAACAATGATTGGATAAATTCAGCAACATGGTTGAATCATTTTCCTTTATTCATTTTACTTCAAAATACAACTTTCAGAATAATAAGAGTGTTTAAGTTCCCTAAAGAATATTCACATTCATTGTGGATTTCTTTTCGGGTTAGCACTGTGTTGTCATTTAAAAAAAAGGGGAATGGTGTGCGCCATTATGAACAGTGGTTTAAGGAATGTCAAAGGAGACATTGGTTGTTAGGAAAACTCTCATGCCAAAGCCTTCAACACTTCAGGGTCTTCTCGTTTCATGCCAACCCCATTTTCAATGTTTCGATAATGCCGGAGCAATGTAGGTTTCACTCCCTTGTCCCTTTCAATCTTCAATTTGTGTCCAGGCCTTACTCCAACCTGTTTATACCAAAAGTGGATAACATTTAGTTAAAAGTTTTTTTTTGACGAATGAAGAGATGGAAACGGTAAAGGCGACGTTGACGTCTTTGAAAACAAGAGGTTACAAAATTGGCAGCAGAAAGATCGACATTAACACTAGTACAGATGATGCATAAACAATCACACCGACACATACATTGAAAGAAAGCAGGCCCAAAGCACGATTCCGTGAATTTTCCTAAGTTTTAATCCCCATTGGAAATCAAAAATGGAAAAAGAATATGACTGTAGTTCACCTGCTATCCAGTAAGAAAACTATGGCGTCGACGGTTCTTATAGGGGCAGAAATTATGTTGAGTCGTCAACATCGAATGATCTATCAAACGGAGCTTCTTCGAAGGGATTCAGGACACCCCGTAACAATCCAGCAATCTTTTTGTCTAAATGCAATGTTTGAAACTAGTTACAAACAAGTCGCTGTCAATGAATTTGAGTAGAAAGAATCTAGTGGAGCTGGACATAATGAATCTGGTTTAAACTTTGGTTCCCGTGGAGATAAAGGATCGAACTGCATATATCCATCTGACTTTCTACCGTTTACTAGAAGACCATTTCTTTAAGTCATTAATAATGACAACAACAATGCTCATTCTAATCTACAAGGCAACATGAAAGGCAAGTTCAGAACATGAAAAGCAAATTCGGAACCGTATCTGGAGACTCGGTATCGAAGGAAAAATTAGTGTTAAAAAAATAGAAGCCCTATAATCAGGATGAAGGATAGAAATTCAGAGCGAACCTGGAAGGTTTAGAGTTTCACCTTGTCATCAATCCAACTCCAAAAGGAAGCAATCGCCATTGTTTCAGCAGTCAATCTTGCACGTGCGACAACAACCACAGTTAATAGATTGGCAAACAAATCAAGCAAATATACATCAACAACAATCAGAAATTATGTACCGGGGCTACATCAATAACAGTTTGGAACTGATTCCGGCAACAACGTCAGCAATAGCAACAACCTCCTGCGACGTATTCCCCGCTTCTGCCACCTTGTTTCGTCAACATCAACGAATAAACTTCTATTCTGAGACTCTCTTTTGCCTGCAAATAGAAAATCACGAATTAGGATCACAAGGCGCCTTTATACTACAGTTTGCATCGGGCACACTATTTCCAGCTGCAATAGCTATCCTCTCTTGTTCTGGTCCAGGCAAGGCAAGCCTTGTACTGCAGGCAGTAAAGCTTCAGCAATTGATTTGCAGTGCTTGCATATTGTCGGGTTTTAGTGCGGTAACGAGAAATCTTCCAGCTGATATTTTCAGATTTTACCTGCGAAACAAGTTTGAGCCGAAGCTATTGTAAATAATGGTAGGAGAAAGTTTAAGGCTATAGCATTAAGCATAAGCGATGAAAGTAAAAACTCGTGGTAAAAAGGAGGGCAAACTGGTTCAACCTAAACCTAATTTGGTTCAGTTCACTTCAAACTAGAGGAACTAAGTCAAAGAGGTGTACTGACGAAAGTATAGGTAGAAGTGACAGCAGGCTACAGAGGCCGAAACATTCACGAAATCGGCAAAAGTTTTTTAAAACACAGAGTAAAGGTAGAACGGATATAACACCAAAAAGGATGAATCCTCTGGTTTTTTAAAACAGAAACCCTAATCCATCACACTATAAAGGGAGGGTTTAGGTCAAATTGAGGGGAGGCCGCAAGCAAACTTTAAAACATCACATACCAAAAAGATTCAGAGGGAGAAAAAATCGATCGCGACACAGAAAAAGGGAGACGGAGAAGAAACCGAAGAACGACACATCACGAGTCCAAAGAAACGGAGCCATAGTAACAACAACAAACAACATCCACAGGAGAGCGGAAGGACGAACCTAAGTACTCCGAACGGGATCTTCAAAGAGGTATAACTGGCTTTTGTTATCTTTTCATTCGTTTTTTTAGATGCTTTCTCGGTTCCAATAGAGTTAGGATTCACAAAATAGGGATTAGGGCTTATTATTGAAAGGTCTGTTGTTTTGCTTTTGGAGTTTTAGTGATGGCATTGCAAGTTCGAGAGAGAGGTTTGGGTGGATAGATTTTGAGAGGAACACGTCTGAGAATTTCGTTGAGAGAGATTGTGAGAAGAAGGTTTGTTTGAGAGGGACGGTGAGAAGAGGATTCAGTTGAGGGAGGCGTCTGTGTGGAAGATGAGATTTGTTTCCCATTTTGGTTAGAAACGGGCTTGAAACCCTAGGTATCCCCTTTTCCTCTTTTAGGAAAAACCACCAAACCGGATCCGGGTCAGACCCGACCCGGCCGATTTTACCCTTTGGGCCTTATTGAGGCCTCCCATTCAGCACCCCTGCTTTTCTTACTTGGCCATTCGTTTTTTAGTTTGCTTTTATTAATTTTATTTTCCTTTGTAATCTTAGCAATTTCTAAAGGTTTTTTTAGAAAAAAACTTTCTTTTGTTTACTAATAATATTAATTTAATTAGGTTAATTAGGTCATTAATTATTTCGTCAAAAATTATATTTTTATATAGTTAGTTAATTACCTCATGTTTTTTTATTTATGCGTATGATATTTGTTTTTGCTTTTACTCGTCATTTGGTTGTGATGGCGACGTACGACTTGTATTGGATTTGGTTGTTATTTTCACATCTCGGTTATAACTTGTCAAAATAAGAAGTGAATACGTTCGCTCTAAAAATAATCATTTCAAAAGACAAATTAATTGTTTGGTCCAACGCCAAATAAACACTTTTAAAATACACCAGGTAGTTTCATAAACTCATTTTTTGCACACACGTAAGTCGATCACTTATATGATCGCCATCTGCACTACTTTTATATATCTTAACTAATTTAACAAAGAATAGAACTCCGGAGTCTAGCACTCCGCACGTTCCTGAATGAATCACAATTGGGCTAGCCCCACGCGTAATGTTTCGCTCACTCCTTTATTATTAAAATATGCTAAACCTAAAAACGTGTAAAAGCAATTATTCAACTTATTAATTTAATACGAAAACAGAACTCCGGAGTCTAGCATTCCGCACGTTCTGGATTGGACCGCAACTGGGCTAGCCCCACGCGATGTGTCCAATCACCATTCGTATATCAAAATATTCAAATTATCTTTTTAAATTAAATCACGGAAATTGAACTCCGGAGTCTAGCATTCCGCACGTTCTAGAACGGACTGCAGATGGGCTAGCCCCATGCAACGTGGTCCATTCACTCTTTTATATCTTAGAAACAACTTAAAACTTACCAACTAATTTAAATCTTTTTCGCAATTAATCAACGAGTAACTGAACTCCGGAGTCTAGCATTCCGCACGTTCTTGAATGCAATCACTCCTAGGCTAGCCCCACGCGACGTGGTTCATTCGCCCTCTCGTTTTAAAACACCCTTAACAAAGATCAAATATCTTTTCTCAAACGAACACTGTTTAAATCTTTCTATCTCGCAAATAAGCTAGCGCTTCAGCCTCCTATCGCGAGCAGATAAGCCAACGCTTAGCAGTAGAAATCATTTTCAAACAATCGTTCAATAAAAAAACATAAACCGTAGTCGCACGAACTACGAAGCTATGACTTTCCCATTGCACAAGGGAATACGTAGGCACGGGGATTTTAATCCTTCGCGAGCACAATAATAAAAAACTTAACCTTTCTCCGTAATAAATAATAATTTTCTTTTCCCTTTAATAAGCAATCTTAGTAACTTTAATCATAAAGAAGACAATAATAATAAGTTAATATTTAAAGCGCAAATTAGACTAAGAGGTTCCCGTTGAGTACAACGGACGTGAGGGGTGCCTAACACCTTCCCTTTGTGTAACTGACTCCCGAACTTAGATTAGTGGTTTCGTAAACCATTCTTATCCTTTATTTAGGTTGTGTCTATATCTCCCTTTTCTCTCGTAGAATAAATAGAATTAGGTGGCGACTCTGTTGTTTATTCTAGGATCGTATTTTTCGAGGTACGACAGTGTTCCGGTCATCTTCTCCGGTGAGACAAAAACCTAACTCTCTCCAAACCTCAAATTAATGCATCAAACTCTCCAGAAATGATCCATAAGCAACATTAAACAAGAATCCCAACATAAAATTCATTTATATTACATCAAAAACAAGAATCGAAGCAAACAAAATTTACGGGCAAAATTTCAGAGCAAGCATACAAGGCCATTTCTCAACCATTTTCAAAACAAATTACATCACAATGATCAGTGGAGCATACAAAATCATTTAGGAACTTAAAATACAACTTCTGGAAAAAATGTTCTTGAGGTATACCTGAGGTTGAGCTTTCTGATTCTGGGCTTTCTGGACCTCTCTTTGGTGCAAATCAACTCTAATAGGCTTCCTGAGGATGCTTTGATGCTTAGAACAAGCTTGCAATGGCTGGTTTTGATGATTCAACTCTGCTGCACAAGATATTGTATCCTTGCTTTGTGAGCTTTCAGGCCATTTTAGTGGATGGTTTGTGTTCTATGAGTGATTTAAAGATGATTGGTGAAGTTTGTTTCGAAGTTTGATGGCTGGTTTTTGAGAATCGAAGATGGGAAGCTTTTTGTGATTTTTGTAAATGCTGAGTTCTTGGAGGTTTCAGGCTTGCTTGTGTTATGTTTTGAGCTCCATAATGTTTGTATGTAATGTCTTGATTTGTCAGAGAGTGGGTAGTGGCATGGTTTGATTGGTATGGGCAAGTTGCAAAAAGGTCAACAACTTTGTACCTCAAGCATGGGCCATGGCAGAGCTGGATTTTGGGGTGTCTTGGCCTCAGCATGATTTGGCGAGTGCCATAGGATCAAAGTTATGCAGCTGGCACAAGTGGATGAAGAGTTTCAAAGCATTTTGCAAATTTCCCTCTTTGTGAATTTCATGAAAATGTCTTGAGGAATCTTGCAATCCAAGGCACAATTTTGGTTCAAATGCATTGCACTATGTTTGTATGATGCCTAGCAATCAATTAGAGGTCATGAAATGTCTTGAAACTTGAATTTGCAAAAAATCCTCTTTGGCATGAACTTGAAAATTATAGGATTTTTGCCAACTTTGAAAGGCCATATCATGATTTATAGGATGAATCAAGACATGTTCTAGTACTTTTTGAAAAGGGGAAGACCTAACTTCAACTTTCATGCCCAAGAATTTTTCATTTGAAGCATTTTTGGTCATGAAAGAGGAGGTTGAAAATCTTTCCCAAAATGGAAAGTTTCCATTACATGTCATGTCCAAAAATGGAAAGTTTGCAAATGGATTGAAATTATTCAATCTTGTGAACTTCTAACCACTTCTAAGATCAAATAAAGATCATAGAACCTCAAAATGATGAAGATGACCCTTTGGTAACCTTGTTGGGGGCCTCAGATGCCCTGATTTTGACTTTACTTGCTCAAGAAGTTACCCAATGATCAAATGACTTCCACAGTGAATTTCTTCATCAAATTTGGTACACATGATCCTCATAACATATTAAGACCATTAGAAACAAGAATGACCAAAAATTTGGGATTAAGGCCTCTGAAACCAAAACCCTAATTTTGGTCATCTATGTAGGAAAACCCTAGATTTGCCTCTATGCCTTTGCCATTCTTTGTGATCTCTTGACTTTCATGAACTTTGGGGAACATATTATGATCATGGAACACACATGGACCCTCTTGGTAAGCTTCAAGACCTTGGGATGGCTCATATCACTTCTTGGATTGCTCAGATCATAAACCCTAGATGCAGATGAAATGAACTATGCAGTGGGATATGATATGCTTATGCTAATGCAAAAATGAAAGATCACAAGCCAAGGTGTGAGAAAAAGTGAGGGAAAATTTGGGGTGTTTATAGATAGCAATAATACGTTCACCATTTCCGAGAAATGGCTCATGACCAAATCAGGCAATCAGTTTGGCATTACGTACTAACCAGGGAGGTCTCAGCTGAGTCCAGGAAGACAAACATCCCTCATAAGTCCCCAGCTTCTAGCACTGAATCGAGAAACAATAGTACATTCAACCCTTGTGATACAGTACTATCGTCATACGAACAATTTTCCTTAACTGGGTTCCTATGAAAGAACCAGGCCATCCTATGTGAGTTCCCAATGGGCCCTCGGATGTGAGTGGGTTTGCCAACAAATGTAGTCTGCCACTGCCATCACTGGAGAGTGATGTTTCTACTAAGGTCCTCAATGATCGGTCCCCAAATGCACATAACCATCGAGGTCCTATACCGAAATGGAGGAAATCCCCATACAGAATATTCCCAAGACGGTCGCAATCTGGGTGTGGTTTCATGTCAAAACATCATACTGAAATAACATGCGGAGCAATATGAAACCACACTAGTCCTAGGTGTATACTCGAGCTAGGGTCATATACTCGTCTCTCAAAATACCCATCCCACCAAACAGAAAATACCAGCACAGTCTAGACAGTAATAATGATGCATGATAAATACTGAAAGCAATAAATAAAGTTGTAAAGTAAAACTGTAAATGAAAACAGTAAAGCCGAAACTAAAGCACACAACAACAAACAGAAAAACACCCAAAGAAACAAAAATAGACAAGTTCTAGGATTGACTCTCAAAGGGGGAAACCAGAGATTCTGGGTTCTCCCCAGTAGAGTCGCCAACTGTCGCTCCCGGGATTTTCATCCTAGTACAAACGCGAAAGTGGCGTGGAAAAGGTAGAGTCGCCAGTCAGGAATTTTTATCCCGAATGAACGGGAAAGGTAATGCTGCACAAACTTGAGGAAGAAGGAAATGACGAGGTCATGTGAACCAAAGATCTGGGTCCGGAAGTCGGTTACGACCTGGGAAGGTATTAGCACCCCAGACTGTCCGGCGTACCCGACGAGATCCACTCTTATAAGTCTGTTTCAAAGGGTGAGAAATAAGATGTTGTTGAACAAAAGAATTTCTGACTGGAACTGGAATTGAAATAAGAAAGGGAATTGGAAAAGAAAATGGAAAGAAAAGGGGAAAATGTAGGGAAAATAAAGAATATGCTCGCACGGGCCCTACCCCGCTGCCTACGTACCTCATCGGGAATATGAGGATCAGAGTCGACGTAGTTCGCCTCACTAAGGCGGGAACTTTGTTTGTGTTTCTTAGGATGACATTGCCATAGTTCTAACTCAGGTGTTTTCCGGCTCTGACTCGAGGGCGTTATCGTATCGCTGTTTGAACTGTCGAGGCAAGTCGTATTCATCTGCAAAGAGTGGGAGATGAGAAGATAAGATGCAATGTATTTATTGGTTGTCTTTTATGAGAAGTGTTTTGAGTTTAATGTTTGTGAAACATTCCCATACTAAGACTTGTTCATCGTGGTAAATGCCTTACACCTCGCCCCGAAATGAAACATGCGTAAGTAACCCACGACAAAGTCTCATGGAACAAAAGAAAGTTCGACCTTTATTAGGTGTTTTATGATTTTCTTTATGAGATGAGAAATAAGGACTCAAGTTGAGAAAGGAAAAAAACTAGGGGAACTAAGACTCACCCTAAATTGTTTATTGCATGCAAAAGGAAATGCTAATGGTTTGTGTGGTTTCTAATCCTAATGAGGAAAAAGGAAAAGAAGAAAAGAGAACTTAGAAATCAACTTACTTCCTAAGGAAGGTAAGTTGTTTCTAAAGGGAAAAAAGCCTATACAAGTAAGCACAAAGTGCTAAGTCAAACACATTTAGAAAACATAAATAGATGAGGAAGAAGTTGTATAAACAAGGCTTACCTCAACCTCCCTACAAAACAAAGGTTAGCTTAACAATGTATATTGAAAGTAAAATCAAAGCATAAAGGCTAAGGAAAATGCAAATTGAAACCTAAAGAAAAGGAGGAAAGAAGTTATATGAACAAACTTACCTCAACCTACCTACAAAACAAAGGATAGCTTAACAATGTATTTTGAAAGCAAAAACAAAGCATAAAGGCTATTAAGTCCTACACACGTCCTAGGAAGGAACTAGGGTTCAAAATAAGACCTAAGTCTAAAGGTGAAGGTACCTAAAGGTTATATGACTTATAAATTCAGTAGCTACATGCTATAGGTCCCTAAGGGTGATAGGATACCTCACAAGATCAAACTATGTCCAACTATGTACACAAAGTTCACATAAGTTCTCCTAAATGCAAGTTAGGGTTCATGGATGAAGTATGAGTGCATATGGCATACAAGCATGAATTAATACATGAAATGAGTATAAAAGTCAGTAGTTAATGCTTATGAATGTGGATAAATGAACATACCATCATGGATGCAATGCTTTAAGCATATGGAACTAGGAGAAGAAGATGTGATAAGAAATGTAGCAAACATCACATAAGATCACAAATGATGCAAGTTAAGGATGAATGGCATATGGATATGCATGAGATGATTATGGGTCAGTAGTAGACAAGGTATGAGATGCAATTAGAATGCATGGATAGGCATTTATGATTCCTACATAAGTCATGTTAACCATTAAGAGAGAAGAGAAACAAGTTTAGGTTAAACTAGTTTAAGTAAGGATGGACTTTGAAACACCAAAACAAATCAAATGAATATGGTTCAAGAAGTGACTTATAACTGTAATTAAGGACCTAAAATTGACCTATAATTAACTCCTAAAAGTTACTAAAAAGTATCTCAAGGCAATGGCATGAATGCCTTCCTAACCTCTAGGGTATGGAGCAAATAAGCACATAATCGGGCCTATAATCTAGATGGCATAAAAAATAGCAAAAAGACTTGAAAAATTATGAAATGAAGTCCCTAAAATTATAAAGTCAGTATCTTACATGGTCTAAAGATTTCACAAAGTTATGCACCAAAGTGCCAAAACAATTCACTTAATGGTCAAGGTAACAAGGCATAATCGCCGAAAAACCACTCCACAAAGTGGATAAAAAATGGCACCAAAAATTATGAAAAAATTCCTAAGTAACATAAAAGTGTCACAAATTCCAGTGGTTGATCACACACAAAAATAGGTCTCACACCTATTGGAAAAAATAGTTTTTGGTCCCTTATGTCAAAACCATTCATTTTGGGACAACTTGGAATAAAAAATCCAAATTAATTACTAAAACTATCCAAATCTAGAAAAACAATTATAGAAAATTAATTAAGAGAATGAGGATCACTCATGAATGTTTCCAGAATTTTATCTCACTCGAAACTATTTTTAATAATTGCGACGAAACGGGCAAAAAACTATGTTTCAAGGGAAAGCGAATGGAAGCAAATTCTATAATCAGTAACCTAATCCATAAGCTTCGATATCGTCACAAATCATAAAAAATAACAAATACATTCAGTGCCTCAGGTGGGAGGGCTCAATATGCACCTTAAGTTATATGATCCTAAGCCATATACAAACTAGAATGATGCATTAAAGTGGAGAAAGTCGAGATTTTTTACATGATTGAAGTGCCGATTCTTCGCATAAAAAAAATCCAAAAAATTCATCCAAGATCTTGTAATCTCCCATAAGAAAAATAAATTCTTATCTTCCATAATCACTTTGTGAAAATCCACCATCCAAAATCGATCAATATCGATAAAAAAGGTGAACATTTACATCAAAATTAGTACTAAACATAATTAAAATTATCAACAAGAATCTTAATTAAAATTAACAAGAAATGGATTAAGATCATAATCCACAAGAATTATTTTCCAAGAAATTACTTAACAAAACTCTACAAAAATAAATAAGACAAATAAGGGAGGTGAATAAGCAAAATCAGGGGTCTGATTAACATTTCCATGGTGGATCCCAAGTCCAAGGCGCAGGGGGTGCAAGAGTGAAAAATGAGTGTGTGAAACTGAGTCCATGGCAGAAAAGCCCATTCATTTTCAAACTCGGATCCAGGGGTTAACTCAACAATAATAAGGTGTAGAATGAAAAGCTTTATAGTCTGAAGATGATAAGCCCAATCCAATTTCAGCTTAACCTAATGCCTCAGCAACTAGGGGTGGCAATTGGATCCATTTAGACAAAATCCATCCAATCCATCCACTAAAAAATCCATCCAATCTATCCACTAAAAAATCCATCCAATCCATCCACCATATGAAAAGTAAGTTAATGGATTGGATTAAATCCATCCATTTATATGTATGGATTAATCCAATCCATCCGACATATTTGAATGATCCAACGGATTATTTTTATATCAATCATATCTATTTAAAAATAATAATAATGAATTATTTAAAAAAATGATTTTTTTACGGATATACAAAAAATTGATTTTTTTTCAAATTTTTTTTTTCTTCCGAAAATATCAAAAAAATTGTTTTTTTTTTCCGAAAATATAAAAAAAAATTGATTTTTTCGAAAATATCAAAAAACCGATTTTTTTTCAAAAATATCAAAAAATCGATTTTTTTCAAAAAATATCAAAAAACAATTTTTTTTCGAAAATATAAAAAAAATTCGATTTTTTCAAAAAAAAAAAGGATGGATGGATATCCATCCATTAAAAATATGTTAACGGATGGATTGGATGGATTTTTATCCTTAATGGACGGATTGGATTGGATATTTTTCAAAAAATTTAGTGGATTGTTAATGGACTAATGGATTGTTTTGATCCATCCATTAACAATCCAATCCATCCATTTTGCCACCCCTATCAGCAACCATAAAATAAAATGATAACCTTCATCTGAAATCCCGCGGCTTGTTCTTCTTCTTCCCTAGGTCGCGCCGTCGCCCCATTTTCGGAAACACTGTCTCCGCCGCGACTCTCTTCACGTCGCCACCTTCTCCTTCCCCGTTGAGACTCAAATCCTGTCTCCCGCACCATGATGCCGCCTGCGAACATGAAGATCCGTCGCGACCTTCACCTCTCTCTATGTTAATATTGCGTCAGGACAAACAAGATCCTCTTGACCAACCAACAACACTCACAAAAGATGACAACAAAACCTCCAACGATAGACAGGAGTCGCTCTGACAGCTCTCCAAATCGGTGAGGATTCTTGATTTCTTCTTCCTCTTAAGTTGTGTTCTGAGTTGTTGTTGTGACATGTTATTGTTGATTAATCTTCATCTTCTTCTCTCTGCGAATCTGAATTTGTCACATTGAGCGATGATTATTGTTGATGTGAGTTCGGTTCCTTCTTCTTCGTTCAATTTTTGTAATTTGAGTCTTGTGGTTGTGCTAATTGTTGTTTGTTCTTGATTGCTTCTGTAGGTTGAAACTCAGAGATCGAAATCGCCACTAAATTGTTGATTGAAGGGTTTTGCGATTTTGTGATGCCGAGAGCTGATTCTGATTGAAGAAGATTGGTCTGATGAGATTGTCGAAGAGTTTGATGATGGATGCGAAATGAGTTTCAGATTGTTGATGAGGATGAAGGTCGATGAAACTGTTGAAGGTTGGAGTATTCTTAAAATTATCGGTGAAAAGTTTCAGAAATGATGAAGATTTGTGACCTGCGATTGACGAAGAAGAAAGTATACCAAGCTCTGGAAAATCCCAGAGGAAGGTTTTGAAGAGATGAAGATATGGATGAGATTAAAGATGATCTTCAGACTGTGAAGAAAAAATGAGATTAGAGAGTGAAAGATTTCCAATAGATAGATTTTAGAATCCCTTTCTCAGTTGTTTATGTTATCTTTTTTATATCAGTTTCTAACTTTCATTGTGTTGTGTATTCTTTATGTTTTGTATCAGTTGGTTTTTAACCGATTTTCTCCCCTTTTTTATGTTATAATTTGTAACCGTTTTTCTTCTTGTAACTGAATTTTTGTAATTCTTTTTCTTAATTATACAAGCTTTTCTGCTAAAGAAAAATAATGCTATTCCTCTTCCTCCTTTTCCTACGATGTGATTCTATAATGTGCTTCACAAATCCAAGCAGCAACGCGACTTCTCCCGTTAAGCTTGTGCTTCTCAATCTTTTGCGTAATTGCCTTGCAGAATTCATGATCCTTTTTATCAATATTGGTAATAATATATGGTCTCCACAAAATGGTAAAGTATTTTTGTGGTATTTGCAAGATGGGTTTTAATTGTTGAATGAGTGTTTGGGCCTCAAATCAATATGGTTCTTAGAGTTTGGATTGGAAAGGAGTTTAGAAAATCAGATAATGAATAATCAGTTCGAATAAAAATGAAATTCAAATATGGGTATTAAATGGATTTTCACAATGGATAATGGAAATATGAATGAGATAAAATGAGTAAATATATTAGAAAAAATGGTTTATGGATAATGGGCTTGAAAATGGTCATGGACTTGAAATAGTTGAAACCTGAATCATAAACAATGAATTAGCCCAATACTTTGAACAAAAACTCATCATTTGAAACGAATCTCCCCTTCAATTAATAACCAAATTAATCTGAATCACAACCAACAAGCAATTGGGAGAGCAGTAATGTCCTGATCACCATTCATACCCAGAACTTGATCTCTTGCACCAAGCATACTAATATGCCTTTTCCATGAAACCCTAATTCACTCCATACATGAAATGCCGAAACCTCGATCTTCTGAGAAATACTGAGAATTAAACTCTGGTTCAAAACCTCAATGAATTTCGAAGAAGAATGGCCCTGGTAGGTTGAGGTAGAAGAAATCCATGATAATCATACTTCACAACCTCAATCACATAATTCACAATAAATAGTACCCATATATAAAATCCTTGAAGACCATTTAATCAGGGAAGTAAACCCTAATCGAGTAGCAGGGGTACAAGAAAATGATGTTATTGATGGTCGTTTAATCAACCTTAGATTCATCTGACAATTACAGATAGGGTGTGTAACCCTAATTTTAGATGGCATAGGTCCCATGTTTTAGTAGCTGAATGAAATGCATGATTGCGATTGTTATGACTTAATGGGAGAATTCATATGAAATGTGAAGCATAAGCCAGTCAATTGGTAATAAATATGAGGAAAAATTTTGGGGTGTTACACAAGTGTGCGAGTGAAACCGCTTGGTGTTAGACCAAGGGTTAGCGAGTGAATTAAAAGCGATAAATAAAATGCGTACAAGATAATCGGGAGAGGGATACAAGTAAGTTACACGGGATTGCAATGAAATAAATGGTCTCATTGTAATTTGCCCAAGAGAAAGCGTGTGTGCAATGTCTTAATTAATCGGAGGCATCAAAATATTGCTCGTTAACTACCTTAGAACCGATTCCTTTGTTAGAATGGTTCTATAAGGAGTAGAGCGCTTATATTGTATAAAATAGCGAAAAATAAATAGACTAAATAAATAAAAATAAAATAAAATATGAAATAACATAAACTAAACTATAAAAGCCTCATATTGGTCATAATTTATCGACTTATTGGGATCGATTTAAAAGGACTTTTAGCTATATCATCGACCCATAATAAAAGTAAAAGATCCCTAGGAAAAAGAGTGTAAGAACAAAACAATAAAATCCATAAGTTTTAAATCGGAATAAATCTAACAATTGAAATAGAAATAAATAAGAAAGTTAAAAAAATGAAAGTAAATAAAAATGGACCGGCATGTAGAACACTGAATTTGTAGTTTGCGAATAAAAACATGGACTCCCAAAGATAGTCAAGGCCCAAAAATCAAAAATAAAACAGCGTAATAATAATAAAAATAATAAAACAAAGAAAAATAACGGTGAGTGTGTGATGGGTTCTGTGTGCAGAGTAGGAATCCATGGTCTCAACTTCTAAATAAGCAGTCCAAAATTTTCTAAAAATAAAATAAAATAAGAAAATAAAAAAAACGGAAAAGGCAAAAGATATTAATAATACTCAGAACTGAAAGAAAATAGCCCACCCTTTTCAAAATAAAAACACGCCTTCCACGATGCTATTACTTTTCCTTCTTTCGCTCCCTCACTCAGATCTCTCTCTCTCTCTCTATCTCTCTATCTCTCTCTCTCTCTCTCTCTCTCTCTCTCTCTCTCTCGATTCGTTCACTCTCTCTCTCTCTCTCTCTCTCTCTCTCTCTCTCTCTCTCTCTCTCTCTCTCTCTCTCTCTCTCGATTCGTTCACTTTGCTCACGAAAAAAATCTCTCTCGTGCGGTTTTGTTAGGCTTCGTATGGTTATTGGTGATTGCAAGGTTGCGGCGGCGGATCTGGATCACATTTTCGAGTTTTATTGTTCGTTTGGTTATGGTTCAGTGTGTTGTGTTGAACGAAAGTGAAGTTTTATGATTGGAGTTAAAGATGATGATTTATGTGGTTGAAGGGTTTGTTGTTGGTTCATGGTTTATGGTTCATGAGATTTTGAAGAAGAGGAAAGGGTTCGTTGTGATTTGGGTTGTTTTGGAAGATGGAGGGCGGTGGATTTTCGGTGTTTTGGTTTGATGTGAGTTTTACAGTGGTGGTTTCCGGTTTGCGAAAGTTTGGGTGGTGGAGGTGATATGAAGGTTTTTTTTGGGTTCTGATGTGGAGGTTCGGTTCGCGAAAGAGGTGACGACGAAGAAGAAGGTTTGTGTTCTGTTTCGCGTTGTAAGGTTATTTGAAGATTTGGGTTATCATGGTTGAAGGTTTTATTTTAGTTTTCGGATTTAGTCAACTCGCGGTTTTTGTACGGTGATGTGATTGAGAAAATTTTGAGATATTAGATTTTGCTTTTTTTGATTCACTCTTCATCTCATTTATGTTCTGTTTTTCGTTTCATTGTTTTTCCAGATTTTTGGTGGTGTATGTTTGGTGGAGGTAGTGATTGGTGAAGAGTTGGTCGGGAATAGTTTGAAGGGTGGAGGAAGATTTGAAATAAGGGGTTGTGTTGCAAGGTGAAAAGATGATGGAAGGAAGCTAGGTGGTGGTCAGAAATGAGAAGAAAAAAAAACGAGAGTCCCCCCTCTCCCTGTGCCTTTCTCCCCTTTTCTATTATGAACCTCAATTTGAATTGTTTTTTTCTTTGGTTTGTCACAAAGGTCCTTTTTGATAGAGGTTTTTGATAATGGCTTATTTTGTGTAAGTTTATAGCTGTTGGTTTTGGTGCAGGCAATGTTGTTGTCTTGTGGCAGCAGGAAATTTGGAGTTTTGTGAAATGGGACCAAAGTTTGAAATATGACTAAACTATTGAAATGTGACTAAACTATTGAAATCTAACTAAAACTATTTAAAAATAATACTGATTGAACATAGAACCTAAATCTAAATTTAAAAATAAACAAATAGAATTAGATTAATTAAGAATAAAACTAAATAAAATGAAACTAACTTAAAATTAAACCTAATTAAACTATACTAATTAAAATTAAATTAAGCCAATAAAGTAATTAAAATTCTAACTAATAAAATTAATGAAATAAAACAATAAACTAATTAAACTAAACTCAATTAAAATAATAAACTAATTATAAACTAAATTTAAATTAACTAATTGATCTAAAGAAATTCAAATTGATTTAAACTAAAATTAAACACAAAAACTTAAATAAGATTAAAGAATACAAACTAAAATAAATTAAACTAACTTAAAAATAAGACTTAATTAAATCTAAACTAAATATCAATTAAACTAAATAAATAAATAAAACTAAACTAAACTAGATTAAATACTTAGATTAAAATTAAATTAGAATGAATAAAATTAAACTAATATAGCTAGACTAATTGAAATAAATTAAAAATTAAACTAAACCAATCTCTAAAAGACTGAGAATAAAATAAAAATGGCATTGAAGTGATAAAATGAATGGAAAATTAAATGACTAATGATAAATGGACTAAAATGCATAAATGGCTAATTATGCGATGAGAATGCGTTAGATGAATGAAAAAAATTTGAAAACAGTCCGGTCAAAATTTAGGGTGTGACAGTTGCCCCTATTTAATCATCTGGAACCTGAATGTATGAATAACAAAGTTTTTTGGACATTCAAGGTAGAAGAGGATCAAATATGAAAATAGCTAAAATTTTGACCGAATGCAGATGAGATGCAGTGATATGCAATGTTATGAATTCATGAGGGACTCTTTTGTTTGCTGGGATATGAGGTATGATATGAAATGAAAACTAGCATGATGATTTTTGAATGATAAATATGCTTGGCGAAATAATGAAGGTATATGGTAATGGTGTTCCACAAAACAACACTGAAGGTGAAGACTTACTGGGAATAACAATATGTCAACTCGGAGGTTGAGAAAGTAAAGATAACATATCAACTCGGGGTTTGAAGAGATAAAGAAGACATCAACTCGGGGATCGAAAACATAAAAACCAAACAGTGACTCAGGGGTCAAAGACAAATATCAACTCGAGGTTGAGAAATTGAAGGCAAACAGGTTGACTCGGGGGTCAAATACATAAAGACAACAATGACTCGAGAGTCAAAATTAAAACAAATATCAACTCGGAGGTTGCGAAACTGAAAGCAACAAGATTGACTCAGGGGTCAAAAAACACATCAACTCGGGGGTTAAGGAAATGATAACAACATTGACTCGGGGTCCAAGAATAAAATATGACAACATTGACTCGGGGGTAAAAAACAAATCAACTCGGGGGTTGAGGAAAAAACTAAAACGACATAGACTTGGGGGTCGAGAAAACAAGTCAACTCGACGGTTGAGAAACTGAAGGCAACCAAATTGACTCGGGAGTCAAGAACACAAATCACAACATTGACTAAGTGGCCAATGAAACACGTCAACTTGGCAGTTAAGGAAATAACAAAAACAACATTGACTCGAGGTTCGAGAACAAGTCAACTCAGAGGTTGAGGAAATAACTAAAACGGCATCGACTCGGGGGTCGAGAAAACAAGTCAACTCGGAGGTTGAGGAAATAACCAAAACGAAATCGACTCGGGGGTCGAGAAAACAAGTCAAGGGAATATTCAAAGTGAATGTGCAACAGATAGGTGCAATCAATTGACACTGAGGAGAAGAAAATAATTCACAGTGATTGCGTAGCGGCTCAATGCGACCAGCTGACACTATGAATAACACCAATATATTTGAAGTGAATGCGCAATGGCTCGATGAGACCGACTGACACTATGAATGGAAACGACAGATACACTCAAAGTGAAAGCGCAATGGGTTCATGACCGGTTAAGAATAAGAGTAAGAATAACAAGAAATACTCAAAGTATCCAAAGTGATAAATCAACAGGTTCAAGTGTTACTATTGACACTAAGGATAAAGAAGACAAAACAGTGACTGGGCAGCGGCTCTATACGACCAACTAATACTGGGAGTAGAATGCAAAGTATTCAAATATAAATCAACGACTTTAAGCGGCCGACTGGCATTAAGAAATGTTGGAGTTTTCAACAAGATAAAACATCCAACCTTTGGAAATTCCTTAAACGGAGAGTTCAGAGAAGACCTTCAGGAACCATCAGGAAAACACGGGTATATGGCAAATCAAATGGACTTAGACTGTAAGCAAAGGGGTTTTACGACCATCTTAACAGATTCGTGCCAATGACAATTGGACATCAAGGAGATCTTTGTAATGACGGTGTAGAAACGCTTCTACAATCCCGATACTTCTTAGGGAGACAAAATATTACATGTCAGAAGAGGCTTGTTTTGCAAGGTATGACTCTCTTTGACTGTGGGCAGATGCTTGATGAATAAGACGGTAACAGGGCTTAAAGCCAAGAGTGAAGCGACATGACTAACGCATGAGAATGATTTATGCACTGACTCAAAGGATTCCAAATATGCCCCTGTATGGATATTGGATAGAAAAGCTCTTTTTCAAATGACTCTTTAGAAGGTGACAAAGATGACGACATGATTCCCGACACCCGTCTTGAACTCAAAATTTGTTGTTGCATCAGGCCTGCTTGAACAACTTGAAGGTATGGAGAGGATTTGCTCCTGTGTGATTCATTTTCCCCCAAATTAATGGGTCCTTGAACATATCCTCTTTACAAAAGGTTTAGACCAATCTTCCATGACATGGCCTTGAAATGGTTGCTGTAATGCTTGACTATCTGGATTGGCCCTTGGTTCACCAACTCTTGGGATGGGAAACTTTTAATTTGGCTGGCTACTGAACTCTTGAACTGTTTATGATAACTTACACTAGCCTGAGTCTTGAGAAAGGTTCAACCTCTGAGTAGCTAACTCTTGAAGAGATTGATTCAGATTGACTTATCTTTGAAGTGGTTGCCCCTAACTGGGCTGCTCTTACCAAGTTAAATTCCCTAACTGGCTGAGTTGGTTGGGATTCCCTTGATGCTGAATTAACTTGCAAATAAACATTACTCATTTAAAAAAGTGGCAATTTTAATGTAACATTTATGCAAGTTTTTGAAATCATAATTTATTGGTATGATGATTATACAATGGAGTTGATTGAAACAAACAAAGTGGATCTAGCCATTTATGGAATGGCAGATGAAATGATCAATACAAATGATTAGCAAAGATCATTAGGAGTCGGGTTAACACAAACTTATTGTAGCATGCTCTCAAAATAAACCCTGCCTCAATTAGGTCTTTTAATGGTTGTAACGTGGCTTGGTTCACGGTTTATGAAACAAAGGATAAAGGCTCAAAATTTAATTGTACCCACCCAATCTTCGCGATGAACTCCAATCCTACATTCAGTTAAATTGATATACGCATTCATATCTCAAAAGTCTTTGATGATGTAGCGGTAAGAATCCGGATTTGAAATGAGATGGAAGCCACCTTGCTTTATCTTTTATTTGTTGACTTCTTTTTCTTGACTTCATTAATTTTCGCCTATGTCAGTTTTATAGTTTTCGGACTTAGCGAGCTTTTTCTTTGTATTTATTTTTCTCTTTTGTCTTTGTTGAACAATTGTGACTTCCATTTTGTTGGAGGATAGAGAACAGGTACTACAAACTTTTGACCTTTCACGACTTCTTTGGCGTGTGAAGGAAAGTATGTAGTTGATCCTTCTTGAATGATGGACTGAATCTCTTGAATATTGAATGCAGACAGATTAACTGAACCGACTACCCTGCCCCAAGTTTAAAAATTAAGGGTTTTTGCACTTTTTTTTTGAAAAAAAGAACTCCGACTTCTACGCTCAAAGGGGTTAGCGAGGGATTATCATCCTTATTTCACATGTGTTTGGGAATTTGAAACAATGCATGTACATCATTGGCAAGGTTTTAATTGAGAGTATACAAATGGAGAATTCAGGTATCTGGTTTTCATCCTCCTCCCTCCAATCTTTGCTAAAACAAAGGTTTGATAAATAAAATGAGTGAAATATATTTTTTCAATGGAAGAAAATGAGTGAATACGAATGGATTGATGCAAAATATGCATAAACATTTCATTAATTTTGCCAATTCAAAAACAACAATGCTAACAAGAAAATATAAAAACATGCAAAGAAAATACAATAATGCTGAAACAAACAGAGGATTGCCAACTTTAGGGAATTGACTTCCTTCTTCAGAGTTAGAGGTCGTCATGCTCATTGAGGTTAGTGCACGAATCCTCTTCACACCCATCCTTGACAATTTCTTCCATAGCATAAACTGATGGACCCGCCTGACCAGACAAAGGATTGATGTTGATGTGAATACCTTGAGGCATAAATAAGGTGGACTTGGACTCAATAAGATCTTGAACCTTGTTCTGGAATTGTTTGCAATCTTCAGTCGAGTGCCCTGGTGCATTGGCATGGAAACCGCATCGGGCATGAGGAGAAAATCCTGGTGGGTATGGAGGAATCACTGGATTTAGTTCCTTTGGCTCTACCAATCCATTATCGATCAAACGTGGCAGTATGTGACTGTATGGCATTGGCAAAGGATCAAACTGCCTCTTTGGCTTCTTAGTGTACTAGTGTCTTCGATGAGGAGCATGTTGCCGTTGGTATGACTGTTGTAGTGGCATTTGTTGTTGATGACAGATAGAAGGATAACGACCATGTGGAGGGAATGACATCAAATATGCAGACCCAAAAGGTTGTTGACTTTGAACAGCTGCCACATATGGATGCTGATAGTATGGCACTGGGTGTGGAGCTTGTGGAGCTTCC
Source organism: Lathyrus aphaca (assembly GCA_963966055.1). Taxonomy (NCBI): domain Eukaryota; kingdom Viridiplantae; phylum Streptophyta; class Magnoliopsida; order Fabales; family Fabaceae; genus Lathyrus; species Lathyrus aphaca. The sequence goes on along the minus strand of OZ014522.1, from coordinate 284,472,069 downwards.
TCAATTGAAACAGATTCATCCTCTTCCTCCTTTAGGAAATCAACATGGGATTCACTCTTAAGGCTCTGGAGATTGGAGGCACCTTGGATTCTTCCGCTCTTGAGACAACTCTCAATATGTTCTCCCATTTTCACCAGGTCAGAGAAACTTGTTGATGTTGTGCCTACAATATTCTCAAAGTATGGGCTTTGCAGAGTATTCATAAACAGGTCAACTAACTCCTTCTTTGAGAGAGGAGGTTGAACATGATCAACAAACTCTTTCCATCTCTGGACGTACCTTTTGAACGACTCATTACTTTCTTGAGATATGTCCTTCAAGTGAAAGCGGATGGGAGCTTCTTCCAAATTGTATTGGTATTTCTTCACAAAAGCATTGGCTAGGTCTAACCATAACTGAATGTGACTTCTTTCCAATTACATGTACCAATTCAACGGTGCCCCACTCAAACTATCTTGGAAGCAGTGAATCATCAACTTATCGTCAAAGACATATGCAGTCATTTTTCGACAGAATTTCACCAAATGGTGCTTTGGACAACTATCCCCTTTGTACTTCCAAAAGTTAGGTGATTCAAATTTCGGAGGTATAACCAAACCAAGTACTAAGCACATGTTTAAAGCATCCAGGTCAAAAGCATTCTGCCCCTCTACAGCCTTGAGTCTTTCATTCAACACCCGACATTTCTCAGTTATCTCAACGACTTCTGGTCTATTGATCTTCTTAACTGGGATTTCCCCTTGAGAATTTGGATCAGAGAACCCAAAGCTTTGGTACTC